>JARHVA010004705.1:75000-817500 GCA_037957365.1 Torreya grandis
CTGTCATAGTCTAAGGGATGGATCTATCATACATCCACCTCATAAAAATTAAAGTAGTTAGCTTGAAACATTATGAAATCCATAAAATACTACTATATAAACTATTCAAACATGATCATAATGTATAGAATATGAAAGTAAAACTATCTCATAGCAAATCAATATGTAAATTAAGCAACATATAACTGTCCCATAATTAGCTTATGACATAAATATTAATTAAAAAATAATTAATTTACTAAAAACCATAAAAATTTATGGATCTAAAGGTTATTCAACTTAGAGACAAATCAAGATGTGACAAAAGATCCTTCTTACAATCTCTATGTTGAGAATGGAAAGAAGAATAAACGGGTCAAGTTTTAAGTGATTATCATCACTTTCCCCATGGAAGTTTCCATTTGTTGTGGCCAACACATCCCCTTTTCTTGAAAATAGGGGACCCATCTAAAAAATATCATGAATCAGAGCTTCAAGGTCTTTTCTTTTTTTCTTATCGATAACAAATATTTAAATCCTTTGAATATACATCATCCTGATTTCCTTTAGTAGTAATAAGACTCTTTTATTTTTATATCAAATGAATCTTTGTTCTTTTATGAATCATGGAACTAACCTTGTAGGTCAGCTTTCATTGGAAGTTCCCAAGATTTCATTCCTTTCTTGAAGTAACAAACCCATCATTCCTTCTTGGAAAATCAAAATCTTAGTGATAAACAAGTAAGTTTTTGCATATTATGTTCCTTTTCATTTATTACTTAGTATTTTTTTGTGAGTTTAATATATCTTGGCTAAATGTGAAGGTGCCACATTGTCAAGTGTTAAACTAGCCAGTCCCTAGACCTATTAGAGATGTTAGATCCTAAAAGAGCCTGACCAAATGGGAAGGTGCCACATTGCTAAGTGTTAGAATGGCTAGTCCATATACCTAAAAAAGATGTCAAGTCCTAGGATATCCTAATCAAATGAGAAGGTGCCATATCATCAAGTGTAGGAATGTCCAGTCCTTAGAGTTGTTAGATATGTTATAGCCTAAGAGAGCCTATCCAAATAGGAAGGTACCACATCATTGAGTGTCTAAATGGTCAGTCCTTAGACCTATCAGAGAGGTTAGAGCCTATGAAATCTTGGTTTAATGGGAAGGGGCCATGTATTTTAGTGTCAAAATGGCTAGTCCCTAGGCCTCTTAGAGATGTTAGATATTGGGAGATCTTTACTAAATGGGAAGGTACCATGTCATCAAGTGTTAGAATGGTCAATCCCTAGACCTATTATAGATGTCAGATACCAAGTGAGCCCAATTAAATGGGAAGGTTCCATGTTATCAAGTGTTATAATGGCCATTCCCTAGACCTATCAGATATGTCAGAGCCTAAGAGATCCCTAATAAATGAGAAGGCACCATATTTTCGAGTGTTAGAATGGCCAATTCCTAGACTTGCTAGAGAGGTTAGAGCCTAAGAGAGCCCAAATGAATATAAATGTGCCACATATTTGAGTGTTAAAATGGCTAGTCCCTAAACTTGTTAGAGAGGTTAGATCCTAAGAGATCCTAGACAAATGAGAATGTGAAATGTTTATGGGTATTAGAATGGCTAGTAATTGAACCTATTAAGAGGTCAGAGCTTAGGAGATCCTAGTCTAATGAGAAGGCACCATATCATCAAGTATTATAATGGCCAATCCTTAGACCTAGTAGAGATGTCAATTCATGGAAGAGCCTAACCACAAGAGAATGTGCCATGTCATCTAGTGTCAAAATTCTAAGTCCCCATATTTTTTAGAGATGTTAGAGCTTAAGAGAGCTTGGCTGAATGGGAAGGTGCCACATCACCTAGTGTTAGAATGGATAGTCTCCAAACCTGTTAGAAAGGTTAGAGCCTAGAAAAAACTAGATAAATAAGAAGTTATCATGTCAATGAGTGTCATAATGGATAGTTCTTAGACCTATTAGATATGTCGCATCCTATAATATCCTAGATGAATGAGAAGGTACCACATTATCAAGTGTTAGAATGGCCAATCACCAAACTTGTTAGAGATGTCAAAGCCTTAGAGAGCCTGACCAAATGGGAAGGTGACATGTCAACAAGTTTCATAATGGATAGTCCTTGGACATATTAGAGATGTTAGAGCCCAAGATAAACTAACTAAATGAGAAGGTACCATGTCACCAAGTGTCAAAATGGCTAGTCTTTAGACCTATCAGAGAGGTTAGAACTTGGGAGAGCCTAACCAAATGGGAAGGTGACACATCACCAAGTGTCAGAATGACCACTCCCTACACCTATCAAAGATTCTAGAGCCCAACTAAATGAGAAGGTGACATGTCATCAATTGTTAAAATGACCTATTCTTAGACCTATTAGAGATGTTAGAACCTAGAAGAGCTTGACCAAATGAGAAGGTGCCATATTGCCCAGTAGGAGAATGAATTAGAAAACACCTAATTCCACAAGAACCTTAGAATAAGGTATGAATGAGGCCAAATAACTAATAAAGATGTGCCACATGTCCCTAGGTGACACATCACCCTTCTTAAGGGAATGACGTGGATTATGAATCCATGCCTAGGTTATAACCATTAGGAGGACTAATGAGTAGAAGATATGTGTCAAAAAGTGGGAGTTAACTAAGAAGCCTCTAAGAGATATGACCACATGACTACCATTAATATATAATTAAAAAGATGGGAATTTGATCCCAATTGAATGGTTTTAAAACATCCCATTGCCATTATTATATCCATCTAGTAGTGGAGGATCATGGGCTCTGATTTCAACTTTAGATATACAAGTAAAGAGATAAAATCCATCCACTAACTCAAATTTTAATTCATATCAAGTGAGACACCAAATGCCATTAATATAGGGGGGATGGATGAATGTATTTATAAAATCTTAATGGAAACTCACTAATGATTACCATTACTACCTTCAAAAAAAATTTAAATCCTTACTCTCCAATTATCATAGAGAACCCCTATATTTTATGCCTTCTACACTTAAAACTTCCCTATTTCCCCTTTATATTACTACAATGGACTCATCATACCTAAACCCAAAGGCTAAAATTGAGTACTAGGATACCACATTCCTAGTTGGCTTGACCAAATTTCAGCACTACAATGACTTATTCAAAGTAATCAAACAAGTCCCTAGGGATTTAGGATTAGATGATGACCAATAGGTATAATTTGAGGATTTTTTTCAATCGTATAAAAATATTGGACTTCACAAATCCACTACCAAACCATAGGCATTCTTGTGTACTGACTTGTTTAGAAACCTTCTCCAAAATGCCAACCATGTACAAGATAGAGTCCATAATTGGGTATGTTAGCCTAACTCTTGGCACTAAATTTTTGATATCTCTGGGAATGCCTTCAAGTCATATTACTCCCTCTTAAACTACACCTTATCCTATAATGCAATGGTGGTAATAGTCTAAATGTGGACCTAACATATATATGACATCATCCATAATTAGGATGAGATCCTAAACACTAAATGGGTTAATAATGAGGATATCAATGTGTAAATGATTCATACCTTCTGGGATGAATTTTTTGTATACATGATCTTATTAAACCAATTTTTTGGGGCCTAAGGATGCTTGCATGTCAATAAGCTATGGGTACATCTTCTTCACATGATCTACACACACTTATAAGTCTTAGACATGGGAGGATTGATCAACTTCAAGTTGTTTAATGTCATCAAAGATGCCCAAGTAGGGATCAATTTCTACATGATAAGCTACCTATTAGATGTAGTATGCGAGATGATCTCTTTTAAGGCTTTCACTTTTCCTGTATGGGTTCTTAGGGGCTTGATGGTCTATGTGGTATTTTACAAGCTATATGGCCACTAGTCCCATAATCACATTTAGGGCATATGTGATCATTTATACTTGGTTTTCTATCTAGATATTAATGAGGTCCTAATGACTTGACTATCAAAGGCAATTAGGAAATCCATCATCACCATCAGGAACTACTAACTTTACAAGGAAGAAATTATGATATATAAGTTTCCTCAAGGACCCCCTTTACCTACCATATTTTTTTCCAGACCATATATCAAAGTAGGAGATTTTTTATCATCTAGTGGAAGGCATCTTTGAGTTCTACATCCAACATCAATAGAAGGCATGCCTACCACTTCTGATCATAATCAAGCACCATGTCTATAAGGCCTTCCCTCCAATTTAGAAGATGGAATCTAAGTGATAATCCTTTACCCTTGAAAAATTCAATCTCTAACATTGGGATCCCAATAGGATAATTAGAGCTCACTTGATATGGTACTCAACCTATCTCAATATCAACTATGGTCATTAGGCTAAAGATGATGATGAGATCTATCTGGATGCTACCAATGACTAGGAGGTATTGTATTAGATCTTGAAAAACAAGAATAAATTGAATAATGTCTAGGTGATCTCATATATGCCTCCTCTATCTCCTACTTAGTCCATATAGGATCCAACTCTAACAACTCTTGATATCTCCTAGAAGATCTTACAAGGCATTTCACCACCTTCTCCTCATTATGCTCTAAGTCTAGCTCTACTTACTCTAGTATATCCTAATCTTGGTACCTTAGATCCTTATGTACATCTTCTATTCACTCCTCATGCTCTACCTCCACCTCTACATCCTTAGGTAGCTTTAGTAGTATAGCTACGATAGAGCTAAACCCAAACTACTAAACACTAGGTAGCCTAAGCATAACCAACTCAACCATTGGCCCCTCAACCCTAGGATTCTTAGACCCATATGTTTGACATGGATGGAAACCTAAGGGTGATCCTAAAGTGAGGTTACCAACATGCACCCATTCAAGTTTCCCTGGTCATGCCTCTCAGTTCTCCCATTTCCCTTACACCCCTCACTCCTACCACTTTCTAGCTCTTGGTTACATAACCCATTACTTATTCTCTAAATACCCAAAGTTTTTCCTCCTATTTTTTTCATTACACTCCTTCTATCATTCACCTAAGTACCTTTGGTCTTGGTCCTTTTGAACATCATTACTTCTTCTTCCTCTCCACTCCATCCATATCAAAACCTAGAGTCATGTTGATACCTTCCTTGGGAGTGCCTTTATGAAAAAACATGACTATGACTTTTGGGAACATACTAATTGTAATATGAACCCTCCTAGTGCCCATTTAAGTTATCTTAGTTCTTCCTTTAGTAGATCTGATTCCTCCACTATCAACCCCTATAGCTCTTATTATCCTAATCAGACTATCTATTGCATCATCCAGAGCTAACTTGGGTAAGAGGCTAAAAAATAAGAATATAAATCACACTCTAACTATAAATCAAAGGACTTCTCCAATTCAACCTAATATATAAGAATCAATAGTTACTTCAGACCCAATCATAGCACCTTGGTGCTTAACTCCCCATCTCCCTCTTTTATTACCTAGGGTGCCATAGGACTTACCTTTAACCAACCCATGTCTTCCCTACTATTTAATGACCCTTTCTTAAGGTAAATTTATCCTCAAGTGAACTTAATCTAATAAAAGTGGTGGGCATAGATGTTCCTATGAGCCACCCCCTTCATTCTTCCTCTTTTCATTCACATGCCTATTCTACCTTGACTACTTTCCTCATTCACTCCCTCCACTTATTCCATCTCCCCTCCACCCCATCCTCTACCCTTAACTACCATATAAACCACCCCTCATACAACTCCCATATTTCAAGGAATGATCCCAAGGTCACAGGCACTGGAGAAGATAGTCTAGGGTGACCCAAATGTGTAATATATATTTGGATGAGCCTCTAAAAGAATGAAGAGGATATTGACGTAGAGATTTTTCCAAGAAGGTAACCCAATGGTTTGGTAAACCCATCAAGATATATTTTCCTTCACCAAGGTGAGGAATTTCACTAGGAAGAAAGGATTGCCAAGGATCCACTATCCATTCTCTGACTAACTCATGATATGTTTGATAATCTCCTCAAGGACATGAAAAGATAGGTTTGAACTTTAGAATCCCAAGTGAAGATAAAATTTCTCATCAAGTTGATTGGGTAGGTCAAAGACACCCTCTTACTACTTTTAAGAGTTCTTGGGAAAGTAGTGGTGACTCTGGTGAAGACTAACATATTTATCTAGTGGACCCAGGACTACATGGAGAGGATTATGATGATTTATTGGAAGCTAAAAGTGGTGGTCAACAAAGGAATATTCTTATAGATAAAACTTATGCTGACCTTAGAATTGGGGTTATATAAAAAATACATCAAAAACATAAGGGTTGATATGGAAAAATGGTTGGTCATGGCTCACACTATAATGGGACCCTTCGAAAAGGGTAAGAATAAGATATCGACCTACTTTAAAGAGGTCAATATCTTTATGTTATTCCACCTAGATGGCACCCTACTAGATCAATGGGAATTTATAATTGACTTAGGTAAATTTGACCATATCAAGAGGGAGAAGGTTACCAGAGCAAACCAATAATGGGCCTAGGTAGTACTAAATCTATCAACATAGTCCATGATAAGCATTAACTAGGTCTTTGGGATCTAAGAATTAATGGAAGCACCCTTCTATGTCTACTAGAGATTGGCAATTCATGTTGAGATAATCTTTAGGGATCCCCAATGAACCTTAACAAGTTGGACAAGGAGTTTAACCTCATGGTAGATGTATTAGAAGCTAGGGATGCTAATTCAAAGTAGTTAATAGCTAGACATTTTTAGCCACCTCCTCATGTCAATTAGGTGGTCCCCTATAGATTTGTTGTAGGATTAAATGGATTGTCTTGTTTTAAAGTTTTAAATATGGTTGTAACTATAATGAGCAGTCATCATGGTCCAAAATGGGATTCTCATACTATTTGGAGGTGAGCCCCATCCTTATCTATATAAGGAAGAACTGTATTCTAATATAGGGTTGACAAAACATTGATCAAAAGTGATGTCAAATTATATACAAGATGTCACCTACTTTTCTTTCATCTCTTTAAAATGTAAAATTAACCTAGATTGATTCTTGTAACAACACTTATTTTAATGAATACAATCTCTATTTTTTGTAAGAGGTTTTATATGTGTTTCAATTCTCTTTCATCTCCATTCTTGAAATATAATCAATACTAAGTTAATTACTTTATGTGCATTATGGTTATAATGTACTTAGATATTATAATCACTGAGTGCATTCTCTCATTTGTTTTTATAGTGCTAATAATTTGTGTTAATCTAAAAATTATCATATGGTGTTTATGTGTATTCTATTATATTCTCCTAGTGCTCATCTTTAGTGAGATCTCATTTTGAAGGCATACTCTTAGTTCCCTTATATTCTTCCCAATGTATGTTCTTAGAGGTATAACTTTAGTTAAAATTAGTCTACAGTGGTATAATTATAGAAGAGTCACTTGGTTTAATGATCAATGTATTGGGTTCCCTTTTCTACTTTACCCTTCCCTCTATTTTGTGTTTGTTCTTCAAAATTGAACTACTCATTCCCCTTGTATTTAGAAATGAAAATCATAATACTCAAATTCTCATAAAAATATTTGACCTATGTGTATGAACTTTAGATTAAACTTTTGGTGGTGATAGTGCATCTCTTAGAGACTATTCATGAATAATATATTTATGAAGTTAAATACCTATATTCATGCCTTGGGATGATCCTAGATTATTCCTAAAATAGAGGACAAAAGTCTATAGTTATCCCCACATTCCCCTTTTAGGGAAGGCTTGATTTCATAATCATTTCATGAACAAGAGTAGATTGGAAAAAATAACATGTATAATAGACTATTGATATATTTTTCATTGATATCCTAAAGGCATATGGCTTATTATTAAGCTGAGAGTGGTCCAAATTTCTAAATGGGTAGATGGCTATAGATTTCTCCCACATGTGGTTGCCTTAGAAGGGGGTACCAAATCAAATCAAGGTAGACAAAGCCCAAAATGAAGTACTTGATTACTGAGTAAAACATAAATAATGAGTAGTTTGACTTCATGTCGATGCACATAGGTGTGTACACATTCACCACCAAACAATAATTACATGAACAAGAATTTGAAGGTCCTTCTCAATTATGGAATCTACACTTTGATGGAGCTCATTCAAATCAAGGTTATAGTGTAGGAATGGCCCTAATAGACCCATATGGTAAGAAATATATTTATAATTATAGGTTGAAGTTATCCTACACAAACAACCAAGTTGAATATGAAGCCCCAATCTTAGGATTGCAATTCATGTTAAAGCATAATACCAAATAACTAATAGTGTTCACTGATTCAGATTTAGTTATAAACTAGATCAAAAATAAGTACCAGTGCAAGATTACATATTTAAATAAGTATAAACATATATCTTGGGATTAGATTGAATATTTTGAATCATTTATCATCCATTCCATCCCAAGATAAAATAATTATAAAACTATTTTATTAGTAGCTTCCATTGCTAATCTGACACCTCTTTAAAACTCAAAAATGCAAAAAAAGTTAGTAGAATTGGTCACATGCCCTTTTCTCCTTGATAATGTGGAGAATTTTTAGGTATTTGATGATGACCAACAAATCATGTAGTTCTTAAACAATTCAAATTTTTTTACTCCCAAATAATAGATGAAGGAAATATCTAGACTATGTAGACTAAAGATATGGGTAATGAAGGTGTTTTATAGTTAAGAAAAAATTGAATTACCTTGGGCATGGTTTCCTTGGAAAGAGATTTTGATGTTGACCCTAAGGTCCAAAATCATAATCAACTCAAAGCCACGAAATCTAACTTCACCAAGGAAAACTTGGGAACTAACTAGGTTCCTCAACTAATCAATATAGGTATAAGTTGTAGTGAAAGCAAAAAAACACAAGATGAAGGGACTATTTACAGATTAAAAGTATGTCATTACATGGAAATATGATGACTTGAATATATTTTATTCCATGGTTGTTACCCACACCATCTCTTTAAAACCATAACACAAGCCATTCAAGCATAGGTAAAGACCAATAAATCTGGTCTTAGGAATGCTCATAAAGACTGAGGTACATAAAATCCTAGATGTCAAGATTATTTTCCTAATTAAGTACTCAACCTAGGTAGCTAACCTAGTAATATTTAGGAAAAAGAAGGATAAATTAGGTTATGTGTGGATTTTAGAAATTTAAATAGGGCCTTAGAAAAGGACAATTATCCTTTACCTTCCTTGAATGAATAGATATAGTTGGTAATTTGCTCAGAGATGATGTCTTTCTTAAATGGATTATCAAGTTACAACTAAGTATTAGTTAAGGAAGAATATAGGATGAAGTTTCCTTCACCACAAAATAGGGGACCTTTGCATATAAAAGGATGTCATTCAGCCTAATTAATTAAGGGGCCACTTTCTAAAGAGTAATGGATTTCACCTTTTAGGGACTAATGGGGAAGTGTATAATCATCTACATGGATTATATTATAATATTTTACAAGAATAGGGATGAACATGTAAGCCATCTATAAAAAGTCCTAGATAGGTGTAAGATATATGAAGTTTCTTTAAACCCCAAGAAATGCATTTTTAGGGTGATTGAAGGAAAACAATTGGGCGATATTATCAACAAATAAGGGACATCCATCGATCTAGACCGTGTCTAGGCCATCTCCAAGCTAAGACCATCTAAAATCAAGGAGTTGAAGTCCTTTGGAAATATTAACTTCGTGAGAAATTTATTTATGGTTTCATAGAAATTGTCAAACTATTAAATGCCATGTTGAAGCATGATGTCAAGATTGAGTGAATGATGAAATCTAAGAAATAATTCTAGGATATTTAAATGATGATTTATCAAGCCCCAGTCTTGATCATCCTAAATTTAAATAAATATTTATATCTTTATTCATTTGATTCAAAACCTATCATTGTTGTAATATTGACACAAAAGGTAGAAGACAATGAACACCCCATTGCCTTCATGAGTACCATATTAAAGGATGCAAAACTAAAGTACTCCATGATAGATAAGTAGATATATACCTTTATTAAGGACATCAAGAGATTTATTATGAAATGGATATTTAGAATAGGAATATATTAGATAAATTAATTTATAGATTAAATTTCTTAGTTTATGGATTAGGTTTCCTAATTTTTAGATTAAATTTCTTATTTTTTCCATTTATTTTCCTTTAGATTAGTTTAATTACTTTTGATAGCTTAGTTTCATGCTTTCTAGATTAGTTTCTTAAAAGTTGTAGAATTATCTCAAGTAATTTCCATAACTAAATACAAGAGAAAATGCCAAAAAAAAAGGGGGGGGATGATACTGAAAGGGAGCATATTGGTACTCATGTAGATATATTTTGACAAGTATTAAACCTTCTAGAGTTGAGGTATGTTTTATGACTAAATTTTAGTTTTATTTTAGACTGAATAGGCGTACCTAAATTTTGGTACATGCTCTAATATAATCATGAAAATTAAAAAAAAACTTACCATTTGCAAAGATATATTTCACTCTCAAATGTTAAAAATTGGATAGAAGATGATAAACCTAAGGCTAGATATACATTGATAGGGACATGTTGACAAATAAGTTTTCTCATGCATTCAGCCAAAAGTTATTTCAAACCTTCCTCTATAAAAAAAATCTAAAAATATGATAGAGGTAGGTGATTAAAATTAAAATATACTAGGGCTATGGATGCCTAACTAGCAGTAGAGAAAGGTTTCAAGTGGAATCAGAGGTATCTCTGTTGGGGATATGGATGCCTAGTTGGCAACATAATAATACCCAAACTTTATTTTTTCATTGGTTGTAAAGTTAGAGTCAAATTAAAACATATAGTGTTTATTTGAGCCTTTGTCAAAATATTCATACCTAAGGGACATTAATTTCACAAGATGACATACTTATCCAAGGATTGGAAAGGTTAACATGTTGCATTGGGAAGTAAGAGTTTTGTTTTATAAGTTAACTTCTTTATTCTATCTTGATTAAAATTTAAATTCGATTATAATATGTTTATAAACTTAGTTAGGTTATCAAAATACTTGGGAGTATTTTACTCTATGAGTCACCATTTTTTAATTATAATATATAATATATGAATCACTACATAGCTTTAAAAAACATCATGATATTATCAACTACTAGTTTGATAAAAGATCCAAGATCAAAGTTTTTAGGCTTTCAAACCTAGTGTTCCTTTGGGATAAAGCACACAAAAACAAGGGGTAAAATGACAAGTTCACTCCATTGTGGATTGGACCATATAATATATCTAAAATCTTAATAAATAATGATTTCAAGTTAAAATACCTCCAAGATAAGGACCTCACATTTCCAATCAATGGATAGTTTTTGAAGCATTACTTCATCATTTCTACAACTAGAAATGAATTAAAGTGAACTATGAATGGACATTTAGAATAGCAGTATATTAGATTTATTAATTTATAGATTAAATTTCTTAGTTTATGGATTAGGTTTCCTAATTTTTAGATTAAATTTCTTATTTTTTCCATTTATTTTCCTTTAGAGTATTTTAATTACTTTTGATTGCTTAGTTTCATGCTTTCTAGATTAGTTTCTTAAAAGTTGTAGAATTATCTCAAGTAATTGCCATAACTAAATACAAGAGAAAATTCCAAAATAAAAAGGGGATGATACTAAAAGGGAGCATAGTAGGTACTCATGTAGATATATTTTGACGAGTATTAAACCTTCTAGAGTTGAGGTATGTTTTATGACTAAATTTTAGTTTTACTTTAGACTGAATAGGCGTACCCAAATTTTGGTACATGCTCTAATATAATCATGAAAATTTAAAAAAAATTACCATTTGCAGAGATATATTTCACTCTCAAATGTTAAAAATTGGATAAAAGATGATAAACCTAAGGCTGGATATACATTGATAGGGACATGTTGACAAATAAGTTTTTTCATGCATTCAACCAAAAGTTATTTAAAACCCTCCTCTATAAAAAAATGATAGAGTTAGGTGATTAAAATAAAATATACTAGGGCTATGGATGCCTAACTAGTAGTAGATAAAGGTTTCAAGTGGAACTAGAGGTATCTCTGTTGGGGATATGGATGCCTAGTTGGCAACATAATAATACCCAAACTTTATTTTTTCATTGGTTGCAAAGTTAGAGTCAAATTAAAACATATAGTGTTTATTTGAGCCTTTGTCAAAATATTCATGCCTAAGGGACATTAATTTCACAAGATGACATACTTATCCAAGGATTGGAAAGGTTAACATGTTGTATTGGGAAGTAAGAATTTTGTTTTATAAGTTAGCTTCTTTATTCTATCTTGATTAAAATTTAAATTCTATTATAATATGTTTATAAACTTAGTTAGGTTATCAAAATACTTAGGAGTATTTTACTCTATGAGTCACCATTTTTTAATTAGACTATGTAAGATATGAATCACTACATAGCTTTAACAAACATCACGATATTATCAACTACTAGTTTGATAAAAGATCCAAGATCAAGGTTTTTAGGCTTTCAAACCTAGTGTTCCTTTGGGATAAAGCACAAAAAAACAAGGGGTAAAATGACAAGTTCACTCCATTTTAGATTGGACCATATAATATATCTAAAATCTTAATAAATAATGATTTTAAGTTAAAATACCTCCAAGATAAGGACCTCACATTTCCAATCAATGGATAGTTTTTGAAGCATTACTTCATCATTTCTACAACTAGAAATGAATTAAAGTGAACTATGAATGGACATTTAGAATAGGAGTATATTAGATTTATTAATTTATAGATTAAATTTCTTAGTTTATGGATTAGTTTTCCTAATTTTTAGATTAAATTTCTTATTTTTTCCATTTATTTTCCTTTAGAGTATTTTAATTACTTTTGATAGCTTAGTTTCATGCTTTCTAGATTAGTTTCTTAAAAGTTGTAGAATTATTTCAAGTAATTTCCATAACTAAATACAAGAGAAAATGCCAAAATAAAAAGGGGATGATACTGAAAGGGAGCATAGTAGGTACTCATGTAGATATATTTTGACAAGTATTAAACCTTCTAGAGTTGAGGTATGTTTTATGACTAAATTTTAGTTTTACTTTAGACTGAATAGGCATACCCAAATTTTGGTACATGCTCTAATATAATCATGAAAATTTAAAAAAACTTACCATTTGCAAAGATATATTTCACTCTCAAATGTTAAAAATTGGATAGAAGATGATAAACCTAAGGCTGGATATACATTGATAAGGACATGTTGACAAATAAGTTTTTTCATGCATTTAGCCAAAAGTTATTTCAAACCCTCCTCTATAAAAAAATATAAGAAAATGATAGAGGTAGGTGATTAAAATAAAATATACTAGGGCTATGGATGCCTAACTAGCAGTAGAGAAAGGTTTCAAGTAGAACCAAAGGTATCTCTGTTGGGGATATGGATGCCTAGTTGTCAACATAATAATACCCAAACTTTATTTTTTCATTGGTTGCAAAGTTAAAGTCAAATTAAAAAATATAGTGTTTATTTGAGCCTTTTTCAAAATATTCATGCCTAAGGGACATTAATTTCACAAAATGACATACTTATCCAAGGATTGGAAAGGTTAACATGTTGTATTGGGAAGTAAGAATTTTGTTTTATAAGTTAGCTTCTTTATTCTATCTTGATTAAAATTTAAATTCTATTATAATATGTTTATAAACTTAGTTAGGTTATCAAAATACTTAGGAGTATTTTACTCTATGATTCACCATTTTTTAATTAGACTATGTAAGATATGAATCACTACATAGCTTTAACAAACATCACGATATTATCAACTACTAGTTTGATAAAAGATCCAAGATCAAGGTTTTTAGGCTTTCAAACCTAGTGTTCCTTTGGGATAAAGCACAAAAAAACAAGGGGTAAAATGAAAAGTTCACTCCATTTTAGATTGGACCATATAATATATCTAAAATCTTAATAAATAATGATTTTAAGTTAAAATACCTCCAAGATAAGGACCTCACATTTCCAATCAATGGATAGTTTTTGAAGCATTACTTCATCATTTCTACAACTATAAATGAATTAAAGTGAACTATGAATGGACATTTAGAATAGGAGTATATTAGATTTATTAATTTATAGATTAAATTTCTTAGTTTATGGATTAGTTTTCCTAATTTTTAGATTAAATTTCTTATTTTTTCCATTTATTTTCCTTTAGAGTATTTTAATTACTTTTGATAGCTTAGTTTCATGCTTTCTAGATTAGTTTCTTAAAAGTTGTAGAATTATCTCAAGTAATTTTCATAACTAAATACAAGAGAAAATGCCAAAATAAAAAGGGGATGATACTGAAAGGGAGCATAGTAGGTACTCATGTAGATATATTTTGACAAGTATTAAACCTTCTAGAGTTGAGGTATGTTTTATGACTAAATTTTAGTTTTACTTTAGACTGAATAGGCGTACCTAAATTTTGGTACATGCTCTAATATAATCATGAAAATTAAAAAAAACTTACCATTTGAAAAGATATATTTCACTCTCAAATGTTAAAAATTGGATAGAAGATGATAAACCTAAGGCTGGATATACATTGATAGGGACATGTTGACAAATAAGTTTTTTCATGCATTCAGCCAAAAGTTATTTCAAACCCTCCTCTATAAAAAAATATAAAAAAAGGATAGAGGTAGGTGATTAAAATAAAATCTACTGGTGATATGGATGCCTAACTAGCAGTAGAGAAAGTTTTCAAGTGGAACCAAAGGTATCTCTGTTGGGGATATGGATGCCTAGTTGTCAACATAATAATACCCAAACTTTATTTTTTCATTGGTTGCAAAGTTATTATCAAATTAAAACATATAGTGTTTATTTGAGCCTTTGTCAAAATATTCATGCCTAAGGGACATTAATTTCACAAGATGACATACTTATCCAAGGATTGGAAAGGTTAACATGTTGTATTGGGAAGTAAGAATTTTGTTTTATAAGTTAGCTTCTTTATTCTATCTTGATTAAAATTTAAATTCTATTATAATATGTTTATAAACTTAGTTAGTTTATCAAAATACTTAGGATTATTTTACTCTATGAGTCACCATTTTTTAATTAGACTATGTAAGATATGAATCACTACATAGCTTTAACAAACATCACGATATTATCAAATACTAGTTTGATAAAAGATCCAAGATCAAGGTTTTTAGGCTTTCAAACCTAGTGTTCCTTTGGGATAAAGCACAAAAAAACAAGGGGTAAAATGACAAGTTCACTCCATTGTGGATTAGACCATATAATATATCTAAAATCTTAATAAATAATGATTTTAAGTTAAAAGACCTCCAAGATAAGGACCTCACACTTCTAATCAATGGATAGTTTTTGAAGCATTACTTCATTGTTTCTACAACTCGAAATGAATTAAAGTGAACTATGAATGGATATTTAGAATAGGAGTATATTAGATTTATTAATTTATAGATTAAATTTCTTAGTTTATGGATTAGGTTTCCTAATTTTTAGATTAAATTTCTTATTTTTTCCATTTATTTTCCTTTAGAGTAGTTTAATTACTTTTGATAGCTTAGTTTCATGCTTTCTAGATTAGTTTCTTAAAAGTTGTAGAATTATCTCAAGTAATTTCCATAACTAAATACAAGAGAAAATTCCAAAATAAAAATGGGATGATGTTGAAATGGAGCATAGTAGGTACTCATGTAGATATATTTTGACAAGTATTAAACCTTCTAGAGTTGAGGTATGTTTTATGACTAAATTTTAGTTTTATTTTAGACTGAATAGGCATACCCAAATTTTGGTACATGCTCTAATATAATCATAAAAATTAAAAAAAATTACCATTTGCAAAGATATATTTCACTCTCAAATGTTAAAAATTGGATAGAAGATGATAAACCTAAGGCTGGATATACATTGATAGAGACATGTTGACAAATAAGTTTTTTCATGCATTCAGCCAAAAGTTATTTCAAACCTTCCTCTATAAAAAAAATCTAAAAAATTGATAGAGGTAGGTGATTAAAATAAAATATACTAGGGCTATGGATGCATAACTAGTAGTAGAGAAAGGTTTCAAGTGGAACCAGAGGTATCTCTGTTGGGGATATGGATGCCTAGTTGGCAACATAATAATACCCAAACTTTATTTTTTCATTGGTTGCAAAGTTAGAGTCAAATTAAAACATATAGTGTTTATTCAAGCCTTTGTCAAAATATTCATGCCTAAGGGACATTAATTTCACAAGATTACATATTTATCCAAGGATTAAAAAGGTTAACATGTTGCATTGGGAAGTAAGAGTTTTTGTTTTATAAGTTAGCTTCTTTATTCTATCTTGATTAAAATTTAAATTCTATTATAATATGTTTATAAACTTAGTTAGGTTATCAAAATACTTGGGAGTATTTTACTCTATGAGTCACCATTTCTTAATTAGAATATATAAGATATGAATCACTACATAGCTTTAACAAACATCACGATATTATCAACTACTAGTTTGATAAAAGATCCAAGATTAAGGTTTTTAGGCTTTCAACATAGTGTTCCTTTGGGATAAAGCACACAAAAAGAAGGGGTAAAATGACAATTTCACTCCATTGTGGGTTGGACCATATAATATATCTAAAATCTTAATAAATAATGATTTTAAGTTAAAATACCTCCAAGATAAGGACCTCACATTTCCAATCAATGGATAGTTTTTGAAGCATTACTTCATCGTTTCTACAACTAGAAATGAATTAAAGTGAACTATGAATGGATATTTAGAATAGGAGTATATTATATTTATTAATTTATAGATTAAATTTCTTAGTTTATGGATTAGGTTTCCTAATTTTTAGATTAAATTTCTTATTTTTTCCATTTATTTTCCTTTAGAGTAGTTTAATTACTTTTGATAGCTTAGTTTCATGCTTTCTAGATTAGTTTCTTAAAAGTCGTAGAATTATCTCAAGTAATTTCCATAACTAAATACAAGAGAAAATTCCAAAATAAAAAGGGGATGATACTGAAAGGGAGCATAGTAGGTACTCATGTAGATATATTTTGACAAGTATTAAACCTTCTAGAGTTGAGGTATGTTTTATGACTAAATTTTAGTTTTATTTTAGACTGAATAGGCGTACCCAAATTTTGGTACATGTTCTAATATAATCATGAAAATTAAAAAAAACTTACCATTTGCAAGGATATATTTCACTCTCAAATGTTAAAAATTGGATAGAAGATGATAAACCTAAGGCTGGATATACATTGATAGGGACATGTTGACAAATAAGTTTTTTCATGCATTCAGCCAAAAGTTATTTCAAACCTTCCTCTATAAAAAAATATAAAAAATTGATAGAGGTAGGTGATTAAAATAAAATATACTAGGGCTATGGATGCCTAACTAGTAGTAGAGAAAGGTTTCAAGTGGAACCAGAGGTATCTCTGTTGGGGATATGGATGCCTAGTTGTCAACATAATAATACCCAAACTTTATTTTTTAATTGGTTACAAAGTTAGAGTTAAATTAAAACATATAGTGTTTATTCAAGCCTTTGTCAAAATATGCATGCCTAAGGGACATTAATTTCACAAGATGACATACTTATCCAAGGATCGGAAAGGTTAACATGTTGCATTGGGAAGTAAGAGTTTTGTTTTATAAGTTAGCTTCTTTATTCTATCTTGATTAAAATTTAAATTCTATTATAATATGTTTATAAACTTAGGTTATCAAAATACTTGGGAGTATTTTACTCTATGATTCACCATTTTTTGTGCCCTAACACACACACACACACACACACACACACACACACACACACACACACACACACACACACACACACACACACACACACACACACACACACACACACA
This sequence comes from Torreya grandis, assembly GCA_037957365.1. Lineage (NCBI taxonomy): Eukaryota > Viridiplantae > Streptophyta > Pinopsida > Cupressales > Taxaceae > Torreya > Torreya grandis. The sequence continues at coordinate 92,882 of JARHVA010004705.1, forward strand.
CACACACACACACACCATTTTTAAAATTTTAAAAATAGGGACCCATTATTGAAAAACCCATACCTAGGAAACTATGAATCTAAAGATCTATGATTAGGGTATCACACATTTAACATAAGGGTTATTTGTACAATATCTAGCATTTCCCAATTAAAATCTATAATAATCTAAGCTTAAATTAGTATCTTAAGTCATCTCAAACATAAGATTATCTATCATTTTTTAATTTAATATGATTTGTAGACTAACGAATCTAATTTTTCTTGTCCTAGTATGTATATGTTGATCACAAGACTAATAACTAAAGAACATAAATTTAATCTAAATCAGGCCCATAAGAAATATCTCATATAATGGTGACATGTGTCACTCTTGTGTCATTTAGAATTCTGGGTGTCTATAAAATATTAAGTCTTTTGAGTTTTCCAAATCTCTCGAGCTCTATAAATAGACCATGTGGCATATCCATGCTAAACCAAAACTATAGGGACTTCACTTATTCATCAACAAAATTAATAGTTTTATATTCCTTGAGTCTCTAAGATTTTGAGTTTTTGAGTCTCAAAGATTATGAGATCACCCCATAGCAATTAATTATGGACTGAGGTCTAGTTTTTCAGCCCCCAAATCTAGGTTACATTAGGGATTAGATTAAAATCTAGGTAGAAAGGTCCAAGACTAAGTGGAGGTAATGATTACAACTAAGGGTAGAGTTATTTGTCTACATTAATAACCTCTATGTAAACCATAAGTAAGGTATCAATATAGACATCCCTACATAGAAACACAATAATCATATAATCTAAGGTGTTTGTATACATTTCTATGACCAATGGTTTGTTAGGATTATAGGCAGATTCTAATCTAGTCTACATCTATTGAAATCAAGCATTGAAAGCTTAGATTGGCTCATTACACTCTCTTTTCATGATGGAAAAGTGTTGATAAATAAAACTTTCATTATTAACTTGTCCAAACTAGGTTAAGAAGGTATCTTGACATTTTGTCCAAGTTATGATTGACCCTTCTGGAATATTTAGAAACCAATCATGGGATACTTTTTGAAAAATAAAATGGAATAGTTTAGAAACCATGCCCTCATGAATTGCATTCAGTATCTCTAAGGTATATTTGAAGGCCTCTATATGTTATCATGTCATCCTTCCTCCCAATGGAAATAAAGAGAGTATATACTTCTATATATTTTTAGGAAAATCATGCACTACTTATGTTACATTGATATTTGAGCCATTCAACCAAGTTAGGGCTTATGGTGAAGGATTAGGTTGAATTGGAGAATTAAGAGGTGGGTTTTAGGGAAAATTTCATCATAACTATTAGAATATAAATTTATCTTCCTAGAGATGATCAATCTACACTGGATCTCGTAGAAACACCTCTATTAGACCTAACCTTTCTATGAATCTCTAAAGTTGGTTGTACTAGGTTACTATCTAAGGTTGGCCTTGTCAATTAATTTTACTTCTTAGGATAGAGGAAGATGCTGACAAGCCCTCCTTCTAGCACCATTTTAAAATCTTTTATTAATGTGGGTCTTTTACACACCCCCATATTTCCTTATGAGTTTGCCTCTAATGTCTTAAGATCAGTGAATAAAATCACTCCAAGGCATGAGTTATACGGTATTTGGTTTTATAACAACCTTTTAGTGGAATAATGGTTGAGTGACATAGATGGTTTACCATGGGTGAGTTATCTATGGATGAACCTAAATATACTTGGATTGGGTGGAGGGATGATGTTTTCTAATTAAGGTGGGCAGGATTTTAAAATAAACTATAAAAAAGAGCAAAAGTTAAGGTAGAAAAGGAGGTCTATGGAAAGTCCAAGGATAAATTCTTTCAAGAATAGTATTTGAGCTCAAGTAGGATAAGGTATCTACACCAATACTTGTTTCTAGCTTCTGTAGCCCACAAAATAATCAAATATAGTTAAAGAGTCAAAGGGAACAAAAATATAGTATACTCAAACATGCATAAATTTAAGGTTATCTAATTACCAGATTGATATTGTACATCAATAAGAGGATTATGATAAGCATGCAAAATATTCTCAAATTAAATATTATTAAAAATTAAAGACTATATTCAAAAAATATACCTCATACACAATTTTAATCACTAATGTATAATAATGGACATTTACACATCAAGACCAAGTCAAGTAGGACTTATTTCAATTTCCTATTAATATTGATATTCAAAATTCTCCTCCCATTATGACCAAGAGGTGACATGTATATATAATCTTGGTATAGGTAAGGCCTCATCTCTTTAGTCTTCACCTAATTTTACAAGTCTAAAAAATAGAACCTTAATTTCAAGATTCATGATAGAATGCATGTTACAATGATAACAATCAAAAGTAGACCTTCCAGCCAAAATAAATAATGTGTGTACCATAATATATGGGGAACCAAAGTCCCACTTTTATAAGAATCATGAAAATAAATAATTATTCCAAAATTAGAATACTCACACCATGCTACTTGAAATAGCTGATGCAGATACTATAGTTGCAATTATGGTGTAGAGTGAGGGATCTATTTAAGTTGGGGGCACTAACTTATAATTGCATGCATTATGGATTTAGAAGTTACCTACTTCACCTTAAATGCTTCACCCAGTGCATATGTTTTATCAAATTATTTATTTATGGCCTCAAAATTCAAAATTGAGGGCTTAAAAATCCTAACAACTTCTACCATTAATATATCTTGTTCTACCCCTGAGATTTTAAACTCATTCACTAAGGCTGTAGATATTTTGACCCTATCTTTAGCAAAACTAACCAAATATATTACCTCTTTATTGGTCTTATATACTATACCTTCCACTTTTTGTTTGAACTCTTTTATAGTTAAGTGTAGTAGGTTATCAAAATTGGGTTGACTCACCAACTCCCCTATCTAGGTGATCACCGTAGTTACCTATATATCAGCCAAAATTTGCAATGTTTCATCTTCATGACTTCAAAAAACACCCAATAGCTTCTTGATTGATCTATGCTAGTTTAGGGATGCATCCCTTTTAAGAACCACATAATCAAGGCACTACTAAGCATTCATGATTGTCATCAAGTTTAACTAATCAAAGGCACTTATTCTAAAACACTGGACCAAGAAGTTCAACCTTATTTCCTTGTCCTTCATCTCATTCCATAGTGTGATCATATTTGCTCTATGGCCCTGACTAACTACCATGGATATTATTATGTTGAGAAAGATGTCATATAGCTTTATAGCTGCACTTTGTACCTCCATTATTACTTCTTGAGGATCCTATATTATTTTCATCTATTTCCATCTCTTCAAAGCCTCCTCGCTACTTTGGTGGATTTCCTTTAGTTCTGACATAGTAGAATAAACAAGATTATTAAAGTCCTCAATGTACTCCATAGGTTCATTGGGGTTCATCTTGGGTCTTTTGGCCAATTAAAATAAATTATATATCTACTCAAGCTTTATCTCTACCTTTGTCCTTGTATTTATTATTTTCCTCTTCCTCACTCTTTGTATGGTCCCACTTTTTTTGTCAAACATTTTAAAAACTATTTGAATCTCAGTGATAACTAGATTATGCCTTTGATATTAAAGATTCTACATCTCCTTTACCCATTAAGGAATTATCAATTCACTTGTATCTTCTCCTTGGGAATTTTTTGAGGATGTAGAGGGTTGAGAGGTTATAAGAAGGGATGTGTTTATTAACAAGATATGGATAGCATTGAAGCACTTATTTATATGGGCACTTGTGGAATTTTTTGGCCCACTACCTACCATGGAGAGGCTTCTTTTATTGGTGTCACCTCAACCAAGAATTTTTTTAACCCACGTGTTATTTCCATAGTCATAGTTGCTTTTGGAAAAACATGTAATTGGGGCATGGTAAGCTCAAGTTGGGTTAACTCTTTTCTTAGGGATGGTGATTTATTGAAAAGGGAGATAATAAAAAAATTATCAAAATGGATGATTTTAGGAGTACTTATTAAAATAATGTCAAAATTTGTAGTAGTAACTTGGGAATTAGAAGATGTAATAGTAGGCATTATTGGAGGTAGACTTATAGTTAGGACTTGCACAATAGGTACTAAATAAATTACCTTAGAGACCTTATGATTTTTTTCTTAGGTAATCCCAATCAAAGTGTCTCTTTCTTCCTATGTTCCTAAACTCAAATCCTTTGCTTTATCAAGCTCAACTTCTTCGTCATTTGGCTATGTTTTCCTAGTTATTAAATCTTGTTCTTCTAATGCATAGTTAACCTGAGATATTAATTACTCTAGTTGTTTCTCTTATTATATCTCCATTACATCCTATATCTCCTCCTCTTCTTCCTTGATAGCTTCTTAAATAATAGGGAGGCCAAGAGATGGCATCTCTTCCAAATTTATTCCTTAGGAAGAATCAAGGATTCCTTGGGCTTCTTGTGGTAGGTGAAAATAGGTGGAGTGGAGGGTGGATGAGATGGTGTAGGGGTTATGATAGCAAATGTGGGAGGAGGTGGAGAGGTATGTGATTGAGTGGAGGGTATGGAGAGTCTAGGGTCCTCTGAGGAGACCTAAGAGATCTAAGAGAGCTAGGGGGAATTCAAATATAATCAAAATAAGATTGTAATAACTCTGGAAGACTTACTTATGTAACCATGGTAAGTGGAGGCAAAGGAATCATCACAAACTTGCTCTTCCTTTGGATGGTTAGGGTTACTACTAGCTTTTCCATAATTGTATTTGTTCCCAAAACTTGCTCACATGAGGTTTTATAATGAATCTTAGGACCAAGAAGTCCTCTTAAAATTTCCTTTCTTAGATTCATATTTGATTCCCTCTAACTTCCAAGTTGATCTCTATCTTCTTTTATGGCTTGAGCTTCTAGAGCTAAAGGATTGTCTAGTTATTAAGATCCTTTAGGTGGAGATGGGAATAATTATTAGATCCATGCATTTTGGGCTTCTTCCTCTATGGCCTTAGGAATGTATTATAGAGCTTGGGCTAATATTATTTATATCTTCTTATCCCTCATCTTGCTCCATACCTGGGAGCCATTTGAGGCATTCAATAAAACTTGGTCATGGTCATAGGTTTGATGACTATAAGGAACATAAATCTTATTCTTCTCATGGATGGTCTTTAGATAACCCCTTATTCTTTTCCTAGAGTCTCATTCTCTAAATTATACTAGCTATAAATTATATGTTGTCTTAAGCTTACCAACTACTATAAAAATGTGACCTAATCATGTATTGGTTTTTCCCAATGTTATAAGGTGTTTTGAAATAATATTCCAAGTGTTTTTGGATGATTTCTTCATCAATGTTGTTGAAAAATTGATAGGATATCTCTTGTTCCGTAGTGTGGTCAAAAACATGGTGAGGTAGTAATAAAGGGGTCATCTTTGTACCTTCCCCTCAAATGTTAGTCACATTCGAGTAGAGCCAATAATCACCCATATTGGTGAGCATCCTTATTATTTTTGTCAAGATCCTCTCCTAAGAGTACAATTGATTACCTTTGTATAAGCAACTAAACACAGAATTAAACCAGAAGTAATATGTAACTAGAATTTAGAAACAGCAAAGAATAGGAGATCTAAGAAACAGTATAATCTATATTAACACTCTTCCAAAAGGAAATACAATGAATAAATCTCACTCTTCCCACACCTCTTGGGTGTACATTAATTCTCCCTCAAGAGTTCTCTCTCTCAATTACAACCAACAATCAACTCAATACCGAGTTGTTGTTCCCTCCACCAGCAGATCTAATTGATCTTACTCCTTGTTGTGTTGCAGATCTCCTTGATCTTGCTACCCCACAGATCTAATTGACCTTGCACACACACACACCCATAGATCTCCTTGATCTTGCTACACTGTAGATCAATTGACCTTGCTTACCTGTAGATCTTCCTGGTCTTGCACTCTTGTAGACCTTCTAGATCTTACACTTGAAGGATCTAATCCTTTAGTCCTTGATTACAATATAGCCCCATGGGTCTCTTAAATAGATCCCAAACCAAACAATAATTAGAAACATATAATCAAGACTAAAATTAGTCTTTATATGCAAACTCATTGTCCATCTAAAATTAGACCAGTTTTGGAAACACACAGGTGACCGATGTTGGTTCTTATCTGATCGATGCCAGCCAACCATAACTGATGTCGGTTACTGTGTAGTTGAAGATAAGACTGATGTCAGTTGGCTTGACCGATGTTAGTTACTGTAACACTCAGCAACCTCCACATTTGCATACCAGTGAAGCTTTTAGCTCCACAACTTAACAATCTCCCACTTGGAGATTAAAAACTACACCTATACCTATACCTGTACATCCTCTAATTTGTTTCTAGCTTGTATCTCCATCTTCAAGTTCAATCTTGAAGACCAACAAAAGCTGAATGAAGATTCAACTTCTCCTTTGTTCTTGGCTTTGTTAACATATCTGCAGGGTTCTTATCCTTGCTAGCCTCTATGACTGCAACAACCTTCTACAACTTTGATATCCAGCTAACCACCATTCCACCAATAGTGAACACATATCCTGTGGTGCTTCTCCTACCATCCAAGTCACCTGCCATATCCGAATCTACATACCCATGTAGAGAAGTGTTTGACCCTGCATAGCATAAATACCTACCACTGGTCCCTCTTAGATATCTAAGAATCCATTGAACTACTTTTTAGTGCTTCTTTCCTAGATTGGCCATAAACTTGCTAACAACTCCCACTACTTGGGCAATATCAGGTCTAGTACATACCATGTACTCAACCTCATCATGTGATTTAGGACACTATTCTTTACTCAGCTTGAACTATCCAACCATAGGTGTGCTTACCAATTTTGCATCCTGCATATCAAACCTCTCCACTACCTTATTCACATAATCCTCTTGAGACAAAATCAACCTGTGATTTTCCCTATCTCTAAAAATACTCATGCCAAGGATTTTCTTCACTACTCCCAAATACTTCATGGCAAATGTCTGAGCTAATTTTACCTTTAGCTCAGTAATTCTATGCATGTGTGACCCTGCAACAAGCATATACACTACATAAAGTAACAGGATAATGTAGCTATCATTATTCAACCTGGTAAAATAAACATAATGGTCACATTGACATTGACTAAAGCCATGCTTTGTCATAAACCTATCAAACCTCAAATACCATTGTTAAAAGCTTGCTCAAGACCATATAGCTTGGCCTTTTGTCTCACCTATCCATTCTCTCTTTTCTTTAACCTGTGAATCCATTCATCTTTTAGTGCTTTCTTTTTGACTAGCAACTCTACCAAATCCCACATTTTGTTCTCTTCCAAGAAATCAATTTCCTCATTCATGCCATGCTCCCACTGTTTCCTAGATTCTACCTGCATTGCCTCTTCAAAACTTCCTGGTTCTCAACCATTAGTGAGCAATAAGTAGTATAAAGAAGGGGAATAATGAATTTGAGACTTACTTACCCTTTTAGACCTCTTCATGGGTGTTTGAGACTCATTGACAGCTTACTGTCTGCCCAAATTTCATTCTAATAGTGACCGATCTCGGTCATCTCTCAGTCTACACTCAATCGACGTCAATTCCTCCTGACTGACCTGACTGACATTGGTTCTCACTTGACTGACATCAATTTTCACCTACCTAACATCACTGACTTTGGTCTCCACCAGACCAACGTCAGTTCTTGCCTGATCAACATCGATTCTCACCTGATCGATGTCGGTATCTATGTTTTCCTGTGAGTGATGATTTTTACCTACGAGCTCATTTTGGATCATAAACTTGTCCAAATCAACATTGCCCTACTCAGAATTATTTAGCCTCTTGAGCTGATCACTGTCCATCACCTTCTCCTTGAAAACCAAGGCTTTCCAATTCTTAAATTTGTCAAAAACATTAGATTTCTTCTTTATGCAACAAACCCAATCCTTTCTTTTAGCATAACACTGTGATCCTCCAATAGAAGCTACCTGAGCTGGTCCCCACACATCTGTGTGAACAAGCTCTAACCTGTGCTTCTTCTTTGTTGACCCAGTCTTGAGAAACCTCACTTTCTTCCCAAAAATACAATGCTCACAAAAATCTCGATCTATGCTTTTCAAATCTGAAAGATTACCTTTTGACTTAAGAACATCCATTCCCTTCTCACTCATGTGATCAAGCCTACTAAGCCACAGCTTTACATCTACATCTAAAGTAGATAAAATAGAAGGTGAATGATTAGTAATACGAGTAGATAGATAAAGTGTACCTACTCTCTTACCTCTTACTAATACAAGTGTACCCTTGGAAACTTTCTAAGATTCTGCTATGAGAGTTACTGTACAACCCTCATCACCCAACTTTCCTACAAAAATTAGACTCCTCTTCAGGATGGAAACATGCATGACATCCTTCAACACCCATATGTTGCCAGTCTACAATTTCAGCTGCACTTTCCCTTTGCCAACAATTTGACAAGGCTTACCATCCCCTACATAAACTTTTCCAAAGTCTCCATGGACATAATCATGAAAAAAATCTCTATTTAGGGTTGCATGGAAAGAGGCACCAGAATCTAAGACCCAAGATTTTACTTTATCCAAGGAACATATAAGAGCATCCTATGCAACAATACCTGCATCTTTTGCTTCTTTATTTCCTTCATGATGATCTTCTACCAACCAACAATCTTTCTTTACATGCCCTTTCTTTCCACAATTCCAGCAGGTGATTCTTCCATTTTTGGATTTGGATCTACTGCCTATCTTTGACCTTGATTTCCCTTGCTCAATCTTCTCTCTTTGATTTCCCCTGCTTTCAACACTTAAAGCATTTCCTGATGTTTTCCCTATGCTTTTCCTATGAATTTCTTCATTCAATATTACACTAACAACATCATCAACTTTCAAGATATTTGAAGCAGATGCAGTATTACTAACTGCCATTACCAAACTATTCCAACTTTTAGGTAAAGAGCATAAGATTAAGAGAGCCTTAATTTCATCATCAAAAACTATTTTGACTTAATTTAATTGGTTTACTAAACCATGGAAATCACTAAGATGACTATATACCGATCCACCTTCCTGCATTTGCAAATTAAATAACTACTTCATAAGAAATACCTTATTCGAAGCTGAGGGTTTTTCATATAAATTTGCCAAACATTCCATTAACTCTACTATTGTCTTAGCCTGTGATAAGTTGTAAATCACAGACGATGCCAGGCTCAACCTTATAGATCCCAGAGCCTTTCAATCAAGAACATTCCATTCTTCATCTTTCATATCTGTGGGCTTCATTGAAACCCCACCCAATGGTAAGTATAGATCTTTTTGATATAGATAATCTTCTATCTGCATCCTCCATAATTGATAATTCTTGCTATTGAATTTCTCCATTCTTAGTTCACTTTCTTCTGCCATTGCTTTACTCCCACTCAAACAGAAACCCCTGTGAGTGACCTATAATCAACAAACACTAACCTGCTCTGAACCAGGCTCTGATACCAATTGTCAGGATCCTCTCCTAAGAGTATAATTGATTACCTTTTTATAAGCAACTAAACACAAAATTAAACCAAAAGTAATATGTAACTAGAATTTAGAAACAGCAAAGAATAGGAGATCTAAGAAACAATACAATCTATATTAACACTCTTTCAGAAGGAAATATAATGAAGAAATCTCACTCTTCACACACCTCTTGGGCATACAATAATTCTCCCTTAAGATTTCTCTCTCAATTACAACCAACAATCAACTCAATACCGAGTTGTTATTCCCTCCACCAGTAGATCTAATTGATCTTGCTCCTTGTTGTGTTGCAGATCTCCTTGATCTTGCTACCTCGCAAATCTAACTGGCCTTACACACACACACCCACAAATCTCCTTGATCTTGCTACACCGTAGATCAACTGACCTTGCTTACCTGTAGATCTTCCTCATCTTGCACTCTTGCAGATCTTCTAGATCTTACACTTGAAGGATATAATCCTTTAGTCCTTAATTATAATATAGCCCCATGGGTCTCTTAAATAGATCCCAAACCAAACAATAATTAGAAATTCAGACTCAAGACTAAAATTAGTCTTTACATGCAAACTCACTGTCCATCTAAAATTAGACCAGTTTTGGAAACACACAGGTGACCAATGTCAGTTCGTATCTGACCAATGCTAGCTAACCATAATTGATGTTGGTTACTGTGTAGCTGAAGATAAGACCAATGTCGGTTGGCCTGACCGACGTTGGTTACTGTAACACTCAGCAACCTCCACATTTGCATACCAATGAAGCTTTTAGCTCCACAACTTAACAATGTTCTCATATAAGCTGGACATTATTTTTCCCTACATATTCTGATATAGGTGAGGGTATAGCTCATTACTTATTCTCTTAATGTCATTTATGTACCTATGAATAAATATGAATGAGAAATCTTCTCCAACCCTATTTCCCAAATATTCTATGGATGGTTACCACTCCTAGCCATAGGGATTATATACAGTGGCCATGACCACATCTAGTAGATAATACATCATATAAAATTTCCCATATTCAAGTCTCCTATTAGGGTAAAGAATTTTTTATTTCAATTTGGTACGTATTATCTCTCCAAGGGCTATAAATTTATTATTAGTCAATAGTATGTCCAGTAAGGGTACCCATTTGACCTAGACATACGTAATTATTGGGAATTCATATAATCTATTCAATAATGTCATTGAAATGGAAATTCTAGATCTAAATTTGATAATACATTTGGTGAAAAATTCCCCTTTGGGATTCAATAGTTGGCCCTTTATTATCTATTGCTTTAGTTTCCATTCTATTATATTATGCTCAAGCCATACATTGGATGAGACATGATTTTATATAGATTCAGGGAGAGGGAGACTAAGGTACCTTTCAAATTCCCTCCTTTAGTTGTATACAAAGGTGATTTGAACCTTCTTCACATGGAAAAGATCACCCATAGTGGTCCCATTGATGAACAATATATTTAAAAAGTCAATGCATGGCATTACCTCTAGTTTAGCCATAGCCTAGTGGAGGGAATGTTCCTTGATGGGGAGAAATTCATCTATATGTTTTTTTGTTTGAGGGGAGAGTTCATCCTCTAAACATTATGCTTAAATTGACTTGACCTCCTCCCAGAGTGTCGAGTAGTGAGGGAATTTGAAATTTAAAGCACTCCTTTCAAACATTGTATCCCTATATTTTTTTGACCCCATAAATGAAAATTAGGATGTGATTAATATTTTACCTTGTTTTTATGTGAAGGCCATTACTATTGTGTATTTTCTAAAATTCCTATGAAATTTGAGACTGGTTCATTCAGTTCTCTATGAATTAAGGAAACTAGGGCTCATTAGATGCTTAGGAAACTCGAGAATATAAATGCTTATTAATAAAATTAATATCAAGATGAATGTAATGTTCACATATTTTGTATATATCATTTTCAAGATATGTATTGATTGAGTTCATACACTTTGAATGCTAATAATAAGCTCTCACTTTTAATGCCCACTTTGGTTTGAATATGCTAGTTAAATTCGGTAGGTGCCTCTAATTTTCCAAATGGCATTCTTTTATTAATTCATCATGTCTAGTCATCACTTTAAGATAGTTATCATCCATTCATTAACTTGTTTCTTTATTATGTTATTGAACCTTATTTCTTATGTTTTGGCCTTACTTTCCATGGATATTTCCATATGTCATGCCCTTATTACCCTAATCCTTTGGATTTATTCATTGTATTTAGCAGGTCTTGTAGTGGTGAGTTAAAGTGATTGAGCCATGTAACATGATTTCAAAGCATGGGAAGCCTAAAATATTGAGGCATTAGACAAGTATTATTTTCATTGAAAAGATCTCTATGGTTGTGTGTCAACATGATTGAGCCACATGGCATGATCTCAGGAAGCTTAGAGACTCAAGATCTCAAATAATTAGATAGGAAACCAATAGACCATTTAACTTCTAGACTACATAGATTAACGTACATATGCCATGTGCAAGCCACTCAAGGCCCCACAAGCTTAGGAGCTCAAGAAATTAAAATATAGAATGAATAACCATTTAACCTTCTTTTTAGTAGTGAGTTAATGTGATTGAGACATGTGGACTGATCTTAGAATCTTAGAGACTCAAAAACCTAATAATCTTTGAGGTTCAGGGAACATGCAACTATTAAGTTTTTCGATGCACAATTGAAGTCCTTGTAGTTTTGGCTTAGCATGGATATGCCACATGGCCTATTTTTAGATCTCTATAGAATCATAAGACTTGAAAGATTTCATATTTTGTATACATATAAAATTTTGAATGACGTAAGAGCTACACATGTCACCACTGCATGAGATCTTTTCTATGGGCTTGATTTGGAAGAAATTGATGGTCTTTGGTTAATAATATTGTGATCAACATGTACATAATAGGATAAGAAAAATTAGATTTATTAGTCTACAAATCATATTAAAATAAAAAGTGATAGATAATTCAAGGTTTGAGTTGACTTAAGATATGAATTTAAGCTTATATTTTTATGGATTTTACTTAGAAAATGTTAGATATTACTAAAATAACCCTTATGATAAATATGTGATACCCTAATCATATATATTTAGGCTCATAGTTCCCTAGGTATGTGTTTTTCAATAATGGGTCCTTATTTTTTAAAATTTTGAAAATGGGGTGTGTGTGTGTTAGGGCACAACATATTTGTCTCATCTAAAGTACACACCCATTAGTTTAGGAGATTATTGAGATGATTTGAAAATGGTGAGAAATACTAAATTAGTTAAAGGAAAGCCACCCCTTCTAGACAGTCATAAGGATACACATGAAAACCCTTTAATAACAAGTGTTCCATTAATATAATACTTCACCAAATCAATCATGACTCAAAAATAAGAGCAAAAACATATTTCACAATGTATTAAACATGAATACCAAGAGTTCATGATAGATTCAGTAAAAAACATTCAACTTATGGATTCATAACCTACTATTAGATTACATATTACAAGTACATAAGATAAATTGATTATTATAGTATAGATGTTAAATTATAAACATTTGATTACTCTACTAACCACTCAACATAGAGCTATGGGTAGACTATCAAATTAATAGGGCAAGTCATTTTAAAATTATCATAGAATAATAGGGCATGAGATATACAACTGTGACACATTAGAGAAAAATATTTAGAAGTTTAAAGATAAAGGGATCATAATGGTAATTCAAATACAAAAAATCCATAAATAGTGGTTTCTAGAAGGAATAAACCCAAGAGCATATCATATTGAGAATAGAAGTGTTTAGATAATGACCCATTAACTATTCAGGTGTAAATTGAGGGTAATTATTGGCTAAAGGTTTAAATTGATCAGGAGGAGGCTAAAAATACATATATCATTTAATTTATATAATGGTTGGGTCATGATATATAATAATTTTAACACAATGTACATTGTGATGGATTGATAAATCATATTACATTATTGATTACTTGTGGGAAAAATGTTGTGGATAAATTTGGTACTTGTCCTATGAACTATAAAAAAAATACATGCTAAATTTAGATTAAAATGGTTACAATAGATGCAAGTTATAGTCAATATTCTAAATAAGTGTATTACATTAATTTTTGAGGGTAACACAATCAAGATTCAACATGGTGGAAAAAATGAACTCCAAAATATAAAAGACTCAACCACAAGTGATATGTCATTATTGTATAAGATATATTTTGAACCATAATATACAATTGAATAAAATGTAATATGTATGCATAAAATTTGAGAAGGAGCAAAAGGAAAGATGAAGTTAGTTAAGGTACATAGATATGACAATAACGATGATTACATATGGGCATTTGATGAGATTATATATCTAGATCTCAACACTTTATCACTATATTATCCATATGAATTTTTACATCCTTTAAATTCCATATTAGGAATCTAACATTCACATAGATGTATTATGCATAAAATATGTAAAAAAATAAAAAAAATCAAGACCTATGCATGACATGTTTTATTAGTTTACATGATTTATTTATGTTATTTATCATATACATGGTATATTACATATACTTTGGCTACACACATTATTTTCATAGTATACATGAGTGGGATGCAGAACATACATGTTACATATTACATTTGCACACAGATGTGGGACACTTTTATACCTAGGGGATACCTTCCTACATTGAGGGCATGCTACATTAGGGTCATATTGGTAAACTATACAATTTTTATCTTTGTATAACCATTCCATTAATTATATATAAATACTTAAATTGATTAGACATGACTTACTCTTACGTATAATCTTTAGAGTGCTACATTCTATGAATATTGTACTTTATAATATGTGATGGTGACATGGATTGATTATGTAGACTAGTGTTACTTATCTTTTTCAAGGTTGATTTTGATGATACATAATGTGATCCTTGATCATGTATTATATTTTGTGATGATTTATATGTGTGACATTTTGTTTTACATTGTACCACAAAAATCTCTTACAAATCACCATTGGAAAGGGGGATATTGAGACTCAACAAGTCCTCTTCAATGTAAGTATATTATAAACCTAGATCTTTGATTTAGTATATATAATTTGTTTATTTCTTAGTAAATTAATGTGTGTGTATCTTTTTTTGAGTTTTATCTACACTTATACTTAGTGTGGCTATAAGATTACTTTAACTTTCCAATTATCCACCTTGGGTAGTATAGGCCCCCATTTGCCTAAAAAGGATCCTTACCAATTTTGATATATTTCTAATCATTCCCCTTAATTAAACTACTTATTTGAAATATTATACTATTTATAAATATATATCTAATTAGATCTACTCTTTGGAACCCTTTATTTTATCATTATGTTATAGGTTTTCCTCTTACTAGGTGCATGGATCTATTGGTCACATCTTGAATCATTAAGTATCATTGGGTTCCTTTGATTAACATTATTTAAGTCTATATATTTAATATATATGATAGTTACAAGTTGATCCTAACCCATTACATACATAAATTTCTTCACACTATTCTAAAATGCTATCCTCATACCTGGGCAATGTAGCTTCTTTCCTCATAGGGAGAGGTTAAGGGATATTCATTTCAAATAGGAGTTACAATAATCTATTGTGATTGTGTGGAGAAGTCCTAATGAGCTCAAATAAATTGTTTTTTTATGGGATCTTATAGAGTTATGCAATGGGATCCCACTCATCAAATCCTAAGGGAGATGGATAGGACTAAGATAAATGTGCATAATTTTGAATCAGATTAACCAAAGGAGGGGATAAAGTGCATTTAAATTGATTAGGAAGGAAACTATGTGGCCTTATCTTAGTGAATATATTTTGGTTTTAAATACTAAGATATGCCAAAAATATAAATTACAACTATTGATTGATATTGTGAAAAAATAAAAACAATAGTACTTGTCTAGTTTACTATGTGTATGCAAATCTAGGAAGAAACAGGTTGGAGGTGGACTAGATCAAGGTTATGAAATAGTTTTTAGATCCTAGAATTTTTTAGTTTATAGGATCAAATGCTTGTATTAGATCTAGATAGTTATGTCAATATAGGTGTCTGATCTAGATGCAAGTTTCCTATATGAAATATTGATTGGATCTAGATGTAACTAGTAGTAGCCTTATGGGTTTTATATCACCTTTATTTTGACATATGTGTATCATGTACACATGTTATATTTCTTTTTCAAATGATCAAACCCTAGTTTCCTCACCCTTGGAGTGACTATGGTAAAAATGTGTTAGTGGGCTCATGGTGTCAAGCTACCCTAAGGACCCCTCTATCAATGGGCACTACCTACATATCCAATACTCAAAATATGTCCTAAAACCTATGTATTTCTTCCCTATGTGGCATATTATGTGTGCACACGGGTAAAATATATGATAATTAAGTATACACAATGACCTATCTTGTAACATAGAAATCATGGCTCATGGGCTTCTCCTTAAGTAATTCAAACTTGTAGATAAACTACTCTTATGAGTGATATGGAAATAGGAATGAATATGGAAAATTCACTCAATTTAATTCTCAATTGATAGTTATTTTGTTGCTCTATATGTGAGAGGTATGAATTTTCTAGGTGATTACTAAGTGAGGAGTGAATGTGGATTGATCTTATATATATACAAATCTTTTGGGAAAATATATTGCACTAAAGCACTTATGCTAACCATAAGGACATATTAAATTTGAAAATTAGATGACTTTTTGTGATAACCATAAGGACACATTAAATTTGAAAATTAGATGACTTTTTGGGCACCAGACACTTATTTGGAAAAGGGACACCTATGCCAACATAGGCATCTACCTGGGATGCAAGTGTCCAGAAGCTAGAAAATAGGTACATGTCTAAAACTAGTAGAGAAAGATAATGATCAGTTTTAGAGAATTTTTCATGACATAGAAGGCCTAGTCATCATAATAATATATGGTTGGACTAAAATATAAGCAATTATTCATAAAGAGATAGTGTATGTGAGCCTTTTGGCAATAAGAAGGTCTTAGAGATGAAGGGTATAGCCATTATAGGTATTTTCTAGTTGTACAAGACTAAGGTGATATATAATTTAGATTTATTATCTATATCCCCCCTTAA
The DNA here is from genome assembly GCA_037957365.1 of Torreya grandis. Classification (NCBI taxonomy): domain Eukaryota; kingdom Viridiplantae; phylum Streptophyta; class Pinopsida; order Cupressales; family Taxaceae; genus Torreya; species Torreya grandis. Next base: position 109,568 of record JARHVA010004705.1, read on the forward strand.
TATAGTAATGAAATTGATAGTTTAAAGGAAAATAAATACATACCTAGGTTTATATAACACACCTTTCCTTTGTGTGAGCCTAACTTAAGTGCTTTATTGGTGATTTACTTACAATCAAGAGCATGTTACAATGTATAATAAGTGCATATATTCTGAAATTGAAAGCATTTGAAATGTTTGAATGTAAAGAGAGTAAGTCTAGGAGTGTACCTATGTGTTGGTGCATCCATCTTGGCTTTTGCAAATTTGATTAGAAGAGATGCTTCAATATAAATCATTAGAGATTATATTAAGAATATTTTTAAAACTACAAGTGCATACATGTATAGATATTGGAGGACAACATGCCCACAACCTTGGTGAAAATTTGAGTTGCCACGTGACCATTGAGCTTATCTTAATCATGAAACCTAATCATGCTTATAACCTATCAAGTGTGAGTGATGACATGAAATTAAACTATATATCTAGGGAAGGTGGATAATTTAATTACTCCATCTTATAAATCTAGTGAATTTAGATCATTTAATCAAGTTTGACTTATAAACTTGGTAAGATTGACTGATTTAATCATCTCAACCTTACAAATGTGAACCAACTACTATAGTAGATTAGCTTAATAATAGTTTATAAAATTATATCCTGGGTATGATAACAGCCCATAGTAATATTTGAAATCTAGAAACTAATTTGGTTTTACAAGTTAAGGTTCCCTTTTCATGGCTTATTCACCTCATATATGTCTCAAATTTGAACCTTGGGTATAATGATGGTACCAATGTATATAATTCTACCACAAATGTGTATTTCAATCATATAACTATGTAATTTAGACAATCTAAAATTTTGTGTAAGTGTGAAGGACATGTTTCCATGACATGCCCCCACCAAATCTAGACAATCTAAGAACTAGTGTAGGTGTGGAAAACATGTTTTCATAACATACCCCCACTATAATCTAGAAATGTGTGAAGTTCATTCCTTTTTTACATTCCCCTACTATAATCTAAAACTGTGAAAGTATGGAATCCATATTTTTGTGACATGCCCCCACTAATATTCCCCGCTTTTAAAGTGAGGGGAAGCAGAATCTTTAAGTCACCTTACCTTATAATGATAAGATAACTATATAATTTGTGTATGGATGTAACATATATGAGTAATATCTATAGGTAGATATATCATTGAACCACATATAATGTGATCACATAAAGTCCTAAGATACATGATAAAAATCATGGAAACATTTAGAAAGTAACATTACAAGCTCAACAAGTAATCAAGCACCCACCCAAGACCACTCAAAAGTGAAGCAAAAATAAATGGTCCAAGGAGACCTCATCCAAGGGGCATGTTCAAATGTTTCACAATAAAAGTGACATGACTTAATCAAATATCCACAAAGCAAAGAATTACATATTCAAATGTCCACATATAATAAACTATGATATGTTCAAATGTCACAATAGGAAAACAAAGACACAAGGGCAACAAGAAATGGATCATATTCAAATTATCAAATAAATAAGATAAGATCAAGAAATGCAAGACACTCAAGGAAAATCATAAATTAAATCATAAAATTATAAGCAACCATCATAACATATCATATTAGTCCCTATATATGTGTGTTAGAAAAAAATGTGAAGTACATAGCATATAAAGTAAACTATGAAATATATAAGCATGGATAAAGGCATGTGTGAGTACATAAGCTCAAACATGATAATGGAAAGTTATCATATAATAATATAACTTAAGTGTATCATGATAAAATATTTAAATACCCCCAATGTACTAATGATGTTAGCAGAGGGAAGGCCTAACATTTGTATGTGTATATATCATGTAGTTGGGTATGCCTATATCACACTCAAAATATACATGAAACATATGTGTGTTTATATAAATAAATTATATGATATCTACCAACATGGAACTAACAAAATATATGTCAAGGAGCTAATATGGAAATGTTGAATATTTTTTTTATTTTTGAATTTTTTAATATTTTTTTGGGAATATTTTAAAATAAAAAAGTATCTTAAAATCTCATCTAAGTGATGTTCATAGATATCTCCCCACTCATAATATTATAAAACAAATTGGTGGTACTACCAAGGAGCATGTATAGGTGTACTATCTAGCACTATAATATTAGTGTTTCTTTATGTATGCATAATAGGACATTTTTTTCATGAGGAAACAATAGAAGGAATGGGAGTTTATGGAACCCATCATTGAGTGATATGTGGTTTCTTTGTAAGATAGTTAATATGAACATGTTTCATTTATATAGGTAATTTAATATGTTTTGTAGTAGTAGATGAGAATTTTGTGGCATCTCCTATGTATCTCAGATGTAATTATTTCTCAATTATTGACCATTGAAGAAAGGGGCTTGCCTGTTGCTTACCCTTTTGAGAAGTATTAACCTTATTAAGTTTGATAATTAACTACATATTTATAAGCATGTCTTGTTCAAGTGGATGTTCATATGGAATTCTATAAATTATAATTACCCTATTAGCATGAATGTATTTGACACACCTTGCACTGTAGAAGGTACTACATGGAGTGTATGTATCCAAGGTCATCCCAAAAACATATCAAAGACTTCTATGCAAGGTATAATTTAAAATATAGTAACCACATGTTTTAGACCCACTTGTAAAGGTAATTAAATATTTTCAAGAACATGTTGTGATGTCCCATCAAATGCTCTATCTTATTTTTGTGAAGTGTTTAAATCATGATGTGTATAACCCAAATGTGTAAGTAATTTCATGGTGTAAAAATTATGACTAGCACCATTATCAATCATAACACTATGTATAGAATGGTGATCAAGGTATTCTCAAATTAATAATGAATGAATATTTGAGTCATCATCCATAGTCTCTCTATCATTTAAATTAATATAAGATCTTTGAACCATGGAAGTTGTCGTGCATAAGTACCAATAATACACCAAATGTACATTGGGTTCACAAAATGTTCAACAATAAATTTAAATGATACAAGGATAAATAGGGTTAAGAATTTAGAAATTATTAAGCATAAGGTGATAAATATATCTATAGGAGGCTAATTAATTTACAAACCTAGATATATAATATTATGAATCTAAATATTGAGATATACCAAAAATAGAAAGTACAATTATTGATTGATAACACAATAAATTAGAAACAAGAGTGCTTACCTAATTTACTATGTATGTGCATATCTAGGTTAAAATAGTCTAGAGGTGGAATAGATCAAGGTCTTATAATAGTCAAAAAATCTTATAATTTTACATTTTATGGCCTTAAACACTTGTATTGGATCTAGACAATTGAATAGATGTAGGTGTCTGATCTAGACATAGTTTCCCTATAATAAATATTAACTATATCTAAATGTGACCAACTAGATCCTTCTAGGTTTTTTTCACCTTTTTATGATGTATACATATCGTTTACATAGGTTTTCACTCTTTTTAAAATGATCAAACCCTAGATTCCTTACCCATGGAATGATTATGGGAAAAATGTATTAGTGGGCTCATGGTGTCAGTTTACCCAAAGGACCCCTCTATCAATGGGCACTACCTACATATCCAATACTCTAAAGAGGGACTCAAATTTATGTAATTATCCCCTACATGTTGGCTTGTGTGTGCACAAGGGTGAAATATGTGATAAGATAATACATACAATGACCTAGCTTGTAACTTATATAATATGGCTCATAGGCTACTCCTACAGTACTTCAAACCTATAGATAGACTGATCTTATGATTAATATGGAAATAATAAGGAATGGGGAAAATTCACTCACTTTAATGCTTGATTTATAGTTCTTTTTTTTTTATTATAAAGCATTTAGGTAAGAATTTTTTAGGTGATTGACAAATGAGGACTGAATGAAGATTGATATTCTATATATACCAATCCTTTGGTAAAATATCTTACACTAAAGCACTTATTCATACCATATGGACATGTTACATTTGTAAATTGGATGAGTTTTTGGGCACTAGATAATTAGTTGGAAAAGGGACACCTATGTTTACATAAACATCTAGGTAGGATGCAAGTGTCTAGGAAGCTATAAAATAAGTACATGTCGAAATAGGTAGAGAAGGATATTGATCAATTTTAGAATATTTTACATATCATACAAGACCTGGTCATCAATATAATATATATTCATAATAAGATATAAGAAATTAGGCACAAAATAATATCAGATGTAAGCCTTTCAATATTAGGAAGGTCTTATAGATGAAGGGTACAACCATGATAGGTATTTTCTAAGTGTAAAATACTAAGGTGATATATAATTCAAATTTATATTATCTACATTTACACACATGTGATTATTTAGAAGAATTATTTAATATATATGATTACAATCATTACATCATGGAAAGTTAGAGCCATTTTTAATTACATATTATTATTATTTAAGACCTGTGTGCAATAGTTAATTTATCAACCAACTTATTTAGAAACATGGTACATCCTTTGTATAGGTCTCATTTTTCCTCTTAAAGAAAATTTGTATCAAACATTTAAATAATTTTAGACTCTTTGATATGAGATTATTAAATTAGAGAAGAAATTAGGATTTGTGTAAATATATATAGAGACAGATTTGATATTGAATTATTACCATAAACATCATCTAACTTTGTTTAGGAAATAAATCCACCTTTTCCCAAGTAAAATATTCTACAATAAGAAAATTTAAGGTACTACATAAAGAAAAACAATAAGTTCTTAGATCAACTCCTATAGTCACTAAAACACCTTATGCTAAAAAATAATCTATACAATTTGATCCATTCATAGATAATCCTCGTGACATTATTCAAAAATGATTAGTTAGGAGGATCATCACACTTCTTCCTAATCATTATCATCCACCACTTTGATTAGACAAAATCATAAATAATACTTATTAAAACTATCATTGCATTAATGGTCATTGGGATAACATTTTTTGTGTACTTAGAGACATGATGGAGTAGTATCTTAATAAATGGATTATTACATTTTATATGGGGACATCCAAGTCTCCTTCTCCTTATTTCACTATATCACATTCTACCATAATTGAGTTATCCTATGACATTCATGTTAAATAACCATTGATTAATCATCATGTGGCTAAAAATCCATCTAGAGGACCACATTATGAGAGATACATTACATCATCAAATTAATAATAATGGAAGCTAGCACATAAAGATAAATAAACTTATATCAGTGTTGTAATATAAGGAAATAATAATCAACCAAAAGTGATAGTGCGACAACCAAAAAAAAAATTGGCATGTGTGATGAGTTTGTAAAATGGCTCATAATATCCAATCATTAACCTCATGTTTAATAAATAACCTTATTTTTTAAGTGGATTTAGATGTTCATTATATAAATCATTACTAATTCAAATTATAAAATGAGCACTTTGCCTTAATTATTTTTTTCAAGTTAATATTGCATGTTTACACCACTTGGTTCTAACCTTTTACATGAAAATACCACTAGCTTTATGTATACATGTCATCCAAATGTACTAAAATCAAATAAAGTGTTTTGGAAAAAAAATTAATTTATAATATCAACTCAAACTAACTTTAATGATCTCTAGCCTTGATCAAGAGATCACTAGGTTGGATATAGATTCTATCAGTCAAGCACCAAAGATCACCAGACTAGCTTTAGAGATGCTCAAATTGGCTTTGAAGGCTTTTAGGATCTTGAAAAAAGACATTTTGAAGACATTGCATCATTTTGAAAACCATATCTTCTTGATCAAAAACATCATAATCTATTTTTGGAACATTTATAGAAGTCATGTATAAACTTTCCAAAAGTAGTATGTTCATTTATAGCAATAAGTATTTATAATAGTTTTCCTAAAAATATTGTAATAACATTTGGTGCTAGAATAGGTATGGTTTCAATTATAAAAAGAAGTTGTAACTAGCAATAACCTAAGGTAACATGGAATCGATGCCAGCACTCTCCTACCAGTTTGTCCCTTAAAAGGTGGAAAAGATGTTATCTTTATATTTTCAATAAACAAAATCTTAGTTAGTTATGGTCTTGTTATGAGGTTAGTCTATTTTGATCAGTTTTTATAAAACTGTTGTCACATATAAATAATATCTTCTTGCTAATATAGGTAGTAGAGATTAGAAAATATGGGGTATGTAGCAAATATATTATTGAAGCATAGAATTAAGTTTTAATAGCATTGTAAGAATTTCTAAAATTAATGAAGATTTTATTTCATGGTATTTATACAAGTCTAGTGTGATCTAATCTCTTATTCCAAAGGAGAGTAAGGGCCCACTTAACCAAGAAAGTAGGATCTATGTTTGGTTTTATATGTTTATTTCAGATTATTATGTGTCTTTTATTTTTCATTCATTCCTTTTGTTAACCCTAATTTGGATTTTTAATCCTTACTTGTGTTTCTATGGATAAGGATATATAAATTATAGGTCACAAGGGTGAATATTAGATATACAGTAGGCCAATTAATGTGCTAAACTCAAATGTACCATATGCTGAATTTATTAAACTAAGATAAGTTATTAATGAAAAATACAACTATGAAATATATAGAAATGATTAAAAAAATGATGTAATTAGTTGTTTATAATTTTATTTTAGAATTGGATCTGGTACAAGTAGAAAGTAGGGGGAATATAGTTTTGGAATAGTTATCAAATTATGGATCTGGTGCCTCTGACTCTCTAAACAGTTACATCAGCTTGAAACAATTAAATTAATGTTATTATTTGGGTTTGACACTAGTGTCTAGTATATAATATCATCTAAAAAAATATATGAACCCCTAGATGATTTTGGGTTTGGCTTCACCTTCACTTTGGTTTATTCAAATCTAGGTCATAAACTATCACTCCTGGTGGAATGGAAAAACTCTAATTTCCATTTTCAATGTGAATTTATATAAAAATAGGTTAGTGGGAACACAGTGTCAAGATAACCCACATTAACCCCAATGTTAAAAGGTGTTTCCTACATATCCAATAGGATAAAATAGGGCATCATACTCATGTAGTTCTCCCCTACATGTTGGCTTGTGTGTGAATCATGCAATATGTGTAAAGTAAGTACAACCATGACCTAGCTTGTAATTTGGAAAATGTGACCTTATGACTACTCCTTAAGTAATTAAAATGAGTATATAGGTTATTCCTTTTACTAATATCAAAATAAGGTAGAATAAAAAATATTTTGATAACTTGAGTGCTCTTTTATTTTAATTGCTAGGTGAGGAATGAATGAGGGTTGATATTGTATTTATACCAATCCTATCAAGAGATAATTCACATCAAAGCACTTATGATAACCATTTTAATATATTTCATTCATAATTTGGATGAATTTAGGGCACTGGACACTTACGTCAGGGTAGGATAATAACATTAATGATATTATCTATCCTAGACATTAGTGTCAGGGATTTGGAGAGCAAATAGAGGCTAAAAACTTATAGATGTGTAAGATAAGTAGATTTTAAGAATTTTTGATAATATAATATGTTAGTGTCATCAATATAAGGTTGGTCAAACTAAGAGATAATCCAAGGGCACAATATAAATCATATGCAAGGCTTGTAGAAGAATAGCCAGGGTGTGAGTTTTCCAAGTGTACAAGACTAAGGTGAAACATAATCACAAAATATAATCTATATTTACCCCCTTTAATTTATTAAATAAATTTTTATTTTAAAGGAAATAAATGAGTACCTAGGTGTGTATGCACACCTTATTTTTGCTTGAGTTGAATTTGAGTGTTTTGCTAGTGACTAACCTGCAACCAAGAGCATTTATAGTGTAACATTAGTGCATAAAATTTGGATTAAAAGTACTTGAAATATATTAAAATTGAAAGATCAAGGTTTATTATTACACCTGTGTGTTGATCTAACCACATTGCTTATTGGCAAGTTGTTTTACTAAATATGTATCATTATAAGTCTCTAAAATTGAGATTAGGATAAATATAGACAAATATTTAAAGTTATTATATCCAAGTATGTATTTATGTATGTGTGTGTGTGTGTGTGTGTGTGTGTATTAGAAATCACGTGCCCCTAACTTTGGAGAAAAAGTGAGTTACCACCTGGTAGTTGAGATTAGCTCAATTGTGCAAGCTAATGATACTTATAAACTGGTGAGTCTAGATGATCAAGTCCAAACTGAAAAATTGGCAAGATTGAAAGATTTAAACACCTCAACCATAATAAAAATTGAACCAACTACTAAAATATATTAGTTGTTAATAGTTTTGGAATCTGATATTGATTTGGTTTTTTCAATATTAGGCACATGTTACATAGCATATGCACTTTGGATATGTCTCATGTTAAAATTGTGTATAACAATAGTATCATGTATAAAATTTTACAAGTGTAAATATGAGTCATATAATTGTGCATTTTGGCTATTTTTAATAACTATTTAAGTGTGGAGGACATGCTTCCAAAGCATGCCCACACTATAAATTAGAGATGTTAAGAGTGAGGTGTGGAGAACATGCTTCCAAAGCATTCCCCCACTAAATTTGTGAATTGATAAAAGTACCATAATGAATGAATGTAGAAAACATGATTCTAAAGCATTCCCCCACTAAATCTAAAAATTATGAATGTGTGGAATCCATGTCCATATGACATACCCCCATTGAATTTGTAAATTTGTATAAGTATTGAATATTAAATAAATGTGGAGTACATGCTTCCAAAGCATGCCCCCACTATAATCTATAAACTATGAATGTGTGGGATCCATGTCCATATGACATACCACCCCCATTAAATCTGAGAACTATTCAAAGTGTGGAGAACATGATTCCAAAGCATGCCCCCAATAATTTTCCCTCGTTTTTAGGTGAGGTAAAAATAGTATCTAGAATTTACCTCACCTAAAAAGGATAAGACAAATATAAAATCTATAACCATGTAACATAGAGAAGGAAACATGTCTAGGTAAGTGTATCATTGAAGAGCTTAGAACTAATGTGATCACATTTATGCCTAAGATGCATGATAAATATCATGGCAATGTCTAAATAGTAACAGTACAAGATCAATAAGTTCCATTTTGTCTTCCTCAACCACTTCAGGCATAAGGTTAGCTTGTCTTTTCCTTTCTATCTTCGCTACTCCCTGATTCAAAGCCTTTATGCTCATAGGAAAAAGGATTTGCGCCCTATTCTTCACGAAGGCCTAATTTTGCTTATTGAAGGCTTTTGCAAGAATAGGGCACTGGTTAAGTATCCCAAACAGGGGAAAAATAAGTTGCCAGGGAATAAAAAGAAAGAAAATGTAAGCAGAAGAGGAAAAATTAAGACCCCTAGTCCTAATAAATAGAATGTAGAAGAAGAAAGGGGTCGGGAGAGATTTGAAGAACCCGAGGAGGAAAAATCGGAGGAAGAAGATGGAACAGAGAGTTGGGAAACCAACTCTAGTAATGATGAAGAAGGATCGAAGGAAATTGAAAAGGATAAAGTCAATACTGAGGAGGATTCTGTTACCAGAATAGAAGAGATGGAGGAAAACCAGAAAGTGGCAGAGGAAGACACTGTCCAGGAAGACCCTGGTGAGGACCCAACTTCTAAGAAAGAAAAGGAAATATCTGTCCAAGAAGATATTCAAAACATGGAGATGGAAATTGAAGATGGAATCAATGAGCGGGAACAAAAGAGCAAAGATGACTTCTTTGAAGATAGGAATAGCCCGAATAAAAAGTCTGAGGATTGGAGAGGAAAGAATCAGAATGATGAAATATACACCCCTATGACTTGGGTCAACAATAAAGCTGAGTCTTCTTCCCAATTAGATTCCTGGCTATATAGGGAGATCATTGATCTCAAGAAAAAAGTGGAAACTTTGGAAGATTCTCTAAAAGCTACTTGGAACAAAGTAAATAACATGGAAAATTAGTTAAGCGAGATCCCTGTGAAGCTCAAAGCTTACAAAAACAATCTCTGGGAGTTAATAAAGGATAACAGAAAGAAAATGGAGGAAGTAACGTCCAACATTTGTGCAGCATCTATCAATATAGGTAAATGAGTCAATGAGGAGACCAAAGCACTAGAGGGTCCCAGCAAAAGGACAAGGCAAAGTTCCAGAAAGAAAGATACACAAAAAGGAGCTTTGCTGGAGGTTACCACCCAGGAAACTACTTTGAAAGAAAAAGAAGCCATTAACTTGATACTGGAACTAGATGAATAATATGGTCCTTATTGTCGGTTAAGAAACTGGTACAGATCTTTGTTCTTATTTTGTTAGCGTTTGTTTGTTGTATCTCCAGACTTCTGATTCTGGGTTTTGACCGGATGTATCTCTTATGGTTTCAGGACCATTCAAAACCTGATTTTGCTACTTCTCTATAGTGTTTTTTAGGCGTTGCCTGTGGGCTTTGTTGTTCTTTTTTTGCTCTCTGTTAAAGGGTTTCGGGGCCCCTTCAAAACCTGCTTTTACCTCTAATCTAAAACAGTACAAGATCAATAAGCAAATAAACACACACACAATAGCACTCAAAAGTAAGTCAAAAATAATGGTCTAAGGAGACTAAAAATAAGGGGCATGTTCAAATGTTATAAAATTGAATGGATGTGACTTATTCAAATGTCAACAAAGTAAGGAATGACATATTAAAATGTCCATACAATAAATAATGACATATGAAAATGTCAATGAAATAATATATAGGCATAAGGGCCACATATAATGAAGCATATTTAAATTCTCAAAAACACAAGACAATAGCTGGGCAAAACACTCACGAAAGTGTGTAAAGGAAAGGCATAATCAACCAACATCAACATGTCATAATGTCCCATGGATCAAATGTGTTAAATAAAAACATCAAGTACATAGCATATGAATTAAAGTGTGTAATGTATAATCATGGATAAGGCATGTGTAAACATATATGTAAGCTCAAACATGATAATGTAGAATGATCATCAAATCATATAACATGTGTGTATCAAGATCATAGAAGATGGATGCCCTCAACATCCTAGTGACCTGAGTAGAGGAAAATCCCAACACCCATAAGTGTATCATGTATCTATGTATGTTTGTATCTGTGTATGTAGGAGTAAATGATATGTTAGTCCTCAACATGGAACTAACACATAAATGCCAAGGAGCCAATAAAACATATAAATTCCAAAAAAAATTGGATTTTTACATGTTTTGATTTTTTTTGGTTATTTTGAAGAGAAAAGATCATCATATGATCTCATCCAAAGGATGAACATAAGTATCTCCCCATTTATAACATGGTGTAATAAACTAATGGTACTACCAAGGAACATGTATAAGTGAAATATCTATCACTGTAGTATCTATGATGTTTAGCATATGTATAGTAGGACTCTAGGGTCATGAAGTACCAATATAAGGAATAGAGGTTCTTGGAACCCATCTCTATATACTCTATGGTTTTATTTGGAATAGTAGTAGTAGGAACATTTATAGGTGCTCTGGATATCTGAATATGGTGCACAGAAGATGAGGATTATGTGGACCCCATTATTTGTCTTTGATGTAAAGGTCTCTCAAGTACTGACTACCTATTAAAGGGAATTGTTTGTTGCTTACCATTTTGTGGTGGATTATCCTTAATAGGCTTGATAATTAATTGCATGAATAATAAATATATCTTGTTCAAGAGGATGCTCATATGAAACACCAATAACTAAAATTACCTAATTGGCATGAATGTACTTAACACACCCATGCATTGTAGAAGGTATTTATTGAAGAGTATGTATCCAAGATCATCCCAACAACATGTCAAATAAACTTGTATAAGGTATAACTGAGAAAGTAATAACCACATGTGTTTGACCAACCTATAAAGGTAGATCAATATCACCAAGAACCTTTTGGGATGTCCCATTGGATGCTGTGATTGATCTAGTAGAGGAGTGTAAATCATGATGAGTATACCCCAAATGCATTAAGTAATGTCATGGTGCAAACATTTTCACTTTCACCATTATCAATCATAAGACTATGTATGGGGTGTTTATTAATGTATGTTCAAATGAATAGAGAATAAAGATTAGAGTCATCATCCTTAATTTCATTATCATTCAAGGAAATGGTAGACTTCTAAATCATTATAGGTATATGTTGTGTGTAAGTACCAATAACCCTATCTAGTGTGTGTCCATAATATGATGGAGGAGGATGTGTGTTATATGCCATTTGGACTTATTATTCCTTCTTAGAATGGTCTTGTAAAGGGTTGTTAAATATATATTTTTTATGGTGATCATTAGTTTATGAACCTAATTTTTTTTTAGGATGGTCAAATGTAATTTGTTGGTCATTAATGAGGTCATATATCTTATGCTTCAAGGTAAAAAATTTGTTCATAGAATGCCCAGGGCCTTGGTGATGATCATAATAAGCATTTGCATCATATCTTTTGGGTAGATGTCTATTTACATCAACCTCTATAAGAAGAGGGAGAGATATAAGATGACACTCTAACAACCCCAAAAGTATTGAAGTAGGAGGCTTATGTAAATGTGTAAATTATCTCCTTGGTTAATTATATAGGACAATTTTAATAGGCTATTATGCAACTATGTTAATCATGGTGGTTGTTTCCTTTTTAGGCTCAAGAGGCTTTACCTTATAACTTGTTCTGATTGTATATTTAATGATATATGTAGATGTAGCTAGTGTGTTTTCCACATACTTGATCTTATTCAATGGCATAAGCTTCATTTCATGGTCCCATACAACATGGAATAAGTCATAAAAATATTGAAACTTTTTGAAAATCATGGACACATGTAAAAGAGCAAGTAAAATTTGCCTGAATATGTCTTTCAAATCTTTGTCTACCATAAGATTAGTCATTTTGGCTAGCATTATTTTATATCTCAAGATATATTCATTGATTGGTTCATTAGTTCCTTGTTTGACCTTTGCAATTTTATCATAGGAAACCCTTTTAGTAATATTAATATAAAAGTGTGCCAAAATCTGATATGCAAGAGGTTTGAATGATTTTAAGGATTGAAGAGGTAATTCATAAAACCACCTCAAATCATAGTCCTTGAGGCTCCTTAGAAATAATGTGGTCAAAATTTTATCATTGGAAACATAATCATGGCATGCCACATATAAGGTTCAAAGATGTTGTTCAGGATCACTCTTGACATCATAACATGTGAACTTAGGTGAAACAAATATAATTGGTAAAGGGTGAAAAGATATCTCAAGTAAAAGAGGGTTATGAAACAAATCTTGTGAATATATATCATGTGAAGACTTTAAAGCCTTTTACTCAATGTTTGTAACCTTATCCACTAAAGTCTTTATGACTTAAAGGAGTGATTCAACTATAGGCCTAGTGGGATTTATATTAGCAATTTGAGTAGTCATCAAAGAGGATGGAAACATATTTTGAGTAGTAATGGGAATTGAAATTGGTATTTATGTTAAAACAATAAGTTCATGATAGGTGTATCAATAATAGTTTCAGGGAACAAATGTTGAAACACATAATTTATGCCCCCATTAGATGTATTGAGTTGTAATGTTTTCAAGGGGAGGCATGTATCCACTAACATTCTTGAATTTTTAGCCTCAATTATAGTTTTTAATATTTTATCAAGATACTCAGGGTTTTATCAAATGAACTCATGAAACATTATAATTTCATGTACTTGGTCATTATCTACCTGGTCATTTTCATTTGTTATTAGATTTTCATCATTAGAATCTTCTTTTATGATAACCCTATTAGCATTTTTCATTGTTAACATGGGTATCATCATTATCCAAGGTATGATATCCCTCATTGGTTTGATACATCTTGGATGGGTTGATGGGAAGCTCAATATTTCAATAGACACACTCCCCCAATCTATGTTTATGCCTAAATTGCATATAAAATAGTACCAATAAAAAATTTAAAAGTATGTCAATTTAAAACCCTAATTGGTTTAAAATACTAAGAATTAAACAAAATTGCATTCACACATATTAGATTCACTAAATTTTTAAACCTAATTTGTATGTGGAATCCTTAATTAGGTAGATAGGGTTAAGGATATATAAATGATAGGTCACACATGTGAATATTAGATCTTTAACATGCAAATTAATGTGTTAAACTTTGATGTACCATATATTAAATTTATTAAACTAAGATATGCTATTAATGGAAAGTACAATTATGCTAGATATATAAATGATACAAAAATGATTTACTTAGTTGGTTATGGTGTTATTTCAAATCTAGATCTGGTACATATGAAAATTAGGTAGGAAGATATTTCTAAAATAGTTATTAGATTCTAGATCTAGTGCCTTTGGTTCTTTGGACAGTTGTGTTAGTTTGGAATAGTTGTGTTGACACTACTATCTAGGTTTGATGTTAGTGTCCAAGTATGAAATATCAACTAAAATAGGATGTGACCCCATATATACTTCTAGGTTTGGCTTCACCTTTTCTCTAGTGCATTTAGATCTAGATCATGGATTATCACTCCTGGTGAAATGTCAAAACCCTATCTTTCCATATTAAATGTGATCTTGGTGAAAAATAGGTTAGTGGGCACATAGTATCGAGATAACCCATAATGACCTCGAATTCAAAGGGTGTTGCCTACATATCCAATACTCTAGAAGAGGGATTCAAACTCATGTATTTATCCCTACATGTTGGCTTATGTGTGAATCACAAAATGTGTATAAAGTAAGTATAACCATTACCTAGATTATAAATTTGAAAATGTGACCTTATGATTACTCCTTTAGTACTTTAAACTTGTAGCTAGGTTATTCCTTTGACTGATATCAAAATAGGGTAGAATAGGAAAGCTTTTGGTAACTTGAGTGCTCCTTGAGTGTTGTTTTGGTTTGATTGCTAGGTGAATAATGAATCAGGGTTGAGATTATATTTATACCAATCTTATCAGGAGATAAATTTCATTAAAACACTTATGCTGACCATTTTGATATGTTTTATTTGTAATCTGGATGACTTTATGGAACTTGACACTTGTGTCCAGTCAAGATAATAATGTTGATGCTACTATTTATCTCAAACATTAGTTTACAAGGAGTAGGAGAGTAGGTACATGCTCAAAACTTGTAGACGTGTAAGATAAGTACATTTTAAGAATTCTAGGCAAGATATAATGTCAATGTCATCAATATAAGGTTGGTAAAACTAATATATAGGCTAAAGGGCAAAAGATAGAGTAGATGTGAAGATTTTAGAAGTAAGGCATGTGTATAACTAAGAGGAACAAACAAGATCTGAGTTTGCTAAGTGTACAAGACTGAGATGATGTATAATCACAAAATATCATCTACACTATTATGCAAAGTGTTATGTTTTATGTCTCACCTATAGGACTATGTGTTAATATGTGTTTTCTAAGAAAATACACTTTCAAATCATTGTATTTTTGAATAATTTTCCTTTAAAATCAAGTAGATTAATTGTGTGTTTGTTTTCATGTGTAATCACCTAAAAGTGGTAATTAGATGCTAAGAATGTCCCCTGAGTTAACCTATCCCTATGTTATTTATAGACCTATTCTTGAGCATTAGACTTACTTTTCTAGTCATTCAACAAACCACAATCACCTACAACCAATCAAAATATAGTCCTCGAACTATCATCTTAGACCCCAATCCAAATTGCTTAGCAATCTACAAAGATGACATTAGCACCACATTTGGGACACTACAACCAAATGGTACTAGTGTCCCTAATTGGGTGCTACTTTATTTAGCCTTAGCTCTTTACAACAAATAGTTTTTCAAACATGTGCCCCTCCTAAGGTCTGATTAAGCTTATTTTCTTATCCACACAATCAACATAACCCTATAAATACAAGTCTAATCCACCTCTATTCACTTTATGGAAAATAGATGCAAAATATATTCAAACCAAAGACAAAGTTGTGCAAAATAAAGGTATTTGATAACTATAATGTCCTAATTTTGCATACTACCATCTACAATAGCCATAATCCTAGTTTTCAAACATTTCAAATCTCAATCACATTCAAGGCATCCAATGTCACTCTCATTCTAGCATTCAATTGTATTTTCATCAAGCACTAGGTGGGAGAACTACATCAATCTTGATCCCTCTTCAGAGTATTGGTATGTAGGCAACTCTCTACATAGTGGGGTGTTGAATATGTCTATTATATCTTACTAACACAAAATTATTTCTCATGTCATACTTACAAGGAGATTAGGTTTTGCACATTAAATCAAGTTTTCCAAGCACAACATAGAGCTCCAAGTTTTGGTCATGAAAGAATAGGATATACAAACATATGCACAGGTGCTCCCATAAAATAAGAACACTCTCATAAAGGGGACATTAACACCACATTGAGGACACTACACATAGATAGTGTTATTTTCCATACTGTGTGTTATTATCTAGTGAGTAGATAAATACCAGAATCCTATTGATGACATAGACTACTACCCAAATCTCAAATTTTAGAACCTAAATCATCTGTGATAGTCAATTTTCATATAAGTCCCTATTTGTCCTTACTTGTTTCTATTTTTAAAAATTTAAACAAGGTCAAAGGTCATAATAAATCAATACTTAATTATTGAAAATTATTCTACTAATTTGGCATCTTAGTGCTTTAATCTAAACATAGGATTTTCATTGTAAACCCCTAAAAGGTTAAATCTTTTAGTGAACCCATCTTACTTTGAACATTACATCAAACCCTAGATTGCATTCATCTGAATTTTGTGAAATAAATTTAAGGCTCAATACTCTTGATTTTCTAATTTTATTTAGACAAACTAGCTAAATTAAATCAATTTTACATTATTGTTTTAATTTATTTTACATCTAATTAAAATTATTAAAAAAAATCCCTAACTTCAAAAACCCTAACCCTAGACACACTTAAGATTTGTATCTTTTTCTATCTATACTCAAATTTTAATTTCAAAAATATCATGTTTTCTATAATATTTCATTTTTTTCAATATTCAATAGATTCTTATTCTTAAACATTTCAAAATATATAAAACATGTTTCCTACCTTTCAACCTACAATGGAAAAATTTAACACTAGGTTTGATGAAACTAATAAGCATCAATTACACAAGACTTTATGTCCAAACATAAGGATATACAAGATTATTTCATAAACATTCTTCAAGAGGAATTCTAAAAGATAAATAATGGTCAATATTCAACCCCTGTAGTTAACAATGTTGTTACACCTTCAATGGGGCCCACTCAACCAACTCAGATAACACAACCCAAAATTATTATTCAATCATTAGTGATAACTACACCACTTATAGCTATTTCTTCTCCTCTAGATGTACAATCCCTTATGTAGAAAGTTCTTTCTCTACCATCTAAGGTGTTACATTTTGATCAGGGAGCAGCTAAGCCATCACATGCATTGGATTCCAACATCCTCTTACATAAACCTTTGGTACATCACATAGAGGAAACACATTTTCCATCCAGTTTCATAGCACCCAAGCTCACATTATATGATGTCAAGAGGAACCCAAAGCATCACCTCAGATCCTTTCATGTATCATGATTGGATTATATGTCTAATGATTATCTTCTTATAAAGTTTTAGATTAAGGTAAAAGCAGGTTTTGAAGGGGCCCCGAAACCCTTTACAAATAAAAAAAAATAAAAATAAAGCAATAGCAGCCCACTGAAAAATAGTAAAAAGACCAGGTTTTACTTGGACCTAAAACCACCAATATAAACCAGACAAAGCTCCCCAGGTTTTACAAGGACCTGAAACCTAAACAAAAAAACCAAGTGGTACGACCTGAAATAGGAACCCAAGTTTTACAAGGGCTTGTAACCTTTAAAAAATCTATGCATTAAAAGATCTGCACATTTTCAAGCCACGTTAACATGAGGAAGGGTTTATGGGAGCCACAATAACATCTACCAACAGACCCCAACCCCAACCAACCAACAAAGAAACAAACCCCAGAACCAATTCCACCATCACCTCAAACGCCCATCCGGTCATCAACCCATTCTCCCCCTCTACAAAACACAGAGGCAACACCACCTTGGTAATCAAATTTTCATCGAATGACATCTTGAAGCACTTCAACATGAGCATCGAACCCACAGACGAAAAGCAATGGCAAAAAACTAGTTCTGGCCACCACCCCCAAAAAACTCATCTTCAATCATGCCCCTAGGGTTACAGTAGAAATAGAGCCCCTCTTGATCCACTTTTGACACACCATCAAACACCACAGAGATCCATTCAAGGCCCTCCCCGCGGCCAAACCCTCACCAGGCTCGCTGGTCGAGAAAAACAATGGCCAACACCACTCCACGCTCTGGTCTTGACAGTTAAAACAGGGAAAAATATTCCCCCAACACGTAGCAAAAGAGACCCATACCACCTCGCGCCATGCCCAACACCATGGTACCCAATACCATAGGGACCAGGTCTCCAAAAACCATGGCCGCGCTCCCTCTAGGGTTCAGCACAGCTGTTTCCACAGCCGCGTGAAAAAAATTAGCTTCTTATAAAGTTATTTCCATGCAGTCTCAAGGATTATACCCTATAGTGGTTCTATGATTTTCTAAACTAATCTATCATGGCATTAAATCCTTTAGCAAATATGTTCCTAGAACACTTTTCCATTAACATTAATGATAAGATATCATATGCATAAGTGGCATAACTAAATCAAAAGTCAAATGATCCCATGGCCAATTATGTCTTACAATATAAAAAAAAAATTATCAAAATTGACTATCCTCATGGTAGATAGAGAACTTCAAGCTATCTTTAAATAGAGTCTATTACTAGCACTGCATGAAATAATCTTATTCGATATATTTCCCACATTTACTGATATGTGCCACACAATTAAGGAAAGAGAGGTTAAGCTCTTAATAATGGGTAAAATCAAGTACATAAATGAATCAAATTTAAATATTAAGAGTAAAAAGAAACCTCCATACAAGGTAAGGGACATAAAAAATAAAAGTGATCAAAAGGCCATCATCAACATAGCTTAAGAGCCTTCTCCCAAATTAGTTTTATCCACTCCTTAGTGTAGAGTCTTCACTAATCTTCCAGAGTCACCAGCATGAGTTCTACAACAACTATTGTAATGTAATGTGATATTTCTCCCTCCCATTAAAAAGGTTGATACAACACATCCTCTTCCAAAGAGTTATGATTCAGATTCATTCTATGAGTATCATAGGGCACCAAGCCACACAATAAATAGATGCATTATCTTGAAGCACAAGATATAATATCTCATTGAATCCAACATTATTAATGTGGGAACACCCATAGAGGCACTAAAATATCAAATAGAGGTAAAGGCACTTAAGATATTTTTTTATCCTTTTCTAAAGCATACAACTAATGAGGCAAGGGGTGCATGAGGTTTTCACTATACATACCATGCTCATCCACCACCATCTTCTTATCACATAGTTATAGATAAGACACATCTATTGCATAACATTATTGGTATGTATCACACTATAGTGTTTCCTAGACCACTTATCACATTTTCATAGTAAGAGATTGTGGATGATGACATAGATTTACATATACTCTTCATACGAGCATACATATACCACCATATTATTCATAGTGTCATGGTTGATAATGGGTCAAGCATAAGTATGTGTATTATGACACTCTTACATCACTTGGGATACATATAATGAGATATATTCCCCATAAATATAGTCATTAGTGGTTTCAGTGGCCATGTTCAAAGCTCCATTAGGGATATTATGCTTCTATTACTCATTGGACTAGCAAACATAGCCACTCAATTCCTAGTAGTACCTAGTGTAGGTTTATTTGATATTTTATTAGGTAAGCCATAGTTACATCAGCTCTGAGATATCCCATCTATAGTACATTGATGCTTAAAGTATATACATGCTAACTAGGTGGTTAAGATTGAGTATGTCCTATATGAGTATCCTCTTCCCATCCCATAAGCATTTCTAGCATAAACACTAGTTATAGTTCTAGCATTACTAGATATTGCATGGTTATCAGTTACATCAAAGAGTACAACTCATGTGCATACATCACAATGTTCAATAGATTCATTAGAGCACACTATGTCTACTTCTATAGTATCTACATGCACACATACTCTCCCTTGAAGACCATTACTAGAGAAACCTTTACATCAGATATACGTCACAAATTCTAGAGGACCTTCCTCTAACTCAGTTTACATCAAGAATAATTATATTGGGTTCTATGGGTTCTTAGCATAGGGTACCTACATCACCTATAGCTTCTACTTCTACCATATGGGTCCCTAATACCCCTATAGTTTATAAGGAATCACAAGTGTCATAGCATCACTACTCAAGCAGATTCAGACTCAGATTATATAATAAAGTAGATCATGGGCTCATAGTTGTGCTTTCAAACCACATGCATGATCATAGTTCCCCTCTTTGACACAAGTCATGATGATGGTGAGTCTCTCATGAGACTCATTGGTTATTATGGTTCCTACCCTTGCACATACTTCCTTCTCTCTCTTGTTCCTTGTATAGAGTTTATTTTCATTTACTTGTACATAACTTATACTCAGAAAACACAAAAATAATATAACATGTCAAAATAAAAAAAACATTCAAATGTTTTAAAAACATGAAATTTTACAAATTGTATGCATTGCTATGTTTACATTTCTACTACTTTCCAGATATTGCATATTGTTATCTATCCTAGTGTAGTCAATTTTATCATACACATATGTTTCACTTATTCTTATTGAGTGCTTACAAATTCTAGATAGGACTCTAGTCCACTACACTAATCTCAACTAGCTATCATCTACCCATTGGGGGAATTTACACCAATCCAAGTTTATACATTGATACATCTACCCACTTGGGGGCATCTCTTACAAAAAATTTATAACCAAGTTTTATCTTTACATACTATACATTCTAGTTTATGTATTGATTTATCTTAATATTGATCATTGCTCCTCATTTCTCATATTTTTTCTATCACTAGTTATCCTCAGTATATATGCATCCTCACATCTACATAGATGTATATTACATAGTTATACATGCTTTCATTTATAGTTCCTAGATCAGACTTGATTATGTTTCCTGTGCTTCTTCCATCTTTGAGGGCATTTGAATATGCCATTATTCTTTGGCTTCTATGCCACTTCTCTATTTTTATTCCTTGGGCATGTCCCCATGTCCCTTGTGTGTGACTTATCATGCTTCTATATGTGTACATTTGAACATGTCCTTATATGTGGCTCTACACCAAATTGATTTTTGTTTACATGTGTAGACATTTGAACATGTCTTTGTATGTCTTCATTCTCATATTTAGTGACATGTTCCCATGTCCCTTATATTATGGCCCCTTGGCCTATATTTTGTGTAACTCATGTGCTTATATGTTTGCTTCCTTGTATCCTTCTACACCATGACACTTATATTTTCTTGTTACACACACACCAATTTTTGATGCTATGAGAGACCTCATTCATCTACCCTTCTTACTTGGGATCCATGACAGACATCATGCCCCATCCCACTGGGTAATTACTCATATTTTTTTCTATATACATTGATTACATCTATCTTGACACCCTTGTGCAATGCTAGATTACAACATACATCTTACATTTCCTACTTATGTTCAGATACATTTACATTTTGATGTTATGTTTGTATACTATATTAAAATATCATGGACATGCTCTAGCTAACATATTTTGTAGATCTACTTCTTTAGAGGGTAGTTCTTACATAGATTTCACAATTACCCTCAAAAGAGGGGGCATTCATAGGGGTTTGTCACAGATATCAAGCTCTTATTTTTCTATTCATAGATATATTTTAGTACACAAGCTTAATTTCAGATATCAGACTTAGGGCAGACATAAAATAGAATAGAGGCTCAAAATTCATTTTAGATCACATAAAAATTAGACTAGGTAGACATTAGTGCTCAGATTTGGATACTAGTACCATAGGGAACTATTGTCCACTATAATGTATTATTTTCTAGTAGCCTCAACTTCAAGATAGTCCAGATCATTTAGATTAGTACACCAAGTATAGTACAAATTTGCATAGATAAAGTCATTAATTTGGTAGTTATGTTTAGATCTAGCTCAAATACATTCATTTTAGCTCAAATTCATACCAATTACTTAGATTTAGGGGCATCATGTATGGATGATCACTCCCACATTCAGTTTAGTTACACATGTTTATCTATTATATACTTGATTCAGATTTAGTATACTCAGATACCAGATTAGGGGCATGTGTGTGTCATATTGGTTTCTATATACTCAGCGTCAAATAAGTTGATCATATGGAATGAAAAACTCCATGTCATTCTCTATGTTGTATACACTTAATATCAAATTCTAGGTTATCACCAGATTCATGTCTTATTCCATCTATAGTTGTCGGCATTCTTGAATGGCCCAGAGCCACCTAATATACATGAGTGGCCATAGAGATGAATACACAGTTACATTTACTTAGATACTTTTAACACTTTGCCCAGTTCAGTTACAAATGCATCTACTTCACATAATGGTAATGATGGATTCATGGCCTACTTGAATTCTTGAGCCACCTACATGAGAGGGTTAGACAACATTATAGTCTTACCTAATCTACTCATAGAGTAAAAGATCCACCAATTATGGGTGGGCAATGATGGAGTCAAAATTGGATCGAGTTCTTGAGACCCCCATATGAGGATTGAGCAAGCCATTAACTCAGTTCAAGTTATTCAATGATATGATCACTATGCACACTCACACACATGTTATCACTAGGTTGATGCATTAGTTTTCATACCCAATGATGTGTATTCATTTATTTCCTCTCTCTTTACTCAGCGTTACTCATTTATTTCATTTCAACATAGTCTTTTGATTTTAATTATCTCTTAAGTGAGGACTAGTTTTTGCATGTTTCATTGCAGGGCATTACTTTAGATCATGTTCCACATACATAAACCCAGATTCACATATTCAAACTCAACTACATAGGCTTTACTTCCAAAGTAAGTCTAAGTATGCTTATTTTTCCTTTATACTAGTCATTTTGCTTTGTTGCATTACTAGCATAAAGGGGAGGAAAATGTAATCACCAAAAATTGGTAATTAGATGTTAAGAGTGTCACTTGAGTTAACATATCCTTAGGCTATCCATAGACTTACCCTTGAGCATTAGACTTACTTTTACAATTATTTAATAGACCATAGTCACCTACAACTAATCAAAACATAGTCTTAGAATTTTCATCTTAGACTCTAATCCAAATTTCTTAGTAGTCTACCAAGAGGACATTAGCACCACATTTAGGACACTACAGCCACATGGTGCTAGTGTCCCCAACTAGGTGAAACTATCCTTATCCCCATATCTTCCTAATAGATAGTTTTTTAAATATGCATCCCTCTTAAGGTTAACCTAAACTCATTTTTTTATCTGCACAAGTAACATAACCTTATAAATACAAGTCTAATCCACCTTTATTCATGAGATGGAAAATAAATGCAAAATCTATTCAAACCAGAAAAAGTTGTGAAAAATTAAGGTATTTTATCCCTATTTTGCTCTACTTTATGCATACTACCATTTGCATCAACCCTAAGCCCAATTTTCAAACATTTCAAAGCTTAAGTACATTCAAGGCATCCAAGGCCAATCTCATACTAGCATTCACTTGTACTTACATCAAACACTAGGTGGGAGAACTACTTCGGGCTTGATACATCTTTGGAGTATTGTTATATAGGAAACTCTCTACAAGGTAGGGTGTTGAAGATGTACAGTCCATCCTACTAACACACAAAATTATTAATCATGTCATACTTATAAGGATATTAGGTTTTTCACATTAAATAAAGTTTTTTAGGCATAACATAGACCTCCAAGTTTCAATAATGTGAGATTAGGACATACAGACATAGATGTAAGTGATCTCAAAAAATAGGAATAGTCTTAGAAAGGGGACATTAGAACCACATTAAGGACACTGCACATAAATTGCACTACTATCCATATTGGGTGCTACTATCTAGTGAGTAAATGAACACTAGAATCCTATTGATGACATAGACTACTATCCAGATCTTAAATTTTAGAACCCAAATCATTTGTGATAGTTAATTTTTAGATAAGTCCTTATTTTTCCCTAGTTATTGTTATTTTTAAAAACTTAAAAAAGGTCAAAGGTCATAATAAATTAGTAATTAATATATTTAACTTTTTTAGGCATGTCAGCCCTTTAATCTAAACATAGGATTTTCATTATAAAACCCTAAAAGATTAAATCATCATGCAATTTATATTTCTTCAAATAGACTAGAAGTGGGTTTCCTTCAAATCAACTTTAATTTCAAAAAGTGTGTTTCCCTTCAACACATTTTCAATTCATCAAAGACTATTTACTTTTACAAGTAATAGAGTAGTTTTTAATTCAAGTAGAATAGATCTATCATAGTAAATGATCCATAACTCCCACAAATAGATAATTGTTAGTCACTATCTTACCTACCTTACTATTGGTTGTCATTAGACATTGACCTTGGTTTGATATGACATCAACTTAGATAATTTGAATAAATGAATAGGATACAATGACCCTCATAATTTATGGTTCCATTTATAAGGATTTTTTAGGTGTTAGTAGGGTATAATATCCTAAACTAATAGTTAATTAAAAAAACTCCCCATAAATCAAATAAATTTATGAATAGACAAAGAGATTTAAAGGGAATATATATTCCTACAAACCCTCAATAAATCACAAGTATCATTAAGTTATAATAATAAATTTTACTAGAATACATTATAGGAAAATAACTTTATATTGTTGAGAAGGAACCATTTTTATCCTCCCCTAAACTCTGGTAACATTTTCCAGATGTAGGTGCATCCTTCTAACCAAAAAAATTAAGGATAAATAATATTGTAAACCAAATTTTTGAATGCCAATCAAGAAGCCTTCCAACCACTTTTGAAGATTCAACACCTCCCATAAGAACTCACTACAACATCTATTGTGAAAACATGGGAGATAATCTATGAAACAATCCAATAAATAGTGTTGCATGAGGTAGAGCTCAACCATCAAGGAGAAATCCTACCTCTCTTATTGTCCTAAATCAAGATGAAAATTTTTTAATGAATAACATACACCATCCACATTGTAAAATTTGAAGGGATTTTCTATAAAATATCTTGACAAATTTCTATTTGATTTTAGATTCTTATGTCAGACTTATGATTACAAAATTGATAATCAAAAACTAAAAAAGTTCCCTTCTTCACTCAAATATTCAACCATGAGATAGTTTATGGGTTTACAACCAAATTATATTCACACATGATATGAAATTTAAAATGGAATATTGGATAAATATCAGGACTAATATAGATTAAGATATAGAAAAGAGGAATTCTTCCCTTTAAAACAAAAATAAGATGATAATATGGATGACTATCTTGATCATTTCCTCTTTGCACATAGAAGATGCGGATATGAGTTAGAAGAATATTTGAGTGATATGGTTTCATTAAAGGGATTTTATGATGATTCTAGATAATCCTTTAACCTAATTGGAAAAGGAGACATAAATAGACTAGGTCTCAATTATAATGTTGAACTATGCAAGAATTACTGAAGAACAAGAGCTAGTATTAGGAAGTTGAAATCAAGAAAAAGAAGCATTGATGTTGGATATCTCATGGAGAATTTTCAAACCTTAAAATATATTTTTTTTAATTAAATACTAAATTATATGGATTACAATCAAAATATAATGCCACTACAAAATTTTAGCATGTATTTTCCAAAATATATGTTAAAACATGCCCATTGAGACTATCATCTTGATAAAATAGATATGTGTATAATTTGTGATACAAATGACCATGATACAAATAAATTTATCCTCTTACATTTCCTAAAGAATAAATTTAAATAAACTACCCAAACAATGGAAGAGATCAATTATATACAAGGACAAGGGAATAATTTCCCTTATAGTCAAAATCCAAATCACTTTGCTCCCAAAGCTCCTTTCAATCCATCAACGATGTCATGGGCTAGACTAGCACCTCCATAAACATTGGGACCACCAAATTTGCCTCCACAATAATGTACATCACCATAATAATGGGTTTTACATCAAAACCAACAACCATGGATTCCATAAATAAATTAACAATGGGTACTTCAAACATTCAATCAGTAAAGGAGGTTTCCACCCTAACAAGTGTTGATGTCTTCTCCTACTATCCAAAAAAAATAAACTAAACAAGTATCTCAGCCTAAACTAATTATACATGTGAAATAAAAACCCAAGAATAGATATGTATCCCATTTCCATAGAACTGAATAAGATGAAATTATAGGGGTCAATGCCATTGACTATAGTAATGTTCAATTATGTCCAGGTAAGATATTGATTCATCCTCAAATCACCATTAAAAAAATTATGATTTAAAAATAAATTTAAAGCCCTTTTACTAAGATAATAAAAGAGAGAGAAGACATTAAATAAAAATAAAAACCTTAGGAAACTATTCCACCAATTCCTTTTCCTAAAAGACTTAAGGAAACAGAGAATAAAAGTAATTCTAAATTAGTCCAAAATATAATAAAACTAATTATTAATATACCAATGTTACAATAAATAAGATAAATTTCATAAATTAATAAAATAATCAAAGGTTTGTGTATTAAAACCCTAGGGGGAATAAATTGATATCCTAAGACCATATAGGTAAAAGGGAAACTTGTTGACCTCTTAGTAGGAAACTTATTTCTACCAAAATATGGAGACCCTAGGAATCTAATTATAATTGTAGCTATAGGAAAGAAGGAAATGCTTAATGTGTTAGTGGAATTAGGAAATAATATTACTTTTATGATATTAGACACATTGAAATCACTCTCCCTAACTGGATTGTAACTAGTTATTATGATTTTACAAATGGTTAATCAATCCATATCCAAACTGGAGGGAATTATAGAGGATGTCTCAGTAATATTATAATGTTTATAATATCTCATTGATTTCATAATACTTAAACCAAAGATTAAAAAATTAGGTTATATATTGATCCTAGGGAGACCATGGCTAGCCATAGTTGCAACACTCATAGATTATAAATCTGGAGATATAACCATCTCAAATGAAATAAAATGAAATAAAATTTATTTATATCCACCTATAAAACCATATATAGATTTTATGGATCACTTATGGGTATATGACCTAGATAAAAATAATAATATTCTTTCCCATTTGGCCATAGTAGCAATCAAAAACCACGTGAATGATTTAGAGGAATTAATATCTTGCATAGAAGAACCCAGTCTAGCTCTGAAGATTCCTAGTCCAGAGCTAAAATTTTATAGACCATATTTAGAAGGATAAAAAAAACTTTAATGGTTATCAATATGAAAATTATGATCACACACCTTTCCATTATAACATTTTTATATGGGCATAAAATAGTCAAGAAACTTTTCTTTCATCTTTTCATTGTCCCCTAGCAGGTGTGATTTCAAAAGGAGAATAATTTTTCAAAGAAATAACTACCTTACACATTTTAAATACTTATAATTACCCTTTAAAATCTATTATGATTGAATATACTCAAGTTAATTCAATCTATCTAGGGACAAAACAACTAGCAGTCCAATTGGGAAAAATGTTAAACATAAATAGCTGGTTAAATAATGAGTAGGAAATTAAGGTATTTGTCATTTTAAAAATCCATACAAAATCCTTTGCTTGGGAGTATAATGATATGAAGTACATTCAACCATGTGTATTTACTCATCACATTTACATAAAAAACATCAAACCAATAAGACAACCATAGATAAGGATCAATACAACACTAAGAGATATGGTCAAAATAGAAATAGAAAAACTACTATAGGTAGGATTCATCTATACCATATTAGATTGTCAATGGGTCTCACCACTTTTAATAGTACCAAAGAAACATGGAAAATGGTATATATTCATATATTATAGGGATATTAAAAAATATAGCATGAAATACTAATTCACTTTACCTTTCATAGACCAAATCCTAAATAACCTAGCTAGGGAAAAAATATTTTCCTTCTCGGATGGGTTTCATGGATACAATTAGATAAGGGTAGTTCCAAAATACCATCATAAAACTATAACATATGAATCCAAGAGGGGGTTATTAAAATTTTAGTATGATAAAACCAATAAAAACACATAAAGATCTAATACCTCAAGCCTAGTTACTCAAAGATCAAGAGAATAATGTAAATAACAAATAAAAAAAGACAAAATAACTATTATTCACCTTCCTTGTGAGCAAGCGTTACAAGTTAGCCTTAAAATAATGTGCTCATTAATGTGCTCAAAGAGCATTTAAAATGGTTCCCCTTGCATCATTTTTCCTTGTCATTTTTGGCTTGGTTTGGCTTGGCTTTGCATGTGAAGCTATCTCCAATCAATCTAGTATTATAAATTTGGCTTGAGAGATTGTTGAAAGAGAGTGAGGGCTCTTTTATTTATAGGTTGAAAAAATAACCCTAAATCATATGTAGTTAGGTTATACTCAACCATGGTTAGGTTTAGTAGGGGACAAGCAATTAATACTTGGGATAGAGATCCCATTTATTAAGCATGGCTCTCCATTTTTGAATTGAATACTTTAATGGAGATATTTTCAATTTATTGACTTTGAAGATGATGACATCATCATGACCTCAATTTTATTGAAATTTATTTTTTATATAATTGATATTTACTAATTTCACATAGAATTTTACCTAAGCATTTAATTGTATTTGCTTAGTTAATTAATTATGCTTAGGGTTTTTACATTTTAGGAATTGTTTAAGTGTCCTATTTAATGGGTCCAAAGACTAAATTATCAATTTGTTAGGTCATAATTTGACTAGGGATGAATTTATGGGACCTTATCATTGCATATAAGATAATAATCTAAATAGGGATGCCTCAACATAATTTTGGGCACTAATTTTTGATGTGCATATGAAATTAGGACATTTGGTGATTCATAGACTTAATTGCATTATTTGGTAGAAATTAATCTAAAGTCTAGTTAGGTTGGGAATGTTTCCAAAATGGGGTATTTATATTTTACCCCTATTTGGGAAGATGTTGTGAGACATAAGGACAATAACATCTTCTCAAATAATGAAAATTTTATTAATTCCTTGGTTGATCCCCTAGAGGGAGATGGATGATCCTTGGATTACCCCTCAATGGATCAGGTAGCAAATATAGTCGTTGAACATTCCCTAAAAATAAGAAAACAACATGATTTATAGGTAATGGGGGTGAAAACATTGATTTTTCCAAAAGCTGTTATAACCAGTGGTAAAGTGATTTTCCCAAGAGGGGTAAATGGAATGGAAATAATGATTTTCCCAAAGGCAATTATAATCATTGGCATAGTTAAAATTCCCTAGTATAGTAGATGCAAGTTTAATACAATTATAATTTGCCCTAGTAGGGTGAATATGATTTATGAAGGTCTAAATAATTCACCCCATTATGGAAAATTGATAAAGGGAGCTTATGTAATGAATCTATACTCATGTTTTAACAATAAGTTGTAATAGAGGATAGGCATGAATTTAGGCTACCTACTAGTATGGATATGCATGTTCTAACTAGTAGGGATTATTATTCATTTGTGGCTTTATTACTCTATGTTTGGGTGATGTTTAGGACATGACAATTATGAATAAAGATAATTAATTCCCACTACATTTATTGATAAATCCATTGGTTCGATTTTTATTATATCTAGTGATATTAGGCTTCATAGTTATAGACAACTATAATAAAAATGTGTATCTCAAGCATGGAAAACTTAGTTTAAATGAAAATACAAATCACTTAGGTGTAAGATATGTAAAATCAAATCCCAAGTAAATATAATACAATAAACTAAGTGTAAGAATTAACACAAAGTCACAATTTAAGTATAATATATGGTTGATCAAGACTCAAATGCAAAGTGTAAGAATCTTTTGACAATTGAGGGGAAGGGAATCACAAAAACATAATCTAACTTCAAAAAGTAAACAACTCAAGCCCAAGTTGTGATCAAGACTCAAATGTAAACTAATTATCCTTATACACATAACATTCAAAATGAAAAACCATAAATAAATAAATAAATTTCTCTAAGGTGCATGAAAAAAACAACTAAGCTAAATTAATGCACTAAAAAAATGAGTTCAAGCAAAACCAATAAACATTCTAAGTTAAGACAAAAGAACAAACAAATAATCTAAAATTTTATGCATGTGTAGTAAAAGTGTTACACTTGGCACAAAAGGTTACCCCTAAGATATAGGTAATACCACTATTATAATAGTTGAGTGGAATAGAATAATAAGGAAGGGGTGGCCAAGCTAACTCGAGATGCACTAGGAAAGTGGACACTACCTACATAGTCCCATAGACATAAGGTCCAACATGAACTTCAGGATAAATGTAGTTCTCTTAGAATATGGGATAAAAGAAAATGGTGATAATCAAAATAAATTATTTAGAGAATAAATTAGGAATGGGCTCATAAAATGATGAGAGTATAAAGTAAAGATAAGGTGGCACTCACAATCATGAAAGCATCAAACACTTAAAACTTATGAAACTACGAGAGTGTGGTTTAGGCTAAAACCACACCAAAAGATAATAGATAAGCACTCACACATGAACTTGGTTCATAATGATTACTAAAAATAAGGTTGAGAATGAGAATAAGTTCACAAAATGGCAAGAGTGTAAAAGGTCTATGACTCAAAAAATAATGAGATCATAAAAGGTCTATCACTCAAAAAATAGTGAGAGAGTAAAAGGTCTATGACTCATAAAATCATGAGAGTGTAAAAATTTTATGACTCACAAAATGGCAAGAGATTTTTTGAGATAAACATAGAGGAAAGAATGATCCAAGAGAAAATTTAATGAAATCAATCACCAAAACTATCCGAGTTGACTCCAAATGCACTAAGAAATTAGACATTGCCTACATAGTTCCATAGACATAAATTCCAACATGGACTTCAAGAAAAATTTAGTTATCCCAAAAATGGGATGGAATACTATTGTAAAATCAAATAGGAAAATGAAAATGGTCATGGAAAAAGCAATGAGAATGCTTCAGTTATACCTAATGATTAGGAACTGTGCATCCTAAGTGGTGAGGATATAATCCGAATGGGCTAATGTTGAAGGCAAGCATGTTTTTGTGTTTTTCTAGGCATCTCAACTTAATGGATAATTATGAGACACAGAATGGGATAACTCACAAAATGGTGAGAGTGTGACTTAGGTTACTCACAAAATTTTGAGAGTGTTACTTGAAATGCTCACAAAACTGTGAGAGCATCGAGAAAAACCAAGTTGGCATTAATGCATAATACACATAAAGGTGACTCATAAAATATGAAAATAATTTACTTAAATTACTCACAAAATGGTAATAGCATGGGAAAAAATTGATTGATCTGACCTCAATGTAAATTGAGCACTACCTACATAGTCCTTAGGGACTAAAAGTCAATCTAGTTCTGCCTTATAGTAGAGAATATGACTAGGTAACAACAAGTTCATGAATAGGTAAATGGCATTGTATGGTACAATGAGGTATAAATGTGGGTAATATGGGTTACTACTAGGCTATAGGAAATAATGACATAGGGTCTATGTTACTAATTTTTCCAAAGGTAGTTATAATTAGTAGCACCCAAAATGAGATAGAACATGACAATAATGAAGGATGCAATTATCAAACCAATATCATACTATTCCAAGATACTATCTCTTTTTGAAATATTGTGTTTAAAAAATTACAAGGCTAAATCAGCTGTTGAAACTTCATCTAAATCCAATCACTGAAAGTGCCCTAAGTATCAATGGATTATAAACAAGGTGAAAAATGGGTTGGTAGGGGAGGGTAAACAATTTCAACTAATAAGGAAGGTATGGAAGGAATGATAGACTATATAGTATAAGGAAGGTGATATTACTATACAAGTTTAAATGATCATCATAGATAATACCTCAAGCCTCTTAGGTGAAGTAACACTTGAGATGTATTAAGTTCATTAGTTCATCAAGTTCATCTCCTTTCAATGTATATAACTTATAAGCTCTAGATCCATAATTAGCAACAATCACATAAGGTCATATCCAATTAGGCTTGAACTTGCCCTTTTTTTTTTCATGATTATGGTATTCTTCTAGTTTTCTGAGGACAAGATCACCAAGCTTAAACTCTTTATGATTCGCATGCCTATTATACTATCCACATAATTCATTTTGGTATGCTTTAAGGTTTTTTATAGTGGCCATGTATTTTTAATTTAGTAGTTCTATCTCTTTCAAGCAATAAAATTTGTAATCCTCATCATCAAGGATATGGTTTAATGAAATTCATAGAGAAGGAAACTAGACCTCGATGGGAAGAATGGCCTTAATGCCATAAATAAGGGAACATGGTGTGGCTCCTATTAGAGTGTAGTAATTAGTAAGATGGGCCCAGAGTGCACAAAATATTTTTAAGTGCCAATCATGAACAACATCATTGATGATCTTATTAAGAATATTGACAATGGTCTTATTATATGCCTCTAGTTGGCCATTACCTTTTGGTAAGATATAGTGGAAAAGTGTTGGGTAATATTAAACTCTACACATAGTGCTTTGACATACTTGTCCTTAAATGAACTCCCATTACTAGATATAATGTCAGATGGGATACCATAGTAGCAAATGAGATGGTTGAAGATGAATTTGGAAATTTTCTTTCTTATCATGTAAGTGAGGGGTACAACTTCAACCCACTTAGTGAAATCGATAGTGGTAAGGATATGTTTATGGCCATCTAAGGAGGTAAGGTTAATCTTCCTAATAAGATAGATTCCCCACATTAAAAATAGCCATAGCATGGTCATTGGATTGAGTGATCATGCTAGAGAATGGATAAAATTTGTATGCCTTTGACATTGTTTACATCTCTTAACATAATCAGTTACATCTAGTTCCATGGTTGGACAATAATAACCCATATGTAGGATTTTTTTGTTAAGGATGGCCTTGCTAGTGTGGGTCCCACAAACTCCTTCATGAACTTCCCTCAACACTATTCTATATTATGTTGAATTTAAATAATGAAGAAGAGTTTCTTCAAAATTTCTTTAGTAAAGTGTAGGTCTAAGTAAGGTATAGTGAGAGGCTTGGTGTGTGAAGGATTTTTTTTGCTTACATGAAAGGTTAGGTGGTAAGAATTAGTCATAGACATAATTGTATAGGTCAAAATACCAAATAGAACTAGGATCAATAATATCATAGATCATTTTGATGGCCAAAGGTTCATGAGTAGGTGCTAGAAGATGTTTAACAAGGAAATCGTAGTCTCTTACCTTATCTATGTTTTAGATCAAAGAACCAATTTTAGTCATGGCATCTATCATCTTATTATTAGACCTAGGTAAATATTCAAATTGAATGTAAGTAATTTTTTCCTTGAGAGTGTCCACCATGGCTTTGTAAGGTACTAGTTTATCATCTTTAGTCTAGAATTGGTCTGTGACCTAATTAATAATTAGTTTTAAATCACCATAAACTAAGAGATGTTGAATGTTCCATTTTACCACTTGACAAAGCCATACAATGAGTGCTTCATATTTAGCTATGTTATTGGTATAAGTAAAGTTGATATGAAATGATTTAAGAGTGAGATCCACTATGTTGTTATGAATGACAAACCTAATCATGATCAATGAGATGTGAAGGGACTATTAAAATATAGTTTCTATGGCTACTCTTTAGGGGGTGTTTCTACTATTTTCATAATGGACTCATCTAGAATATAAAGGTAAGTGGTTGAGTATCTGATATGGGAGATTTATTAATTTGATATGCAAGTAATTGTCCCTTCATGGCATTTTGATTGACATACTCAATCTTAAACTCACTCAGAAGCATAATCCACTTAGCCATGTAGCCCTGTAAAGTTGGTTTTGATAGTAGATACTTGAGGTAATAAACTTTAACAATGACTATGGTCTTGTTGTTAATCATGTAATGGCATAGCTTCTAGGATGAAAAGACCATAGCTAAATAAAAAAATTCAATTGGCATATAATTATGTTTATACACTACCAGTGTATGGCTTAGATACTACATTACATGTTCCTTCTTGTGATAATCATGTTGGGCCAAAAGTACCCCCAAGGCATTGTTAGTGGTAGATAGGTAAAGAAAAAATGCCTTTCCTAGTATAGGTGGTATAATAATTGGTGGATTGGACAAGTATTCATTTAGGTGATCAAAGACCTTCTAACAATCTTCATTCTATTAAAATTTAATTACCTTATTTAATAAATGAGTGAATAGGTGATGTTTATTATCTAATTATGAAATAAAGCATCTGATGGACTATATTTTTCCTTAGAAACTATGAAGTTACTTGAAAGTATAAGGTGGTAACATCTTGATAATGGCCCAACCCTTGGCAAGATCAATTTTAATGCCTTGGTGAGAGATAATAAAGCCTAATAATTTTCCTAAAGTAACACTGAAGACACACTTCTTGGGCTTGACTTAAACCTTTTATTCATGACATGTCTCAAATATTCTTTAAAGTATGGTTGGATGGTTTATATAGGTATTATATTTACCTAATATGTCATTGACATAGTATTAAATAATATCATGCATCATGTCATGGAATATGATGGTCATGGACCTTTAATATGTTTCCCCTACATTCTTGAGGCTGAACAACATGACCTGATAGCAAAGCATTCCCCAAAGAGTGGTGAAAGTTGTCTTGTGTTGGTCTTTAGTTGCAATCTTTATTTGATTATCTACTAAAAAGTCATCCATGAGGGAAAGCATTTCATAACTAGTTGTGGAGTCAACAATTATGTCGATGTTTGGTAGAGGAAATTTATACTTTGGGCAAGCCTTATTAATGTCTCAAAAATCAGTGCACAACCTAATATCTTCTAGATTTTTACTAACTTAAATAATATTAGAGATACACTCTAAATGATTAATAGGCCTAATACATCTTACATCTAAAATTTTCTCTATTTATTTCTTAACCAAGATGGCAATGTGAAGATGCATTTTTCTCATTTTTTTATTAATTAGCTTAGTGTTTAAATGAACTAAAATATGATGTATAACCAATGATGGATCTAAACCTGGCATATCAGAATAGGCCCATGTAAAAATGTCCATGAACTATCTAAGAAGAGTTGTAATAAATTCACATTCACTTTTAGTGAGGGACATGACTAATTTTATCCACTTGTGGTCATCCAGAGTCCTAATAATAACCTCAGAATTATCCTCTACAAGGAGAGTAGTGCTATCTTTTAGAATAGTTGGAAAAGATGTAAACTAGCCAGCAATGGAAAAATCCTCTAGCTGGATTAGTTCTTCAAGTTCTCCAAAATAGGATGAATCTGAATCTCCTAATGGTAGGAAGGGCCATGTAACAAACACATCAAGTCACTCTCAAATAATCTAATAAAAAGTTTGTTACTCCTTTGTACTAACTTTAGACCCAAAATCAAGTTTATTTTTTGTGGTCTCTTGAGCTCATTTGAGGAAGGGTGAACATCCCCATCTAATGGTACTTGAAATAGGTTTTCACCAAGAGATTGGCCTTTTTATTTACTTTTTCCCTAGTCCAAAATTTTCTTAAAGAGGTTTTCAATTTGGGACCTCAATGTTTTATTTTTTATTTTTAGATAAGGGTGTTCACCCATACTTTAAAAAAGGTAGCAAGATTAAATTTGATAGAGAACACTTGTTTATGGTCTCTAAAAGTAACATTGTCTCTTAGGCCCAAAAAATCACAAAAGGCCTCATCATTCTCAAAATTGTATAGAGGTACTATGGATTCTTGTTGGTCCCAGTCTATAATTTGAGTATGATAAAGGTTAAGTGTGGAATGGTAGATCATTAACATGATGCTACAAATATAAGTGTCAAATAAGATGGTACTAGCTATGTCTTTATATATGTTATGATCAGAATCTACTTTGTTATCAGCATCATCTTCTCTAGTAATTGGTGTAAGAACTCAAATAATATAGTTGGGATCAAAACTAAGTGGTTTAAATCCAAGACATTGAGTCCCTTTGTACTTGGTTATAGAGATAGGCTTGATAGTACCCTATTGACTTGCCCCCAGGCCTCTACCTTCATAAGCTTGGTTATTCATAATCCCATTAGGGATGGGATAATTTTTTATTTGGTAACTATTGTGGCATGGAATTTCACCCTTGTGGGAGAGTTCTTTAGGCCCTCCCACTCCCAGCCATAATATGGGAAAAACCCCAGGTTGTGGGTATCCTATAGAGTTAATGTATGAACGTGTATTATAGGTGTTTCTTAGTGTTTAAGAAACACTACTCATTTTTGAATTTATATAATCCAATGCACGAGTTGTAGGTTATGATAATCATGTTATCTTTTGTGGAATAGAGGTATAATAAGTGATTGTTTCACAAATTTAAATTAGTTGGTGGTTGGGAGCCACCATGGCTCAATAGTTGATATTTAATTTTGAAGATGATTTGTGTTATTTAAATTGAATTATGCTTAAACATAAGTCTAAATATAAACCAATATGAGTATTCATAATGAATCCAATCTAAGGTGAATTGATTAAAAAAGGATGAAAAGGAAGGGTAGGGCAAAAAAGAGAGGTATTGTTGATCTTTATTTCAAACATTATGATAAAGTTCCAATTTCATCTAAACATGCATTTAACCAATGTGCAATGTGAATTATTATAAGATAAAATCCTATCACACATCAAGCAAAAATCTAAGGAAATTATGAAAAGATGCAAATAAGAACCAATTCTAATTTAAGAATTTCACCCCTACAAGCAAATAGCATTAGCTCAAATGCAAGAAGAGCAAATAAAGTGAAGTAAACCTAAGAACCTTCAACTAATAGAGTATTAACACAAATTACCAATTTTTCATTTAAATATGCACATACAAAATTCATAAGAACCACTCAAATCTAAAAATAATACTAAACAAATGAGAGGGAAACCATGATAGCAATTTACATAATCAAATATGGACAAACTTTGCATAAATCCTTATGTATATTTATTAGATCAAAATTTATAGAATAGTTTTTGGCTCCAAAAAAATATCCCCTTTTAAAATAGACAATACCTCTTTAAATAGATAATTCATGAGGTATTTTCGATTAGTCATGTCAAGTGTTAAGGACAATTATCCTTTTACAATCCTTCTAGTACCTTTTAGATATTCTAAAATGACTAACCTATAGGCAATGTATTTTACAAGTTGTACATGCCTTTATAAAAATAATATTCCATTTTTTTAAATATACAATGTCTCTTTACAATATAATATCCTAAGTCAAATGGCTTGACTTTTAGACCCTATATTGTTGCAGTCTTTTGCCTTCCCTATAGGATCTTCATTTTATAATATTACTCATTAATAAGCTGGATGTCAATAATAGGCCTCATGAAGAGTTATCTTTCTTGATCTTCAAAGCCCTTGAGATCCTTCTCAGCTCTTTCTAATGCTTGCTTGATTTTTTTGGTGTCTCCTACCTTCTCCTTAGGTGATAAAAGTAAGCCCATGATCTTCTTATTATCATCCCTTGTCTTCCCTTGTGCTTGATTTCTCACTTCTTACATGAATTAAGTAGTTATGTGCTTGAACTCATCATTAGTGATGAGGCCTAATGGACTAATTGTCATGGGATATTTGATTAGGCTATCCAATGTGTGAAACATCTTATCTTCTTACTGTTTAAGATATTTAGAAACATCTTCCATTTGTGTAGATTAAAGAAGATGCAATTTCATTAGGCCTTTTCTCCTCTAGCCTTTTCTCAATTTATGCCTCAAGTATAGAATCTATTTTTAGCTAGGCTGGTGGAGGTCTAGAAGATGCACCACTTATAAAATGGTACTACCTTGGCCCTAACTTCCATCTATCATCAGCCCCTTTTTGCTCTTTCTACATCCTAGATTCTAGATTGATGTTGTGTTTTTTTAATGTAATGGTGACCTTAAAGAATAAAGAGGCTTTCGTGTATATTGGGTCAAAAGGACCAGGTTGGTGATCATAAGGTAAATTTATTCCTTTGGCCTTTAGATGCTCCTTGGTCCTTCCATGGGGATCCCATTGCCTTATATCATCAATTTGAAGATTTAAGGAGGTCCTATGTTTGGAAGCATCCTCAATATTGTCCCATAATGTAAACATAGTTATAATAATGGTTATGGGGAGGATGTGAAGTATTCCCTTCCTTTTGGTCTTGAAAATACCATCTATTCCATTATAGACTTGGTAAACTACTTCTTGCTCTGCAAGCTTATTTGACACATGGATTGGTAATCTGGGGGGAGTGCATTGGGTTCCCTCAATCCTAATGATTTTAAAATATAGATATATCCATATATCCTCTATAACTTCAAAAAAATTCTTTATCGGGAGGTTGAATCTCATCATTGGGCTCCCTGTGATGACCTCATTAAGGGTAGGAGAGACACAATCACATATGAATTATATGTGATCCCTATACTTAAAGACATGTAACTTAGAGTAATACTATGAGATAGTTTATGCCTTATTAGGTGACCATTCCCTAAGGTTAGGAATCTTTGTTGTGGTAAATAGAGCATCCAAAATATATGATATCATGTAGAATTGAGCCCTACTACTCTTCTTGATTGAAGAAAACTATCTACTCAAACAAGTGCCTATTACTTCACCAAGAGGAGGGGTGATTTATTTCTCAACCATGAAATAGATTAAGGGGTCCCAAAATTTATCTACATATGTAGTGGTTAAATTTCCACATAATCTATTCATAATTATCATGATCATCCTTATTTAGGTCTAAATTGACTAATGGGGATGTTAATATTAAAGTCAAAAAACACTTGGTTTCCAGAATATAGCCATAGTGAATGGATGCTCTTCAAATCATTATCTTTGGCCCAATTGTTGAATATGGTTAGGTCTAATTGAAGTTTAGAAAAATTTTAATAATTATCAAAATCTATGGGAGAAATGTAAGCAATTTATCTGAAAATATGTTCATGAACAAACATACCCTTGTCTATTTTTCCATTTCTAAAAATTGGAGCAAGGATATCTATGTAATGTAGTACCTCTAATTTTGTTGTTGTGTGCTATAAGCTAGTCATTTAGATGATGAATATGTTGTAGTATATTATTTTTGTATATATGTTCTTCTCTACCTTTTTTGTGATGGGTTGTCATTTCTTAATGGTCCAAAATAAGCTTGGCCAATTTTTGTCCCCTTGTTTAGAGTTGTTGCATCAAATTGTGTGTATTTAAAAACTCTTCCTTCTACATTTGATGTCAAATAAAGTTCCACATCTTATACAAAAACACTCTTCCTAGTTGTCATGGCTATGAATATCTCTAAATTTCTTGCTAGTAGATTTCTCTTTGGCTCTGGATTGATTTGTTCTCACACAGGGGATAATTTAACTTTCCTTGGCTTGGTCATAATGAGCACAAGGTCAAATTAGGGTTATTATACTTTCTAAGGTTTTTCTAAAGGTCTTATCAGTGCTTTAATTATGGTAGCTAGTTCAATTTACAAGTTTCATGCCTTAGATCTCAATTGGATTGCATATTTATGCCTTTACATTTATTGGGTCCACAAAATCTTCAACTTGGCATATTATGCTTATGTGGATCTAATGTGGCGTCATCATGGCATCTTGGTCATTAATATTTAAACTATGACCATTTGTCACTTTTGGACATGTGTCAATATTTATTATTTTTAGGCCTTTTGAAAATTATGCTTTGCCTCACACTATTGGATCCATTTACATGGATCAATGCAGTCCATTGATCTTAATCTAAGAAATCAAATGCCATTGGTTACTTTATTATATTCCCTATGGTTGTGACACTTGGTATTTCCATATTCATTTGATCATTATTGAAATAACCATGTTGATCTCATAGCATCAAATCATCCTCACCCAGATGAATGTGCTCCATCTATCTTGATCGATTAGATTATGTTCTTTGCTCTGTATGTCATTGATAAAATGTGTACACTCATTTGTGTATTATAAATATTTGAAATATTCTTGAGATTTAATTTGTGGCTTGTGGTTATGCCACTTTTCATCTCCACATTCACTCTTGACTTTTCAATATTCATTATGCACCATTATATCTTGTTTGGTTAGGTCAATACGCTCTGTTAGATCTCAATCTGAAGGGTGGAATTCCATTGGTTACTCAATGTTAATTCACTAAAATTATGACACTTATCACCTTCTCATTCATTTGGGGGCTCTGTTAAATCTTTGATTTGATATGTACCATATATCAAAATATGTACACTTAGTCACATAACATTGATATTTGAGGACATGTTCGAGATTTAATTATCCATTTTAGGCTTGACACTTGGAATCTCCACACTGACTCTGAGTTCCTTTAAATTATCAATGTCAATCTCACACCATCAGATCATCTTTGACTAATCAATCACACACTAATGGATCATATTTTCCTATGTACCATTGGATCTTTGGTAGGGTTCCCATGATGGCGACATTGTTCACCTTCTCACTTATCTGAGGGATTTGTTGAAGTCCTGACTTAACATGCATCATTAGATCAATCTTACCTGAGTAAATGTGTACCATAGATCCTACGATCGATAAAATAAAAATAATTCAGGCTCAAGTAACATAAGGAACTTAGGTTAAATATTTTAGACTAAGGTTTTATTCATGTTGATAAACACAATAAAACCTTAGGATAAAAATTTTAGGCCAAGCTCTAAAACATTATAAAAGGGACCCCATGAATGATAAAAGCTATGTCATAAAGTTTTAGCCTAGGTTTTTCATTATATTAATAAATACAATTTGAACTTTATGATAAGGCTTTTAGTCTAAGCTTGAAACATAACAAAAGGGACCCTACATTAGTTAGACTGTGTGGAGATAAAAATAACAAAGAGGGACTCAGGACATAAAGGAACAAGTATGAATTTTTAGACTAAGGTTTAGTCATGTTGATAAACATGACTAAGTCTTAGGATAAAAATTAAACTAAGTCTATCATTAAATTAATTATTCCATCGTAAATTGCTCCCATGTAAATTTTAATTTAATTCAAAATTGACCTAGGTTAAAACATTAGACTAGGGTTTTAACATGACTTAAAATAGATTGAAGTAATCTTTTATAAAATAAACGCTAGTAAAATATCAATTTATCATTGAAGCACAAAACCCTAAGCATGTTCATTCCCAAATGAGATTCCATTGAACCTGCATTATAGAAACATAGGTAATAATCATTAGCAACATTAAAGGGGTGAAAGTTTATATGCTCATAGGAAAAAGGAAATGCGCCCTATCCGTCATGAAGGCCTTATTCTATTAATCGAAGGCTACTGTAAGAATAATGCTATGGTTAAGCACCCTAAACAGGGGGAAAACAAGGAGTCAAGGAATAGAAAGAGTGAATGTGTTACTGAGAAAGGCAAAATCAAGTTCCATAGTACTAAAAAGCAGATTGTAGAAGAAGATATAGAGCGGGAGAGTATTGATAAACCCAGTGAGGAAAACTTGGAGGAAGAAGAAGGAACTGAAAGCTGGGCTACAAACTCTAATGAGGATGAAGAATGTCCTGAGAAGAATGAAAAAGATGATGTCAATACAGAGGAGGATTCTGCAAACAGAACTGAAGACACTGAGGAAAACCAGAAAGAGGCAGAGTCTGATTTTGTCCAGGATGACCCTGTTGAGGACCCAGCATCAAAGAATGAAAAGGAAACCACAGGGCAGGATGATAATCAAGATATGCCAATGGAAATTCAAAATGGAATTAAAGAGTGGGAACATAAGGGTTGAGAAGATATCACTGAAGAAGACAGGAACAGTCCTAATAAAAATTTTGAGGAATGGAGGGGGAAAAAACTGAATGATGAAACACATACTCCAATGAACTGGGTTAATTTCAAAGCAGAGGCATCTTCTCAATTTGATTCTTGGATGTGCAAGGAGGTTATGAACCTCAAAAGGAAAGTGGAAATAATGGAAGATACCCTGAAAGAGGTATGGAACAAAATCAACAATATGGATAATCAGATAGGAGAGATTCCAGCCAAGCTCAAAGCCTATGAGAAAAACCTTCGGGAACTAATTAAGGACAATAGAATGAAAATGGAGGAAGCTACGTCCAATATTTGTGCTGCTGCTATCAATATTGGTAAAAGAGCCAGTGAGGAGACTAAAGCTCTGGAGGGACCCATCAAAAGAATGAGACAAAGTACTAGAAAGAAGGTAACACAAAAAGGAGCAATGCTGGTGGAAACCACTACCCAGGATATTGTTTTGAAAGAAAAAGAAACAATGAAAATGATATTGGAATTGGATGAATAATCTGGTTCCTCTTGATGGTAAAGAATCTGGTCTAGTTCTTTGTTTTCTTGTTGTCTTCCTATGTCTAAGGTGGTGCCAGATCTCTGTTTTTTTGGGTTGTGACCGGTTGTCTTTCTAGTGGTTTCAGGTCCATTTAAAACTTGTTTTTGCTACTTCCTTGTAGTAGTTTTTAGACTTTGTCTATGTTTTGGTTGCTCTATCTTTTTTCCTTGTACTAGGGTTTCAGGGCCCCTTCAAAACCTGCTTTTACCATAATCTAAAACATTAAAGGGTTGAAACCATGATCATTTGAAAATATGCCAATTAATCCAGATGAGAACCATGTGTGGATGATCTTCAAATAAAGATAATGTGAAAACATGCTAATGGTACTCTGCTTAAGTGATTTTTCGACTTTAAGGTACAAATTTACATAATTTAAAATAATGGTCCCCATTTTTTAGAAATGGGGGTATGTTGACCTCAACAAATGGTGACTTCTTGGGGAAACATAGCAATATGTTATAATTCAAAAACTTTGGTTTAGACTAATAACTAGGTTACTTGATCCACTTGATCAAGCACCATTATTAAGATCAATTCATGGTCAAAACAAGATTTGTACATGAAAAACTAGGATCAAACATCAAAACATATCCATGCAATGTATGTGATTTGATTCCACTTACTGATTACCATAGGATTTAGTGAACATTTTCTAGACTCATGACCTCAACCATTAATATTGACTTACAACATATTTATATGTTCATTAATAATAATTTTTTAGCTTAGGGAAGGATTGGGCATTGTTCTATGGCTAGTCATGCATCTATAGCCTTGATAGAGATACCTTTGGCTCCACTCAAGGCCTAGCTCCACTTTCGTCCAAGTGTCCATAGCCTTGATGGATATTACCAAAATCACCTTTACTTAGAAAGTTTTAAATTTTGAAATAGGCTCTTATTTTTTGTATTTTTTAGATATTTTGACTTTATATCAAAGGTTGGGAACTAAATTAGCTAGGATTAAATATTTGGTCAAATGTTTGATCTTCACATAGTCAACTTTGGTTGTAAACTTTGTTCCAGGCAATTAATATTTTTTTAAGTGCAAACATGACTTTGTCCTAATAATTTAAGCCTTTACCCTATATGTGCAATCTTTTTCAAACCCAAAATTAGATCAGAACCAGGCTTAAAATATCAATGAAAAATTAACCTAATTATTAATCCTTACCAATTTCTCCAAACTATAAATTCATGATCACATTTCAACAATTCATGATCAACCAATGCTGAGGGGCCATACCTACATTCCTGAACTGTGAGGTTTCTTTGAGAAATCATATGAATCTTTATTTGAGGGATATATAGAATAGACATATTAAAATCA
Organism: Torreya grandis; assembly: GCA_037957365.1. NCBI lineage: Eukaryota > Viridiplantae > Streptophyta > Pinopsida > Cupressales > Taxaceae > Torreya > Torreya grandis. The sequence continues at coordinate 153,530 of JARHVA010004705.1, forward strand.
AAGAATAAAGTAGGGAAAGCAAACACACCAAATAAAAATCAAAGGAAACAAGCAAACAAATCTATACACACACTATGTCCAAACAAGGGATAAGAAGGAAACAAAAGCAAAGAAACTAAACTAAAGCCTAACTACACTAAATCTAACCATTCTTATAGTTCACTCCTTGAAGGTTTTATGTGGGATAGTAGAGAAATAGTGCTTGAGGTATTTCCCATTTTTTGGCAATGTAAACTCTACTCCTTTCAAGCCTTTTAGTTTGAAGGTGTTATCTCCTAAGGTCTCAGCAATTTGATATAGACCAATCCACCAAGGTGTGAACTTCCCATGCTTTCCTTTTGGTTCTAAGGCTTTATACCAAATAAGGACCAGGTCTCCTTGTCTAAAAACTTTTATCTTTGAATGATTATCAAACCACCTCTTGATTGTGGTTTGATGTCTGCTAAAATTGGCAAAAACTTCTCTTGTATCCTCCATATGTATGATGTCAAGCAACCTTAAACTTACAAACTCTTGATCTTCTCCTTTCATGTACTCTTACATGAACCTATATATTTGTAGCTTGAGTTTAATAGTTAATATAGGTTCTTAACCATATACCAACAAGAATGGTCATACCTTAAGAGCTTACTTAACTCTAGTTTTATCTATCCAAAGTGCATACTTAAGTAGCTTGTGTCATGTTATTGGTTTATTAGCTGCAAACTTTTTTATGGATTTCATCAAGTTCTTATTTATTTATTATGACACTCCATTTCTTTGAGTTTAATGGTTTGATGAGAACTTGAGTATAATGTTGTTTTCATATGCCCATTTAGTCATCTCAATGGATATAAAAGTAGATCCATTATCATAGACTAGAGACATTGGAATGCCAAACCTTGTGGATATATTCTCTTTCAAGAATTTGATCACATCTTCAGTCCTACACTACTTGTTTTCACTACTTCAATCTATATTTTATAATAGTTAGTAGTAGTCATAACATACTTGTGACCGTCTGAGGAATTGGTTTTGATGACCCATACAAAGTCCAGTCCCCATTGGGTAAAGTATTTATCAATGATTATTGGTTTTAATGGCATGACTACCTTAGGCTCTTTAGAGTTGAATATTTGATATGAGTGGCATTCTCTCACATGCTTATGATCATATTTAAATATAGTATGCTAGTAATAACTAGATCTAAGGATATTGTTGATTGTAATCAATCTAGATGGATGTCCAATTCTAGCTTCTCATGGAAGGTGCTCAAGATCTCAAATTCTTCTTCCTTGAAAACACACCTTAGGTAAATGCCTTAAAATTTCCTTCTATATAATACCCCATCTTTAATTAGGAAATGGGCTACCTTGAGCCTTAAATCTCTCTTTTGTTCTCTATTTAATCCTATAAGACAATATCCATTGATTAGCAAATGAATAATGGGATCATACCAATCATTGGATTGAAAGCTTTGTTGATCAACCTACATAACACTCAATTTGGGATTAGTATTAGCAATTAACTAAATCAAACCTTGGAATCTTACCAACTTGGTAGTCTTCATCTCTAGATCATGTTCTTGAAGGATAGACATCCACTTACCTCTTCTCTCTCCAAGTTCACATTAACTCAACATTAGCTTAATGACACGGTCTAGTAGTAAGGATATAATGCCTAAATTTCTTCACTACCTTGACTAAAGTAAATTCTTGTTTGTAAATCAAAGAATATTTCAACTCAACATTTTTAAGGTTATTACTCATGAAATCAATGGATTTATCATACTTATCTATCTTCTAAGTTATAATAGTAACTATTGTATGATCAGAGGTTAATGAATAAAGATAGAAATCTTTAGTGAAGTCTAGACTTATGAGGACTAGAGATTATACAATGGCATCTTTTATGTCTTTGAATGCTTTTTTGGTCTCCTCATTCTGTGTGATCTTGACATCTTTCTTCAACATGTCATTCAATGGCTTTACATTCTCTGCAAAACCAAAAATGAACTTTCTCACAAAGTTGATTTTACCAAAGAAAAACTTCAATTCCTTCCTAATGTTGGGTGGTTCTATCTGCATTTACTCTATCAGAGTCTATAGAGATACCCTCCTTGGTTATGACATGGCTTAATAGCTTTCCCTCAGCTACACAAAAGATGTTTTTCTTGGGATTGAGGGAGATTCCATACCTCCTACACCTTTCAAATACCTATTGTAATTGTATGTTGTGGTCTTCCCTATTTTTTGAAAAGATAGTTAGGTCATCCATGTAAATAATAATACACTTACTAATAAGTCCTTCAAAATCATGGTTCATTTCTCTTTGAAAGTTTTTCACCTACATTGATTAACCCAAAGCATATTCTCTTGTAAGCAAAAGTGCCCCATTTAGTAGTAAACGTAGTCTTCATCCTATCTTTCTTGTTCACTAGAACCTGATTATACCCTAAAAATCCATCAAGAAAAGACATCATAGCTAAACCAAAAACACTTTGTATTACTTGGTCAAGAGAAGGTAGGGGTAATTATCTTTTTCCCATGTTCTATTCATATTTCTAAAGTCAATGCACAATCTAATTTCACCATTTTTCTTCCTAACAAGTACTAAGTTAGCTACCCAAGTGGAGTGTCTAATGAGAAACACTATCTTAGAATTTAGTAAATTTTTAACCTCTTTATATATCATTGGTTCTAGGATAAGGTTGACTAGTCTTTATTTCTACCCAAAAGGTTTATAGGCTTCTTTTAATGATATGGTGTGGGTTATGACCCTAGGATCAAAAATCCTTAAGTCCTCATAAGACCATGCTATTATTTATTCATACTTGGTCAACATATCTTTGGATCTCTTAGTTTCAATGCTTGTGTAGCTTGTACCAATGTTCAACAATTATGTTTGACCTTAGGAACCTTGGTTAATTGCATTATAATCATTCCCATCTACTTTGAGAATCTTGACAAACTCAGCTAGTCTATCTAAATCAAATAGTCTTTCTAGGGCAATCATTCCTTTGGGGATTTTTTTATCATTAAGATTAATGACATTACCATCAAGCTTGCCTTAAACTTTGTCATCATCAAGGGTATTTTCATTAACCTCATCAATGATGTGAGCCTCAAATACTTCTGAGCTAGTCATGAAGTCTATGATATATTGATCATCACTAAGTACTTACAAGTGGTTGACATTATTTGGCATTGAGGGATATGGGACTAATTTAATGGTAAGGTTTTTTAACTTGGAATTTTGGTTGGGCATAACGTTGGTTGCAGCTGAAGCAAGTTCATTAGTAACCTTGTTTTCCTCCATAGGGATTGTTAAAATGTTGAAAGCATCAAAACATTTAATTATTTCCCACACTCTAAATTTATACTTCTTAAGGTAGAACAACTTGAATTGATATCTACTTATGACCTAATTAACTACTAGTTCAGAATCACCAAAAACTAATAGTTCTTTGACTTATTTTTTATTGTAAATTGTAATCCAAGAATAAGTGCTTCATAATCTACAAGATTGTTAGTGTATGGGAATCAGAGTTTTTAATAGGCATTGTATTCCTTCCCAATGGGATTTATTAACACTACTACTACTCTAGAACTTGATATACATCTAGCACCATCAAAATATAGCTTCCATAATCCAGGCATAGCATGAGAAGTTTTGGAGTTACATACCTTTGGGATGTCAAGAGTATAAAAACCCAAATCAAAGTTAACTATGTTGACCCTCTCATTGGTTGAATTGTACTTGGTGATCATATGCTTCATCTTGGGCTCCCTCTCTATCCTGATCTAATTAGGAACTCCTTTCTAGGGTAACCACATGTGTGAACAATCAATAGACATATAACCATTCAATGATATTGTCCAATATCTACTTAGAAGTATTACATATGCATCAAGAATATCCATCACTTGTATGTTAATAAACTATTGGATCCTTCGTTTAGAAGCAATCTGCATGCAAACATTCAATAATTCACCAATAAATTTGGCTCTTGATTTATTTAATTGAGTCATAACCTTATCATATTTAATTGGATTAAAATCTAATTGATCATAAATACCTTTAGGCATGATATTAGCAGAAGCACATGAATCTACCAAGTAATTATTTAAATTCTTACCAAAGATCCTAACTATAAGTAGGAAAGGTGGAACATCTACCTTAATTTTTTGTATTGCAACATTAGCATGTGTAGCTTTTTGAGACTTACTAGGCTTCTTAGACAAAGACTCCAATAATAAATTCATTTTCTCAATAATTTGATTTAGTTCATGTAAATTAATGTTAGCTTTGATCTTTTTCATGTCCTCTATTATATTGTATCTAGTCCTATTGGAAGAATTAGATGCATCAGCATTGGGTTTAGATGTACTTACCTTAGGAGGCTCTAAATTTTTATTTGATGTAGTATCAGGAGGAGTATGAAAGTTATTTGGTGGGGTTGAGGTAGTCAAAGGTTTTTTATACTCCCTATTTCTTAGAGGATAGGTCTTCTTCAGATATTGTTGAAAAGCATGAATCTCTTCAACAATATCCTTAGGCTCATTCTCTTCTTGAAATGGGAACCCAATTTTTTTTACCATGAGAGTTGGATCATAAGATTTAGATGGCCTTGAAGAACTTGAGGTACCTAAATCATTATATTTATTAGGTACAACTTCAAAAGTGTCTAAATTTTCTTGAAAGGTTTCAAAAGCATTGCAAAATTCTAGACAATCTAATTCACCATGCTTTGAAGTATAATGTGCTCTACAATAATCAGGAAATGTTATATCACTAAGATTTATATCAAGCACATTATTATTATATGACTCATTATTGTGGTTATTATTGTTGATATTTTGAAACCTATTTGAATGTCTATTAAATCTTTGGAAAGAGAAGTTCTTATCAGAGCTTTTTCTAGTATTGTCAACTTGGTTTTATAGTTGAAGGAAGTTAGTGTTTAGTTTCTAAACCATTTTCAAGATATAATAATTCTCATTCTTGGGTGCCTTATAATTATGAACTTGATTATTTATAATGGTTGCAAGCATCAAATCTCTCTAATCTTGTGGATGAGATCTATTGGCATAGTTGTTCAAGAATCCTAGGTTTTGTCTAGGATGTACATGACTCAAAGGCAATTGGTTTAGGATTAGAAGTTGTTTTAAGGTAGGCATTTTTTGATTGAAATTGAGAATGACATTCAAAATAGGTGATTTTGGACTAATGTTGGGAATAGTATATGTCATTTGTCCCTAGGGTTTTATCTGATCATTAGTGATCATAGCTTTAGCATAATCTAGGGATAGTGTATTAATGACATGAACAAATATTTTGAGAAACATAGAAGTCATGGGATTCAAGGCATCCTTGTAAATGTCTAAGGCTAAAGCCTTATTTTCTCCTTGTTATGAGCTATGATTTTACTAAGTATTTTTGTAACCTAGCATTAAAGGCTCTTATGGGCTCATTTGAATCTCTTTTAACTATGGTGAACTATTGGTAAAGGACACAAGGACTAATGATTTCACCAAACTAACCAATAAAATAATACTAAAATCATTCCAACTAGCTATGTAGTTTTTAGGAAGGTTTAGGAACCATTCATATGTAGTATCCTTGAAAGTAAATGGAAACAATCTGCATGCTACATCTTCATGAATAACATTCAAAATTCTTAAAGCAAATTTGAAATTTTTAATGTGTTCTTTAGTAGTTACAACACCATTAGGACTAAAAGTAGGCAAATACTTTTTAGGATTATGTACGACACCTAGCACAATGATTGAAGAACCACCTAGCCAAACCATACCTTAATAGGGATTGAACACAAGAACACCCTGAACTAGTGAAGTTGGTTGAGACTTTGAAAGTTTATGCTTACCTTTGTCTCACCTAGCTCTCCTATGAAATTATAATGAAAGAAAAGGAACCCTTGTCTTTGAATGTGACCTGGTCCTTATCCTTAGCAATTTATCTTGAAATCTTTGAACCCTATTTGAAATATGATGTGTAAATATTATCTTTACAAAGAATAATTATCAAACTTGCAAATTAAGCAAATTTTACAAAAAAAATTATAAAGAATGATAAAGGACATCAATATTTAACTAAATTAGTTTAAAGATATGTCCAAATACTTAGGTATGAGTGATCTTTACATGTTTCATGCTTAGATAAACTCAAATTTGTAGAGATCCAATCAATATTTGAACAAAATAGCTATTACTAACCTCAAACGCCTTAGATTTACAAAGCTTTAGCTATCTTTACCATAATTTATCACATATCTTCAAATAATATCTATCTTTGTCTGAATAAGCATACAGACTAGTTTGAAACCATTAAGATCAATTATCTTTACATAAATATGCTAAAATAAACATAAATATGTAAAGAATACATCAGTCTTTGAATATAATTCACCAAAATTAGCAGAGATGTTGCAAATTTTAAAAGATTTAACTACCCTTCTTCTAATACTAGTGGAATTCATTCCCTATTGATGCTTAAACATGTATCATAGGTGTTTCTTAGTGTTTAAGAAACACTACTCATTTTTGATTTTAGATAATCCAATGCATGAGTTGTAGGTTGTGATAATCCTATTATATTTGGTAGAATAGAGGTTGAACAAGTGACTATTTCAAAAATTTATATTAGTTGGTGGCTCAATAGTTGATCTTTTATTTTGAAGATGATATATACTATTTAAAGTGAATTATGATTAAACCTAAGTCTAAAGCTAAACCAAGATGAGTATTCATAATAAAACTAATATAAGGTGAATTGATAAAAAAGGAGCAAAATGAAGGGTAGGGAAAAAAAGACAAGTGTTTTTATCTTTATTTCAAACATTATGAAAAATCTCCAATTTCATTTGAACATGCATTTAACAAATATATAAGGTGAATTAGCATAAGCTCAAATCCTATCACACATCAAGCAAACATCTAAGGAAGGTATGAAAAGATGCAAATAAGAACCAGGTTCACTTCAAGTACTTCACCCCTAGAAGTAAATAGCATTAGCTCATAAGCAAGAAGAGTGAAGAAATCAAAGTAAACTTAAGAACCTTCACCTAATCTATCATTATCACAAATTATAAACTTTGTATTTAAAGATGCACGTCTAGAATTCAAAAGAACCATTCAAACCTAAAAATAAGACTAAGCAAATGAGAGAGAAGCCATGATAGCAATTCATATAATAAAATGTGGAGAAACTTTGCATAACTCCTTGAATTAATTTTCTCAAAGGTTATATAATATTTTTTGTCTCCAAAAAACTCTCCCCTTTTATAATAGATAATACCTCTTTAAATAGACAATTTATGAGGTATTTTTGATTAGTCATTTCAAGTATTAAGGACAATTATCCTTTTATAATCCTTCTAATACCTTTTAAACATTATAAAATGACTAACCTATAGGCAATGTATTTTATAATTTATACATGCCTTTAAAAAAAGAATATTCTATTTTTTTAAATATACAATGTCTCTTTATAATAGAATATCCTAAGTCAACTAGCTTGACTTGTAGACCCCTGTGTTGCTGTAGTCTTGTGCGTTCCCTACAAGATCTTCATTCTATAATGTTGTTTATTGATAATTTGGAGGTCAATGATAAGCCTCATGAAGAGGTCTATTTCTTGATCTTTTAAGCCTTTGAGATCCTTCTCAGCTCTTTCTAATGATTTCTTAATGTTTCTAGTGTCTCCTACCTTCTCCTTATATGACAAAAGTAAGCTCATAATCTTCTTGTTATCAACCCCTGTCTTCTGTTGTCCTTGATTTCTCACTTCCTACATGAATTTAGTATTTCTCTACTTGAAATCCTTATCAGTGATGAGGTCTAATGGAATAATTATGGTGGGCTCTTTGATCAAGCAATCCAATATGTGAAACATCTTGTTTTCTTATTGTTTAAGATCCTTAGAAACATCTTCCATTTACTTACTAAAGAAAATGCAATTTCATCAGGCCTTCTCTCCTTCAGCCTTTACTCAATTCATGCCTCAGGTTTGGACTCTATTTTTAGTTGGGCTAGTGAAGGTCTAGAAGATGCACCACTCAACAAATGGCACTACCTTGGCCTTAACTACCATTTGTCATCATCCCCTTTTTTCTCCCTATACATCCTAGATTCTGGATTGATGTTGTGTTTTTTCAATCTAATAGTGACCTTAGATAATGAAGAGGATTTGGTGTATATGGGGTCAAAAGGACCAGGCTAGTGATCATAAGGTACATTTATTCCTTTAGCCTTCAAATTCTCCTTGACCCTTCCATGGGGATTCCACTACCTTAGCTCATCAATTTGAATATTAAAGGAGGTCATGTGTTTGGAAGTAGCCTCAATATTGTCCCTTGATGTAAACATAGTTTTATCAATGGTTATGGGGAGGGTGTGAAGTAATACCTTCCTTTTAGTCTTGAAAAGACCATCTATTCCATTATAGATTTGGTAAACTACTTCTTGCTATGTAAGCTTATTTGGCACATGGACTGGTAATCTAAGGGGAGTGCATTAGGTTCCCTCAATCCTGATGATTGTACAATCTAGATATAGCCATATATCCCTTATGGTTTTAATAATTTTATTTATTAGTGGGTTGATTCTCATCATTAGGATCCCTATGATATCCTCATTTAGGGTAGGATAGACATAATCACATATGAATTATATGTGATCCCTGTACTTAAAGATATGTAACTTGGAGTAATACTATGAGATAGTTTATGTCCTATCAGGTGACCATTCCCTAAGGTTGGGGATCTTTATTATGGCAAAGAGGGTATCCAAAAGATATGACATCATGTAGAATTGAGCCCTACCACTCTTCTTGATTGCAAAAAACTATCTACTTAAACAAGTGCCTATTACTTCATGAAGAGGAGGGGTGACTTGTTTCTCAACCAGGAAATAGATTAAGGGGACCCAAAGTTTATCTACATATGTAGTGGCTACATTTCCACATAATCTATTCATCATTATCATGATCATCCTTATTCAGGCCTAAATTAACCAATGGGAATGTTATTATTGAAGTCAGAAAACACTTGGTTTCTATAATATAGCTACATGGAATGGATGCTCTTAAAATCATTATCTTTGGCCCAATTATTGATTGTAGTTAGGTCTACTTGAGGTTTAGCCAATTTGTAATAATTCTCAAAATCTATGGGATAAATTTAATCAATATTTTTCAAACTATGTTCATGAATAATCATGCCCTTATCTATTTTACCATCTTTAAAAATTAGACAAAAGGATTCTATGTAATGTAGTACCTTAGGTTTTGTAGCTACGTAGTGTAAGCTAGTCATTTGGATGGTAACTACATCATAGTATATTCTTTTTGTAGACATGTTATTCTCTTCCTCTCTTGTGATGGGCTACTAGTTTTCAATGGTCTAAAGCAAGATCAACCAATTATTATCCCCTATGTTCAAAGCTATGACATTGAACTGTGTGTATTTTAAAACTCTTCCTTCTACATTTGATGTCAAATAAAGTTCCACATCCTCTTTGGAAACACCCTTCCTAGCTACCATGGCTATGAATTTCTCTAAATTTTTTGCTAGTAGATTGCACTTTGGCTCTAAATTTATTTATTCTCACATATGTGATAATTCAACTTTCATTGCCTTGTTCGTAATGAGTATAGGGTCGAATTAGGGTTCTCACACTTGTTAGGATTTTTTTAAAGGTCTTCATAGTGCTTTAATGGTGGAAAATAGTTAAATTTACAATTTTCATGCCTTAGATCTCAATTGGATTACGTATTTATACCTTTGCATCTCTTAGATCCACAAAATCTTCAACTTGGCATATTGTGCTTATGTGGCTCTAATGTGGTATCACCATGGCATATTTCTCATTAATATTTAAAATATGACCATTTTTCACATTTGGACACATGTTAATATTTTATATGTTATGTCCCTTTTGAAAATTCTACTTCTCATTACAATTTTGGATCCATTTGCATGGATCAATGTGGTTCATTGATCTTGATCTAAGAAATTGAATTCCATTAGTTTCTTTGTTATATTCCTCATGGTTGTGACATTTGGCACTTTTGCATTCATACTAATCAATGTTGATCTCACACTGTCAAATCATTCTCACCTAGATGAATGCACTCCATCAATCTTGATTGATTGGATTATGTTCCTTTCTCCACATGACATTTATTAGAATGTGTAAACTCATCCACATACCATTGATTTTTGAAATATGCTCAATATTTAATTTATGGATCATAGTTATGCCACTTATCATCTATGCATTCCCTCTTTAATTTTTAATCTTCATTATTCACTACTAGATCTTATTCATTCAGATTAATTCACTCCATCAAATCCCAATCTAAAGGGTTAGATGCCATTGGTTTCTCAATGTTCTTTCATATAAATTATGACACTTTTCACCTTCTCACTCATCTAGGTGCTCTATTGAAGCTTTGAATTGACATGCACCATTAATCAGAATGTGTATGTTTAGTGTATCATCAATCTTTAGGGACATTTTCAAGATTTAATCATCCATTATGAGCTTGACAATTGGCATCTCTGCATTGCCTTTAAGTTCCTTTGAATTATTAACATCGATCTCACACCATTAAATCATCTTTGACTGATCAATAGTGTTCCATCAGATCATCTTTTATTATATACCATTGGATCTTTTGTAGGGTTCCCATGATGATGACACTTGTCACCTTATTGCTCATATGGGGGCTATGTTGAAGTCTTGACTTAACACACATCATGAAATCAATCTTGCCTGAGTAAATACATACCATTAATCCTGTGTTTAATAAAATAAAACTAAGTCAAGTTTGAGGAACATAAAGAACTTAGGTTAAATATTTTAGACTAAGGTTTTATTCATGTTGATAAACATGATAAAACCTTAGGATAATTTTTTTAGGCTAAGCTCTAAAACATTATAAAAGGGACCCTGTGAATGGTAAAATCTGTGCTATAAAGTTTTAGCCTAAGGTATTCATTGTATTAATATATAAAATTAGAACTTTATGATAAGGATTTTAGGCTAAGCTTGGAACATAACAAAAGGGACCTTGCATTAGTTAAACTATGTGGAGATAAAAGGAACAAAGGGGCACTCGGGACATAAAGGACCAAGTATGAATTTTTAGACTAAGGTTTGGTCATGTTGATAAACACAACTAAGCCTTGGGATAAAAATTAAACTAAGTCTATGGTTTAATCAATTATTTTCATGCAAATTTCTCCTTCATAAATTTGAATTTAATTCAAAATAGATCTCGGTTACATTAGACTAGGGTTTTAACATTACTTAATATAGTTTGAATAAATCTTTGACAAATCAAAGCCTAATGAAAGATCAATTTATCATTGAAGCACAAAACCCTAAGCATGTTCATTACCAAATGATATTTCATTGAACCTGAATTATAGAAACATAGGCAACAATCAATAGCAACATTAGAAGGGGTGAAACCATGATCAATTAAAAATATGTCAATTAATCCAAATGAGAACTATGTGTGGATGATATTCAAATAAACATAATGTGCAAACATGTTAATGGTACTCTGATTAAGTGGTTTTTTAAGGTACAAATTTTCAAAATTTAAAATAAGGGTCCCCATTTTTTATAAATGGGGGTATGTTGACCTCAACATATAGTGAGGTTGAACCTCTGGTGAAGGTTGGATTCCTCTTGATAGATCACCTAAACTAATTCGTATGCTAGGAAAAGGGATAGAGAGGGGTTATAGGATAACTAAGAGAGATAAAAAGGTGATGCACCAAATTTAAAGGATACTCACATAAGCATGAAATAAACACTGATATATCATAAGATAATCCTTACTCACATAATCTCACAAACTAGCTAATTTACATAAGTGTTTCATAAAATAGGTTTACTAAGAAATAAATGAAGCAAAGAGGAATTCTAAGATTCACACCAAGCATACATTAATGGTAGAAATCAATTAATTTCAAATCTATAACTAACTTGAAAACACCTAAAAATAGGAAAGAAAGAAGGGCAATGGACATGGAAGAACACTTCTTCACAATGCCATCATGCACAAAATTGTTAAACACAATTTAGAGGTAAGATAAAGGTAAAAATTATCTTTATTGATTCAAGAGGTCTTTCATACAAATTTTTATAAAGTTTTTTCTTGTCAAATTGAGAGTCCCTCCACCAATTAGGGATAAAATGGGAGATATAGGATAAAAGGAGAAGAGAAAGAGGCAAGCAAATAGAAATCAATAAATGAGATCCAACCACTTTCATAGAGTTTCATCTACCTTTTGATCGATTATCACTAATTATTACTCAAAAAATTAACCTTCATCATCTCCAAATAGATTTCAAGACCTCTCATTCGCTTAGAAACACACTAGAAGATAAGAACTTGTTGAGGACGATGAGTCATGATCCATTAAAAGGGAATAGTCTCTAAAGACTTTTTTTGAAATTTCATTGAATGCTCCACTTACCTTTCTCAACCTCTAAACTCTCCATAATTTTAATGATCTTATAGCATTGTTCTTCATCTTGATATGTTCTTTATGTTATTAGATAGTCACTTTAACTCATTTATCTAGTGTCCCTTTTGACACTCCCTTTACAATCACAACTCTGCCCCTACTCCAAACCCTGAATATAGGTCCACTATAGATGAAAACCAATCCTCTTATTGTTTTTCATATAGTTGTAATCTCAAATAAGATCCATAGGATACTTAGTCTCCTGATCATGATCAAGATCAAGACATAAATTCAAAATCCAAGATAGAATTCATAACCAAACTGAGTAGACCTTTGCATAAAATTGAGCTTTAATGGTGGCATATAAATTTGTAGTGTTTGCTCTAGTAACCCAGATCATATTTTGATCTTGTATTCATACACACAATATTGGTTCCACAAAATATTTTGATATAATATGTCTTCCTATGTGGCATCCCCTTTCCATACTAATTATTTCATTTCAAAACTTGATTATTGTCACTTTGGACAAGTGTCTTCATCTTGTGCCCCCCTGAAACTTGATCAAATTTACTCCATCAATTTGTTTGAGAGTCTTCTAGACTTAACTTTCAGCATTGACCATTGATCTTTGACCTACATTTGAGATTATGACACTTGGTAGCCATATGTGCCTTATATAGACCCTATTATTACTCTCCATGTAGTTAACGCTCTTACCCTATGTGGTAGCCTTACATGTAATATAGACTTATTGACTTTTTGAATTTGATCTACACTATCTATCTCCATCTGCATAATTGAATGTGCATCATTGATATTTGATCTACATGATCAAACACACATCATTGATCTACTAATTCATCATGATCATGACATGTGTCACCACCATGTTCAATCTCAAGATCTTCTAACCTATTAACTTTGTGCTCATCATTAGATCTCCATTTGCATGATTGAACATGCATCATAGATTTATCTTGACTTTTTGAGTTTGTTATCCCCCACATGTCATTGATCCTTGATCTGATCGAGTGAGGTTTAGATACTTGACAACCCTACATTTAATTCATATCTTTCTAAATATTTTTGAATCCAAATGGCTATTTCTTATATCTTTAATTTGACATGCCCTATCATGTCCCACACTACTAATAATTTTTTGAAGGCTTACGTCTTGAGATATGAAACATACCAAGACACCAAATTTGTAAGTGATATTCATGACACAAAATACTTCATTTTCATGTAATTCTTCAACTTTGATTTTCTTCCCAAGTACACTTATCAAATACACAACCAAAATAATTTATTCATTCCTTAGTGACTTACAGCAAGAGAGTGGCTTGATCCATCCAAGAAAAAAAATTGTATGTAAGCTAACTTTGGCCAACAATAATAATCAGCTAAATTATCATTGTATAATTAATATTTTTATTCTGCTAGTGGGTCTTGTTCTTGGCCAGTGGCTAGTTTGAAAATAATAGGCAGTAGAATATAAAGCTTTCCTTTTCCCATTTGTCACCATTTCATGTAAATTGGCTTAGCTTTAGGCCTTCCATAAGTCTTAGGGTTCTATAGAAGCTTGGATATATGGAAGGTATCATAGGCAAATTAATATCCTGGACTATTGTTTAAAATGGTAAAATGATTATAAATTTCAACAAGAGGCATATGTGAAGTTGAGGCAAGGTTGTCAAGGTATATATAATTGGTCTCTGGAAATTCAATAAGTATCTCCTTATCTTTGTCCTTATTTGGTATTAGATCTAGACCAAACAGTAATTATAGCTTTCATATTCAGCCTCTAAATGCTTAAAGTATTGATATGGATGTAAATCTCCATAGATAGTTACATCCATCCCAAAGTGAGGAAACTTAATACACTGGTGCAAGGTTGAAGGTATTTCCCAGATTTCATGTATCCATGGTCTACCCAAAATCAAATTATATGATAAATACAAGTCTATCACATAGAAAAGTGTGTCATGGGTCGAAGGCCTAATGGCCACTAACAAACTGATGGTTCCTTGTGATTCCTACTATTCATTATCATAGGCCTTGATAGTAATAGTATTTCATTAAAAGTTAGTTTTTGTATATCCTAGATGCTTGATTAACTTTAGAGACAAAATATTTAGGATTGATCTAGTGTCTATGAGGACATGTTTAACTTTGTGTAATATTATAAAAAATTCAATGTATAATGGGTTGTCATAGAGAGGACTAAGGGATAACATATCACTTTGGTAAAAGGTCAATTATTGGCTTGGGGTTAGGTGTCCAACCAAAGATTTAAATTTGTCTAATATAATGTCATTAGGCATTGGGACTGGCTTAGGAGTTTAGTAATGATATTATTTTGGATGGAAGATGTGTGTAATAAATCCAAAATAGAAATTTTTGTAGGCTTATTTTTTAGTTGTTCCATAATATCATTAGTTTTTTCCTTAATATTGGTAATTATATTACTACTAATTAGCATAGTGGGTTGATTAGCTCATTAGTAGAAGGTTGTGGGCATAGAACGGTTACTTTGGTCCACTGAGTTATAATTTCATAATTAGGATTGGGTAAAGGACCACTAAAACTAGGAGAGGATGGAGAGGGGTCTAGGATGGTAATTATTCATTATCAGTGCACTTGGTTATATTCAAAGGCCAAAGAAGGATTATTGGCATAGGGGCCTAAGATGGCAATACTTGGTTTTTGGTGTGCTTGGTTATGGTCACAGGTCAAGGAAGGATTACCAGTGGAAAGTAATTGATAGGCATTGTTAGGTAATGGCCTTGGTTTATTGGCACTTGGTCTAGGGTTGATAGTGATTGTGGATATATAACCACCCACAATAAGACCTACAACTCTATTATAGTCATGTGCAACTGTATGGTATGTCTATTGGTTATTAGGGTTATTTTGGCCATGGTTCCATCCATTTTAGGGTTGGAATTATTTATGTTATTGTTGTTGTTATTTTTTTTTCCACTATTGTTGGTTTTGATTTTGATTGGTATTGTTATGTTGTGGAAATGGGTCTCGGTAAATACCTAGATTTTGATTTGTCATAGAAGCCCCATTATCTAACTAGATTTCTCCATTTTCCAACATTCTCTCAATAAGGTGCTTTAACTACACATAATGGCAAATAGAATTTATATGAACATGATGGTATTCACATAACTCATGCTCTTTATACCAATTTGGATAAGGTATATCTTAAGGTAAGTGCTTTGAAATCAGCCAACTAATCATTTTGACCATAGCTAGCTTGCAAAACACTATTTTAATAGTCTCACCAAGGTCACTAAAAACTCTAATATTGGGTCTTCTTGCAGGAGGGGTTTACAAAGGTGGTGGTTGAGGTGCCTACTTGCATAGAGGTAGTTACACTTGAGGATCTGGTAGTTGGTAAGGCATAGATTGCATTTGTTAAATAAGCTACATTTAAGGAATAAGTTTTAGTTATGGCATAGGTTAAGTAGATGATGTTTTCCCCATTTAGATATGACATGACTCAGTGACTCCATTACTGACAACATTCTTGTTGTAGCTATATAGTTTAGGTTTTTCATAGCTATTAACCTAAATGAGCATAAACATTTACATTTGGACTGGGCTTGGGTTATAACTTTGGCCTAAATTTTATTTTTGGCTCTGGTTTTCGTTCTATTTTGAATAAGACAACTTGATAATCCCTTTATTGATAAGGGAATTTTTAATATGTATGGCTTTCTAAATGATCTCCTTGAATGTGTGAGCACATTAAATATCCAAATGATAGGATATTTTTCTCTAAAAATTTTTGGTAAACATAGCTACCAATTATTTATCTGGTAAATTATGGGTGAAGTTGATAGAAAGCACTCTCCACCATTAAAATTAATTTACAAATCTCTCACCAACCTTCTACTTGGTCTGACTCAAATCAACTATTGAAATCTCATGCTTAAGATTGTAGGAAAAATTTTGTACAAATTTATCTGAAAGATCATCAAAATCAAACAATAAATTCTTTGGTAACTTAAGAATCCACTCTAAATCTTATCTAGCTAACTTTCATGGAAAGGAAAGAAGTAGGTAGATATCACTATATGCCATTGGATGTAAAATGAAAATAAACTCTTTTAAATGTTTCTAGGGTCTCCTTTGCCCTTATACTTATCAACTTTTAGTGGCTCGTAATTTGAAAGAAATGATATATGGATGCAATCCATGTTAAATGGATACAAGCACACATCTTCTAATTTGATTTTTTTAGTTTGATTCCCTATTTAAATGGTATAGATTGCATCCTTCATTTTTTATAGTTCTTAGGATTAAAATGTCTATGGAATAATTAGTTGGGGTTATGATTGGGTGATCAAAGGTGGATTACCTTAATTGAGGTACAATGGGGGAATGGGGTATTAAGGAATGTTGGTTTGTTGAATCAATCAACCATGAATATGCATTTTTGCATCAATATTAGGTTATTTATATAAAATTCATTTCTAATAAACATTATGGTTAGGGTTTAAAATGTGGATTTATGTTGGAGGGAACTATGGCTATGATAGAATTATATGGCTAGGTGGAAGGTATTGTGCTTGTTAGGTTTGAGTAAGAATTTATTTTTGACTAGTCAAACCCATTTATATATACGGTACCCATTGTTGACTAAAGCCCTATTATTGAATATGTGTCATATTGGGTCCTTCTTGTATATGAGGTACACGTTGAGTAAAAGGTAAATGTTTCCTAATAGGTACTTATTATATGTTGAGACCTCTTTTTTGCATATACACTTATTATGGATTGGGCATTTGTTGGGTGTTTAACATACTTTGTTGACTAATAATAATAATTTATTGATTAGACAATATCTATGATGAACCCACCATTTGTTGTGGTGGCACATTAGTCTATGTCTATGGTTTCATAATATTAGTCACCACCTATTGAGGTGGGGTAAAATTCACTACTTATTGGGGTAGGGTGTTGGTTTACATTTGATTATTTTCCCCCTATTGTGTGTTCAAAGAAGATACTATTTAAGGGGTGGTAGTGACCTACAACAGTTGGGAAATAAACATGATTTCCACTTATTATTGCAAACCACTCATGGTATTGGTAAGAGAAACTTGTTATAAATTGTTTTATGGTGTACTCAACCCACCTTAGTTAAAATTAGGATATAACTATGTGTTATCCACTAAGTTTTCCAACTGGTCTTGAGTAGAAGCCACATTTGCTTCCTCAATGATCAAGGCATTGAACATGTTTCCAACTAATGTATTTTCAACAAATAGGTCCAGATTCATTTTACATAGCCAAACAAATCAAATTGCATCCTTATTGAAGGAGTTATCTCTATAAGTGGGGTATTTGAAATGGATATAGCATTAAAAATATGTGTTAAATTAAGATACATTTGATATGTTTTTTGCATTTGCATGAATTTTTTTTCCATCAAACCCTTTCCTTTTGGAATAATATTAGGGTCTTGGTTAGGCATTGGTATATGAGTGTCTGATGGTAACTAGTTGAGGTCTACTCAATTGGTCAAACTTGAGGTGCATTGTTAGGCCCTCTAACTAAACTAGGTAACTTTCATGGGGAAGTCTATCAAGAATTTATCTCCTACTTCTATGGCTCTGCCTAAAATCTCACCTTTTTTTTCAAGAAAGTGACAATCAAACAAGTATGGGTCATAACTTATTAGTGTGGTTAGATATTAAGGTTACTATTAGACTTATTCAATGATGGGTGACACATTATCATGGTGTTGATTCATTTATTCTTGCTCTTGGTCTGGATTCAGAGGTGAATTAACTAGTTATTATTATAATGGGTCCTACCCTTGTTCTACATATTGAGTAGTATAAGAGGGAAATAGATCTGTCTCATAAACTACGTTATCACCATATGGATCTTGAATAAAGTGGTTATTCATGACTATGTTCTCACAATATAGGTTATATATTATCCCACTACGTGTATAGTGAGGCATATTTGAATCTACAACTAATGTCTCTCAAATAAAATTTATAATGCTCACAACTAATTAAAACATGATCTAAAAATATTGATCCTCTTGGCCTAGAAAGAATCTCTTCTTAAAAACTAACAATCAAAACTCAGTCTAAAATATCACTATCACTCTAAGGTCTTTAGAAAAAACTATCAACAAATGGAAAATTTGGATCTTGGCCTTGGAAAATCATTTTAAATAAACTCAAAACTTAGAATGAAGAACGTGAGACTTGAACTAAGCAATCAAACCAAGGTCTAAAAATAGGCACATGAAATTGGTCCTTGGAAAGGTACTTCAAATAAACTTGATCTAGGTCCAATAATGAAACAAAAGGTGCTAGGTTTTTGGCCAAGATCATAACCTTAGACTTAGAAACAAACTAGGTGTAAAACGTGAAAACAAATGCTAGGTCTTTAACCAATGTCACAAAGCTAGACTTGGAAACAAATTATCAAGGTAAAAAACTTATAATCACTCTAACTCTAAAGAAAATAGGTCATCACACTTGATCTAGGCAAAGTGAAATAGGTCCTATAAACAAACTCTTAACTAGGTCATTAACAACAAACTTAATCTAGTCATGTGAATTTTGAAACACTCTTAAGTCTAAGGATCCTGATTTGAAACAAATGGCATAAAGGTAAGTGTCTTGGAATAAATTCGGCAATTTAACAATGTATTTTTGAATAAAGATACAAAAGGTGGTTTTAAAAATCTCTAAGGTAAATGTTTTGAGTGATTTTGATAGTGTAACACTTCTTGACTCAAAGTAGTATGTGTAATTTGTGTTTTTTCTAGAAGTTTTGGGCTCAATTTTGAAACAAAAATTAATTTTAGATCCAAAAACACATGCTATTAAAATAAATAAATAAAACAACTAACTACACATCCTACCCTAAAACTAATAAGGTGTACATATCTTCCCTCAAAGTTTCCACTGATATACTAGTCTTGAAAGGAATTAGGGGTTAATCCAAAAATTAAAGAGCACATGTAGGCAGAGTTTTTTAAGCCCCCCTTTGTCTCCCAATAACTAGTAAATGGCAAGGAACTTAGAGTGATGAAGCACTCAACATTTAGTAGGATATTCCATGGTAAAGTGGGGTTTACTAAAAATTACAATTTTCAAAATGATTTAAATGGTCCCAAGTGTAGCTAATAGAAGGGTGCATCATGTTAATTGTATTCAAACTCACTATCTTATTATGGAAAGGTCTAGTCCTTTACACAATGACTTCAACCATGAACTGCTTAGTGAAGTCCAATGTCTAGAATGAACTAATCCAAGTTTTTATTATAATTATCAGGCTAACCACTTAGCCACTATTCAATTCTAATATATGTACCCAATTTATATACCCCACCATAAAGTGGATTTGGAATGATGCTAGGAGATGAAACCTCAGGTCAACATTACCCTAAATAGATTTTGAGGAGGCTATGAACTCCTACCCACAAGTTAATGTAAATAAATAAATAAATGAAAAAAATTAGATGAAATTTAGGGTCATTTCTGAGTTATCCAAATCACTTGGATCTTGGGGATAGCATACTTAACTTTTCTTTCTTTTTAAACTCAACCAAATAAAGCAATAAACAAGGTTATTTTGATCCATCAAGTTCCCTAAAGGGGATAGGGGGAGAACATACATGTGTAGTTCATTTTTCCAAAAACAATTAATCTAAGAAATGGAAACTAATTACCTTTTCAATAATGAACAAACAAAAATCAAAAGTTCTTAGGAGCACTAATTTAAAGTTATTTTTTTAGAGAATTAAATAAGATGTGAAGTAAAATTTGGCACCTTGGCTTTGTTTGCACTTGTAACTTTGAAAATTATAAAGGAAAGTTGTAAAGTAAATTTTAAACACCAAAAGAAAGTGTGCATGGTTTTTTTTAAGTGTTTGAAATCTTATCCCTTTGAATTAGTTTCCTACAAGTAACTGTCAAGCGATAATAGTTGTTTTATAATAGGAGTTATTGTATGATGGTAGGAAGGAAAATAACATCAAGCTGGTGTTGGGTAATAGCAAGATACTATTGGTTGATGGTAGTGTGGTGTTGGGTGATAGTAGGATGTTATCATTTGATGGTAGGTTAGTTGGTGATGATAGGGTAGTCAATGATGCTAGGGTATTTGGTGACATTAGGATGGTGTAAAGCAACAACATGATGTTATTAGTTGATGGTAAAGCAGTTGATGATGAAAGGGTTAATGATGATGTTAAGAACTTATCTATCAATGGTAGGATGTTGTTAGGTGATAATAAGATGTCATCGATCAATTATAGGGTATTCAATAATGGTAGGAACTTGTCAATAAATGGTAAGATTATGTTGGGAAATAAAAAGATGGTGTCAGTTAATAGTAAGGTAGTCAATGATGATGTGAGCTTGTTAGTCAATGATGATGGATTCATCTATAGGGATGTTATATATCGATGGTGATGTTGTCAATCTATAGTGATGATGTTTATTGATAGTGATTTTGTTAGTCTATAATGATATTATCTATTAATGGTGGAATTATCAGTCTATAGTGATGAAAAGATGCCAAGTTTTTTTGTAAATATATGAATAATCAAGTAATGCAGTCAAGTTATTGAGTGGTAGAGTTGAGTGGTTAGCAGCATAGTCATTATTTCTTGAAAAAACATGTTAAATTGGTGGAATAAAAACATGGAAAGTTTCAAGTAAAAAATGTAAAAAAAAGGTCTTAAGTGATTTATTTTTAGATCTTAAGGGTCTAAGATCACTCCCATAGTGTTTTTGGGGTGTGTCATTATATAACATAGTAATCCAAGAGAGGGTTACTCAAATGTTAGTATGATAAAATCAATAGAAACACATAGATATCTAACACCTCAAGCCTAGCTACTCAAGGAGCAAGATAACAATGCAAGTAAAAAATAAAAGAAGATAAAACAAGTATTCTTCACCTTCCTTATGAGCAAGAGTTACAAGTTGACCTTGGAGGAATGTGCTTGGTCATGTGCTCAAAGAGTATTTAACAATTGTTCTCATTGCATCATTTTTTCTCGTCACTTTTGGTTTGGCTTGGCTTTGGCTTGTATTAGCTTGGCTTGACTTTGTTTGGATTGGCTTGGCTTGGCTTGGCTTGGCTTGGCTTGGCTTGGCTTGGCTTGGCATGAGAAGCTATCTCTAATCAATATGGAATTATGTTTTGGCTTGATAGCGTATTGAAAGAGAGTGACGGATATATTATTTATAAGTTCCAAAACTAACCCTAACTCATGTGTATTTAGGTTAGACTCAACCATGGTTAGGTTTAAGAGGAAACAAGTAATTAATATTTGGGATAGAGATCCCATTTATTAAGCATGGATCTCCATTTTTGAATTTAATGATTTAATAGATATATTTTTAATTCATTAATTTTGAGGATGATGACATCATCATGACCTCATTTTTATTGAAATTTATTTTTTATAAAACTCATATTCACTAATTGCACATGGAAATTTTACCTAAACATTTAATTGTATTTGTTTAGTTAATTAGTTATGCTTAGGTTTTTTGCATTTTAGGAATTGTTTAAATGTCCCACTTAATGGGTCCAAAGGCCAATTTGTAAATTTGATAGGTCAAAATTTGACTAAGAATGAATATGTGGGAGGTTATTTTGCATATAAGATAATACCCCAAATATATATACCTTGACATGATTCTGGGAACTAATGTCCTATGTGTGGATGAAATTGGAGCATTCGGTGATTCATAGGCTTAATTTACATTATTTTGTAGAAATCAATTTGAAGTTTCGTTAGGCTAGGACTGTGGCCAAAATGGGTTGTCTACAAAAACAACATTTACATGTCCTTGGGGGACATTTTCATATAGATTTTTACTCTTTGGTCTATATAATACACTAGTAGCTTTTCAAAGAGCAGTCTTAGCTATATTTTTTGATCTTACAAATTAGTGTGTTGAAGTGTACATGGATGAATTTATAGTGCATGGTGATTATTTTGATGAAGCCTTAAACAATCTAGATAAATTGTTAACTCGGTGTGAACAACATCAATTATCCATAAGCCATGAGAAATTTTAGATGATGGTTAATCAAGTAATAGTATTAGGTCACACATCTCATCTCAGGGAATATAGGTTGACCCTAAAATATTGAAGTTACCTTACAATTATGTGCACATATGAAACAAATTGATATCATTTTTGTTAAGAAGTGAAGGATATTATAGGTGTTTTATAGAATATTTTAGTAAGATATTTTCACCTATGTTTTCCTTACTCACTAAGGATAGTGAATTTTTATGTAATGACAAGTGTCAATAGGATTTTGGATCAATAAAATAAAAATTAATTTATGCTCCAATCTTGAGAGGTCTTGATTAGGAGTAGCCTTTCTATATACACACATATGCCTCTAATAATTTTATGGGGGTATTCCTTGGGTAGAAATATGACGAAGGTAAGATGTATGCCATTTATTACATTAGTAACAATTTAACTTCTATTGAAAGGAAAAACACCTCTACTGAAAAGGAGTTCTTAGCTATTATCTATGCCATGAACAAGTTATGTCATTAGATCATTGGATAAAAAATATTTGTTTACACATACCATTTAGCTTTAAGTTAACTAATGAAAAACATAATGGTAGGAGGTAGGATCATTAGATCATTACTAATCTTATAGGAATTTGATATCCCAATCATTGATAAGCTAGGAAAGGCTAATGTAGTTGCTAAATTTTTATCAAGGTTGAATGTTTTAGGCAAACAAGAGCCAGTGGAGGATAATTTTCCAGATGAATATTTGTTTATAGTTTCAACATGCATACCATGGTTTGTTGATATGGCCAACTATCTAGCCATAGAAAAATTTCTTCGTGATTTTACTCATAAATAAAGAAAATGTTTGGTTAGAAATAGTACTAATTATAAACGGCTTAATGGTGTCATGTTTAAATCTAGACCTAATATGGTGATTCATATGTGTGTAATATAAGATTAAATTTATGACATCCTAAGATCTTTCCATGATGAATCAGGGGGAGGCCACTATTTAACCAAAAGGACTATTTAAAATATCCTTACAACTACATAATATTAGCCTTCACTTCATAGAAATGTGAAAAGATATATTTGGGAATGTGATCCTTGCCAAAGGATGGGGAAACTTGCATTGTCTAATGAGATGCCACTCCATCCTCAAGTGGTTTTAGGACCCTTTAAGAAATGGGAGTTAGATTTCATTGGTCCCATTGATCCACCATCTCAAGGAACATATTACATCCTAGTACATATTGATTGTGTCACTAAGTGGGTAGAAGTTCAATCTCTACCACTTGCTCATGAAGAAATAATTATTGATTTCTTGTAATATAGGACCATTCAATGTTTTGGAGTATCAAGAGTAATAGTATCATATCAAGGACCCCAATTTGCATCCAACATGATCAAAGTTGTCCTAGAACACTACCAAATCACCCATAAGAAGTCATCACCATACCATCTGACTAGTATTTGATTCATAATCAGATATAATTATCTTGATAAAAATGAACAAGAAGAGTTACCATGGACTTTTACCTTCTAATTCATTTAAATGTCAACCTGAGGACATAGACTTGATAAGATGATGTCGCTATATATGCACACTCAATCTTCTAATTTGTCCTTCTGCAAATTGTTATCTAAGCTGTTGAAGTCATGCAGTAAATGAAATGATGGAAATAAAACATGAACAAAACACTTTGAAATAAATGCTTTTGCATTGTAATCTTCCTTAAACAAATCTAATCAATAATGTAAATCACACAATTTAGAAATCAAATAACATTCTTAGTTATTAAAAAGGGTTGGATTGTTGATGCAGGCTTTCAAAGGATGCCCTTCCTCCTTCCGACTCCAAATTCAATCCTTCCTCTCACAACACTAAATTGAACTCAAAAATTCTTGTTCATATTAGTTAAAAATTCAGCAATGAATTGTTGTAGGAAATTACAATGATAGTTGCTTGGAAAAATATACTTCTGATAATCTCTAATCAATATCTACTATATCTCAACTCTATTGCTACATATATATATACCACAGAGGAGATTGTTTTATACAAAACAATATGTATTCTAATATAAGATACATTTAATTTAGAATAACCAAAATTGGCTCTTTTTGTTAAAGACATCTTCATATGAATTCTGTGATATTCTTGTAAGACAAAAAAAAATGTTTCAACCTTTAACCACGTCCTTATTAGGCTCCATGGATATTATGGTTGTTTCTATGAGTCAGTTGAAGAGGAATCAAAATCTATTCATTCACGACTTTGGTCATGTAGTGATTGTAGGATAGTCTATGCAATGAGATTCCTTTGTTGCAAGACATTCTGTGTTATATACCTATTTATCCAAAATATTTAAATACATTTATAGAAAAATCATATTAATTTTTTTATTTAATTCCAATACATAATTTTAACTATTAAAAAATTATAGAAACATAATGCTATATGGCTTTTTAAGGAAGAAAATTATATGGAAAAGTGTTCAAAATCATGGTTAACAAGAAGGACGAGTGCAATAGATGGGGATAAGAATAGGATATTTATGGGGCTCATCACACCCCCCAACTTAAGATCTTGCTCAACCTTGAGCAATAAACTTATCCATTCCCATTTCACAAAGAACTCTAAAATCCATGGGATCTATAGCACCACTAGCAAGGTAAGCATAGAATCCACACCTCTATTCAAATAGTTGCCAGATTTTGACTTCTTTAGCTTCATTCATTGGGGCCTTATCCTATAAATCTAGAAAGACATACTATAATAGAGGTATCTATAACTTTAGGTTCAACAATTGGGATCCCATTTCTCCTACAAGCAAAATATATTTTATGATCTTGTTAAATGTTGCATTCAAGTTAAAAGAAGAGTATTGCTCTCTCTTTCTCAATGCAGGAATGAGCTCATTCCATCATTACTTATAGGATTATTTAGCTAAAATGATAGTATAAGTTCTCAATCCTAAATAAAAATCTTGGGATTCATCACAATTCTTCACAAACTAGGCTCTAACTTCTTTTGTTAACATGATATTATCCCATTCAACCAATACAACATCAGGTGTCATTGATTGTCTTCTGATAAGCAGCTGGCTTTCATTATCCTTTTTCTATATTCCTATATTTCTCTTCCTCTTCTCTACTCATTCAAAAAATATGATGAAAATGCTTGTAGTTAGATATCTCCAACATATAAATTAGGTTTCCACTCTCTGTCATAAGGAATAACATAATTGTGAAGGTAGAACTCACATAATTGTGTTTGTTCTTCCTCTAAACTTTTGTTATATATAGAAAAGAAGCAAATGGGATCAATAACTTCATGAGGCATATCATAATAAATTATCAAAAATTTTAACTTATACCATTGATCTTTAAGGTAGACTAAATAAACTCTTGAAGGAGGCCTGCAGTCTAGGAGCTCTTGGGTAAGACTAGCCATATCCTCAATTTTTTACTTCAGTTTAGATATTCTCTCTTCCTTCAAATTATTCTCTTCTTTCAATTTCTTATTTTCTTTTCTTAATTCCTTCAAAATTTTAGATTGACTATTTATCCAATTTATTAATTTAGAAGATATTGTAAATGAGGAATGATAACTAACTTTTTAGGTAGTTGTAGGTTCTTCTTGTTGATTTACCTCTACAGATGGTTGTGAAATAATTACTGTAGGATGGTATTTGATAGAGGGTTATAGCTAAGAAGTTATTTCAGCAAGTGCATCTAGTCCTCCTCTAGATTGATCTTGTATCTTCTTTTTTGCCACTCAATTTCTTGTAGGGCTTACTCAAGAGTGGTAAATTCCATTTTCACAACTGGTTAACTCTTCAAAACTATACTCTACTTGTTCTACCTCCTGATTGTATTCTAAATAACATTCTTCCTTATTTATTTCAGCCTCTGGGGATTCATCACTACTAGAAATCTGTTCTTCTCTAGATTTTTCATTAATTTTAATAATAGAAGAAGGTTCAATTCTCATTTTTCTCCTTAATCTATGGGATCTATGAGGAGTAGAGGTTACCTTGGCCTTTTTGGGAGAACATGGAAGTTCTTCCTCAGACTCCTCTAAATCAAGTTGGAGAATGAGTTTCTTCCTTTCCCCTCTAGATTCCTTACCTTTGGAAGTCCTTGTTATAGGTTCTTATGTTGTTACAAGGTCTCCTTTTATAGGTTCTTATGGAGTTATAGGAAGGTTTTCTAATGTAATTTCTTGTGGAGATATAGGAAGGGCTTATACCTCTATTTCCTCTTCTATTTAATTTCCTTCTCTATCACTTTTTGTATTTCTTGGTACTTGGAGAAATTATTCCCAACTGATGTTGGGTCTAGTTCTTTGCAAATAGTCTTCAACAATCAACTGGATTAAGCAGTGATGGGAAAGAGCTTTAGGATTACCTTTTTCAAATGCCTCTCACATTTTTATGATCATGTAGAGTAAGAATTTGGGAATTTTTATCTCTATCATATGTTGTAAATGATTTATGAACTTTAAGTGTAGGCCATGCAACATAGAATACCTCCCTTCACAAATGAAATATATGGAGATAAACTCAATAGATTTAGCCAATATTATTGGTAGACACAACCATGTAGTACTCTACTTTGAATTTTCTAGGTTTCCATTTCCTCTAATGAACTTTTACCTCTCTACTTTGGCATCAAATTTATCTTGCCATACCTTCTTTGTTCTCAGCAATCCTATTACTCTACTTATGATAGTTTATGTCAAATGTATATCCATTCCTCATACTATTGCCAAGTTATTATGCAATATACTAGTGAATTCCTCTGCAATTCCTTCTTCTAGGGCCTGTATCTTCTCAAAATACTATGTCCATTTTACATTCTAAAATAGGACCAAGATGTATAGGCTATTGGTTAAAGGGGTGATATCAAGCTATTCATGTTTTAGTAAATCCCCTCCTATATTATGAGATGAAATTTAAGTTGCAAGCTATGTTCTTGCAGTAAGGGTTTTATGGCTTTGGTGAAATTTTTATGATTTTTTCTTTGGGAGAGAAATAATCCATATTAATTA
This sequence comes from Torreya grandis, assembly GCA_037957365.1. Lineage (NCBI taxonomy): Eukaryota > Viridiplantae > Streptophyta > Pinopsida > Cupressales > Taxaceae > Torreya > Torreya grandis. The sequence goes on from JARHVA010004705.1 coordinate 181,118, forward strand.
AGGAAATCTCCCTCCCCACTTATCCTCAAGGAACAAAATCAACATGTAAAATGAATCGTGGTAATAACAAAGGGTGGTGGTAGTAGTGTGTCAAAGGTCACATCAATCAATTAAGGAGGATGATATGGTGAGTTAGCATGATAAGGACAAGATATGGTAGTGCATTAATAGCATTAGATACCATCATCTTAATAATAATTAAAATAGATGACATGAAATAAATATAGAATAATCACCATGTTACTTATAGAAATACCTTTCATAAATATGCAAATGATGATTTAAAGTGTTGGTCATAGTGTATTCTATCATTTGAGTGGGAGCAAATTCTTGATGTAGGATGGAATGATAAGAATACATCATGTAGCAAGATATGTTTCTTGTAGTAGTAAGTTTTATTTGGCAGTAGCAAGTTTTATCCTGCAACAATAAGTTTTATCCTGTGGTAGCCAGTTTTTCATCCTGTAGTAAGAAGGAAAATTTATTTATGCTCTAAGGGAATGAATTTGTAAGCAAAAATAACTGAATACAAAAAAAATTATTATAGTAGTGCCTTCTCTCTCTCTCTCTCTCTCTTTAATGAATTTTGATCAGCCAGTGACCTAGTTTTCTGAGACAACCTCCATCAATAATGCCCAAAGGTTTTCATTACTAAATTTTTTGATTTTTTTTATATTTTTACATTTTTTGGTCTAAACTCAACTAAATACAAAAGAATCTAGGAGATAGGATTTTATTAAATCAAAACCAAGCCATTGTGAATGACTTATTCTTTGCTACAAAAAGCTTTATTGATCTTAGAAAATATTAGAGAAGCGTTGATATAAATACCCTTCAGCTGCAAGAACAAGTTGATTTACTTCATGAAGAAGAGATGGATGTTGTTCTTCAAGAAGTTCACAAGTGAGATTTTTCTTAGAAAATGGTTTCTTATATAGCTTGAGCCTATGGTCATTAACAAGTAGCTGAAACCAAATAGAATCAATGGTAATAAGCTTTACATCTTCATTGTTTAAAACTTGTTCAATCTCATAAGGCCTAAATCATCTAGATTACAACTTTCCTTTATGATCCTTGTATTTAGATTCAAAAAGGAGTACCTAATCACTAGGTGGGAAATTCTTATTCTTAATGTTCCTATCATGCCAACCCACATATTATCTTTGCACTATTTTAGTGTGATGAAGTGCTTCTTTTCTTAGTTCATCAACTGCTTACCATAAACTAGTTCATATGGAGTGATACCAATTGTGATTTTCTAGATGATTCTATAAGCCTAGACTACTTCTAGAAGATGAGTTGACCAATATTTTATATGCAAGCTAACAGTCTTAGTGAGTATATTTTCCAATTATCTATTTGTCATTTCCACCTAACCATTTGACTAAGGATGGTAAGGGGTAGAATTTTTGTGTCTAATTTCATATTCTTTAATCAAGGTAGCTATGAGGTCTGATGTGAACTATGGGCCTTGGTTTTTGACTATTTCTCTTAGTACTCCATAGTAGGTGAATATTTATTCATACAATAACTCAGCTACTTTTTCATCTTAAGCATGGGTTATGGATTTGACATCTACCCATTTTATGACATAATCAATACATACCAATATATATTCCTTATTATTAGATTTAGGATTAATGGGACCTACAAAATCCAGTTCCCATTTGTCAAAGGGTTCTAAAACTAGTTGTGGCTATAATGGCATTTCATTAGAGTGAGTTAGTTTTCTCATATGTTAGCATTGATCACATCTATAGGTATACATCATAGTATCCTTATGTAAAGAAGGCCAATAATATATGGTAGTGATTACTTTCATAGTAGTCCATTTGGAAACAAAATGACCCCCATAAGGTTTATCATGGTAGGATCTAAGAATGTTATAAGCTTCATCTTATTAAATACATCTTCTCATAACTAAATCTGGTCCAATGATAAAGAGATATCCTATAATTTGAGAATAATGTCTACTCTTTTAGATCAGGTGTTATTTGTACCTAGGTGAGAAATGATGTGGTAGTGATCTTGTAGCAAGATAGTTAGTAATATTTGTGAATCATGGATATTAAAGTATTACAGAAAATAAATGTTCATCAATAAAAGAATCATCAATAATAGGACTGTGCTCATCATTTTACAACCAAGATATAAAATTTGCTACTACATTATCCTTACCTAGTTTGTCCACAATGGTAATATCAAACTCCTATAGCAAAATCAACCAATGAATTATCCTACTTGTTATAGTAGGTTTACTCATTAAATACTTGATTGTTGCATGATCTTTGTGGATAAATACTTGGTAACTTGTAATATAGTGTCAAAATTTATTGATGGCATAGACTATGGACAGAAATTCCTTCTCTATTATAATGCATTTGAAATCAGCCCCTTAAAGATTCTTGCTGATAAAATAGATTACATAACTCAAGGATTCATCTTTTTTACCAAGGATAGCTCCTAAAGTGGTGTTAGATGAATTTGTGTGGATGTGAAAAGGCTTATTTCAATTAGGCCCTCTAAGAATAGGAGTTGTTATGAGAAGGTCTTTGAGTTGATGAAAGGTAGTTTGACAATCATTAGTCCATGTAAATTCAACATCCTTAGTAAGCAATCCAAACAATAGGGTGGTAATTTTAATAAAATATTTGATGAATCATCTATAATAACCAACATATCTTAAAAAGCTTCTAACATCTTTTTGCTTCTTTTGTGTGGGTATATCCTTAATGATACCTATCTTTGTTGGGTCAACTTGAATTTTAGTAGGGGATATGTGATGCCCCAACATAATCCTTTCAGTCATAAGCATGTAACACTTTTCATTACTCAAAGATAATTGGGGGTCTTGGAAATGTTAAATAACTTTATATAGGTTGGTGAGTGTTTCTTCAAATGTCTGCCCATAGACAGTGAAATCATCCATGTAGATTTCAACACAGTCATCAGAGAGATCAAAAAATATGCTCAAAATAGTGATTCGAAAATTAGTTGGGCCATTTCAAACACCAAATGGTAAGATGGCATAGGCATAGGTTCTTTGAGGGCAAGTAAAATTGGTTTTATCTTGATCTTGTGGATCAATTAATATTTGATTATAACCACTATAGTTGTCTAGGAAGGAAAAGTACTTTTTCTTTGCTAATATATCAAACACTTGATCAATAAATGAAGAGGAAAGTGATCCTTCCTAGTAGCATCATTCAATTCTTAGTAATTAATGAAAATACACCATTATCCCCCTTTCTTAAGGATAATAACTAGAGGAGAGACCCACTAGATATCCAAAATAATATAAAAAAATCCTACATCTAAGAGTTTTTGCTACTCAATTTTGACAATATCCTTAACTGCATAATTTATTTGTCATTAGGGTTGGCAAATAGGTTTTCATTCTTCTTTAATGTAAATGTGATACATGCATAAATTTAGGGGTATTCCTCTCATGTCATGGTAATCTTAGGAAAATATTTTTGTGTGCTTTCTTAGCATTATAAGTAACTAACTTTCTTATTTGGATGTTAAAGAGGTGTTGATGTTGAGAGGTATGTTTGGCAGAATGTCTACTTGCTTTGTTACAGAAATCATGGTTTTTACATTGGTGATTAAAGGAGCATAACTTCAATGATAGGGAAGTAATTGATGGAATGTCCAAATGTCTCTTTTGGTTATATCAAGATCAATCTGAGGAAAGGTATTTGTAAGAGGGCATGGTGTACATTCCAATAGATTAGTGGCTATAGGATCCTATCAATAGGTGATTTTCAAGATACAAGTAAGGATAGTGTCTTCTTAATATGCTTGTAGAGCTCAGCTATGGCAAATTATGTAGAGAGTCTGAAACAAGATAGCTTCTTCAAAGTCAACAATCTAAGGGGTTGGTCTATCATTTTGGGAAGGCTAAGTTGGTTGATAAAAAACTAATTTCTTGGTGTCATTTCCATTGGAAATTAGTATTTTTCTTGACCTATAGCCAATAAAAGCATTAGTAATGGACAACCATGAGTGGCCAAAGATGAGAATATAACCCCCCAAATTGATCTTTGGCTATATTATAATAAATTCCACTAGATATTTCTAAGAATCCACAATGATGACAAGGTCCTCAATAATCCCCTCAAGCTTAACAGTTGATCTATCAACCATCTAGAGGATGGTGGGTGTTGGACAGAGAGTGGTAAGTTTTAGTTGTTGTGTGGTCTACATGGTCATCATATTGATGGTTACACCAAAATTAATTAAATTATTGGATATGGGTTGGCCATATATGCTAACATTAACGACAAGACTTCTTGGATCAGAATATTTTGGGGAACTATGTTTCCCAACATAATATCTGCTATTTAGTCAATGACCTAGACTATTTTAGGATCCTTCTTCTTTCTTCTTAGTTTTTTCAAACATAGATCTCTAATAGCTTTATTTTAGATAGGAACATCCTTTATTACTTGAAATAGTGTGATTTTTATGCACACATTCTTAAGTTAACCTAAAATATCAAATTCAAGCTCTGGTTTAGGATGTGATATGTTCAATCTTTCTAAAAAAGGAGAATTGTCAACTTCTTTTTTATTTTCTAATGGACTTAGTTTAGGATTGGCTATGGGTGGCTATGGATTAGTATGGAGTGGAGTTGGGTCAAAGTGTTTTGTGATTATGGGTGAGGTGGGTTGTGGAATAAAATAACCTAAAAAAATTTAAATTTGATTAATATCTAAGGTCTATGTTGGAAATTGCATTATTTCAGTAGATTGTGTCAGTTAAACTAACTTATTGGCAAAAGGTTGGGTGAGTAATTGACTGATTTGAATAGGTTGTTGAGTGTTTATAATTATGGCCTATTATTTTTATGGTTGTTGCATTTGTTGATAAAATCCTTGATTACCTCTCCATTGTTTTTGCCATAGATTAGAGGGAAAGAACCATTGATAGTTTTGAAATTACCTCAGTTGAGGTTGTTGTCCATTCCATTGCATCTATAACTGATTCAGGGGTAGTTAACAATTTATTTGAGACCAATTTTTATTGGGTATATTCATCCAAGAACCATATTGAGGATTATTTAAGAATTGATAATTTGAAAATATAGAGTTTGATAGCATACCTAGTCTCTGTACCCGTGGTTTCTATTGAGCCATGAAAAACACTTGATTTTCATCTTCTCCTATGGCATGTAGCTCCACTATCTCATCATTCTCCTCAGTTATGTTGGCTACCTGAGCTTTCATATAATTTCATGTGTAATCCACCTTATTTTTTTTGCATTCATGGAAATAGGTGGCTAAGACTTTCTCATTTTATTCTTGCTTTCTCTATGTATGTAATGTATCAAGCTAACTACCTAGGTGGTTGATAATATCCTACTTCATGTCCTGGAGCATGTTTCTAACTTCACCTTTAGATAGTCCTACTATAGATGTTGTAAGAATGATTCTACCTCTAATTTTTTTCATGGTTGATCTGGAGTAGTTTGTACATAGAACTATTAGTTCATCAAATGGCAATGTAAAAACATCACCACTAGACATAGATCTAGTGCCTCCAGACAATCATCTCTAATTCCTTTTATGAATATTAGCTTGACTGATTCCTTATCCATTTTGGTATGCTTACATTTTTGAAATATAAACAAAAATATTTCCATATATTCTTATAATGACTCATCATCAGTTTGTGTCATTCAGAATATGTCATCTCTCTTGTATTTTTCATCCTTACAATAGTCTTGGTATTTCATCAAAAACTACTCCTTCATTTCTTCCCAAGTAAAAATGTCATCCTTTCCAAGTCCCATGAACCATATAAGTGTTAAATCTTTGAGTGTTGTTGGAAACAATTTGATTTTCTAAGCATCTTATTTATAATCATAGATACGGCATAAGATATTAAACTCAAAAAGAAATGTGTCTAGATCCTCATATGCTTTTCTACTAAAATTAAGGAGGGCAATGTGAGAGATATTCTTAATGGGTGTATTTTTTTTAGGATTGAGGATAGTAAATTCAAAATTAATAGACTCTTTGGTAGTGTTTTATTCTTGATGATCCCCCATGAATACTCTTTATGTTGGTAAATAGGAGGTTGTTACTACCCATCATTTAAAATTCTTATCAATTCTTTTATTTCCTAGGGTGTAGAAGATGAAGAATTTATCTTCTTCCTTAGTAATATATGGCTTCCTATATAATGGGGATGGTGTGGAGGTTTCAAAAGATTCATCTAGTGTCTCAACAAAGAGTCTCTCTAAATTGGAAGATTATATTGGCCTGGTGTTTCTTATAGGATCAAGAATAGCTTTTAATGGCTCCTTAGCAAGAAATTTGGGTGATGAAGGGAAGAAAACTTCAAATTCATGAGTATGAAGTGATAAGGTAATAATTATTAGAGTTGGTACATGTGGTTCTCTTCTAAGGGTATTAACCTCTTTAAGGTCTTCATCTTGTGCTACCAGTCCAACCAAAAAATATTCCTTCTCTACCTCTTTTATTGATAACTATGAGTGATCTTTAGGAATTTCTTCGTGTTCCTTAGTTATTGTAGGATGAATTTTAGATCTTGTATCAATGTTTGATGATTCAGGAAAAAATATTCCTATATAGTCCCCTTCACTTTGCATACATCAACCACTTTTTTTTTAATTTTTTCCCACCCTACCTACACAGGGTTAGTACTATGGGGGTTTTTGAAAATTTTCACTATCCTACTTGCAAAATTGGAAATTTAAACTATGAAAGTAGGAAATATTAAATCCAAATAATATAAAACTTTGGAAATAAAAATAATAACATATAGAAACAATTTCTATCAAGATTAAAGATTACAAGTGTATGACACCCTTCCTTGATAATGGTGCCAAAATTGACTAGTAATCGATTCATAATCAAATATACTTCTCTTGATCAAAATGAATAAGGAGAGTTACCATGTACCTATACCTTCTATCTCATTTAAATGTCAATCCAAGGATGTATACCTTACAGGATGATGTCATTGTATGTGCACACTCAATCTTCTAATTTGACCTTTTGCTAATTGTTATCTAAGATGTTGAAGTCATGCAATAAATGAAATGCTAGAAATAAAACATGAACAAAACATTGTGAAATAAATGCTTGTGTGTTGTAAGCTTCCTTAAACAAATATAATCAAGATAAATCACATAATTTAAAAATGAAACACATAATACATAAAGAAATCAAATAACATGCTTAGCTATTAAAATGGGTTGGATTGTTATTGCAAGCTTCCAAAGCGGGTCCTTCCTCCTTTTGACTCCAGCTTTAATCATTCTTCTCACAACACTAAATTGAACTCAGAAATGCTTGTTCATATTAATTAAAAATGCAGCAATGAATTTTTATAGGAAATTATAATGACAGTTGCTTGGCAAAATATACTTTTGATAATCTCTAATGAACATCTACTATATCTCAACTCTGTTGCTACATACATACATACATACATACATATATATATATATATATATACCTCCATTTTTACATATATATATATATATATATATATATATATATAACAGACGATATTTTATATAAAATAATATATATTCTAATATAAGATACATTCAATTTAAGATAACTAAAATTAGCTCATTTTGCTAAAGACATCTTCATATGAATTTTGTGAAATTATTTTAGGACAAATAAAACTTTTTCAACCTTCAACTGCTTTCTTATTGGGCTCCATGGGCATTATGGTTATTTCTATGAGTCAGTTGAAAGAGGAATCAAAATCTATTAATTTGTGGCTTTGGTCATGTAGTGGCTATAGGATAGTTTATGTAATGAGATTCTTTTTCTATAGGACATTCCATGCTAAATACCTATTTATCCAAAACATATTTAAAACACATTATAGAAAAAATGTCTTAAATTAATATATAACCATCATATATTTAATTTGTATACATAATTCTAACTATTAAAAGAGTATATAAACATAATGCTATATGGCTTTTTAAGGAAGAAAATTATATGGAAAAGTGTTCAAAAGCATGGTTAACAAGCAAGATGAGAACAATATATGGGGACAAGAACATGACATTTATGGGGTTCATCACCATCCTCAAGCCAATGATCAAATTGAGGTAGCCAATATGGAACTAGAGAATATATTACCCAAGATAGTGAATATTAGCAAAAAATATTGGACAAGCAAGTTACTTGAAGCAGTATGGACCTAAAACACAACATGGAAGACCACCAAAGGTTTTTATCCATATGAACTTGTGTATGGGAAGAATAAATTACTTCTAACTAAATTTGAGTTACAGACATTAAGAATACCAATGGATGTAGGCATAGATCTAGATGAAGCTAGAGACATTGCATCAAATAGAACCTATTCAACATTAGAGGAAGGCATGGTATGATAGTCACATCAAAATAGGGAGATTGGGCCTTATTATTTGATATAAAGTACCAACATTTCAAAGGAAAACTCTATACTAGATGGCTAGTTCCTTATCAATAAGAAAAGATTTTTTACAATGGATCAGTTTAGTTATTGCCAATTGACGAAAATAAGAAGACACTCTTGGTAAATGCACATAAGTTAAGGATATATCATCAACCTCCAAGAAATGGTGAATTCTTAAAATATATTAAATTTCAAAAATAATTTGGTTATATGGAAGAACCTTATTTTTCCATCATAACCAAAGAATGGGATTTTGAGTCCAATAAAGGAGGGGGATTGAAACCCAATAAATGGCGATCCTCTTTCCAAAAAAATTAAAATATAAAATGCACACACACATATATAAATATATATATATTATGGGGATGAAAAGTTTAAAACCATAAAATGGAAACATTTTTAGGGAATAAATCAATAAAATGTTACTCTTAATTGACTTTTATAAAACTCTGAATTAACTTTAGTGGTCTTTCTATCACAAGACAGGAGGTAGAACTAGGAGCAAAGACAAAACACTAATTCAAGGTAGTTTTGTTTTAGTATTATATGAGTAGTATTTTTTATTAGTTTTATATGTCATTTAATCCACTCCCAAAAGGAATATTCTTTTAAATAAGGACATGTTAAAAGGGGATCTTTTCAAAAAGTTAGAAAGATATTTTCCAAAAAAAGCATGCATATTTTTTAGATGTCTTTTCCAATAAAATAAAAATAGATATGATTTCGCTAAGGTGATGAGGTATGAAATCATGAGGCAAAAATAATATTTTTAAAATACTCATCATGATGGAGACAACTCAAGGCATGAACCAAATTAGGTAACAAACTAATGATAAATTTTTGCATGAGGAAAAGAACAGTAATAGATTTGGGTCCTCTCAATCACTCCAAACATATAAAATAACTATTTTTCCCCTCAAACCATCCCCACTCATATATTTATCAAGATCTAAATATTTTAATAGCTAAGGAAATTAATTATAAAGTTTGTATAAGTGTGCCTTGCTCTATTATTTTCCAAAGGTATTATGCTCTATTGATTATAAAAGACTCTCACTTTATAACATGCTACTTAAATCCTCTAATTGCTTATCAAGGGTTATTAATAGCACCAAATATCTTTGAAAAATTCACATAATGGGTTATAAGAATAAATTAGACCCTAAATCTGTAGAACTATTATTAAAATATGAGGCAATGGATGTGATTTTTGAAGAAGTTGGGTGGCTAAATTTTATTAAGAAATTCCAAGGCTATGATAAGTAGTTATTCAATTATTTTATCATAAATATTAAGGTTGAATATAATATTAATAAAAGGAATTAATATTCAATTTAACAACACTATAATTAGTCAGGTCTCAGGGATTTTAGATATAAGGATGAGGATCTCAAGAAAATCCACATTCAAAAACATAATTTAGGTCTTCCATGAAGAAGGGGAACCAATACCTAATCTAATTATTAGTCCCCAAGGGATAATGAAATGAATCAAGAGAGAAGTGTTTTTAAAACCATGGGGGATTGCTGCATTTTGGGTCATTAAATTCTCTATTGTTGATGGACAATATAGCTCTCTTGGAGGGGATGTAATGAAAATTGTGAACCATCTTAAGAAAGGACTACATAAACCTAAATGGATGGAAATTTTACCAAATTTTCTCTATGCATCCATCCAAGTTATGGAATAAAGGTAGGTACAATGTGTAGCCTCCATTATAGATCATGGTTTGATTCAACGCATATGCCAACACCACTTCCTAAAGAAAGTATATGGAGGGGTTAAGGGTGAAGAATTTTTACAAAACAAGTTGAAGAAGACATATAAGGTAAGACTTAAAAAATTATACTCTCTTACACCTATTTTTTCAACAGGAGGAATGTCCTAATGAGGATCCATCTTTTGAATTGGTGATGAAGAGGAAATTGAACATAAGAACATCTAGAATGAGATTCAAAGAGACTCTAGAACTTGTTGTTTAATAAATACCCATCATGAAAATATCTGATGAGGAGGAAGAAATTTTTGAGACATCTCAACTGAGGATTTTAAGGAGAATTACAAAAAGGAAGACTCCAATGGAGAAGTCAAGATCAAAAACCATACCTAGGAGAAAAAGAAGACTCATCCTACCTGAAGAGGATGATATAAAAAAAAGTGATGCAAAGACTCTTGGTTGTCTAAACTGAGGATAGCCTAATGGATCTCTAGAAAAATTATAAAAAACTTATATAATAGGAGTTTATGGAAGAGCACTCAATTGGTATTAAGGAATTAAAAGCCATGGCATAAGTATTTTCAGTGGAAGAAGTTGTAGAAGAACCCCTTATGTCTTATTCATCTAAGATACCATTAGACAAATAAAAAGATCTAGTTGTAGAGGAAGAATATCATCCTTTCAACCATGATGAGTAATAAAAATCACATCATGCCATGATTTTTTCAAGGTCAGAATCAACCAAGAAGCAACAAGAAGAGGAAATAGCATTCCTCAAGCTCAAACTACAAGGAAGAAGTTATCCAATATTTATAGAAGGAATAATAATAAACTAAAATTCAATTTCTTAATAAAGATAATTCAATAGATTAATTTAAAGATAAAATTATGACACCCAAATAACAAGTGGAATGTGGGGTGTAAACATTATTATCTTATGATAACATCATGGCCACTTGGGTAGAAACTTGTCAAACCCTCAAAGGGGTGAAAGTAGATAATAAGAAGTTAAATAAGGATCTTTAAGTGTAGAGAAAGAATAATCCACACTAAAAATAAATTTTGAGTTGGGTTAAAAACTCCTAGCTTATAGTAGGCATGCCTCTAGGTATGATATCTTTCTTCAAGAATAGTTCTATATATGGAAATTTTTGAAAATTTCATGTGGTTTCCCCTATGACATAGAAGATGATAATAAGTTTATGTAATCCTATCACACTAGTACCCTTGAGTATTAAAATATTTTATGTGAATTTATTTGTGTAACTTTATCCGATGACATATGTCCTCCTTCCTAATTAACGTATTTATAGGAGAAGTATAGATTAAAACCTTCATCTCAACCCTAAAAAATTAGTTTGTCTAGAGTGAAATAATAGAATATTATTAAGTACAATTCAAAACTATTAGGCTTTATATGAGGCTTGAATTCCCTAATATGGATAACCTAGTCATGTCTTTCTGAAGTATTTTATATATCCTCATGATTAGGAAACTATTGATGTGGGTTTTATGCACACCACAATGTAATGAGGTAGCCTCTCAAATTTTAGGATCTCAATGGAGGTAAACTCCACTCTAGATCATAAGTTTTAGGTATGTGTATTTGAAAACCTATTGATGGAATAGTTGGTAAGGCATGCAGGTTGTTGACAAGGTTTTTTGGATGGAGGTGTGGTTCCTAATAAGGGTAGTGAATCTCTATGTGAGTTAGATGGGTGTTTGTTTTCTAATCTAAAATGGGTATATCTCAAAACAAACTCAAAAAATAGGGAAGGGTAAGGTAGAAAAGGAAGATTATATGGTTTTAAGGAATTACTTCCTTAGTTGGTTTCCAAAAGGATAAGTGCTCTCAAAACCTATGCTTATTGCTAGCAGCAATTATACACACACAATCAGACACATCTAAGAAGTCTAAGGGGATAAAGATGTAGGAAATTAAAAATTCTCAAACAAAGTTTTTTCCTTTTAGGGTAGCTATTTCACACCCTTAATCAGGAGATTATGGCTTAGGCTAGTGAATTATTTGAAGCATCTTTTACATACACACATAAAACTACATCCAAGAAAGCACTCATGCACAATCAGAATTATGAATCAAATAACTTGACTATCTTAACCAATATATTTTACTAATATTTCAATAGTTGTTTCACATCTATAGATCAGTACATCAATCAAAATAATCAAGAACCCATTCACAGCTATTACACACTAAATATTTTTTAAACATACAACGAAAGAAAGTAACAAATAATTACATAGAAATGGGAAAGAAAATACACAAACACATTCATTGATGATAAAAGTTTATGTTGCTCCTATATTCAAAATTCTCTGACAAAAATCCAAGTTGGATTACAATTATTTATATAGACTTGGGGAAGGGGTCACCTCATCCTCCAAGTTCATGCAAGGTTGTTATATGTGATAGTCAGAACTTGAGTTCTAACTATGATAGAAAATCATATAAGGTTCCAATTGTAGTTATCAATTTAAAATAGCCTTTGTAAAATCTATACAATGTGTACATGGTATAAAGGCACTTTTTTATAATTATAGCTCAAACTACATGAAAATAATTCCTTTTATAGGTTGTGACAACAACTTGTTGATCTTTTATATTATCTATTTTCAAATAGAACTTAGACATAAGTACCACTTTACCAATGTTTTAGAACCAGTGACACTATTGTTAGCTATGATCAATCTAATTAAATTATGCAATGCATGTCACCTATGCCTTTATAAAATATCCCTTTGGAAGGATTTATAGGGTCCTTATCTTGAAATATTTGATGGTGTTTACTTAATTTACCTCTGAGATGCCATGTAATTGTAGCATTTTCTTGTTCTATTACAAGATCTTCAATTTCATATTTGCATGCATGTTCATATTCCTGATCTAGCTTAACTATGAGACCCATTGGCCATCAATAAATATAGCTCAAGTGTAAAAATATTCTACATACTATGTCCATGTCATTTTGTTTTCTATCTTTTGAAATGTTATTGTTGTCTCAAGACACGTGTCAAAACCTGATTAAGTCTGCATCTTTGAAAATTCCACTATCGAGTCACATTATTCGATCTTCTACATGATGAAACATGGGTGTGACATTTGGTATCTCCATGGGGGCCTCTATGCTCTTTACATTCCTAGCTCAAAGGTTTTTGTGTCACTTAGCAACTCCTCACTTTTTTCAAAACCTTTGAATTTTCCACATTGATCTCGCACCATCGATTGTATGTGCTTGAGTTAACATTGATCATTGATCTTCTTGAGCCTATTAACCTTTGACTTCAAAATAGCCAATTTACAATCTTAAATTTGACATCTATGTGATCATCAATGATGTCCTCATGATCATCATAATTTAATCCCATATATTTTCTTTATTCAGCCTAAATATGATGTTTGTATGACCGTTAAAGACATCTTTACGACTGTTAATGACATCCACGTGACTGTCAAAATTTAATCCTATGTATTTTATCTTTGATCTTAATTTTATCATTCCTATGAATGTTAAAGATGTCCACACGACTGTCAAGTTGACTTAATTACCTACGAGCTCTATACTTGACATGTCCTAGTTATCTATACTCTGCAATCATAAACAAAAATGTCTTAACACATATATATAACTTAGGTCTCAAAAAATATCTTAGGACATAATTAAATAAGAATAAATCCTAAAAAAAAGGTGCTCTTATGTGTGCCACTTGGCAGCTATTTGGGGCTCTCAACTATTGATACTCACATCTTTTGATCTTTATTATTAGTATCATGTGATGGTGACACTTATCATGTTCATGGAGCTTTAGATAACATTTGAAATTTCACAATTTACTCACGTCGTTGGATCTTTATACCAGGATCCTATGATGGTGACACTTGTCACCCTCATAGAGCTCAATAGGTCTTTTCAATTTTCAACCATTGCTTTCACTTCATTGGATCAATTGGGCCTGAGTTAATATGGTTCATTAGATATGTAGGCATATAATAAAGGACATAATTTAATATAAAGGACCCTACATAAAAAATTATATCCTGAGGATTGGGTTGTATTAATGAATACGATTTGGACTTGGGCTTAGAATATATAAAAGAGCCCCTATATTAATTTCAACCCTACGTAAATCATAAGATATAAAAAGGACCAAGCATATATATTTTTATCCTAAGGTCTTAATATTAATAAAATACAACTATGACCTAGAATAAAATTTTAAGTTAAGCTCAAAACAAGATAAAATTCTCTCTAAGCAGGGGTGCCACTTGGCCATTTCATAGGATTTTTGGTCTATTAATATTGGTAGTAGGGTATTATTTTAGGGTAATTATTATGGCCTTTTATATGAGGGAATATATTTCATCAAGGAAATTATTTTAGACAAAATATCCATAACAATTCTCCTGAAGACCCAATTTCATCAGACAAAATGTCCAAAATAGAAACTTTGAAGGAATTCTAATTTCATCAGACAACGTGTCTGAGACACAACTGCTAAAGGAATTGGTCTAAGGTAAAAGGCACAAAATAATTAGGCCAAGACAAAAGTCCCAAAGGATAGGCTCATAGGGTAAAATTCTTGAGATAAAAGTCTTAAAAGGTTATTTTTTGAGGGTAAAGGCCTGGGGAAAAAGTCCTAAAGGGTAGGTGCAAAGGGAAAAAAGGCCCAGGATAAAAGTCCTAAAGGGTAGGTTGTATAAGGCCCAAAGGGTATATTAAAAAAGTCTGAAGGGCATTTTCAAATATTCTAAAGGACATGTTTAAAAATTCCAAAGGGCATGTTCAAAAGGTATGAAAGGAAAAATGTCTTAGATAAAATGTTTGAAGGAATGTTCATCAGGCAAAATACTTGAAGGAATTCAATTGGATTGAGGGAATGTTGCAAGGAAATTATATCAAATAAAATATCTGACACAATAAACCTGAATACCAATTCTGTGGAACAAAATTTCTAAAGACAAAATCCTGGAAAAGATAAGTCAAAAACATAAAACTTGATAGAGATAAATTTCATAAGTCTGACAAAGATAAGCCCAATAGAATAAGCCTAATAAAAAGAATTAATATATGAACATAATACCAATGCCATTTTGATAAATTATGAAAAGGAAAATAATCAATCTTCTCTTATATTTTGCATAAACATATAGAAGAGGGGCATAAATTCATGACCATAGTCTAAAAAAAGTGGGTCCCCATTTCCTACAAGAAGAAGTTTTAACTTGCAGTAGCCAAAGGTAGAATGGAGAGTGATGTCAGCACTCTTGTCATCCCCATTATTTTTTATTTAAAATATAGGCATGACATAATAACAACCAATAAAACACCTTTGAACATGGATAAATACATAATCCATTCAATCACACAATAAAATACAAATCTTGAAACTACCATCAAGACTCACACAAGTGTAAACCATTAATTAGGAATCCCACAGTCCTAATCCATTTGGCCCAACACTCAAAAAATCCTTCATAGCCTCACACCAAATGACAACTATGCTTATGATGTTGATACGAATGTCAAAATTAACCTCAACCACTTATTACATAGTTGGTCTCCATGTGTTCACTTTGGTAGGTTATATGGCCATGTTTACCCCTCTTCAATTCCTTGGGCCACTCTTACCACCTATCACTTCCTAGGTGACTCTGATAAAATTTCCATGTGGTAATAATTTACTAACCCACTACCCTACCACTTTTTAGACCTATCATGACTTCCTTGGGGCTTTAGAATAGCAGAAATCATGCCATGTGGAAACATTCCACTAGCCTATTGGCCCATAGGTTTTGTTCTTGGTATAGACACCCCTGTAATAGTGGAATAGTGAGATATGGATATGTGGTTGCATCCCACTCATCTACTTTCCCATAAGCTTTGTGCTCTACACAGACATATCTAGGATAATAGGTCATTGGTATGATGCCACATGGTAGCATCACATGAGCTCACTTACCTAGAGCCTTTGTAAGCTACATGTACATGTCTAGATTATAAGGTCACTAGAATGATGTCACATGGTAGCATCTTGTGATCCTGCTTACCCAGAGGTTTGGACACTATATGGTCCTTCCCAGGATACTAGGTTATTAAGATGATGCCACATAGAAATATCCTACTAACTCATTATCTTGACATTGACCATACTATAGATCGAGTGGATGTCACTCTTGGGTTAGTAAGAGGATGACACACAACTTCCTCTAAACCACTCACAATAATTCATAACAATAATTAAGGAAAAATAAAGCAAAGGACCCCAAACTCAAAGGCATAACCCTTTAGGTCAATGACCTACTTGGATATGTATAACATAGAGGTATTAGGGTATTAACCATAATGACTTAGTCCCTCTAATATTTTATGCTTTTGGATGTTAACCATCTTAATTAAGCAAAATGTGGAAGCATTGGGGTATTTTCCCTAATGGTTCAAACCTTATGAGATTTCATACTTCTATATTTAGGCTTCGTGATTTACATAGAATGTAGAGGCATTAGAGGCTTTGAATTTTGACTAATCCCTCAAGTAACTAGGAGGATGCCATGTGGCATCATCTAATTAACTTTTAAAAATCTCAAAATTTAGCTAAGGCAAAAGCTAAAGAAAACCTAAATCAAAAGCAGCTAAGGCAAAACATTAAATTAGATAACAAGGAAAATGACTAAGGCTAAAATCCATCAAGAGCTCAGTAATTAGCTAAGGCATGATCCAAAGTGAAACATGGAGATGGATCTATAATTGGAAACATATCAAGGTAAATTATGTATGCCTATGTTATTACTATCAAGTTCAATAAGAAGCCAAAGCTTGATTAGAGCAAAAGGCATGATTCTAAACTAATAAACTCATTAGTTTAGTCAATTTATCAAATGAACACAAGGTGAGTCTATTTAAGCCAACATCTCTAAAGGAATGGCTTGTTAAAATAAGTCACTTGATTTAGTCTTTAGTAGATTATACATCTAGTAATGACTCAAAGACTCACTCCTATAATCAAGCTACAAGGTCAACTATGAATTCCATTGAGGTGTAGGAGTGTCGAACAAATATAAGGTTTCAACATTGATAAGATCATTATAGGAGAACTACGATTTATAAAAATATTTCATATAATTAATTGATCTCTTTTTTGGTAGGGTTTATTATAGGTAGCATAAATTGTGTACAAAATCCCAAAGGGGAACCTTCATAAAGCATCATTTCTATCCACAATAACATCATAAAGATTTAATAAGTTAACTATATTTTTGTTCCCAATAACCAACCACAACTCAAAAATATGTCTACTCATCTTACATAGGCTCAATCCAAATAAATTAATCATAACAATTATAAGGAGAGACATAGGCATAATCGAGAACTATTCTCAACAGAGATATAATCAAATAACTCACTATTGTTTTTTTGAAAAGCCACAATACAAAAGGGATTTGTTTCTTTACATAACAAATCCTTATCAAGGGTCTAAATGCAACACTCCTAACCAGTTTAAGACTCTTTTTACAAAAAGGGTTTGACACAAGACAACATAGTCTTTATTCATCACTGGCATAAATATACCAAAAACATCAATGTTTAGTTCATTTCAACAAGCTATATTGTTAATCCTAATAACAATCTCCTAGCTTTTTATCTAAGTTTTATGATCTAGGAATTTGACTCAAGAGAGGATTGTTAGTATGGTGTTAGTTCCAAAATCAAAACAAAATGAAATAAACACACTAATAGCATAACATCTCTAGGCGTAGACACTAGGGAGAGCTTAGTTAACAAAAGTAAATGACAAGCACAAATAAAAAGCAAGGGATCAAATATAAGAGTTCCTTCACCTTATTTGGATACTCCAAATGCCTTTGTAGTAGTGGATTTATTGGCTTGTGCTCATGAATTCCTTAGCAATGGAAGCTTGGTTACCTCCATCTCTCCTTGGCACTTTTGGCTTGTAGCTTGGCTTGGAATCAATTTGGCATGGTAACACTAGTTGCATGAAGCTTTTGGAACTAATCCTGCATTATAACTTTGCATAAATTAATCTTTTGAAGATATTTGATCATAATAACTTTGCACCAAAATAGCTTAGAAATGATGTTGTGAGGCCTCCTATTTATAGATTTTTAGATTTGATCAGAATCAACCTCAACCATCCATCTCAAGATTGAGATGTGTGCTTGAGAATTACTTCAATTTTTGGAATTAAGTTTTTAATTATCCTCAACATGACATTAGAATAAGGGGAAATTAAGAGGTATGAAGGGCATCATAAAAGGCATTGACGAGGCACAGAGGGAATGAATCCTGATATTTGTGGCATTTATGGCCTAGGGATGTCTTCCCAAGAAATGAGGGCACTTGATGATGTAGATATTCAATATTCATTTCCAAAAATAAGTATTCAACAAGTTTCCATGGAATTATTGATTAGGCCTTAATTTGGGTTAATTATCTCTTAAACATGATTAAGCACTTTATGCACAAATTACTTAAATTGGTCAAAATGCCTTGTTATTGGTCCTAAATTTGACTGGATTGGAATTAGAAATCATTGTCAAATGTATTGGATGTAGATTCCCATTTAGGATGTTACCAACAACAAATAACAAAGACATAAGCCTTGTGCAAAATACTTGATAGGAAAGATCAATCTAGAGCACCCAAGTGCAAATTTAGCATTTTAACTTGAAATGATCTAATCAGAATTCGCTGGCCCATAAATTCCATTACCCCATTTAGTGATACCCTAGCCAAAATTGGCATTTGAATGTGGTAGTTTCAAATATTTTAGCATGTTTTAGTGTTTTTAGACCGAATTATGTGCTTTAGGTGAAAATTAGGCAAAACCCTGATTGGAGGTTATCAGTGGCTAGTTTTAGGTGTCTACAGTTTGCCCATGTTTGGGAAGATGTTATAAACCATAGGCAAAGTAATGTCTTCTCAAATAATGAGAGATGGCTTGTATGCATACAACTACAATGATGATAAATTAACTATATGATGCCCCCTCAAGGGAATGATTGGCACAAATAGGTCAGCAATAGTCCCTTGAAAAGAAAGAAGCAAAATGAAGGGACCAAAGAAAGGAAAAAAGATGGGGTGAAAATATAATGATACTAAAAAAATAGTCAAAATCATTGAGAATGCAAGTGGGATGGTGTGCAATGGTTTTCCCAAAGTCATTTATAATCATTGTACCTTGATAGTGGTAATGTAATATGATAACATAATGATTTTCTCAAATGTGGTTAAAATAATTGAGAAGATGGAGCTACCCTAGTTAGAATAGACAAAAAAAATAACATGCCCTTGTATAGATAGAAAAATTAAAGTGGTGACAACATAATGATTTGCCCAAAGGTGGTTATAATCATTGAGAAATGTAGGTGGGATGGTGTGCAATTATTTACCCATAGGTAATTATAATCATTAGACCTTGATTATGGCAAACATGATAAAATCGTCCAAGGATGATGATACTTAACACAGAGGGTGATGATGAATTGGAACAACCTACTAATAGGGAGATCCTCATCTAAACTAATAAAGATTGAAATTCTTTCATGTTTAATTACTTTTATTTGGGATATGATTGGGAGTGAATTAGGATGTTGATGATGAAGAGATGTTGCCATTATTGAATAAACTTCTTGAAGTAGAGGTTTTTTGTAGCATGTGATGGTAAGCTTTATGATACAACACCATAAATAATTGGCCAAAATATACATAAGGACTAACTCCTACAATCTAATAGTTAATAGAAAATAATGCACCAATGATAGAAACCATGATGATAATGTAAACATATGAATATGGATGGATTCAAGTATAAGTGTGGGGAAATCACCCGATGAGCACACATAAATTGAATCCAAGCAACAGTGCTAAATGTAAACAAATAGGTAGACAAACAAATAAAATAACCAAAAATAAACAAATAAACAAAGCAACAAAAACCCTACGAACATTACCCCTAGGAAATAGGTGAAAACTTAACAAATAAACAAGATGGGGGAATAGAAGAAAGGGAAGGGGTGAACAAGTTGTCTCCATATGCATGAGGCAAGTGGACACTGCCTACATAGTTTTTTGGATGTAATATCCAATAAAAAACTTTAAGCCAAATGTATTTCTCCTAGGGAATGAGAAGAATGTGATAAATAATGAAAACAAATAGAGTAGATGTGATAGAAGAAGAGGAATGGTCTTACAAAATGTCACGTGTGTAAGAGAAAAGGGTCAAAAAGGATGAGGAAACTAAATGACAAGTGATTTGCTTATAACTTAATAAGGGTTCCTAGAATTCTTAAGGCAAAGAAGTGGTCAATATTTTTGTTATTTTTCAATGATTTTTCAAATGTTTTTGGAATTGTTTTGGGTATCTCAACTCAATCAAGAAAGATGAGACACTAAATGGTTCAAGCTCACAAAATAGTGAGAGCATTCAAACTGAGGTTGCTTGTAAAATGATGAGAGTGTGGCTTAGGTTACTCACAAAATAGTGAGAGCATGGCTTAGGTTGCTCACAAAATGGTGAGAGCATGGCTTAGGTTGCTCATAAATTGAAGAGAGCATGGCTTAGGTTGCTCACAAAATGGTGAGAGCATGGCTTATATTGCTTGAAAAATGGTGGAAATGTGGCTTAGATCACTCGTAAAATGGCAAGAGCATGGCTTAGATTGCTCATACAATGGTGAGAGCATGGTGGAGAAGGGTGACTGAGCTAACCTCAATAAGTATTGAGTGTTGCCTAGATATTCCTAGAGTAGGACCTCAAGTCACTATAGTTCCACCATTTTAGTGGAGGAATTTGACTAGTATGGTAGCCAATTCAAACAAAATAGGCATAGTTGGTAAAAAGACACAGTATGGCATAGGAAGTGGTAAGTTGGTATGTCAAGGCTTAGTGTTACCCCTAGTTTACCCATAGGTAGTTATAACTAGGACACAACGGCATAGATTAATGGTACTAATTTTCCCAAAGGTGGTTATATTTAGTAGAAAGACTAATGGTAAGAAAGGAATAACAAATGAAGTATGCAACTATTGAAATTGTTATCACACTATCCTAAGATACACTCCATATTTGAAATACTTGAACTAAATGAACTAATAAGATACCTTGATGCTAAAAATACATAATAAATGACAAAAACCAAGGTCAAATGGGCTAGGCTTTAGAACATGTTGGGTCGATAGGTTAAAAATGGAAAGTAGATATAGGAAAAATGATGAATAAGGGTGGTATGTATATAAAGAAGAATAATGATAGAACGGTATAACTAAAATGGTCCTTACAGAAAATACACCTTAGCATTCAAGTATAGTACCACTTGAGATAAATAATATTTAATGGCTCTGGAAGATCATCACCATCTAGTGTGGCAACCCTGTATGCTCCTAATCCATAATATGTAGTGATGATGAAAGGCCCTATCCAATTTAGTTTGAATTTCCCTTTATGTTTCTTCTCAATTGTGGTATTCTTTTGGTTTTCTTTAAGAACAAGATCACCAAGTTCAAATGTTTTATACTTCACATGTCGATTATAGTGACCTTTGAGTTGATTCTGATATGCTTGAAGATTGTTGAGCAAGGCTATGCATTTTTCATCAAGTAGATCCAGCTCTTATAAATGAACTACTTGATAGTCATGATCATCTAGGACATGCTTGAAAGAGACACGTAGTGAAGAAAATTTGACCTCAATAGGAAGGATGGCTTCAGTACCATAAACAAGTGAGTATGGAGTGGCTCTTATGGGGGTATGATGATTG
Source organism: Torreya grandis (assembly GCA_037957365.1). NCBI lineage: Eukaryota > Viridiplantae > Streptophyta > Pinopsida > Cupressales > Taxaceae > Torreya > Torreya grandis. The sequence continues at coordinate 203,068 of JARHVA010004705.1, forward strand.
TTATGGTATGTCCAAAGGGTAAGGAATATATGGAGGTGCCAATCATGACCAGCATCATTGACAATATTTTTGAGAATGTTGACAATGGTTTTATTGGATACCTCAGCTTGGCCATTACCTTAAGGGTAATATGTTGTATAAAAATGTTGGGTGATGTTGTATTCAGTACATAACTGGTCTACATCTTTGTTCTTGAATGATCCTCCATTATCAGATATAATGTCAAAGTGGATACCATAGTAGCAGATGAGATGGTTGAAGATGAATTTGGAAATTTTTTTTCCAATCATGTAAGGGGTATAGCTTCAACCCACTTAGTGAAATATTTGGTGGTGGTAAAGATATGTTTATGTCCATTAGATGAAGTGGGGTTAATCTTCCCAATGAGGTCAAGTCCCCATGTATAAAATGGCCATGGTGTCAACATTAGTTTTAGAGTTTTTGCTAGGTCATGAATCAAATTAGCATGCCATTAACATTTGTCACATTTCCTTACATATGCAGTGGCATCTACATCTATTATGGGCCAATAATAACTAGTACATAAGAACTTTTTGGATAGGACTGTTCTGTTATAATGGGCTCCACATACTCCTTCATGAAAGTTCTCTTAATGTTAGCATAGGCTCTACCAAATTTAAACAATAAAGTAGAGTTTCATCAAAATTATGATGGTAAAGAGTGGATCCAAGTAAAGTATAATGAGTGGAATGATGAATGAAGGCTTTGGTTTATTTTTGAGATAGGTTAGGTGGTAGAACTTGGTCATGAAGGTAGTTGTAAAGGTCTGAGTACCAAATAGAATTAAGACCAATAATATCACAAATCATGTTCATGATTGAAGGTTCATGAGCTGGTGCTACTAAATTATTGATGAATAAATGATATTCTCTAGCTTTATCAATTTGTTGAATCAGAGAGCCAATAGTAGACATGACATTTGCAGTTCTGTTACTAGCCCTTGGTATATACTCAAACTAAATGTTGGAAATTTGATTTTTAAGAGTGTCAACCATGTCTTTATATGGAACTAGCTTTTCATCTTTGGTCTAAAAATGAACTATGACCTAATTGATGATCAACTAAGAATCACCATAAAATTGAAGATGAGATATATTCCAATGCACTGCTTGTTGAAGTCCTACAACAAGTGTTTCATACTCAGCCATGTTATTTGTATAAGGAAAGTTGATTCTAAATGATTTAGGGATTAGATCCCCCTGTGGTGTAATAAATAATAAGCCTAACCTTGATCTATGCATAGTGAATGAACCATCAAAATATAGCTTCCAGTGTTGCTCTTTAAGGGGTGTGTCCATGATGGTCATGATGGATTCATCAAGAAATTAAAATGTGAGTGGTTAGGTGTCTATGAGTGGTGTTTCAACAAGTTGATCTATAAGAACTTCTCCTTTGATTGACTTCTGATTGACATACTCTATGTCAAAATCACTCAGAAGCATGATCCATTTAGCCATTCTACCTTACAAAGCAATTTTAGACAATAGATGCTTTAATGGATCCACTTTTTAAATGACCATAGTTTTATTATTCAACATGTAATGATATAGTTTCTAAGCTCTAAAAACTATGGCTAGACAAGATTTTTCAATAGGTGCATGGTTATGTTCATATGTAACCAAGGTAAAACTTAGTATATAGAAAGCTCCTTTCCTTTGTCATCATGTTGAGCCAAGAGTGCCCCCAGAACATGGTTGGTAGCTGATAAGTATAATAAGAATGGCTTTCCTGGCATAGGAGGTAATAAAATAGGTGGATTGACAAGATAATCTTTGACCTATTGAAAATTTGTTTGGCAGTGATCATTCTAGTGTAATTCAACTCCTTTCTTTAAAAGGTGTGTAAATGGATGACACTTATCTACTAGTAAAATATGAAACATCAGATTGACTGGATCTTACCCTATAAACAATGGAGTTATTTTAAATTGGTTGGTGGTGGCATCTCAATTATAGCATGGACTTTAGCTAGATCAACTTCAATACCTCTATAAAACACAATGAAGCTAAGTAATTTGCCTTAGGTTACACCAAACACACATTTATTTGGATTTAGTCTAACTTTGTACTCTTGTAGTCTTTCAAATATCTTGTACAGCACTGTTACATGGTCGGCCCTGGTTTTGGATTTTCTTAATATGTCATCGACATAGTCTTCAATGATATCATGCATCATATTATGGAATATGATAATCATGGCCCTTTGATATGTATCTCCAGCATTCTTAAGGCCAAATGGCATCACCTAATAACAAAATGTTCCCCATGGAGTGGTGAATATTATTTTATGTTGATCTTTTGGTGTTATTCTAATCTGATTATATCCTAAAAATCCATCCATAAGTGCAAACATTTCATAACCTATCATGGAATTGATGATCATGTCAATATTAGGCAAGGGAAAATCATCTTTAGGAAAATATTTGTTGATGTCTCAAAAATTAGTACAAATTTTGATCCCTTTAGGCTTTTTACTAATAGGTACAACATTAGAGATCCATTCAGAGTAGTCAATGGATCAGATACATCCTACTTCTAAGAGTTTTTCCAACTCTTTCTTTACCAATACAGTAATGTGAGGATGCATCTTACGTAGCTTTTATTTTATTAGTTTAGCATTAGGATTAAACATAAGGTGGTCCAAAACCAAGGCAAGGTCTAAACCTGGCATGTTAGATTAGGCCCATGTAATGATATCTACAAATTCTCTCAATAGAGCTATAAATATGTCATGTTCCTCCTTAATGAGGGATGTGCCTAATTTTATCGATTTTATGTCTAATGAAGTGTTGATATTTACCTCTATTGTAGCTTTGACTAGAATGGTCAAACCATCTTCTAGGATAGTAGGCAATGATTTAAACTATTGAATTATGTTAGGGTCCTCCATTAGGACTTGATCTTCAACTTCTCCTAGGCATGATGAATCTGAGTCCCCTAGTGGGAGATCTAGCCATGTGACAAAAATAGTCATAAATTCTTTAAGAATTTGATCAAATACTTGTTTTTGCTCAAAACTAAACTTTGATCCATAGGCAAGTTCATTGTTGGTGGTCTCCTGCTCTAAAGGTGAAAAAGAATGAACACCCCCATCTATTGACACCTAAAACAGGTTTTCACCACTATATTGGCCTTTATCTTTACTTTTTCCATGGTTAAAAAGTGCCTTAAATAGGTTTTCACTTTGGGACCTCAATATTTTACTTATTTGTTTTTGGCCAAGAGTGTTCACTCACTCTCCAAAATAGGTTGCAGGATCTAATGTGATTGATAATCCTAATTTGTGATCTTCCAATGAAACATTATCTCTAAGGCCTAAGAAATCATAGAATACCTCATCATTCTAGAACTCATCAATCAATAGACTAGATTCTTGTTTTTCCTAATCTATCAAATGGGGATAATATAATGGCAATGGATTGTGATGAACAGCTTGGTTAAGGGTATAAATGGCATTGTTATCAAATAGGTTGGTTTTAGTTAGGTTATCAAAGGTAAGGCTATGATCAAACTCTACTTCACTATCAGCATCATCATTACTAGTTGTTGGTGATGGAGTTTGAATAAGATATGTGGGGTCACCTCTAGGTGTTTTAAATCCAAGTCCATAAGGTCTTTCATATTTAATCATGGAAATTAGCTCAATGGTTCTTTGTTGATTCAATCTAAGGCCTCTTCCTTCACAATTATGATGCACCATGATCCATTGAGAATAGGATACTTTGCATTTTTATAACAATTAGCTTGGTCATCATTATATAACCATGATTCATCCCCTTTAAGAGGGTCAGGTCTTAGGCTAGATGTTAGTACAAATGTGATAGGTCCCTTATCTTTGTTCTTTCATTGCCAATGCATATGTGGGATGACCTTAAATCACCTAAAAGTGTTTAGATTCTGAGGAAGATTGGAAATATGAAATGTGTCATGGGTCACATATTCTCCCAGTCCATTATCTAGAATGGTAAAATGATTAGAAGCTTCAGGAGCTGACATGTGGGAAAAGGAATTTAAGTTATTAGGATCTATGTAATTATTTGATGAAGGATCAATAAGTATAGCTTTTCCTCTATCCTACTTGGAACTTAGATTCATATTATACTGATAATTATAGCTTTGAAACTCAGCCTCAATATGCTTGCAATGCTCAAATGGGTGTGAATCTCCTAGAATATTCACTTCCATCCTCGAGTGGGAAAACTTGATACATTGGTGTAGTGTTGACAGGACTACATGAATCTCATGTAACCAAGGTCTACCTAAAAGCATATTGTATGATAACTCAAGATCAAGCACATGGCAAAGTGTATCATGGGTCAAAGGCCCAATAATAACTAGCAAACTAATGTTGCCTTGTGATTCTCTTTCCTGATTATCATAAGCTTTGATGGTTATTATTTCTAGTTGGAGATCTACCATTATGTACCCAAGAATATTGATGAGCTTTAGAGACACTATGTTGAGGCTTGATCCATTATTGATAAGGACACATTTCACTTTATGCCACTTTATATAAACCTTGATGCATAATAAATTATTATGGAATAGGCCAAGGGAAGACATATCACTTTAGTTGAATGTGACTTGTTGGGCTAGAGCTAGGTATCCAACCAAAGCTTGAAATTTATCAGGGGATATGTCAAAAAATCATTCAAGATGTTTTTGTGGATTATTGACATTCACAGCAAATCTAAGATAGAAATTTGTGTTGGTGTCTTCTATAATTGTTCCACAATATCAAACTTCTTGTCTTGGTTAGTAGTGAATGGTTTATTCTGAGGCTAAATGGTTGGTTGGATGATAGGCAAAGTGGTGGATGGTTGTGGGCTTGGGATAGTAATCTTAAACCTTCAAGTTTTGATTACATAATTAGGATTAAATACTATACCATTATTGTTAATCAATGTTGGGAATGGTGTGGGACCAGCTAGGACAAGTCTTGGTTACTGGTGTACTTGTATGTGGTCATGTGGTAAGGACAAGTTGTCACTATAAGATCCAAAAGGGGAAGTCCTAGTTTGTTGGTTTGCCTATATGTACTCCTAGGTCAAAGAAGGATTATCCATGTGATTTGGATAAATATTATTGTTTATGAATGGTTTAGGTTAATTTATGTTTGGTCTAGGATTAATGGAGATGGTATTAACACTACACCTTACAATATGACCTACAACCCTATTATAGTCATGTACAACTGCATGGTAGGTTTGTTGGTTTTTACCATTCTAACCTTGGTTTTGTCCATTATTCTATCATTGTGGGTTCTACTATTGATTTTGTTGATTTTACTGGTTTGGTCTTTGATTTTGATATTATTGATTCTGCTACTACACTGGTCATTATTGTTGTTGATTATTCTACTGTTATTGATTGTTATTTTAGGGAAAGGGGTTTTGATAGATCCCAAGAGTTTGATTAGAAGTGTAATCACCATTATCTAATTTTATCTCCCCATTCTCCAACATATTCTTGATTAAATGCTTGATTTGAACACATCTTCATAGATAATGCCCATTAACCTGATGATAGTCACAAAATTCATTTTCATGGTACCAATTAGGATAAGGAATGCCTTATAAATAATATTTTTCTATGCACCAACTAATCATATTAGTGATAGCAAGCTTGAAAAATATATACTCAATAGGTTTTCCTAGGTCACTAAAGACATGATGTGTAGGGATGGTTCTTCTAGGAGGAGGGGGTTGCAATGGTAAAGGTTGTTGTATTTATTGTGTAGGTATTTCTTGTTGCACTTGTGGCACTGGTTGGAGAGTTTATTGGGTAGGATTAGGTTAAAAATCTGGTGTATATGATGTCTACATAGTTTAGACATGATGATATTTAGTTATTACATTTCCCATAACATTCCTATTGTGGTTGAATTACTTCAGTCTTTCATGATTATTAACATGTGCCATTTGTGATGCTTGAATTTGATTAGCATGTTGGTCATTTCCCTAATTGGTACCTTGATTTTGATTATTTTAATTAATTTTTATGACTCCTTTATTGATGAGCGCTCTCTTGATCAACAAACCTTTATCAATGATCTCTTTGAATGTATGTGCATAATGCAGTTCCAGATGATAGGCTATCTCACTATGCAAATTTTTAGTAAACATAGCAGCTAATTGTTTATCTAGTAAATTTTGGGTGAAATGGCTTGAAAGGGATCTCCATAACTATAAATAACTTGAAAAACTCTCCCTAACTTTTTTATTTTCTTGTGGCAGGTCTAATAATGAAATCTCATGCTCGAGATTATAGGAAAAGTGCTACATAAATTTATCAGAAATATCATCAAAGTATGTTACTAAATTCTTGGGAAACTTAAAAAACCATTCCAAGGCTTATCTATCTAAGCTTCTTGGAAACAACAGCAAAAGGTATATGTCATTATATGCCATTGGTTGACATGTGATAAAGAATTCAGTCAAATGAGCCTTAGGATCACCTTTCCCTTTGTATTTATCAAATTTTGGTGGTTCATATCCTAGAGGAAATGGTATCTACAAATACTTCATGTTGAATGGATAGGAATATATGTCATCCAATTTTAACTTGTTGGTCTACTTCCCAACCTGAATGGTAGTAATTACACCCTTCATCTATTGTAATTCTTGGGATAGGAAACTAGATGGAATATTGGTTTGAGGGAGAATTTGGGTTTGAATAGATGGTTGGGAGGTCACAAGTGGAACAATTGGTTTGAGGTATGATATATATGCCTATTAGGGTATATTGGTTTGTTTGGGGAATGGACTAGGAATATGCATACGTGGATTGAGATGTACTTGAAATTACACATTCGATTGTGCGATATTTTAGTTTGGGTTGGTGATAAAGGTTTGACCTAGAGGATTTTGTGGTTGGGATGGAGGGATATAATTATATTATGTTTGTTTTTCTTGAAAATGGACATGTTTTTGACTAATCAAAAATTATTGTTGAGTGAGAACTTGTGGACCAAGACCCTACTTCTAGATTTGTGGCATACTTTGAACCAATGGTTATCTAGTAGTTACCTGAGAAATATGTAGACCTCCTTATTGCATGAATCCCTATGAGGAAGTGAAATTAGGTTGTCTATTTGACATCTATTTTTTACCAATATTTTCATGTTGTTGACTAGTCATTGCTTGGTCTTAAACTAGCATATTAGTCTGAAACTAAAAAGGTATGTTCATCATTACCTGGTAAGGTGGAATATTTATTGGTCTTGATTGAGGTGGTAATGTATTCATCCTTTATTGCATTGATATACTAAGTTATGTCTATTTTTGTGTAATACTACTCGTTACTTATTGAGGAGGATTAAGATTCATCACATTCTACCATAGAAGTGTGATATTGGCTATTGTTTGATTACCTAACCCCATAGGTTGTAAAGTTGAGGAAGCAGTTGGTTGAGGCTAGGGTGAAAAAAATATTATCCCTTGGTATGATGACCTATTTATAGGATTAACTATAGGAACATGTTTTTGGATAGTTGTTTGCATATTAGTACCACTTTGATCAAGACTAGATATTGTTTGCACATTATCTACTATATTTGGCTCACTATTCAGTGTAGAGGCTAAAGATACTTCTTCAATAATGGGCATATGCATCAAGTTATCTATTGAATTAGTTTATACAAATGGGTTAGAATTTGGATTCTCTTGTCTATTTAACTCTATCATCACTCTTGTTGAAGGAACTAGGTCAATGAGAGGCTTACTTACCATGTTCATCTAATTAAAATCACATGCGAGATTTAGATATGTTTGATATGTTGTCTGCATTTGGTTAAAGTGCTCTTCCATAATGTTTTTACTTTGATCAGATATATTAGGATCTTGGTACATTATTTGGACTAGATCCATAATATTTTTAGAAGAAGCCTATTGATCGTAAATGATATAATGGGGCACTCTTACTAGACTTGGTAAATTTTCATGGGGGAAGTCTACTAGAAACTTAGGCCCTACCTCTATGGCTCTAACTAAAATCTCATCTTTGATCTATAATAAATGTCTCTCAAACAAAAATGGATCATACGTGGAAGTCATATTAGTAAAATATGACTATTTAAGTATTGGCTCATCCACTATAGGTATTGTAGCTAGGTATTACTCAATTTGTTTTTGGTCTTATTCTGAACAAGGTGGTGTGTTAACTAGATAGTTAGCTAATGGATATTGGCTTTGTGCCCATAATTGAGTATTATAAGAGGGATAATAATCCATATCATAATAAATGTTATCTGTATATGGGTCTTGCACCATTTCTTCCTACGCAACTACATTACTAATCCCTAGATTTTACATGAGTCCACTATGAGTGTAGGAATACATGTTGGGATCCATAGTCAATGCATTGTGATAAAAGGTTAAAGAGTTATAAAAACTCTAAAAAGGATAATGTCTAAAATAGATGATGTTTCAACTTGGTCTAGATTTTCCAAAAGGATCAATAGGTTTATGCAAAGGTTTGTGAGGAAACAATCTAGCATAAAGTATCTAACATTTCATTATTTACACAAAGATAAGCAAGTAACTAGACCAAAAATCAAAATGCCAAACTCTAAGGTTAAAGTTTTTCAAATCAATCTAATCTAAGAATTTAAAAGTTGCTAGGTCTTTTGGCCAAATGTGACATCAAAAGCTAGATTCAAATAAGGCATGTGCTAAGACTCTTGGCCAAATGACGTCAAAAGCTAGACTTTGAAAATAGATGAAAGTTTTAATCTAACAGATTTGAAACACTTCTAATAAACACTAGGAATTTGATTCTTGGACATGAAATTGGTCAACTAGGTATAAAGTAAGAAAACAAAAGGCACTTTAGCTATAGTTTATTTTCTCACAAAAAAGGTATAAAACTAGGTTCTTTTGGATAAATAAGCTAGACAAAATTGAATAGTATAACCATGTTTTAGGAAAAATATCACAAAACTACAATTGGATTGGTCTGAAAATGCAAGAACAAATTTGAAACTCTATGCAAGAAGGTCTATGAAACAATATTCAAAATGTTTTAGATAGTGTAACAATGTTATACTACCCAAAAAGGTGTGATAAAAAGGTTTGCTTCAAAAAGTTTCTAAGGCAAAGATGTTTTCCTACAATTTTGGAAACATAACAATACCTTTCTTGACTCAAAATGTTGTGGTGTATAGACTTAAAGTTCAAGTGTTTAGAAAAAAATGGCTTAAGTCTATCATGTGATGATAATGATTATGAGTCTTAAATGGCCTTCAACCTAAATTGGAAATTAAACCTAAGTTCCCTCAAGTTTAGTGTAAATGGTGAACCCACTTAACACATCAAACCTATGAACTTGTAAAGGTGTAATTTTTAATTTAAATTATAAGTGAAGGACTTAAACAACTTTGGTAAAGGTCTAGACTCAATTAGGTAGCATAACTATGCCAAAGTGGATGATATGACTCTCAAGCTTTTGATGAACTTTGAACAAGTCAAATGGATGATCTCATGCAAGTAGCATAACACCTCTTTATTCAAAGGAAAATTTAAACTATGTGTTTGGTTTGGATTTTTTGTTTACACCAAGTTTTTGACTCCACACAAGACTTTAAACTAGGGCAAGATCAACTAATTAACCGTTCTTAGATCCAAAGCTGACAAGGTTGCTTGGTATTATTGGAATCCATCAATATACATCATTTGAGAGGATTTTAAGTGTTCATATATAAATAAATGTGCATTACATAGTAGGGTTTTTACAACCCCCCTTCTCTCAAATGATAGTATTGTGACATGGACCTTGAGGTGCACCTTATACCAACAATACTTCCATGGCAAGTGGGGATTTGTCTAAGATCTAACAAGTTTCTAAATGATCTAGGGTAATCAATTACACAATGACTTTCATGCTAAATAATTAAAAATAAAATCACAAATTTTAGGTTTGTATCACTTGGATTATTATAAAAAGGTCTAGTCCTTTTTGTAACCACTACATCTTATTATTCGCTCAGTGTAGTGAGATGTCCAAAGTGCCACTATGTCTCATGTAAAACTCCAAAGGATCCAAATGAAGTCAATGTCAAGAGATGAAACAATGGGTCAAAGCTTCCCTAAAGAACTTGTGGGAGGTGATGAAGTCCCCTTTGCAAGCCAAGATGCATAAAAACAAAGAAAACATGAAAGTAGAAAGACTTTAGGGTCATTTTCAAGGTCACCCAAACTTTGATGAGTTTTTGGGGAGTTCTTTAGATGACTTTATTTCTAATCCTTGGACTAGGCTACTTAGAAATAGGAATGGCATTTTTGATTCTAAGGGTTCCCTATAGGGGACAAATAGAAGAGCATACACACAACATTCTTCTTTTTTCCAAACAAAATTAATCTAATCAACTATTACAAATAAGAATTGACAAGTGTGTTCAATTTTAAACTTAAATGAAATGTTTGGTGGTGATCATTTGACCCCTTGGTCTTAGTTTCAAACTTTATAAAAATTAACCAAAAACATCTAAAATTTCTTTTTTAAACACCAAAACAAGGTTCCTAATCAATTTTTAAGCATGTAAAGGTGATTTAAACATGTTTTGAGCAAATTTTAAACTTTGAAGCTCTAAACTTTGAGCAAATTTTAAACATATTTTGAGCAAATTTTAAACTTTGAAGCATGTAAATGTGATTTAATTATTAGCATGTCCTTTAGCTTTGAAGCTCTTTTGAGTTTTAAACAACAATCATTAGAAGATTAGCTCTTGGGTTTATGTTTTTTTGAAAAACACAGTGATTGACGCTGGTTAATACCACTGACATCAATTACAGCTAACTAAGATCTAACTGATGTCAGTTTTTCTAATCGATGTTAGTTAGGTTAGGTAACTGATGTTAGTATTTATACCGATGTTAGTTACTATGTAAAAACCATGGAAACCAAAATTGGAAAAATAAAGTTAGAAAATCAATTTACAAGAGTTTTAAAGGCTCAAATAAATATTTTAGAGTTGAAAAATGATCTCCTTCATATGTGAAATACATATAGTCCCACCAGGCATGCCATAATGTGATCTATGAATTTGAATCAAGAGAGGATGGTTAGTATGGTGTTAGTTTTAAAATGAAAATAAAATGAAATAAACACACTAATAGCATAACATATCTAGGCCTAGACACTAGGGAGAGCTTAGTTAACAAAAGTAAATGACAAGCACAACTAGAAAGCAAGGGATCAAATACAAGAGTTCCTTCACCTTCCTTGGATGCTCTAAATGCCTTTAAAGTAGTGGCTTGCTCAGCTTGTTCTCATGAAGCCCTTAGCAATGGAATCTTGGTTGCTTCCATCTCTCCTTGGCACATTTGGCTTGTGGCTTGGCTTAGCTTGGAATCAATTTGGCATGGTAACACTAGTTGCATGAAGCTGTTGAAACCAATCTTGCATTATAACTTTGCACAAATTAAGCTTTTGAATATATTTGAGCATAATAAATTTGCACCAAAATATCTTAGAAATGATGTTGTGAGTTCTCTTATTTACATATTTTTAGATTTGATCAAAATCAACCTCAACCATCCATCTCAAGATTGAGATGTGTGGTTGAGGATTAATTCAATTTTTGGAATTAAGTTTGTAATTATCTTCATCATGGAATTAGAAGAAGGGGAAATTAAGAGGCATAGAGAGCATCATGGAATGCATTGATGAGGCATGGAGGGTTTGAATCTTGATATTTGTGTCATTTATGGCCTAAGGATGTCTTCTTAAGAAATGAAGTCACTTGATGATGCAGATATCCAATATTCATTTCTAAAAATAAGTATTCAACAAGTTTCCATGGAATTATTGATTAGGCCTTGATTTGGGTTAATTAGCTCTTAAATATGATTAATTACTTTATGCACAAATTACTTAAATTGATTAGAATGTCTTGTTATTGGTCCTAAATTTGACTGGATTGGAATTATAAGTCACTATCAAATGCATTAGATGTGTATTCCCATTTAGGATGTTACCAACAACAAATAAAAAAGGCACAAGCCTTGTAAAAAATATTTGATAGGAAAGATCAATCTAAAGCACCCAGGCACAAATTTGGCATTTTGACTCAAAATGATCTAATCAAAGTTAGATAGCCCATAAATTGCATTACCTCATTTAGTGATACCCTAGTCAAAATTGGCATTTTAATATGTTGGTTTCAAATCTTTTAGCATGTTTTAGTATCTTTAGGGTAAATTATGCACTTTAGGTGAAAATTAGGCAAAAGCCTGATTGGAGGTTATTGGTGGCTAGTTTTAGGTGTCTACAGGTTCCACTTATTTCTTTGATAAGTTTAATTTCATTAACTCTTATTAATTATATATAAATAGATGCACAATGCTTAAAAGAATAGCTAGTCATGACAAAGATTTAAGCAACATGAAATTACCTCTAAGTATAAAGAATTTTAATACATACAAGACTCTTCCCAAGGTCCTTTAAATCAATAATTCATAAGTAGTTACATCTCATTTTAACACTGAGGTTTCAATATATATAAAATAAATGTTTTGATCCACATTTGAAATATTATCCAAGCTCTCTCTTTTATAAGAATAATACCAGTAGGTTGGTGATTAAAGCATAAAAGTTACATCAAATTTCATCCATTTATTCACATAATCAAGAATAATTTCTAGGCTTGGTTATATAATGGAATTCCAATCAATATTCAATGGCACTCTTTATCCACTTTCAAGCATCTACTAGCCATTAGAAGGAAGTTTAACCACCCAACATTTTATCATCATTAAGATGTTTCTCTAGACACCCCCAAGTTCAAGACTCTCAACTCTAAGAATATTTATATTACTTATTAAAGGTAGGGGTGGATATCTAAGCAAGGGTATCTTAACATAAGATAATAAACATGCAACGCCTATAGTCCTATTCTTGGTTCTTACCTAAGGAAACTCCAGTCCCAAATATAAGGCAAATAAGAATTCAAATGATCATACCAGTAGAGTTAAGCATTCATAAATATAAGTCAATTAGGTAAGTATTTATAACATAATAAGGCTCACCAAAATATTTGAGTATCAATAGGATGTTTGACTCTATTGATTCTTTCCAATGGTCATGAGAGGTTCAGGTAACCTACCACCATGATGATATTATTCATAGACAACCACTCTATTATGTCATGACAACATTAATACACTTAAATCAACAAGCTAAAACATCTAAGACAAGTAAGGAAGAACACAACCTCTCCAAGTCCCTCAAATAGATAGACACTAAATGGCAACCAAAACACAACCATGGGCAAACCATGAAATAGGTAGAATAAACCAAGTGGTCTTATTCTCCTAAAAGTAAAATAATAAATAGAGAATACAATAATTTCACTCCAAATGAGTATAAAAAACATAATTTATTATGAAACCTACCTATCAACCTCTAGACCACTTGGGTGTTATCTTTTAGTTGTCTAGACTCAGCTCACCTAACATGTGGTTCCTATTTGATGCTTCTCTTATGCTACATCTAAGTTCTTTTTCAAATTGGTAGAAAGTCTTGAACCAAGGGAGATTGACTCTTACATATATTCATCTAGGAATCATCCAACCACAATTTTATTGACAACCCATGCCTCATTAAGGGACATTATTTTCCATGTTCAATTAATGTATATGGTATCTTCACATGCTCTTGTGTTTACTTTTTAGACTCCCTTCCCTCTTTTCCCACTTGATCCTAGTTATAAGGAAATCAAAGTAAAATATTATAATTTGCCACTAAATAATATAAAAATTCACTATAAGATCTTCAATTCAAGCAATAATAAGTTCAACCAACCAAGATTAAAATTTAGCCACCTAATCAAATGATACATCTACTAGGAGGTAGACTAGATAACCAATTACTTAGCATGAGTTTAGGAAAGGTCAAGATAAAATTGTTTAGTGACAAAACCATGATTGGTGTAGTCTCTTTCCTTCATATACCCAATCTTATTCCTGCACACTTATTACACCCATGAAATTCATTATCCTAATAGCCGAGGCTTGCAATCATAAGCATGCTAGATCATTTACATAAACTAACCTAATTTTCTTATTAATTCATAAGATCATGAAATATTCTTATAAAACCTAATGTATATGTAATTTCAATTACAACTTAAGGTAATAATTCATGTATTGCTTAGCCACTCTTACCATTTGCATGATCCACTCACCTTATAATTAGCACCATCAAGGGAGTATTACCATCGATCTAGCATAGTCACATTATTTTCTTAGGAGGGGACTTATATTCTCCCCCCATTAAAGGATCATCATCCTCAATGTTGGTCTACCTTTTTCATCCAACAAGGTTTATAAATCCATTGTATTAGTGGAACATCATCCTGAATCACTTGTGTGCCACCCCAAATAGGCACCCAAGGTGATAATTATGTTTCATCACTAAAGGACATTCTCAAATATAGATGATAATGACTACCTAAAACCAGTTAAAATATTCCTTTATATTTATAATAGCCCTTGAGTTTATTCATTTGTCATTTATAAGGATCTTTAAGCACATATGAGGGTCTAACCCACACAAATACAATCTTCTAAGTCATATTTTGTTTTTCAAGGTTTATACAACCTTGGATTATCAAATATTTTGACACCAATTCTCTTATTGGTTTTTAGAATAGTAAAACATAATCACTTCCATCTTACAACATAATTAATGAATTCCATTTTCAAAGGGATTCTTATTCATGTAATTTTTATGGAAATAGTCATGGGAGAGTTGAACAACCTACCATCATGTCTAACATAGAAGGACTTCATCCACTTCCATCATGATGTTTAGGTAAGGTTCAAACAACCGTTCACTATGCCCAACATAGAAGGAATTTGATATGCTACCAACATGAAGATGTTTCTCACAAACCACCATCACTTAGTGTCACAACATCATATACCAATATGCACATAAGAATAAAATCACTTCATGAAAATAATGGGGAACAACTTATCTATTTCCCACATTTTTCCTACAAGATTGTTACTGGTATTTTAGTATAATGAGAATTTCCTACGATCATATCAAAAGGGTGATTCAATTATGGATCATAATAATTTGAAATTCCTTTTAGAAAAATCTCTCTAATTTAGAGATGAAGGTGGTCTGATTTTAGACCCAAGCCTTGATTCATTCAAGGATACCTACCATGTAATACTTTTCTAGTTACATTAGATGATGGTGAGATGTGTAAAAAGACAACTATTTATTTTGATTTGTTTCATTTAATAAGATGTTATTCGAATTGCCAGTAATTCTAAAAGGGGTGTTATTGTAGACCATACCTCTAACATAATTGTCCCAACCATTGAGATCCATAGTTTCTCCATTATGAGCATGAGATTCCAAGTGTTCCTTGGATGTACCATTCCTTTGGAGACAACATTAATGGTGTTATAAATAATAAAAACCATCTTGATAAATTAGGTATCCTTCTATGGGCATATCATTTTGATTGAATACAAACCATAATGAGTTTGTATTTGTATCATTAGAATCATATGATTTAACACTAAATCACCATAGCTAGTGTTATCTTTAATATAGAGGTTCTTTTGATTAATCAGGGCATAGGGAAATACCTCCCATCACACCAATTTTATTATCGAAGAACACACACATGGGACTATCTCCCTTTTCAATACACCATGCCATTCAAGAAATATTTTAAGCAACCCTCTACCATGTCATTTAATATATGTGGTCTCATAGGATCTCAGTTTACCAACCAAGATATCATATGCAACTCAATATGCAAGAGGCTCTCAGGACATCAATCCCCTAACCCATAAAATTATGTTTAGTTTAGTATATATGTGGCCCTTGGGACATTCAATATGTATGTGGCCCTTAGGACATCAATCCACTAACCAAGAATTAGTGTGCTAATCAATATGTATATGGCCTTTAGGATATCAGTCCACCAACCAATATAGTCTATACACAGATGGACCTAGGCATGTCAAAGCATAGAGATTAAGTGATAGTCAATGTGCAGATGGCCTCAAGCATGTAAAAGTGTAGAGAGTAAGAAATAGTCAATGCACAAATGACCCTCAAGCATGTTAAATTGTAGAAAGTAAGAAATGGTCAATGCACATGCAGACCCCAAGCATGTCAAATTGTAGATAGTAAGAAATAATTGATGTATAGATGGCCTCATGCATGTCAAATTATAGAGAGTAAAATATATTTGATACACCAATAGTGTCATTCATGTCAAATCATAGAGAGTAAGAGATAGTTGATATAACGATGGCCTCATACATGTCAAAGTGTAGAGAGTAATAGATAATCGATATGTTAACAACCTCACACATGTCAAAGTACAAAGAGTAAGAGATATTTGATATGTCAATGACCTCATGAAAGTTAAGGTGCAAAGAGTAAGAGATATTCAATACATTGAAGGCCACATGCATGTAAAGGAATAGAGTGAAGAGACACTTTAGTGCTCTTGACACACCTTGATGTCTAATACTACCACATCTAGTGGGTGAGGAAGGATGGGATCTTGGACCTATATGACAAGTCCCCACCATGACCCACTTATATATCATTTTCAAGATACTTATTCTCCCTTATACTTGCTTGAAGTGACTATGCACATACTAAAACATGAAATTAACACAAGCAAGCATCACAATCACTTGAAGAAACATCAATTAATCATGTAAGTGTAAAATTAATAAAATGAGACAAAGTAGTCTCAATAATGAAATTAAATTCAAATAAAAATTCATCAATGAATTCCATGATCAACCTTTAGCTTAGAACATTCGAAGTGAATAATAAAACAATGTTAGTTTCCAAGAAACTTAAATAAGAGCTCAAACAACTTAAAATAAGTTTGACAAGCACATTTAACAAAAAATTCACAATACGATCACTATGTGGTTCTATGAACCACTCAGGGGGAGAAGGAATAATGTAAGAGGGTGTTGGTTATCTACTAGCCATCTAGATAATCAAACTATGTTATATCATAAGGGATATGTTCCACCAACCACTGCTAACAAAATCTCTTATGGAGTTAATTACCACTTTATCATGTTGAATTCATTGTTGTTTGATTATGAGTAATAACATGTAGAAAGGCACTACACAAATACCACTATACATAATGATATTGTCAATTTTAGGAATAACATGTAGGAGGGTGCCACACCATTGCCACTACATAAAATGATACTTTGATTAGTGGGTACTCGATGCCTTTCTAGAGGACATACTTATAGTTAATTTATATTCACAACCCACTAAGGTGTGATCTGGCATTGAAATCAGCCCTTACCTATTTTAACATGAGAATTATATATAATGCCACCTATAATTACACCCCACTTATATGTGAAGACACAATATTCATGTAAAGAAAGATTCAGAGCCATTATTTCAAGAGAAGGATACCTCCACAGTCGCCACCTCTAATTCATGTTGGCACACAATGTTTTAGAATTACCTAAGGTAGTTAACATCTTAAGATATCAAAGTCTGTAATTTCTCACTATGATAGAATTTATAAATACCAAATATATTCATTCAAGGTTACTTCCACATAAATTCTCAACAAATCATGATTATCAGCAATTTTAGGCTTTCATTTAGCCAATCAAAATTATCATAGATATAGATCTATCATAATATCAATAATGTATAAATTTACTTTAATTCATTCCATGTGCTTCAAAACTATGATGATGCCCTTGTAACCATTTGACAAGCAGTCATAAATATCATCATTAATCTTTATATGCTTATATATGCACAACAAGGTAATTAGTAGCCTAAAGCTATTTAACTATAGCATGTTATTTCATGAAGAATAATTATGTGGAGACATACCTACTCCAATTATTTCCTAGGAGATTTATCTTACCTTTTTAGATCAATATACAAGATTATCCCTCAATTGGTTAGCATAAGCAATATTATATTTATTCATAGAATAAGGCATAACCTTAATATTAGAGATTTATTAATCCATGATTCTTCAATTAGTTCCAATGATTTCATATAAAAAATCACTTTCTATAACTTTCCCATAATCAATTCATACATAATCAACGTATTTATGGAATTCACAATTTCACAAAAGAGAGGTCATTAAATCCTTTTTATAACTATTAGTTCAATTTATCAATGTTTGAGTATTAATTCAAGCATATCAAGCCAACTTCATTCAAATTCATGTCCTCCCATTATCATGGTAACACCTAAATCAAATTACATCTATCTAACTTAGCACTAAAATAATAAGCAACATGTGCATACGCAAACACATGCATACATCAAATACCAAGGAATTATTAATAAGAAGGCACATTGTGATTTCAAATATATAGCATATAAAATTCATTTCATGTTTTGAAAAAATAAGTATAATAAGGATTAAAACAAAATTTGGTTCTCACAACCCATCCACATCAAGATTTGAATATCTCCCGATCAAGTGTTCTTAGGATAATTTCATGCATAATGATCCATAGCTTCATAGTTGAATAAAGTACCTTGGATAGTGTCCCTTCAAAACTATGTTCATTGGGTCATACTTGGTTCTGATTCCACATTTTCATAGGTGTATCTTATGTCTAAGTATATTGACTCTTGTAATATTGTTGAAGGCAGACCTTCCTCCTCTTTTGATAATGAGATGTTGAAGATTTCTTAGCTTGCTTGTTCCCTTGTTGGGGTGAAGAGGCTCAATTTTTCAACATAGAAACTTGAGGTAACATTTCCTTTAACATAGTCATCATACATTGTAGGGTTTCAAGAATTTGAGCATGGATTTCCACTAGATGCATAATTCAGGGATCTTGGCGACATCCAAAGTATTAACATTTAAAAGGTAAACTATGTACTGGATGGTTAGGTCCTTATCAAGTAGAAAATACTTGTGATAATGGATTAGTTTAATTGTTTATAATTGATGGAAATAATAAGACACTCTTGGTAAATGGACATAGGTTAAGGCTATATCATCAGCCTTCAAGAAAGTGTGAATTCTTAAAACAGATTCAATTTTAAAAAGAATTTGGTTATATAGAAGAACCTTACTTTTCCATCATAACCAAAGAATGGGATTTTGAGTCCAATAAAGTAGGTGAATTGAAACCCATTAAATGTCGATCCTCTTCCCAAAAAAAATAAAACATAAAATACACACACACATACAAATATATATAAAGGGGGTGAGAAGTGGAAAACAAGAAAATGAATACTTTTTAAGGGAACAAAGCAATAAAATATTACTCTTAATTGACTTGTATAAAACTTTGAATTAACTTGTGTGGTCTTTCTATCACAAGACAAGTGGAAGAACTAGGAACAAAGATAAAACACAATTAATTCAAGGTAGTTTTATTTCATTATTGTATGAATAGGATTATTTATGAGTTTTAGATGTCATTTAATCCACTCTCAAAAAGAAGATTCTTTTGAATAAGGACATACCAAAAGGGGTTCTTTTCAAAAAGTTAAAAAATAACTTTTCTAAAAAAATAATGCATATTTTTTTGGATGTCTTTTCCAATGAACTAATAATAGAGATGATGTCATCGAGGTGATGTATGGGAAATCATGAGGCAAAAAATATTTGTAAATACTCATCATGATGGAGACAGTTCAAGTCATGAACCAAGTTAGGTAACAAACTAACAATAATTTTTTGTAGAAGAAAATGATAGGGATATATTTGGGTCCTCTCAAGTCACTCCAAATGTATAAAATAACTAATTTTTCCCTCAAACATCCCAACTCATATATTTCTCAATATCTAATTATTTTGAGTGCTAAAGAAATTAATTATAGAGTTTGTTTAAGTGTGCCTTGCTCTATTATTTTCCCCAAAGGTATTATGCTCTATTTATTATAAAAGAATCTCACTTGATAACATGATACTTCACTCCTCTAATTGCTTATCAAGGGTTCTTCATAGCACCAAATATATTTGACAAATTCACATAATGGGCTAGAAAAATAAATCAGAACCTGAATTGGTAGAACTATTATTAGAAGATGAGGCAGTGGATGTGATTTTTTAGGAAGCTAGGTGGCTAGAGTTTCCTAATAAATTACAAGGTTATGGTGAGTATTTATTAAATTATTTTATCATCAATATTAAGGGTGCATATACTAAGGTCAAATGCATTAATATTCATGTTAACAACACTATAATCAGTCAGTTCTCAGGGATTCTAGAAATAGTGATGAGGATCTTAGAAAAATCCACATTCAAAGACCTAATTCAAGTCTTCCATGAATAAGGGGAACCCATGCCTAAACTAATTATTAGTCCCTAGGGGATAACCAAAGGAATCAAGAGAGAAATATTTTTAGAACCATGGGGGACTGTTGCATTTTGGGTCATAAATTTTTTACTTGTGATGGACAATATAACTCTCTTGGAGGGGATGTAATGAAAATTGTGAACCATCTTAATAAAGGACTACATAAACCTAAATTGAGGGAAAATTTAGTAAAATTTCTCAGTGAGGCCATCCAATTTATGGTAAAAAGGTAGGTATAATGTGTAGCCTCCATTAGACATCATGAGTTGATTCAACTCATATGCCAACACCACTTCCTAAATAAATTATATGAAGAGGTTAAGTGGGAAGCATTTATACAAAAAAAGTTAAAGAATACATTTAAGGTAAGACTTAAAACGGTATACTCCTCTATTACACCCAATTAGCCTAGAGAAGGAATGTGTTAATGAGGAGCCATCTCTAGAACTTATGAGGAAGAGGAAATTGAACACAAAAAAATATAGAGTGAGCTCTAAAGAGACTCTATAAAATCTTGTAGAATAAATACCCATCATGAAAATATCTTATGAGGAGGAAGAAATTATGGAGACAACTTAGCTCAAGATTTTAAGGATAATTATAAAAATTAATACTCCAATGGAGAAGTCAAGATCGAAAACCTTATCGAGGAGAAACATAAGACTCATCTTGCCTGAAGAGGATGATGTAGACAAAATAGATGAAAATACCCTTGGTTTTCTCAATCTAGGATAGCATGGAGACATTATAATAACTTGTATAAGAGAAGGTTATGAAAGAACACTAAATTGGCATTGAGGAATTGGAAGCCATGGCATAAGTATTTTTAGTGGAAGAAGTTGTAGAAGAACCCCTTCCATATTATTCATTTAAGCCACCATTAGACAAAGTAAAATATCAAGTTATAGAGGAAGAAGATCAAATTTTCAACCATGATGAGGAAGAACAAGTACAACAGGCCATGATTCTGTTAAGGTCAGAAGTAACCAAGAAATGATAAGAAGAGGAAAAATCATTCCTCAAGCATAAACTATAAGGTAAGTAACAAGTTATCCAATCTTTACATAAGGAATAAGAATAAACTAAAATTCATTTTAATAATAAAGATAATGAAATATATTTATTTAAAGAGAAAATTATGACACCTAAAGAACAAGTAGACTATGGGTTGCAAACACTATTGTCTTATGATGACATCATGGTCACTTGGGCAGAAATTTGTCAAACCCTCAAAGAGGTGAAGGTAGAGAATAATAATTTAAAGAAGTATCTTTAAATGGAGAGAAAAAAATATATAAAAGGGATCGATGAGTATTTCTAGTCCTTTTCTAGTCTATTCAAATTAAAGCATTTCATATCGTTGGGGAATGACGTGAAGTAGGAAAGAACACTGCCAGCTTCACGCCAACAATTTTTTGGTGACTCCACTGGGGAAGAGCACGCAGTTTGAAGCCTCAAGCTTCAAGCTAAAGTAGGGCCAATTCTTTTCCATTTTTATTCTACAATCTGGTAACTTTGTGACACCTCTCTTGACTCCACTAGGGATCGATGAGTATTTCCAGTCCTTTTCTATTCTATTCAAATTAAAACATTTCATATCATTGGGGAATGACGTGAAGTAGGAAATAACACTGCCAGCTTCATGCCAACAATTTTTTTGTGACTCCGCTGGGGAAGAGCATGTAGTTTGAAGCCTCAAGATTCAAGCTAAAGTAGGGCCAGATCTTTTCCATTTTTATTCTACAATCTGGTAACTCTACACAGTTCTATAGCTGGAAATTACTAAGAATTTCATGTGGTTTCGACTAACCTAGAAGATGATAATGAGTTTATGTAATCCTATCACACTAGTACCCTTCAATGGTAAAATATTTTGTGTGATTTTATTTTTTCTCCTTCATAATTAACATATTTTTAAGAGAAGTACATATTGAAGCCTTCATCTCCACCCTACAAAATTAATTTGTCTAGAGTGAAAGAACAAAAGAATATTATGTAGAAGTCAAAATTATTGGGCTCTATATGAGGCTTGAATTCCATAATATGGATAAGTTATTCATTTCTTTATTAAGTCTTTTATATATCCCCATGATTAGGGGAAAACATTCAAATATCCTAAATAAATTCATATCTAATTATGAGGAGTATGCTCAAAGTAATTTTAGTACCACCCTTGCTACTTGTGATCAGAGGTGGGATACATTTAGTATTATTTTGAAAATAAGGGAGTTAATTTCTCCCAACAATCTCAAATGGTGTCTTATGATATATATAGTTATCATAGAACTGATTAAAAATTTGATCAAATATATGGGCAAGAATGGATTAGCATGCAATATAGGCCACCATTAATTCTCAATCATATGCCCTCGTGGAAAAATATAGAAGTTCAGGTAGAAAAATAGTTTGAAAGGTGGAAGACCTGTGTTAGACCATATAAAAGTTACATCATCACAACACAACTACATTTGGATACCTATTATGACACTTATGACCTCAACAAGAAAGTAGGAGATATTGTATCTAGTAAGGAATAAAGGAGACCTTAGCTTGTAAGAGGAATTACAAGAAGTAAAGTGTGGGGGAAATGATGAGCCCATAAAATGGACCATCATATCCAATTAATGACCTGTTTTTTCTTAAATAACCTTCATTTTTATTTGGATTTATGTATTAATTATATAACTCACATCTAATTCAAAGTAGAAAATGAGTAATTTGCCTTGATTATTATATGAAAGTTAATATTGCCTATTTACACCACTTTGTTCAAACCTTTTATATCAAAATACCACCAATTTTGTGTATATATGTCATTTATATGTACTATAGGTAAATAATGAGTTTTTCCAAGTAAAAGGACATCATAATATTGGCTTAGACTAGTTTTGATGATCTCCATCCTAGCTCCAAAGATCACTAGGTTGGGACTGGAATCCATTAACCTCGCTCCAAAGATCGCCATACTAGATTCAAAGATGATCAGATCGACTCTAAATGCTTTTGGGATCTATATAAAATACATTTTTAATACTTTTCATCATTTTGAAAACCATATCTACTTGATCAAAAGCATCCTAATCTAATTTTGGAACTATTATAAAAGTCATGTATAAACTTTCTAAAAGTAGTATGTCTATTTATAGCCATAAGTATTTATATTATTTTTGTTAAAATTAATTGTAATTATTGTATTAAGGCTTTTTTATAAAATATATATGTTTTCAACTACAAAAATAAGTTGTAACTAGCAATAGCCAAAGGTAGAATGTGAGAACCAACATCAGTACTCTTCCACTGATTTTTCATTTGAAACATGGAAAAGATGTATTTTTGTTTTCAATAAACAAGATATTAGTTAGTCATGTTCTTATTATAAGTTTAGTCTATTTTTATCAATTGTTTTAAAAGTGTTATCACATATAAACAATGTCTTCCTACTGATATAGGTAGTAAAGAAAATTACATAGGGGATATGTAACAAGTAGATGATTGAAGCATAGATTTAAGTTTTTATAGCATTATAAGCATTTATATAAATAATGAACAGTTTATTTCATGGTATATATATAATTATAGTGTGTTATAAGCCTATTTCAAGGGAGATCAAGGGCCCACTCAACCAAGGAATTAAGATATATGTTTAGTATTTATATGTTTATTCAATATTATTATGTGTCTTAAAGTTTCCATTTATTATTTTATTCAAAGTGTTATGTTTCATGCCTAATATATAGGTTTTTGTTAATGTGTGTGTTCTAATAAAATATAATTCCAAATCATTTCATTTCTTAAGCATTTCCATTTCAAAGCAAGTAGAACGATTGTGTGTTTATTTCTATGCAATTTACATTTCTATAAATAGACTAGAAGTGTGTTTCCTTCAAAGTAATTTTAGTTACAACAAGTGTGTTCCCTTAAAATAATTTTAAATTAATAAAAGAATTTTTACTTTTAAAATTAATATATTAGTTTTAAATTCAATCAAGTAGATTAAATCCTTAGGAGTTAATGATCCAAAATTCCCTTAAATAGACAATTGTTAGTCACTATCTTGCCTAACTTATTGTTGACTTCCATTAGAGAATGACCTTAGTTTTATATGACATCAACTTGGGTCAGTTGATTGAATTAATAGGGCACAACAACCCTCATCAATATGTTACATATATTCCTACTACAATTATTCACAACAAGATAGTTCCACAACCAGAGTATAGTGATTCAGGCATCTAGAATAATTATTATAGCTCACAATTTTTATTTCCTTCAGGCTAGTTAGATGATTATGTGGGGAAAAAATAATTTCACATAATTATCAGATAAAAATTATAATTATATTTTAAAAACTATAAAATTTTAAATAATCCATCTAATTAAAAACACACACTTAAAAGTAAAACATACACTAATATACAAGATAATAACAAATCAACATACTAAAGCAACTAATATATATAATGTTGTCCAAAAACATGATATATAATGAATTTTGGTGTAATAAATGATCACTCAATAATAGGATACTGATCCATGTGTCCCTCTACATCCATCTCTACATCACCTATAACTACTAATACTAGGACCTAGAAGTAGAAGCCCAAGGATCACCATGTGTCCTATATCTAGACCTATCTCTACTCTCAATCCTCATATAAAATATACTACATAGAATTATTAAAATAGTGGTGATTTTATTATATATATTTATATCAATTTTTAAAGTCAAAGTTGGGATTGGTTCCTTCATAGTGGCATGATATTTTCCATTCACGAGAGGCCATCCTTCTTATGTTAGATATATGACCTATTGATTTTGAGTCTCTTATGGGAGTCATTGGTTAATATGTTAATTTTTCATTTTTAATATATTCAAAAAATACAAATTACATAAAATGTTTCATAAAATTATAAAACTATGATTTATGCATGTTGTGTTTAGTTCATTTACATCAGTTGATTTGTGTTTTGGTATATATAGTACTTATCTATATCTAGTTTTATATCAAACATGCTTCAAAAGTGTAGTTGAGTGAGTTTTAGAACATATAAGTTGTCATTTCTAGATGAAGTTAAAGTGGTGATACTATCTAAATGATTTACATAGACAAAAACACTCTAATTTTGATAGTAATGCACTATGCTCTTGTATGATTCCGACAAACATGTCCAAGTGAACAAATGCTCTATTTTTTTAGATTCAAAGTAATCACAAGACTTCTAAAACTTGTTTATATCATAAAAATATCAATATTTGCATCATTTTATATAGGTTTTATCATTTTATGACTACCTCTATTGTTCATACTTTAGTACATTACATTGTGTGATTAATTGCTCACTTACTTTCACATTATTATTTTAATAGATACATAAGTTACTATTGTCAATTAAGAGTATAACCCTTATGAGAAGGTGTGCCTCTTCCCACTCTTGTTGAAATAATGGAATTTATCCATAGTGTGAGTGACTTTGAGTTAGATATAATATCCAAATAAAGGGTTAATTCTCTTGATGCACTCATTTAATTTGATTCTTATCCTACTAACTAGTAATTTTTTACTAAGGAAAAGGGTGAAAGGATAGTGCTAGAACTAAAATTGACATGAAAACTTGAAAGAGGGGTGATGCACTAATGTTTTTATCATGTATTCCTGTAATGGAAACTCTTATAAATCAAATCATCCTGCACACATTCACTTCACTTCAATTCAATGGCTTTTACAACTATGTTTCACACAAAGTCCTTAGCAATGCTCACTTTTGGCATAGAAAGAATGAAGGTTTGTTGAATTCACTTCCAAACTTGGATTGATATTGAACTTGGAAACTTAATATGACCTATATAAACTCACATATGTTGTATAAAGGTAAAAATAATATACATTAACTTAGGAAACCAACTGATTCACTAAGTTATGTCAAATGAAATCACACATACACTTCACAAATCAACCTAAAAATGTAGGAAACCAACTTATTATTACTTCAAAATGTGTAGTATAAAATTTTGATAGCATTTCATTGTATAAAAATCATAAAATTTATATGTTAATACTAGAAAATAAGATACAAATAGAAGAAAGAGTAGGAGAGGGGAGACAAAGCAACCCCAAAATAGGGGTGACTCACTTACCTTCACGCCCTTTCAATCCCTATGTAGTATTCCCTAAATTTTCTCTCTCTTTTCCTTTTCAAAATGGTGTATGGGTAGTGGTAGAATTTTTTGGAAGGCTTGAAGAAGTCATGTGCATTTATTGCTAGAGTTTTACCACTTGAAAATGCATATATCTTTGTTTGCATACCCTATATCATTGCTTGCATGTCCTTATTGATGAAGAAGTATTATCCATGAAAATAGGTATTAAAATACTCATAAATTCCTCATTTTAATCCTTATCCTTACTTATTGATGATGTCTCTCCATTTTTTTTGGGTTTTTAGAATACTCTTGAAGCCTCTTTGACTTTATCTTCATGACTTGGCATAGGAGAGAGGAAAGGTCTCCTTAAGGTTGTTAGAGACTCCTTCAACCATTTTAATACTTATTGCAACTAAATATTGAATTTTTATTACTCTCCAAGTGGTTTATAAGATATAGGTCACTTTTAAAAGCTTTTTGAAAAGTTTTTATGCATTACTTTGGTTATTTGATCACTTGAACTAATCCTTTTCTAATATAGCATAGAAAGGTGAAAACTTTGTTTTACCTCCAATAAAATAATATCCATCCATTTATGGCCTCTATAAATCATATAAAACCTAAAAAATTCACTTTAATCCATCAAACACTCCAAAAGATCTAGTTTTGCACCTATATCTTGCATTTCTTCCAATTCTTTGTATCCCTCAAAATAGGTAAACCTCATTGTGTAAAAGAATGTACAAAGTATATTTGGAAAATAAATAAATTTTTGAGGACCCATTATCCTCTTTCATCTCCATAATAATTTTCAATACATTAAATCAAGTGTAAGTACACTTATCAACCCATTTTCTCTCTCTAATTAGGCCTCCATTAGCCCTTTAAGCCTAAAAAACTAAATTTTTGCTCAAACAGAATCCCACACATGTGAAACTTATATGAAGTGTTTTATTTAATTTAATCATTTCCTAACCATGTTCCATGTCAATTTTTAAGGTCTAAAACCTTTTATGGATATGTGAACCATGAAAAGGCTAAAACCCTAACCTAAGGGCTTGTGCATGATTAAGAGATATTTGAAGTGATTTTTCAAGACATTTACAAGTTTTGATACTTGAAAGAGGTTTTTTGAGGTATAAAACACCTTATTAAAACTCAATATTATGAGGATAAGTCTTTTAAAGTACTTTATAATCCTGCATATAGGCCTTTTGCCTTGCAAAATAATGCATTCTTTTCATCTTAACCAAGTTATTAACTTGAAAAGATAATATAACTTATTAGGAGGCCCAAAAAGGTGATTAAAAGTTTTGTTAACATTTATTCAATCTTTATAGACATTTATACCTAATTTGGAGGCCAACTCATATCTTGATTCTTCACAAACACACCTACAACCAAGCTTTTAGGCTTATTTCGTATACCTGTACCTACAAATGTACCATCAATTGCTATGTTCAGATGTTCATGAGATCTATAGATTTGATCAAGTTAATCTTTAGGTTTAATCATTCCATTTTAAATCATTAGAATCACATATTCAATCATCAAGTCCTTTAGGAGGGTTTAACAAGGGTTTAAGGAGCTTACCATCTTAACGATGGTTCATAAAGCATAAGGGGTTAATCCTAAAACTAATCCCCAAAATTGGGAGTATGAAAACCAATCCAACATTCCCTATGGGCCTTAGTTCCCATACAGACTATCATGAAAGATCTGAGCATAAGAAGATTGAAATATTTATCAAAAATCTTCAACCAAGATCTCTCTAATGGTTCATTACCATAGTCATTGATGCTTCAACATACACTCAAAAGAAACCAATTGAAAATAAGATCAAATATTAACACATAATTAAATATGCAAAGTATTAAAAAAGCATGTAAAATCATAAATAATCATGTATATTACAATGAATAGCACTTACTTATATAGGCAAGGCAAAACAATATGAAAGCCAAACTAGCCAATGTAGGACTAAACCCCTCATAAGACAAAACTATGTAAACACAAATACCTAGAGCCTAACAAGCATGAGTAAGATACTCTAACACCCCCCTCAAGTGAATCTAGGGGATAATAATAGAGGATGCAATGTAAATTCATGTGTCCCTATGGATGCCAATCCATCATGTTAGAGTATATGGATGTTGAGTCACTGTAACCACCAAGTCGACGTAGGAATGATGCTAAATATGAGGATCATTGAACACAAACATGATGTTATAAAGTACTAGGTAGAGTGATAAACTCAAGGAATCATCACTTAAACACCCTCCAACATGATGGTGATAAGTGAGCATAAATATTGGTGGGGCTACCACACTACTGTCACTATAATAATCACCAAGAATGCCATGGAGTCAAGTACAAATCCTCATAAGGGTTCCAATAAACAAAGTACCTAAATAAGATACCCATGTTTAAAGGAGTAATCCATAAAACACTCAAAAAAGTGAAAAAATAAATATAACTCTCATGAAGTGGAGAAAAAGCATAGTAAAAACTCTTCCCCCAAAAGAGAGAAAAGAAGAAGAGAGCTAGAAATCCCCCCAAATATGATGCTAAAAAAGTCTGAACTCTAAGTACTCTCAAGTCACAAAAGAACTCAATTTGTACAAGTGGTCTGAATCCACTACTTAATCATAAAAATAGTTGACATTGGGCTTCACTGGAATAGCTTCAACCAAGAATATTATCAATGGTGATGAAAGTACAAAAAGATTACTACATGTGCAAGGAACTTTCAACATCAAGAAGAAAAATTTACGTCACACCCCCTCATACTATTGATTGGGTATAGTGGAGAAAAAAGGTCTACATGAGTGGTCTGAATCCACTAATCAAATATTGAATAAGTTGACATTGTATACAATAAAATAACTCCATATCATGTTGAAAGAGACTATCAAATTATCAAAAAAGATAAGTGACACTGGGATTCACTAGAATAGCTAAAATTCAAGCTCTAGGAGACGGTCAACTATCTAAAAAGGTGGTGTCAAAAATACAAAAAATGTCTCTCAAAGATGATGGCCCATGGTGGTGATGGAAGAGACAAGAAACTGACAAAGCAAAAAGGTTCCCAAAATAGAGCACACAAATGCATGAAGGTAAATAAGGTTGAATTAGTAAACCCCCCATGACACTTTATTAATTAGTGTGACTAAAATTTAATCCATACATAAAAAACACTAGATAGAAACAAGGAAGACACTAGGCTTCACCATAATAGCTCCAAATAAGAAGACTGTTGACCTATCGAATAATCCATCAATAGAGATGTTCTAAAAACTAAGGGATCGAAGAGGTGTCTCCATAGAAGAAGGTAAGGCACTATTAAAGGGGCCTCAAGGAGACATGACACAAACTATCAGTGTGTTAACGTACTAATGCATGTTGTGGGTTGATGGAAGAGTGTGTTAAATGATGAAAAATCCATAATGTATGCAAACACACCAGAAAAATATTAGTATCCAAAAAAAACCTATAAAGCACATGCAAAAGGACATCAGACTCAACCAAAAATGTGTCTAAGATAGTGCATGTGCAAAGTATAAGGCAGGTCCCATAGCACATGAAAACCCATAGTAGTGATAATGCATACTCAAGAATAGGACATTAGACTCAATTGAAAATGTGTTCATGAGTGAAACAAATGATGATAATGCAATTCAAAAGAAGCAATAAGGAAGTTTGTGTTGCTTGTGATGGGGTCTAACCTCCTAGCAGACTGAACCTCACCCTCTGATCTCTAACAAACAAAAGAGATATGGTACATGAAAAATAATGAATATTCCCTTGAAAAATTATCACAACATAGGAAATGAATCACCACTAAAATGTCACCATAAACTATAATCACAAGCAAAGGACATTGGACTCAGCCAAAAATGTGTTAGAAATAATTCAAAGTATAATAGTGGAATAAGTGGTATAATGTGGGCCAAGGAGCAATGTAAGTCAAATATCATGTAAATACGACATCAGTCATAGTCAAAAATTCATCCAAAATCATAATGAGAAATCAAGAGTAAAGGAGAAAAATAATTTATTTACTTTTGAGGGGGTTTGGCCACCTATCAAATCAAACCTCACCCACCGATCTTCAAAAAATGAGATAGAAATGGTAATGAAATAATACAAACACTCTCCTTGCAATAATTGCCCACAATACAATGAGATT
This sequence comes from Torreya grandis, assembly GCA_037957365.1. Lineage (NCBI taxonomy): Eukaryota > Viridiplantae > Streptophyta > Pinopsida > Cupressales > Taxaceae > Torreya > Torreya grandis. The sequence continues at coordinate 233,731 of JARHVA010004705.1, forward strand.
ATTTTTAAAAAAACAATAAAAAACTATGCCCCAAATAAAATCCCACATCAAAATTTGTTTGCTCATGTCAAAATGGACCACCACATAAAACTTATCTTACCACCATATAATATGTTTATCCTGTGCAATAATAAATTCTCTCTCTTTAAATAAAAATCAAAACTTCAATATAGCATGCACACCAAAAACAAACTTTGGTGGAGTGGGTTGAACTATATATACATTCTCACTTTTAAATGTTCTTATGAACTTGCTTTAACCAATTTGGCTTTAGATAGTTTTAGTACTTTCATGCAATAGTTGATACCTAAAGTTCAAATAATCATTTTTTTTATTTAATGCAACCCATCATTGATTTATAAAAAACATAAACGGTAGGTTGAATCCGATGGTTGGCCCATTGACCAGTGCATAAAATGGTAGGTTGGGGAGAGTGGCGATCCATGGTAGTAGTGACAGGAAAGAGGTATTATGGTGGGTGTATAACTAGATGAAATCTGAAGGACTATCATGTTGAAGAAGATGTTGAACCCACTTATTACACCATGTTTGATTGCAAGTTGGGTGATGACCGATTGAAAAAGACTTAGGTTGAGATCATAATTTTGAGTGTGAATCAGCTTAGGTCACTACAAGTCAAGCTAATTAAATGTATATTTGAGCTCATTGGGTAGCACCAAGGTGTTAAAATTTCCACTAATCTTTTTTTTTATGGGTCAACAAGATCAGAAGCACTCAACACCTAGATCTAGATTTGGACCAACAATACCAAAAGAGCAAAGGCCACTTCAAAGATCTAGGGTATGTGGTGTAGAAAGACCATAAATGAACTCAGAAATGCAACCAAGATCTATGTCTACAAAGTGAAAATATGTGTTGCTCACATCCTGAAAACTAAAAATATAATCCATAACCATGGAAGCAAAAAATTTGTGAAAAACCCTTCAAAAATGTATAGCTCACCAAATTTTTAGTAGGGGTGTTATGACATAGAAAATTTCAAAGACTCACTAAAGATCTCATAAAATCCAAAAAAACTTAGAAAATCTTCTTGACAAAATGTAAATAATTTCATTGTATGGATCAATAATTGGTTCGTTAAAAAAATCACAAAAAAATGGGTTTTGCAAAAATATTTGTTTTTGATAAATTGATAGGCATTCCTAAGGTTTTGAGGCCTTTTGGACTCAATGGCATAGGTTAGAAGAGCTAAAAATGCACCAAAAGGTTGGCTTCAAAAAGTGGCTCAAATGGCTATGGTGGATTTACAATGGGAGAAATTTGACAGTAAGCAATAGCTATTAGAGGGTGGATCTAGTACAATTAAAGAGTTATCAAAACTCTTTAGTCAAGATCTATCCAATGGCTCATTACCACAACCATTGATGCTTCAACATACACTCAAAAGAAATTGTTTGAAAACAAGATCAATTGTTAACACATAATAAGATATGCAAAGTATTACAAAACTAGGTAAACACAAATACCTAGAGCCTATCAAGCATGAGTAAGATACTCTCACAAAGATGACCTTCAATTGGAAAACTATGCATTATGTGAGGTTGAGAGAGAAACAAGCCTGAAAGTGAAATTTTGGAGTTTGATTATAAGTTCTAACACCTCAAGGAGGTATAAAACATCCTTATGACATGTAATAGTGGTTGTTATTATCATCCTTATCCTTTAAGCTTGTTGTAGCTTCCATTGGTTCATGTCAGGGTTCTTAAGCAAATCATTGTTAGTGACCCTAGTTGTTTATATTTGAGATATTCTCATTATTGGAGGAGTTGTAAACTTTATATAATGTCTCATTGAAGCTTTCAACACCTTATTAGGTCCCTATAGGTCTCCATCTTACCTGAAATAAACACACTCTCATCACAAATTCACACATATGCATGTGTGTGTAAGCTTAGACCTTTTGAGCCACTAATGACATGATTTCTTGGTATATCAAACCTATTTAGCATCTGTATGAACCCTTAGATAAATTTTTGAGTTCAAGGCCTCTTGGAATATCTCGAACTACCTATAAGTATTAAGGTCTGCCTTGAAAGTACTATACCATTATTTTTTAGCTTTGTGACCTATTAGTGCATCCTCAAGGGTGATTTTGAGAAACTAGTCACTAATATATTTATTTTAAAATAAAATATACTTATCTAAAATGCATATATTCCTTTCCTCACCTGAGTTAAACTTTAATAACTCCATGACACTATGCATATGATTACCTTCTTAGCTTGAATGACTGCACACATTCACTAGATATCAAGACTGCATTTTGGAATTTTAGGAACTCTTTAACAATACATTGAATACTTAAAAGGTATTTTTTATATTATTAATATCATGGTTTCTTCTTTTTAAACATCTCTAATTAAACTAAATAAACACCCTTCCTATCAAGACCATCCAAGCCTATAGGAGTCAAATTGAATTGTGTGCCTACAAGGGTTAGTGGATTTGTTTTGGTTACCTTATATGATATTATTTAGGTCTTATTTTAAATTAAAATTATATTTTGTATCTTAAATATTCACCCAAACTCCAACATTAAACCTTGCATCCTCTTTTCAAGTTTGGAAACCACTTGAGTTACTCAAACCAGCCTATAAGCAATCATATGGTATTTCGTCTACATTTGAAGTTTAAGACCTCAAAATAGATCACTAAGCATTTCAATGATATTCATCAAATTCATGAGAGTATTTTTGTCCTCTTTTAATCCTCTACAAATTTTCTAATATCTCACCTCCTCATAAGCATTCACCTTTTTCTCAAGTTTGAAAACCAACTTGAGGTACTCAAACAACCTTGTAGGTGATTATTTAGTGTTTTGACTACATTTTGGGGTTCATAGATATATTATACAAGTCAATAACCAAAATAATAAGCTTTTTTATATTATTGATGTCTCATAACCTTATTTTGAACTTTTATAACCTTTCAAGACCCTACATCATCTCTTGAATACACTCTCTCTTAATTTCTACTTGTAGGTCAGTTTGTAACCTTCACCTCTTCAATGTATTAGTAGTCTAACTAAGAGTATTATGAGAGATTGGATTCTATATTAATATATCCTTTTTAATATCTTGATCTCAGATGCACATTTCAAATGTCTTCCATATTTATTTAAGCCTTCAAACTAGCCTGTAGGTAAGTTTGGGTGTCTTGACATTGGGTCTTAATACTAGACCTTATTCACTAGTTTAGAACTATAAAAGTGTTGGAAATTTTAATTTAATTCACCCTTTTCACTTTAAAACTTGGTTCTTAATGCACATTGCAACATATTTTTCATAAAATGTAGACCTATAGGTCTGCATTTCTTATGGTTTTGACCTTTATATGGTGCAAACTTTGACATATTGAGCTTAAAGACACTTATTCATCATTTTATTACCTCTATAATGAGATCAATACCTTCCTAAACTTTTTAAAAATTTAATATAAGACATCATTACTCCATTTTTGTAGGCAGATCCATGACACAATGCAAAGAATTGAAAACATTGTTTGTTGCTTGGAGAAATGGTATTGGAATGAGCATGGAGAATCATTGGTGGAATTTTAATTTAATTTAAAATATTTAAAACATGTTTATATAATATTATTCCATTCCTTAAATTTTTTAATAACTTGATACAAACAAGAAGTCATGATAACCACCTTGCAAAATATGTTTGAAGAGAGTTTTCTTACCAAAATGGATGCACATGTGCCAATTAAGGTTTTACAAATCATGGGATATGTATAAATATGTCCCTTATATCCTATTTGATTGAATTCATGCATTCAAACATCCTCAAACTTCCCTTTCAAAGAGAGAAATTGAGATAATGGGGTTGACTAGTTGCTTTAGACTACCCTACCTTCTTAACAATTATTCATAAAGGAGAGGAAATGAATCTGAAAACTAATGCCACAAACTTGAAGTTCATTAGGGTCCCTATAATTTTCCAAGATATTTTGACCTGACCTTCTCTTTCCTATCTATACTAATCAAAAATCATTGACCTTCCTTGAGCTACCAAAAAAGTCAATAGGAGAAATAAATTGGTTTTCTTCATTTTAACACATGTAACTCCATCTAAATCATGGATTTGACCTTGGTGAGGATGGATGAAGTCTTGGAGATGTTATAAAGTTAATTTTACCTTTAAAACACATACAGATGATTTAAAAGAGGCCCTTTTAAACACTAAAATTACCATATTCACTTAAAAAACCTAATGAAACTATTGAAATAAGTATTCATAAGACCTCAACATGTTTGGTGCTATGTTTCATGATGTGTTTCAACATTATTCTAATTATTTCTTGCCATTACCTTGAAATATCTTCTTTGAAAGTCATAAAATGATCAATAAAACATCACAAATGGGTTATGAAATTAGCAAAGGGTTTCATCAACCAATCTAATCACTTGTAGAGTATGACATGATCTTGAAACATGATATGAGGCCTATCAAGACACCCTAGACTTCTTTCATCACTTGAAATAGGTTATGTAGTGACTTAACATGTACATAGCTTGTGATGAACAAAACCTTAAATCTATCAAATCTACCTTAAACTCTACTAATCAAGGTTTAAGGTGACAATGCCAAGGACATAACAAGACCAACACAATGATCAATAGGGTAAAAAATCATGACAAGAAAATTTATAAATTAAAGGATAAAACTTTAACCTGAGAGGTAAAACTTATCAATAGTACTAAATATCATGATGTTATAAGTTGCTTATGTAGATCAACTTTACTTATTCATGCAATTTTTTTGTGTTTTATTTCTTGCTTCATATTTTGTGTGTATTCAACTTATTTGGTTTGTGTAAATTTGAACATGTTCTTTATTTTGTCTCTAATCCTTCACTATGTGCTTCTATGCATGTTAGTGACATTATAACATGTCCTTTATATGTGATTCATTGTCCTTCTTTCATGGTTTTACGTGTGTTCTTTATGTATATATTGTGGCCATGACACTTGCTTGCTTAATTTGGTCATTTCTCAATGCCATAATGGAAATTATGCTTCTTCCCAACTTTTTGATGCCATGATGGATATCATGCATCCTCCTTGTGTTTATCTATATCAATTTTAAATGATAAATATATGATCACTATTCACTACATGCCTAATTTCTAACATTTATCTTGACATAACATTGTATATGTTTATTTTTGCATGCATCTTATGTTACTTTATTGCTCATTTTATCTATGATGATGCCATGCTTTACAATGTTATCATTATTACTCCATATCTCAATATTTTCTATAATATCATTTGCATAACTTTTTATTTTGAGTGAAGTTATTGCACATTCTTCACAAATCACCTCAAAATAGGGGGCATACACAATGGCTTGTCTTAGAGACTAAGATAAAATAACACACTACATAAACAAAAAATTATAGGATTTACTTAGTTTACATAATGCATGCTCAAAAATTACCTAGAAATCATTTTCATAAAATAATACTCCATTTGAACAAAGGCACAGGCCAACCATGTCCAAAATAATGTGTTTTTGTCCCAATAGATAAAAAATAGTGACTTCCAAAATTTCTCAAAACCATAATCAATTATAAAGTAGTATACAATAGGTATATAGAGTTATTTTAGATGAGTACTCAAATTTGTTTTAAATTTTGCTCAAATTAGAGGCATCATGTGTAACATATGTTCCAAATTAGCACACATGTATTTTGATCAAAAAATCACATGATATTACTCAATTTTAGAATCTATATACACCCAAATATTATATTAGGGGTATATACATAGCACATGACTACCTCCTTGCATAGTTTTGCACTAATTTCACAAAATACATAGAAATTCATGTCATTAACTATGTTGTATACACTATACTCAGATTATGCTACTTTTTCACTAGTTTTATTCCAAAAATGAATATTATTTTGTATGCAATGGTTGATTCATATTTTTACACTAGTTTCTCACCAAAGAGATCCACTAAAATTCATATAAGGATTCCAAGTTACTATAATACCTTGGGTATGAAATGATGGAATCAATCACACCTTCATTTCTTAAGCATATTGTCCTAATAATGAGAATTAGGGCATACACAAACCAATCTAATTATTTCAACAAAGAAGAAGTATCCAAGGGTCCTACCCTCTACAATCATTAGTTTTGCACCTGAAAACACAATGCTTCACATACCCAATTGTGTGTATTTATTCCTTTTCCTTGTCTTTAATTTCAAATTTTTATCCTAGATAAGGACTAATTTATACATGTTTTATTATAAGTTTGCATGAAGCAAAATTCAATGTGTGGCCTACATTCAATATTATTATTCATAAGTAAGTTCAAGTATAATTCTCTTCCTTTTACTCTAGTAATTTTACTTTGTTTCACTACTAGAATAAAAGGGGGTTTTATAGACACATAAATTAAATTTTTATTACTAAAATAATGCACTTGTTGTACACACTTAGCTCATGCCCAAATCCATGGTGTTTGACCACCCTTCTTTCACTCTTATGTGGATGACCCTTACATTTTAATCAAATTATGAGATTCTAAATATCCATATTCACCATTTTAAGTATCCTTAACTCAATTTCACATAAATTCACACTTCTATTTTAGTTACCCCTGCTCTTTAGACAAGGTCACAATTTCAAGACTACCCTGCTCATCGGTAGTGTCTGAATCCATCGGTTGTGTCCTCCTAATAAATAATAACTATTTGCTAAAATTAAAATTCACCAAATGTTTCATCTCACATTTTACACAATCCCTATTTGAAATAATTTCAAAATGATCACTATAAAGCTAAATTTTCTAACAATTTATTCATTGTAGGCTTATATCAAGAAAAAACACTAGAACATCTAACTAAATATTGAGATGAAAGCATATATTCTTCCTAATACTAAGTGCACACAACCTTAATATTGATTATCTAAGTCTTCATATACCTCCAAGGTCATAAGTCATTGTCGAATCATTTAATCGTACCAGCATTACACTATCATCTAGCATTACATAAATATTTCACACACACCACCATAGCATGGGATAACTACATGGATTTTGATCCCTCTTTGGAGTATTGGTATGTAAGTAGTTCTCAACACAAGGGGTGTTGAGGTCAAGCACAAATTCAGCCACTAAAACCTTTTTCCCATTTATTCTATTTATTTTTCATGGTTTATTGAGCTTGAATTCCAAGTGAAGGAGGCATACAATAGCTTTCACATCAAATCTTATAAATATGATCAAACACACAAGACCTATAGGTGAATGTATACATACCCATTTTTCATAGAGGTAAAAAACCCTACTAGACATTAGAATTCCCTATAAACACCAATGTAGACTAGTCTCATCTAGATAACACAACTTTATCATAGGTAGATGTGAAGCCTTATTCTTGATTCACAATGACCTCACATAGTCTTACAATCAGTTTCATACTTGCACTTAGAATCCTACAATGTCTGATTTCCTACAAAGTGATCCTTCTTTAATATTTTTACTTTTTAGCATAATCCTAAATTTAGTAAGTTCCAAATCAAAAAAGTTTAATTTATGCTTATTTTATTCATTTTGATTTTACTCAACAATTTGTCTAATTAAGATTAAATCTCTTTTATTCCCAAATTTGATAAAACACATATACATGTCACATACCCCTATAATCTCTATCAATTTGTAAATATATGTTATGTATATCATTTATGAATTACTTTAAATCTTTGAAACTTATATTTTGTCATATATTTTCATATTTTTTTTCATAAACGCTTGAATATCTAAGACAAACCCACTATAATGCCCCCCTTTTGAGATAAGCGATGTAGCATTCAAGTCAGGATAAGTGCACAAGGTTGGGGGACAAAGAGTGGTCTACCCGTAGACATGATTTTTCTAAAATTTCAGAAATTTTAACCTATATAGATAATTTGAGATACCTATACTCTAAATTTGAAGGTGGTGTAAAAACATGAACTTTATAATTTTGAGTCTAGTTTCCAAAACATTAAAAAAAAAAATTAAATGGTTAAGTATAACTAGGTAAAACATCTAAAATTTGAAGAACTCCTATTTTTTTTAAAAACATAGTAGATAGATGGCCGTGACATGCACCATTTTTTTAGCAGCATTTAACATTATTTGAAACCTTTTGGGGAAAATTTATATAAAATCTTCTATCACATCACCTATATTTTTTTGCATTTTTTTAATGAATACCTTTTTTTTATGAATTTTGTAAGTAAATAGATCATAAAAATTGACAAAGAAATGGATAGTCATCCATGAATCACGCCTAACTACCTTAAAAAAAACAAAAATCAATTTTTTTGAATTTATGTAGAATTATACATACTGCATCACCATATAATTTTTTTTTCACTTGGATCAATGAAAGACAAACTACATGAACATGTATAGGCATGTATGTTTGTAGCATGTAGTGGCCTAAAAAAGGCATAGCTAGAAATAAATATAGTTTGAAACCTTAAATTAGTCCAAAAATTATAAGAATCATATTTTTGGAAAGAGGAGAGCATGCTCATGACAATGATATCAAGTCTTTAAATTTTTGTATTGAAATTCTTAGTGTATTTGACAATCAAAGTTGAATTTGTTGTTTATTTTCATACCTTTCAAAACTTGATTGTACATTGACAGTCCAAGAATTTGGCTCAGGAATGGCTTGCCATTCCCAAGAAAAATGGTATGGGAATTGAATTCAAACTCAAATACCATGATCATGTTAATAACACGATCATGATATTTAATAATGTGATCATGTTGCATATTCTTAACATCCTAAAACCTGAATAAGAGCCATTAGGCCTAGTAGTCTTAAGATCAAATATTGGTTTTAGATTAAGATTGTTGTTTGGGACCAATGTTCTTGTCAAGAATTAATAGCATTGAATGATAATTGGATATTTATTAACTTATGAATCAATTTAGTGTTCCTTTGATACCAATATGGTGTGCAATCGGGCCAATAGATCCCAAATTGACATTAAATGGACATATTTCATTAGATGGATCTTGGTTGGTGCCAATTACATATCAAACTAACTAAATACTTGGTTTTTTATAATATGGTGTGCAATTAAAGACCCAATTGACATCATATTAACATAATTCCTTTCTCATGGCTCATTTAACCTTGATTGTGTACTAAATTGAAATAAATATTTAACTAGTTTAATATGGTGTGTTATCAAAGCCCTAATTGACATTATATTGAAGGAATTCCTTACATGGGGACCAATTACTCTTAATTATATATTATACTAAAGAAAATACTAGATTGGTTAAATATGATGTGCAATTAGGGGGAAATATTCATAATGGACAAATTAGATGGACACAATTCGTTGTATGGGGTAAAAAATACCTCAATTGATATTCTAAGTGGAAGCAGTTAATTACATAGGACTTAGTTATCCTCAATTATGTATAGTATTACAAAAAGAATCAATTAATTTAATATGGTGTAATTAGAGCCCCAAATGACATTAGATGGATGTAATTCCCTACTCAGGGATTGAGTGGCCCCAATTGCATATCATATTGAACCTAAATACTCAATTGGTTCAATATGGTGTGTAGTTAGGGCTAATGGAACCCAAATGGAACATTATATGGAAAAATTTATTTTCATGGGGCTCAGTTGGCCCCAATTATGTATAAAATAAAACCAAATACATGATTAGTTGGATATAGTTTACAATTAAGGCCAATGAAGTTGTAATTGACATTAGATGTATTCAGTTACTTACATGAGCCTTGGTTGGCCATAATTTCATATTAAACTAAACTAAATACTTGGTTGATTCAATATATTATGTATTTGGGACCAACAGATCCCCCTATTGATAGTAGAAGGATGAAATTTCTTACACAAGGCTTGTTTAGACTAAATTTCATAGATCATATTGAACCAAATAATATTTCAGTTGAATTTGGTGCACAATCAGAATCTTGATTGTTATTAGAGATGGATTTAATTCCTTACCAAAGGTTTAATTGGTCATGATTTCATATCATATTCATGATAACACTCAATTATTTGAATAGTATGTAATTAGGGCCCTAATTAAAATTATGTTGACATAATTCCTTAGGAAAGCCTCGATTGGCCCCAATTATGTATCATCTAAAAATAAATACTTGATTGGTTTAATATGGTATATAATCAAGGCCAATTAAGCCCCAATTTCCATTATATATGAATGTAATTCCTTGCACATAGCTCCTTTGGACTGAATTGCATATCAAACTAAAAAAATACTTATTTTTTTAATATGGTGAGCACTTAGATACATAATTAATATCATATGGATGAAATTCCTTACATTGAGCCTCATTAGGCCCCTAAGATCAATTTATTCCCAATTAACATCCTTTATATATAGTAATAAATAGGTTTACATGGATGAACTTGGTTAAAATTATATCAATCATTACCACAATTGACTTTGTAGGCTCAATTTGTGATGATGTGGGGGATAATTGATCCCAAATTCACATTTTTTACTCACAAATCTATGTTTAAGGAGCTCAAATTTGACCCAATCACCATCATGATTGTACCTTATATACCCTAAAACCTATACCCTAATCCCAAATTCGTGAAGTTCTTAATCCCTAAAATCTATTTACTATAAATATAAACTCTTTAAACCTTGAACCAATCATTTAAGTCCAAATTAACATCATTTAAACTAAGAATTAAGTTCACAGGGCTCAGTTTGGCCTAAATCACATGACTGATTACCCCATTTGACTAATTCACTAAATCTACACAATGACATCCATGGTATAATGGCAACACAAAAACATATTCTATAGTCATAAATGAGCCCAAGTGATTCAAATTATCCTCAATTATCTTTTTGATTGACCCTGTGTACCCTAATACATGTATATGTATTAAAACCTTGAATTTCTAAACCATAAACCCTAAACACTATACCCTAAATTATAAACCATTTACTTTCTAGGTATTTACCAACTTCAATTTAGTCCCAATTAACATCTTTTTTAGTAAGAATCTAGTTTGAACACATGGCATATCTAGTGATTAGACATTAATATATAGGTCCTTAAACCTAAACCATATGCCCTAATCCCTAACAATCCCTAAAACATAAATTTTAAGCCCTATGCCCTAATTCCCACTACATACATACATGCCTTACGATATAACTAATTTTATCATGAGATGTCATAAAATGCACTTTTTAAACCTATGGCTAAAGTCTTTGGAGTACCAATCTAGTTATGTAACTATTCAATAAATTGGGGATATTGTGAGCCCCTTTAACCTAATTAACCATAAAGGAGGAGAGCTAGTTGATTATTTTAATCAAGGAGGCATTTGAGGCCAATTTGATCCCCTTCAATAGCAAGATATGATTTGGGACAAAATCAAAGGATCAATATTCTATCATGAATTGATCTAATTAGTCAATTTGTGTAATTCCCTACATGATCTAGGAATAATTGAGCCCCTAAACCAAATTTATGGTTCAATCTATTGTATAACATGTATGAAACATGTACATGGAATAATTGACCCTACTTTTTTTAGAAATGCAAACATAAAGGTAATCAAGTCATAAATAGGTATCACTAGTAGAACAAATGTTCTTCAATTACCTTAGTGATTGGACCCTATATCTAATATCTTAAACCCTAAATTACCCTTTACCATTTAACTTTAACCCCAGACTCTATACCATTTATATTAAACCCTAATCCATAAGCCCTAAACCCTAAACACTTTAAATTATAGACCCCAAACTAATTAATTTAGCCCCAATTAACATCCTTTATATATAATAAGAATTAGGTTCACAGGGATGAACTTGATTAAAATTGCATCACTCATTACCACAATTGACTTCAGAAGCTCAATTTGTGATGATATGGGGGATAATTGATTCTAAATTCATATTCTATAATAACATATATAGGTTCAAGGCTCCCAAATTTTCCCTAATTACCTACATGATTGTATAAATATACCCTAAAACCTATACCCTAAGACCTAATCCTTAAATTTATTAATCTTTAAACTCTAAAATACAAATATAAACTCTTTAAACCTTGAACCAATCATTTTATCCCAAATTAACATCATTTATAGACTAAGAATTAAGTTCACATGGCTCAGTTTGGCCTAAATCACATGACTGATTGCCTCATTTGATTAATTCATTCAATCTGCATGATGACATCTAGGGTATAATAATAACCCAAAAACACATTTTATTATTAATGACTTATTATTATTTTTTGGGACTTTGACATGCTTAGAGCTTCTTTCTCCAAGTATTAGGAGAATAAAAATGACTTAAGAAGTAGTACCATGGCATTTAATGTAGTTTGGGAAAAATATTGGCTAGCCACTTAATAAATTAAAACTATAAGTGATATGGAATTTAATGTAATTTGGGAATGTGCCCAAAAACATGTTCATGCCTTGTATGTCATAAAATCATGCTACTTTCTATTTTATTAAATGCACACATCAATTTAATTTAAGGGGAGCCATTTTCCTTCCATCGCAACATCAATTCAAAACCATGGGCTTTAACATAGGGAGAGATGTGAGTATCCATAAATCCAAGCCATTCTAGGGGAAAGGTCCTAGTAGTTGTGCACCTTTACTTCAGACCTTAATTATAATCCCTAATCCCTAAAACATAAATTGTAATCCCTAATCCATAAACCCTATGCACTAATGCCTTAATCCCCAATCCATAATCCCTTATCTATATTAAGTATAACATGATCATGTTATTTAATAATGTGATCATGTTATTCTCAACATAGGCAACACTCAATCCTCATTACCAATTTCTAGCCCCAAATCTTAAATCAATAATAACATGATCATGTATGTAATAATGTGATCAATTGATATGAAATTCACAATGGATTGGATGGGCTAGGACCATATAGAAAACATAATGTGATCATTTTATATAATAACATGAATACATTATTATTATTTTAGTGATAATATCACTTATTAATGACTATTTTTATCCCAAATCGAGACTTTTATCCCCACAAACATTCTTTGCATACTTTTATGAGATTTATGTACCTGTGTACTTGACCCCACCTTTGAAAAGTTGTAAATTTTCCCTTCTGATGGGTTTTGAATCACGTTTGAAGAGGAAGAGGAAGTTTTTAAAGAACAAAACACTAGAGGAATTAGAATATTTCAAAGAGAAACATAAGCTACTAATGCAAAATTTTCATGGTAAACAAGGTACAAACCCTAATTCTAATGAACCAAATACCATAAATAATGAGCTAATTAATGATAATGAATTAAACAATGATGAAAATGACTATAATCAATTGAATAATGTTGAAATTGACCATAATAAAATGAATAATAATGAAATTGGTCATAATTAGATGAATAATAATGAATTAGTTAATGTTGGAAATTCACATTCAAAGTTCCAAGTTTTTTATTTTATTGATGATGAGTCCATGTATAATGTTTCAACCCCCATGAATGAACAAAATTTGATGGAAACAAATAATAATGAAATTAACAATCAAGAAAATTTTATGGAAATATATAATGAATAAATTAACAATGAAGAATTTAATGCCATCCCACCTCTAAATAATGAAAGTAATAATGGTTTTGAAACACCCTCTCAGCAAATTCCACCATTACCAACACCTCCAAGAATTATGCGTAGAAAAGACAATTAGTTAATTGAAGTTGATGAAAATATTTCAAAACCAATGCATAAAAAAATGTTTGATTACCATTCAAGAAGACTGGCTCAATAAATTTAGGATACTTTCTTTCATAATTTGGAGTATGATAGTCAAAGATGTCAATTGTTTATTTCATTGATAAAATTGATTAAGATGATACCTATAATATACACATTAGGACTAAGAACATCTAACATGGATGATGAAAATGATGAAATTATTGAAAATCTTCATGAAACATATCATACTATAGGCTTAATATCATGTAAAAAATATTCTAATGTTGCCCAACATATAATGACAACTTGTGCAATAAGTGATAAAATAATGAAAAAATGATTGATTTCAAAAATTAGCTGAACACTTGATATAAACAAAAAAACATTAATGAAAGTAATTTCAAGACGTGAGATATTTAATGAACCTAATACCAATGAGCTCTAGTCATTCTCTGATAGACTTCCATGAAAGGACAAAGCTATAGCCGATACTCTCAAAAAATTACTTGCTCAATTTTGGAAAGATAATATAAGAGTTTTACCCAATGCAAGAGATGTTGTGAAAAGAAGAATTAGTTCTCGTAACCATAAACCACATCCAAAACATTTATTAGATATGACTTAGATGTAATTTTACTCTAAATTTTTGGAAAAACATCCACAAATTTTTAGTTATCAAAGATATTTTGAGCTGGCAAAACCTTTTTATGTTAAAATAAATCACACGCGCACCACTTGTTGTTGTAGGCAACATGTTGAATTTTCAATGCACTATGATGTTTTTCACCATATTCATTGTACTTTACATACTAACATTTTATAGGAGTGTGGCATTAAAATTGCCACCAAAATCAGCCAGGGAATTTATTCCAACTATCTTTTATAAAAGACCAGATGCGCAATTATTTTACAACAAATCATGTTTAAATGGAAATTACAGCATTTGTGGTGGATTGCCAAATTTTTAAAAAAAATGTATCCATGAGGAGATTACAAGTGATATTGGATAGGAATTAGTTGATTTAAGTAAATATAAATTAGTGACTTATCAATTACAAGATGGCAAAGAATGTAAAAGGTGTGAGCTTGTTACAAAAAAGATACCTGTTTCAAAAAAATTGGTGAACTTTCGAGAGAAGATTATTGATGACTATGCAAGGCACACACACAGGGCTAGATGGTTGGATTAACATTTCAATATATGAAAGGATACATTCCCACTTGATTTCATTATTTCAGTATTTTATTTTGTAGATAATTACACATTCAAACCTCAAATTGAAGTTTAATCATAGTATTACAACTCATTAGAAGTTACCTTATTCATGTATATAACATTCATGCATGCACCTGATAGTATAGAGAAATAATATAAAATATTAAGGGAGTATCATTAATATATCAACAATGATAGATCACATTGTTTAAAGTATGTGTAAGGTTGTTTTAAAAATTTCTATGAATAGTTGAGTTAGACGAACATTAATTTCAATCAACATTACATTTTGTCAGAAAATTGCACATCTCAGTTCAAAGATACATGGAGGTTTTATTAGTTGAGTAGGATGCACATTACCATAGGTGTAGAACACATTTGGAGTTTTATTGAGGCTAGCCATGGAAAATGGGAGCATGGTGATGTTGTAGCATGTGTAAAAAGAGATATTGAAAGGGAGGAGCTGAAATTTGAAGAGGGTGTTCATTTGACAGATACAAAAACTATGGTTGAATGGTGTAATGAGTACATGTATCATGATGATCAACCAAATTCTATTGTGCATAGACATTTTTAGTTAATGGAGGAATAAAACTTGGAAAAGTACGAGGATCGTATGATTCTAATGAGTTCAAGTGACCTCCACACATTCTATAATTCAAATTCAAGTTCTTAGATAGTTTATATGAGACACTTGGCATGTTTATATTTTGCATGTGTGGACTCTATTTGGAATGAGTGTGAGTCAAAAGAGTGGGTGGATGGATTTTCAAACCTCTAATTTAAATCAACACATCAGGTTCCAATAGCATTGCAACTTATAGATATGACATCATCAAATGACTTTGACCATGTATCTGATCTACTGCAGCCAAGTAGAATATTTTTCATTGTGTAAAATTTATTCTCATTATTTATATATCTTCATATTTTCTCTAAAAATTATTTTTTGTGATGTATAGGGAATGTTTTTTTAGTTATTGCAAATGAGGATAATGAAGAAGGCACTGATTACTACTTGTGTTAGTGTGTAGAGAGAAAGGAAAAATTGTCTAACAGATTAATATCAAAACTTCCACCTGAGTGCTTTGTGGTGTGATTACAAGGCTTAAGGAGGTATTTGAGGAATCTGATGGTTCATGGAAATGACTTAAAATTTTCATTTTATGCGTGTTTGAACTTGAGCTAAAAAATTATAATTTTCTTGTATTGGGAAGGGTATTCTTGCAATCAGAATGGGTAGTGGGTTTGTCAATCAGGCCTGATGGGAGACCAAGAACCTAGTCTTAGACATTATATTCCCCCTTAGACATGTTATTGATGTCATTTTTCACTCAAGAAGCATCAAAACTAGATTTTTTCAACCACAACTTAAATTTTGATAACATTTATTGTTAGTGTTTATGCTCTCCAGAATGGTAGTGAAAATGCATTTTCAGGTGGATTAAAACATTGTGGCAGTGTGATAACATGTAATTCACCTATATATATGTGATCAAAGTGATATATTTTTAGGTGGAGGTCTTAGAAGTATAAATTCTAGTTAGAGCTCGAGAAGTTGCTTGTTCACTGATAAAAACTTGCATTTTTGGACCCATCACAACAGCTTGTCTAATGGATTGATCTCAATCGTCCACCCAAGTGCTCTAGGGTGAAATTAGAGGGCTTAATGAAGTATGTTAAGGATATAATGGTTCCCATAAATGACTTATAGTTTTTTTTATTCATGTTTGAACTTAGGCTAAAAATTTACATTTTTCTTGTATTGGAAAGGGTGTTCTTGAAGCCAAAATGGGTGGTGGGTTTGTCGATCAGGCCTGACATGAGGCCAAGAACCTAGTTCTATATGTTATTCACCCCCTTAGATGTGTTGAAAACTTTGAAAACTTGAAATTTTTGATAACTTTAACAACTTTGACCTACTGACCTATTAGATGACATTGAGTAATTGACCTATTGACCTCTAGAATAAAGAAACCCTATCTATACCCTATTTTGGGTTAACAGTCACATTATAAAGGGAAGTAAGAGGTGTTTCTTAATATTTTGTAGTATGCCATTGAATAGATATGGACTTTGAATATGGTCCCATTAGCAAATGAGGTTTTTTAACTCTTAGAAGATGCATGAGAGATTTGAAATTGAACTAATACTCCATGTTGTCACAGGCCTGTAGGGTTCCTTATTGTGTAGAGTGCCTTGTTGTGCCCTATATGTGAAATTGAATGTGAAGTGTGTTTGTAATAGGTTAACGCAGGTGTGATTTTACCATTTAAGAACATCTATGATAAAATACTAACTCCTTGAGACCTATATCAAGTTTTGGTAAGTTTGAAACCCAAGAGGATTGCCTAGTGAAAAGATAGTGAAAGAGTGATAGGATGTTTGTGAATGGAATGTATGAAATAAGTTAGATAATGAATGTGAGAGTATTTTAAGAGGTATAATGACACCATGAAGTGTCTACAAATTGTATAATAAGTAGGTACAAAGATAAGAAGGCCATTAAGCCTAAGTGACAAAAGTGTCATTAGTAATTTCCACTACACACAATGAAATAGAAAGTTTAATTTTAAAAAACATGTAAGATTCAAGATATATAGAATTGAAAAGAATAATTTTTTAATCCTCATTTGTGCACATACAACATTAAATACAAGACTCGATAGATAATAATTTGGAAGATCAAAATAATATTGTACAATAACACATAATGAAATAAAAACTGAATATAAATTAGATAGATTGCCATGATAGGCATACAATATAGGCACATACATGTCCAACATAAATAATACATAGATTTTCATGATAGTCATACAAAAAATTACATCTACAAACATAATATCTAATGTTGGTTGAATGTCATATGCACATATACAATGCCAAAAATGCATCAATTACCATATAGGCATACAAAAAGGTACATCTCATGTGTAAGACATCCTATTCATCAGATAGCCTCCCTCTCTTTGCCTTCCTTAAAGAAGACTCTCCCTAGGATGCCATGCTAGAAGATGGAGACCCCTATAATGTCTTGGATTACTCCATGATCGGACTGTGGGTCTTACACTCATAGCTAGTTTATAGTTGAGCCTATTTAAATACAAGAATTATTATGAAATTAACATAAAATACATTCAAACAATTGTTAAGAAATTAATTTTAAACTACAATAAAAAATAATTTAAACATGTGCACTTACTACAAGCTCACTATCCTACTCAATCTATTTTTCATGCTCAATCAAGTCAATGGCAGGCTTAGCCTGAATAGATGTCTCAAATATGGGAAGAACATGAGAAGTTACCCCAATCACCATCTGATTGGGACTATCAGTTATTATAAGACAACCCTGCATACATAATACATTTACATAAGTTATATTTGCCCCAAGTACATATACTAAAATTAATCAAACAAGTCTATTTTTACAATTCAAAATTAAAAGAACTAATGTATACCTTTGTCAGTGCTTGTGCAGATGGCATTGTAGTAGCAATGCCTATGTCTGTCTCAGCTCATAGAGAGGGAGGAGTGTTAGTCCCATCCATAAAATATTCATGTAAATAAGGTCTCACTTAGTTTTATATAAATTACATTAAATCTTATATATGAAAACAAGGTCTCACTTAGTTTTATATAAATTACATCACATATTATATATGGAAACCAAAATGATCAATGGAAGCCCTTGTATATAAAATATATGTCTATATAAGTACATGAATGCAATGACACATTATAGGAAAGAAGAAGACAAGCATGCATGTGAAAATACACTTATATCTAAATTGATAAGCCATCTATTAAAGTGTTAGAGAAGAATCCTTGTACCAAAAGAAAAATTAGAGGATTAAAACTATGAAAGGGAATATATAATATACTAACTTATTTTTTTTCAAATTGAAAAATATAAATATATTTGGGTCAAGATCTTCAATTTATGTTATATTACATGTTGGTCTATATTGGTTGTTTATTTATTACTTGTCTAAAAATAGGGGTTTGACTTAGGTAGGACCCTCGTAACTACTTCTTTTTGGATGAATTTTCAAGATTAACTTAGAGTATTTAGGGATATTTTGAATTGTGTTTAAAAGGTGGGCCTACATTTGATGGAGTAGAGTGATGAAGTATGATTGGATTCCTAGGATTATAGAGAAATTAATGACTAATGACTTGGCCACACTATATATAATAGGGATACTCTGCATTGTGTAGGTGGGGATTGTTGTCCCCTAAAGTAGATTCCTTTGCAACCTATTCAATAGCTGGGATGTGTCATGTAAAATACTTTAATTTTCCCACAAGCCCCTTGAGATTGGATTATCACTTTCAAGGTTATGATTAGGATACTAGGCTTTTTGGATAAAGGTAGGGTTGTGGCCTTGATAGAGGATTACGGTAGAGGTAAGGTTATTAATTGGGTGTTATACTTTGGTGATGTTGATGCACATAACATAGGTTTTAAGTATGGGGTAAGACTAGTGGGGGTGGAGTGGGTCATTATCCTTAACCTCTGAAATGATATTAAATAGGATCTTTTCCTCCCATATGGTAGGAGAAAAAGGGACATAATTCCTTATGTATATATGGGCACCTATTGTTAGGATTATTAAGGAGAGAGGATGGAAATTTTCATGGGTCTAAGAGGTGTTAGGATATGCTTACAGGGATATATATCAGATCATGAGGTTTATGTCTATGTTTATCATCCAACCTAAACTCATCATGGGCTAAGTGTATGAGCACATGACCCCTTACCAGTGAGGGTTAGATATTGGGATAGTGGGGGCCATCAAGGCTTCTAATTAGATAGGTATTCCACCATTGAGATACTTTCCATGAGTGGTAGACACACTGATAATGATATATTTGGTAGCTCTACTATATTAGGGTATTTTAGGATAGTTTATGAATGAGGTGGACACTCTACTACCATCATGGATTAAATTGGGAGAGTACTAATTGGAGGAGTACATTTATAAAAAAATCTTGTGTATGTTTTAATTATGGTAGGATGCCAACATTAAGTACAACCAAAGCCATAATATGCAGATACTTAGATGTAGAAAAAAGCATAGAATAGAAGGTGAGGAAATGAAGTTTAAGCGAAAACAAGGGTGAGCATACACTTTTTATAGAGGAACCAACAGGATAGGAGGAGAATGCTAAGATGAGGTCCAATTAGGAATTATACCTAGACTAATATGAAGTTACCCAATTAAAGTAGTGAGTTGGTTTATTTTTAGTTACTTTCTATGTTACTTTGTAATTCATTACTCAGTTATTATTTATTTATGTGACTAAAGATTTAATGTCTTCTATTGTTATATGGTTTTAGAGTAAATCACTTAGTGGTGGATCATGATCAAATAAACTTTGGTAAGGATTTTTTAGGTGAGTATTATTTGAGACTCAATGATATTCTGGTGGATGTGGTTCTCCATGTTTAAATAAGCAATCATACATATGTTTTTATCCCTACTTACCATACATATGTGGATTTCCCTCATAATGAGAGAGAGATAGTTGGCCTAGAGGAAAATTTGGTTGGTTTAGAGTATCAAATTAAGACTCTCAATGAGATTGTTAGTGTTAGGGGAGGTTAGGCTCCATCTAGACAAAAAATACTGGAAGGTACATCACCCACATAAGTACAAGCCAGACACAAAAGTATAGAAATTGTATCCCACATCACTCATCAACATTGGGAAATTATCATAGGAGTAGTAGTAGGATCCATAGGCACAACCTCTAGATGGGGAAAACTGCCTCCAATAGGACCTTACGGTCACACCATTGTATCTATTTTATGGAATAAGATAAAATCATTCCATAAGTGTGATTATGAACATAATGTTTAGCAAGAGAGATATACCAATTTATTACATGGAATATCATCCACTAGGGGAGCTAAGGAAAATGGTGACACACATAAAAGTTTGCGTGGAACTACCCATAAACTAAATAAAATGAAAAGGGTCTTAAATTCAATGGATGAATCTTTGTTAGGGAAGTTGATGTTTAACTAATAGGTGTGAAAAGGTGCTTTGGGATAAGATATTTTTCAATAAATAATATGGACATGATATTTGTTTTAAAAAATTTAGATGAATCGGCATTGTGTTGGGACTATTAAGAAATAATTGTGAATTTAGATATGCCCATAGTCACTTGGGTGACATTCAAGGAAAGACAACACTACTTGTTGGATATATACTTAATGATCTAGATTAAATGCATTCCATAACCTCTATAAAAATTCCACTACTGAAAAGGAATATAATGAATATTTTTTAACCTTGCTTTAGTACATGGTATATATGTAAACAACTTATTTTTGCATATAGGTTGTATGATTTTTGCAAAAATTCTTGAGAAGAGAAGTTACAAATTAGATGTAAAGAGCAAAACATATATGTAAATAATTGCAATCTTAACAAATGCAAAGAGAAAAACATATATATAAATAATTTTTACCTCTATATAGGTAAATGGTGTTATCCTAATAGAGGTAGATGCATTCATGGATGGCCCAGTAGTTGGATCTGAATATGAAAATAATGGCTATGACAAATTGAATGTTGTAAATGTTAATTGTGATGATGAAGGAACTATCACCTCTTTCGACATTAAAAATGACATATATATTATACTAAATTTTTATTTACATTAATTTTTATCATAGAAATTAAATTTTCAAATATATCTTAAATTTAATGTGACATTTATATAAAATATACTTGTATCTATGTGGTGACTGATGTCTACATGCCAAATATGCATGCTAAAAACTCATCACCCATAAGAATATGATCTAAGCCATCTAAACCATCAAAACCATCATCATCAAAAGGTCCCAACACATAGCTACACATGAACTACAAGGGTGGGGTTTGGGTTGGGTAACTTGTGTCATATTTGTAGCATCACTCTGTGAAAGCCTACTCATACGTTGAATGAGTGTATCAGTGAATGAAATAAGAGAGTGGAGAGTATTTATCTCCATGACCTATTGAAACATGAAGGGTATCTCATGCTTAAAATGCTTTTGTATATGAATCCATGTAGGCTAATTAGATGCATGATGTGTACCTGGTTGATCTTGTGCAAAGCCTTTTCCTCTGCCCTAAAACTCACTAAAATTAAAATAATTAGGAATCTAATTGAGGTCAAACTCAGAGTAGAGTTTCCTCAAAAAATATAATGAGACCTCATGGTTGTTACATAGTGGATAGTCAAAGACCATCCACCATCGATCCTAAAAATTGGTCATGATTAAGTTATGTACACAACAATGGATAGGAAAAGTTTTAACAATTATGGGAAATGGGGCATTGGTGGTTGGGTTGATGAATAGGGCACAAATTTTAGATTTTAAAATATCCAAATTCTTGATTTAAAGGGATGATAATGTGTCAGCATAATATGCCCTACAAGTATCCCTATATGAGGTCCATTAGTCAATTTGACTCGTTATTGAGTCAATTTGACCTAATAAGGTCTGTAGGGAATCAACTAATTGGGTGCAGTGGGGGTTGGTCGAATTGGGATCCCTCATTATATCAATTAAGTCTTCAATTTCAAGTGTGTTTCCCATAATGTTTTCAATCAAAACCTCTTGAATAACAGGGGGTTTTGGGGAACAATAGGAGGGTTAGGTGGAGGAATAGGAGGAATAATAGGGTTTTATGGAAGGTTAGGAGGAGGATCAACCAGAGGGTTTTATGAAGGGTTGGGAGGGTTAGAAGGATGATCTATAATAAAAATATATATTACTATTAAAAACATGGGTTAAAGAATGAAAATCATGAAAAATTAGGGTCAAATAGGGAAGATTTTGATCACTTACCTCTCTTACATGGTGGTATCATCGATCAATAGGTCTATGGAGTGAATCTGGTAGCTTTCTGGAACTCTTTGGAGTCTTTTGAGAAAAACACAATCATGGAACAAGGGTAGAGCTAGGAAACATGAATGCAAAATGAATAATTTTGTGTTCAGGTTTCCCTTTTTTTTTTTTTTGCACACAGGGGATGCGATTGCTTTATTGTTTAATATAACATAATTGAATTATTACATAATGTGATCACATTATGGCTCAGAAATATTGAGCCTAGATTTAAGTAACATGATCACATTAATTAAATAATGTGATAGCATTATTAATTAATGTGATCATGTTACAGGTAATGTCCATAGAATTATTCCCCAACTTCATGCACTTTCCCTCACTCATTTCCAAATAAGAACTAACTATATCATGTGATAAAGATATAATCATGTAAACATGTGGAGAGTAATTTATCATAATATAGTGTTTGTCATCAAGACATATATGAAACACATGTAATGTGAGACATATAAGGGTTATGTCTAGATAGATATAGCAATGATACATTCACTAAATTAATTATCTCTAAATGAGACTGCACAATAAAATTGCATGATATGGATCATGGCACCATAAATTAAGCATAATCAAGCATAAAAATCACAAAACACTATATCATGTAATGTTACACATAATTCCAAGGGCTGCATACAAGGGACATGATCATGTCATAACAAATAATTCCAAGGACCAATTCAAAGGACAAAAATGTTTTAAACAAGGGACATAAATTTATCACACACAAAATACCCAGTGACCACACATAATAAGTAAGCAATGTCTAGCCTATCATGAAATAAAGTAACAACATCAAAGGAGCATAAAACAAGTGACAACTAATCTACACCATCCATATGTACCAATGTCACATCATTAAAAAATAGCATAATGTTAAGCTCTAAAGAGATATAATTTTAGTAAAGAACGGCATTTGATTTGTATTTATAGGATTCCAATCGAATAATTTACTTTAGTCAAATTATAAAACATTCAGGATCACCCATATGTATATGGAAAATTTTATAAACTATATGTTAAATAGTTTTATTATAATGTCATGCTAAGCAAATAGGCCCACAACAAAAACTTGTTTGAAGAACATGAACCTATCCTAGAAAGCATGTATAGTTAGCTTGAGGTTGAGAGTAGTCTAAGAGTGATATAAATTAGTTTGAGTAATGACTTATGAATTATTGTGTAGTGGTGATGGAAAACAAAGGGTTCATACCCACATATAGATAAATAGAAATAGTAATGATGAATAAGAGTCATATATTTGAGTGTAAGTCAAATTTTTTAACATAAATCAAGTTTTAACATTGTCAAGTACCTCTAACCAGATGTAGGTATCTACATTCCCCACCCCCATTATTCTAGTAATGAAATTTATAAAGTAAAGGAGAAATGTATACTTGAGGGTGTATAACACACTTTGTATTTTTATAAGAAACTCCAATTGTGTATGACACTAAATTTAGCAAAACCTACAACAACATAGGAAGTAGTTAAGTCCATATTTGAAATTTGAAAATCTAAACTCTTAATTTTAAAATTGAAAATAGAGAAAGGAAGGAGTAAACATGTGGGGAGATGAAAACATGTCACCTTGTAACCTATAAAATATGATTCTTCCATATTAAAGCATTGGTTAAATGTGGTCCCTTGAAAAAGTACTTGAAATAAAATTCCTCATGTTGAACCATTGGCGAATTGAGAGTGATTAAATATAAATTTTGAATAACTAATCAATCCATTGAGTTGGAAAGATACATGATCCAAATATCATAAATGAGTAAAATTACCCAATGTACTAACACAAAATAACATGTAACAATGATGGGTTCACTAGAAATGATTTCAAGGTCATTAAGTGTCACTAGACTTGAATACACATCACCCATAAAATAATGTGGAACCACACAATGGGTTTGTTAGAAGTAATTCCATGGTCATTGAATGTATTTAGACTCAAATGTACACTTCATAGAACATAATAAATCACACCACTATAGATGGATCAAGTCTCAATTTTGAATAACTAATCAAGCCCTTGAGTTGGAAATATACATGTTTGAACTCTTCTGAATGGGGAAAAGTACCCAATGTACAACCCAAAAGAATATGTAACCATGATGGGTTTACTAAAAGTGATGCCAAGGCCATTGAGTGTCAATATAATTGAACATACATCACCCATAATATAAGGTGGGACCACACAATAGGTTTTTTAGAAGTAATTCCAAGACCATTGAGTGTCTCCAGACTCAAATGTATATTTCCCATAACATAATGAATCACACCACTACATATTGATCTAGTTTGTATTTAAATGATCAAAATATAATGATTAATATTCATGCCCACAACATGATTATTGTGATAATATATTTGAATTAAAATAACAACCATTTATCATTGAATCTTTAAACTATATTGTAGTGTATATGTGCATGAACTAATATCATGCTTTTTGAATTTGAAAATTGTTTATATGTTTATGAACTACCATCCTGCATTTTCAATTTGAAAAATGCATATATGTGCATGAACCAATATTATGCCCCATTAATTTGTGACAAATCATATAGAATTTTGTGCATCTATATGCTCAATAGTAATTATATGTGAAACTTGGAATCATTGTTCATGTAAATGTTTTGCATGTGTCCATGTAGATGCATCCAAGTGTGTATGAATATGTACTCATGTCTCTATAAAATGAGTGTATATACATGTTATATTCCCCCTTAATATATATAAATGTGCCAATATCTATAATGTATATAATTTTTAAATTATTTTATATATTTGAAATATGTATTATGTCATAAATTTTTATGTTTCTATTCATGAAGGCTTTAATATCTAAGACATGCCCTCTGTAATGCCCCCATTTTAAGATAAAGGATATAGCCTACAAGTCACTCAACTCAAAAGAAGAGCCAACTATGTCATGTGATATAGATATAATCATGTATAATCATATCAACATGTAGAGAGTATGTTATCATAATATAGTGTATGTCATAAAGGCATCTATGAAACATATGTAATCAGAGGCATACAAGTGTTATGTCTAAAGAAATATAATAATGATGTATGCAGTAAAGTAATCATATCTAAATAGGAGTACATAGTAATATTGTATGATATATATCATGACACCATCAATCAAGGACAACACAAAATTTCATGCAATGTCACACATAAGGCCAAAGGTTGCATACAAGGAACATTAACATGTCTCAACAAACAAATCCAAGGGCCACTTACAAAGGAAATAAAAATATAGAAAAAAAGGGACATAAATATATCACACACATAAGGCCCAAAGGCCACACGCAATAATTAAGCAATGTATATCTTATCATGCAATAAATTAATAACATTAAATGAGCATGGAATAAGTGACAGCTAGTCTACACCATCCATATGTACCAATGTCACATCATATAAAGGTAGCATATCCATGTAACACAATGTAAGATATGAGTAACTAGAAATAATTTGTAAGATATATATCTCAACATGGTATAAATGTAAAAAATATATCTAACATATGACAATGTGACCTATAGAATAAAATACCCCCAACATAGGCATGACCACTAGGTAAAAGGGAGTCCAACATCTAAGTTTTCATCTATGCATCACTCATATACCTTGTGAAATGCATGTGTTTTAAAAATAATATGTTATCTACCAAACATGTGATAAATAACATATAAATAAGTAAACTAATAATTCATGTAATGCTAAACTCCTGATTTTTTTTTTTTTGAGAATATTTTGAATGTTTTTGTATTTTTAAAATACTTTATTTTTTTTGTATTTTTGGATTTTTTTTATTTTTTATGTATTTTTGATATATTTGATTTTTTTTATATTTTTTAAATATTTGAATGTGCATAAAATAAGATAGCCAATGATCCCATCAATGGGAAGACCATAGTGAGTGCCTATATCATAGAATGGGAGGGTGAATTTTTGTGAACAATAAGTGCTTAGATGAATAAGAATATAAAAGGTAATTGGGTGCTATAATGTAATTGTCTTGATCACTACCCATAGAATAAAGTGTAGGATGTGTATTTATAAAGGGTACAGGACTTGGTGGTATCTATTGTATATTAGTAAAATATTTCACTTTGTGTTCATTGTGGAATATATTGAACCATTTTTGGTTCTACCTTAGGATGAACTATAGATATGATGATATCTTTTAACTTTGAATAAATGTTTGATGTGAATCTCATTATCTAGGAGGGTATACTACTCCCCTTAGAACTGACTGTAAATAAACATCCTACATAGGTGCAACAATTACTTCTACACTATGTTCCTTAAAAGGTATAATAATAAACTATGGTGGTGGTGGGGAAGGAGGAGGATATATTGTTGACTGTAGAGGGTATTCATATCAAATGCCTAAAACATTGGTCACTTGATAAAAATGTATATGTTTGAGATATTGATTAACTGTGGATGGCACTGCATGAGGATTTTGTATCCAATAGAGTCCTAATAACATGTCAAAGACCCATATGTTTTTTATGACTAAGAATTAAGTAGTTATTTTCATTTAACTAACTCTAAGAGGTAGCATCATATGCCCAAGATTATTTTTTATATGTCCACAAAAATCTTTAACTAATTTTCATGTATCTTGTAAATTATGGTCTATGTACCCAAGAGTGTGAAGAAGTGTCATTATACATACGTCTTCACTTAACCCATTGTAAATCATGAAACTATGTATGTGTTTAACCTTTCTTGGGAATTGAGGGTTAGGGGAGAGTATCCTAATGAAACAAATGGATAAATTATTCTAAAATTAGGCCAATTAAATAATTCAAATTAATAATATTTTGATATTGTGTTGAATTATGAAAATATCTTAAATATGGAAAGTAAAATTTCAAAAATTAATTTGATAGTATCAACATGAAGAAGAAACAATACTTAGTTTATTTATTATTATGACTATAAATCTAGAAGATGAAATTATAGGATTATATTCCTTAATGATTCATCAAATTCTAAATATTTGCTTTTTATCAGCCTAGACACTACCATTACGATATAGACACTACTATTGACACTTCTATCCTAAATCTGATGCTTATGTCTATTATGAATTATAATTCCTTTTTTGAAATTACCAATTGCACCTATTAAGGTTCACTATCACCTTGTATATTATCAACTTGGATCATGTACATAGGTTATGGATATCAATATTTTATTTAAAACCCTGGGAGCTTTGATTTGGGCATGTCACCTTGAAAATTTGGGGTTAGTGGGCTCAAGTTAAGTTAATATGTCCTCAAAGACCCATATATTAATGAGTGCTACCTACATATCCATATATTCTAAAATGGACCTTACATCAATGTAGTTCTCTCCTTTGTGTGGACTTATGTGTGAACAATTGTGCAATATGTTATATGTGAGTGCATATATCGATCTAGCTTGTGACTTGATAAATATTGATCATGGGTTGATATTTTAATGTTTCAAACCTATATGAATATTTCTAATATGACCAATTTTTAAATAGGAAAGAATAGGGTAGTATAACTTAGTTGTGAAAATGATTAAGTGAGCTTGATAGGTGTTTGTTTGGTAATTGTTATACATTACTTGGTTGATAGTGAATGACATTTTATTTGTATTTATACCACACCTTTTAAAGTGATCTCATGGGAAGGTTAATTAAGGAAAATAGGCAAACCCATACATGTCTATATATTTTCAATTTTGACCATTTGTAAGGTTTGAACACTAACATTATATATAAGACATTGGCATCAATGTTAGTGTCTTAGTTCGGATGGTAGTGATCAAGAGGATAGAATGTTGTTGAAGATATGTAACTACCAGAGTAGAATATAATTCAGGTTTTATGAAAATTATAGGCTAAATGTGGTCTAGGGAACCAAAAAATTAGGGTTGGACTATAAGATAATAATTTAGGTACCATGAGATAGTGAACAAGAACCTTTTGGCAGTGAGTAGGTCATGAACTAAAGGGTTGACCCATGAGTGATATTTTTCAAGTGTACAAGACTAGTTTATCATATATAATCATATTTTAGTATCTACATTTGTTCCCCTTTAATCTAGTAATGCATAATAATGAAATTACTAGGTTTAAATGATATAAATGTGTACCTTGGTTTGTATAACACACCTTGATTTTGCTTGAGTCTAGTTTGAATTTGATGTTTGTGTATTAATTGAAACTAATATAATGTTACAGTGTAATTAGTTCATATAATCTAAAAATGGAATAATTTAAATATTTGAAAAAAAAGGAGCAAGGAAGGAGTACACTTGCATGTCAATGCAACCATGTTTACCCTTGGTAGTTTACTTTAGTAACGATGCTTCTTTGCTAAAGAATTGGAGAAAGAGGTTCACAATTAAACCTTAGAGGGTAATCATTCCCTTAATCTAGTGTAAGGTTGAGTTGTGTCAAGGCCATTGAGATCACTGAATATCAATCACACAACTTGAGTGTATACATAATCTAACCAATCTAGCTAATCTCACCCAGGTCAAATGGTGTAACCATATCAACTTGAAAATAATAATTAGTTCTAAGGCCATCGAGGGTTTTGTGTCTCAACTACACTACTTAAGGGATCCAACTATTGCAGATAGTTAAAGCTCAATCGGTGCATCTTGGTAAGGTCAGTGCATAAGTGTGTATATGATCTAAATATATATTTGTGATTTGCTGCATTTTCATGGCATATGCACATCTAATATGTATCAAGATAAATTATATATCAAATTGTAACCTCTGTTCTATAAAATGTGTATAATATCTATCACAAATCTAAAAGTGTATGTCTCAATTTTATAAAAATGGTTCCAAATGCATAATATTATGACCCAACTATATATAGATAATGTAAATTGTATCAAATTCTACCAATTGTGTGTATGTGGACTCATGTATCTATGACATGCCCCCATTGATATGCCCCCCCTTTTGAGGTGAGAGGAATTCAATTTGAGATTCATATTATCTCAAAATAATAAGATAACCATGTTATATTTGTATCAATCATGTAGTAAAGAAGAATACAATGGTATCATGTCTAAGTATATGTATCAATGAAGCTCACAGTATTTAAACACAACAAGCCCTAAGATACATAATATGGATCATGGCAATGTCTATAATTAATAAACACAAGATAAACAAATAATCAAGCACACACAAGAGCACTCAATGTCATGCAAAAGGGGTCTAAGGAGATTGAAAATAAGGGTCATGTTCAAATGCCACACACTCAAGGGGAAGATATATTCAAATGTCTAAACACCAAATAAATAACACTTAGGGCACTATGGTCAAAAAAGAATAAACATGTTAAAATTTACATGATCAAGATGAGGTATAAAATAAGAAGTGCACTCAAGTAAGCCATGTGAGAAGATGAATAGGTGAAATATAATCAACTAAAATAAGCATATCATATTAGTCTCTGCATACATATGTTATCAAAATGTCATGTAGCATGGCATATCTAGCACACTGTGCAAGATGTAAGCATGAGTATAGACATGTGTAAGTGTTAGTTTATAAGCTCAAAATGATAATATAAAGTGAGCATAAAATAATATAACCTATATCAATCATGATCAATAAAATCAAAATATCCCAACATAGTGTGTCATGTGGGTGGACAAAAGGTCTAACATCTTTAGGCTCATTTATCATGGATCTAGTGTATACTTGTATCACCATCAAGTACTTATGAAACATATGTGTGTATATAAAGGACAAATGATATGGTATTTACTAAACATAAAGTAAACAACATATACAAAAGCTAGTAAACATGTAAATGCTAATTATTTTTATATTTTTTATTTATTTGAATGTTTTTATATTTTTTTTATTTTTTTGTATTTTAGGAATGAGAATGATAGTTGATGATACCATATAAGGTATTCTCATAGGGTGATCTAGACTTAGGATAGGGTACAAAAAATTGGTCATGCTACCAATGATCATGTATATGTACTAAATCTAAAATTACAGAATTTATAATACTCTGCCTATGTCTCATATAAATTTGTGGTCATAAAGAAATAGTAGAAGCTATAGTATAAGTTGTAGTGGTTCATATAACCCATTTCTTAATTCTCTATTGATTTTTTGATATAACTATAATTTTGGGTATTTTTACCCTCTCTGAAACATGTTGATATGCTCTCAAAATTTTGTTGGGTTATGAAGGTACAGATGATGGCTCCATGGAGTCCACTATATATCTCTAATGCAACATCCTCTATAGTGTTGATCACTTAATAAATGGGTCACCTTTTTCTTACCCTCTCTCACATTATTAACCTTAATATGTTGTATAATTATTTGTATTGTAAAAACCTATCTTATTATAGTAGATGTTCATATTGAATCCTTAAAATTATGATTACCCTATTATCATGAATATACTTGAGATATTTGTTGTCCCCCAAAAATATCACTCATTTTTCGGACAAAATTTGAACTATTTTGGTCCTACAGACTAAAATTGTCTCTTCCCTTTTCAAAATTTGTCTTGGGAATTCAAATTCCTCATTTTTTAAGCTTCTCAAAAATCTATGGACTCTGTAGGCTTAAATCTACAGACTCTGCAAGCTTAAATCTACGGACTCTGCAGGCTAAGTTCAATGGGCTTTACAGGTTGAAATCTATGTACTCTTTCAAGGTTAGAGAAAACTACGAACTTGGTTTCTATGAACTCTATAGGTAGATTCAATTCTATAAGTTCAAAGGCTTCTGCAGGCGGGTTCAACCAAAAGAATCAGTTTTTAACACTTGGTCATTTTCGGGATTGGTTCAGTGTCTTGGTTCAAACAAAAATCTCCATTGGAAAGCATCATTAGGAGGTTCAATGCATTTGGTTCAACAGTTGGTTCAATGTCAAAAGGTTCATCAGTCAGTTCAAGGCTTTGTTTGAACCATTGAACCAAAACTTGGTCAACAATTGGTTCAATGTCTTTTGGTTCAATGGTTAGTTCATCACTTTGGTTCATTTAATTGAACCATTGGCTTGAACCATTTTGGTTCAAATCTTGGTTCAATCGATTAGTTTAATGAAGAGGTTCAATGGTTGGTTCAAATAAAGGGTTCATCGGCTTGAACCATTTTGGTTCAACCAAGCGGTTCAACAGTTGGTTCAAAGATTTGGTTCAACAAAGAGGTTCAAAGCCTTGGTTCAACAGAGTGGTTTAACAGCCTTGTTCAAAAGGAGTGATCCAATGTAAAAGTTTAAAGATCCTCCTGAAGGACAAGTGCCCTTGTGGAGGGCACTTGGTCAACGAAAATACCCTTTAGAAGGGTCATTTTCAAAAAGACTAAGGCAAGTCTAAGGCACAATTCCTTCAGACTTTTTGTCCGAAGGAATTCCTTCAGACAAAAAGTTTAAAAGAATTCTGAGAAGTCATGGGAGTAAATCCTAAAGGAATTCACATATATGGCAAACGAAACAATTTCTGCAGTCTTTTTGTCTGTGGGAAATTTTTGTAGACAATTTTTCTGCTGGAATTTGTCCACAGGAATTGTCCATGGGAATTTTCTTGAGGAAAAGCTCAAGTAAAATACCTATGGGAATTTGCAAAAGGCCACCAAAGGAACCCAAAGGGCAGGTGCCCTTATGGGGGACTCTCAGCTGCCAATTTGAAGAATACTTCCCCAAAGCTGAAGGGTCACCCAAAGAAGCTTGAAGGCCATCCAAAGACCGCTCGAAGGGTAGATACCCTTGCGGGGGGCTCTTCTCGACCCAAAGCGGGTCATTTCTTAAGGCCTAAAAGGGAAAGTTCAAAATAGGAAAGCACCAAATAGAAAAGCTGAAAGAGGACCAAGGGGTGACGTGCTTAAAGACGTCAAATTCAACACAGTGAACTAGCTATTGAAAACATAGTGACAGGCGCATGGATGTCAATTTAAAACCTCATAAAATAGCCATTGATCCTTTGAACCTACTGACCCAAACGCATTCACAGGCTTTAAGGCCAAGACCAGCAGAAAGTGAGGAAGGAACAGAATAGCAAATTGAATCCAAGACCCAATTCAATTAACCAAGAAAGGAGGAATGATGAAGGTAGGATTAGATCTCCAGGTGGACATTGAAAGTTGCAAACTTTCAATAGCGTCACTTATTTCTCTACATTAATAAAATTAAATGGGTAAACATCCCTAAGTTCTAGCCTGTCTTCTTAATAGATTCCAATGCAATATGATGTGTTACTATTCTCGAGTCCTTCTTGAAGAGGCTATATAAGGGACTCTCTTCTATTGTAAAAGGATCTCTTTTTTGACAATCAGAACGAAACTCTACCCAAATTGAAAGACACTTCTGAGACTTTGAGCTTAGTTTGTTTATCATATTTTGTTATTGGAATAAGAAAGCAAGTGGTTTTTCAAACTTTGTGTTGTAATATCTTTGTTGTTGAGGAAACTATTCTTATGTCTTTTTCCTTAATATATCTTATGTTCCTTTAATTCAATAAGTAGAATTAGTGACAGCAGTCAAGAAGGTGTCCTGAAGAGTCAATTGTGGAGAGACTTTGTGCCCTCATAATTGACTTTAGTGTGTTTTCTTTTCATTTTTATGTAAAGGACCTTGGGGTGACTTTGTGCCCTTATTGTCCTTCGTATCTTACTCTTGAGCAATTGAGGCATAGACTTTGTGTTGCATCTCGATTTGTTGGTTATTACATCCTTTGTTACATTTTGTTGTTACTACCAAGAGTATTCTTGTGGTTTTTTGAATAGTACTTTTGAAAGAAAAGGAGTGTTCTCTGTTATTTCCATTGAGTTTTTCCTTTGATTTGTATGCATCATCTCTAAAGAAAGAGAAATGGATGGTTTGTCCTACCCTTGAGTATTATTTTCTATTTATATATATATATATAGCATACCTACAGGAAACCTCCCCTTGATGAGAGGAGAGATCATTGTCCTTCTAATGTGGTAAACCTACACATTTGGATGACTAATCTTCCTACTTTGGCTGATCAGACCTATTTTGTTTATCAGTACGTTGATCGATAAAATATTCAACCAATAGTTTTTGGCGACTCTACTGGGGAATATAAAATCCATTATCCATTTATAATCTATCCATTCACCTCCACACTAACTGGGAAAGAATGCACAGTTTAAAGCCTCAAGCTTTAACTGAAGCAAAGTCAATTCTTTTCCACTTTTGTTTCAAAATCTGGTAGATTCAAGGTATACACGAAGCCAAAGGGCTAAAGGGATTGTTGACCCTATATTCAAGTCAGTACAGCAAAGTGATTTTGATCTATTTCCTTCACCATCTCGTCACCAATGAACCAAGATTATTCCTTTTACTAAAGTCAGATCTCCATTGCCAAATGAAGTATCTACTTCTATTATTGATAAATCTTTGCCTATAGTTACCCCTTTGATATTTGTTATCCCTCATTTTCATAATCCTACAATGGCAGTTCAAGGCCCCTAGGGTAATGCTTTTGGTCCTCTCAATATTACTCCACCTCTACATAAACTTCCACCTAGTTCAAGAAAGAATTTCCCCAAATTCTATGGTGATGGGAAAGTTCGTCTTGATGAACACATTGCAGCCTTCAGCATAGCTTGTGGAGTAATTAGAGTAGAATTTGAAGATGTAGCAGTTAAGATTTTTGTGGAGACACTACAAGGTGCTGCTACAGATTGGTTTTATTATCTATAGGCTTGGTCAGTGACTGATTAGATTAGAATACTCTCAAAGCTAAGTTTGAAGCTAGATTCAAACCTACAGAAGATGCACATACACTTTTGGCTCAACTTACACAGATGAAGAAAGAGCCTCATGAGTCTATGAGAGATTTCATAGCAAAATTTGACAAACTAAAAAATAGAATCCCTGTAATTGCTCGACCTACAACTGAGAATCTCAAATGATTTTTCATTAATTCTCAGCTACCTGAAGTAAGTTTTCTCTTGAGACGTGCTAGTCAAATAGATCTTACTGCAGCTCAACTTTTGGCCACTGAAGTAGAAGATGATCTCATTTTAGTAGGGAAGATATGAAGAGATCTAAATAGAAATAGAGCTTCATCATCTTTCAAATATGCTTCTACAGACACCACAGATCAAATGGTGTAGAAGTTGGCAAATGAGTTGCTTGCTCTCAAAAAGCAAATGGCTCAAGGAATGTCTCCTGCTCCTTCATACAGAAAGACATTCCCAAATCAGTCGTATCAAGGCAATGCTACCAGAAATCAAGGGCAACAAAATTGACTTCCCCCCCCACAAGAGAAACTTGCCCTGGAAGCTCCTCCAACTAATTCAGTAATGGGATATCTTGAAGTAGAATTAGAATTCTCTTTCCAGCCTGAATTGAATCAATAAAATGACACTAATCTCTTTGAAGACAATCAAGAAGAATCAGCTGGCAACTCCCACATTGGTTTCTTGAACTACCAAGATGAACTCAAAAGCAAAAGAGAAGATTTTGATGGATCATATATAGTGTTTACTAGGTCCAAAAACCAATCAGTCCAGCAGGTTGATAAAGAAAAGATAGAAGAGAAACCGTAGCTAGCAGTCACGATTGCTAAGCATGGAACCATTTTGCCTTTTCAGTCAAAGGATCCGGTAATCACCCAAAAGGCAAATACATCAATTTCACCTTCCCCTTCTACTTCAAATTCACAAACTAGCCTACCTCCCATCCTTCCTCAAATTTAGAAGGTTGAAGTACCTTTCTCTATACCTAGTTCAATTCAACCATTTGACATAATTGATCATATCGAAATGACAAAAATACAAATGTCTGAGTTTGAATATTTGCAATTTAATCTTGATCAATTGAATAAGTTGGTCTAATATGTCAAGAACCAAACTATACCTATAGGAAAAAAGGCTAAAAAGGTAACTCTTGATTCTCCAAAGAACACGCATATTCTAAATAATTTGGTCATTACTCCCCCAGCTATTCCTGGAAAAATAGAACCTTTCTATGTTTCCCTGTTAATTAATGGCCACAAGCTGAGTAATTATATTATAGACTCAGGTGCATCTGATAATGTCATGCATACTAAAGTAGTTGAGTCTCTTGGTCTCACACTGACCAAGACATTTAGGAGATGTTTCTCCATAGAGAAAAAGCAAGTACCATTGCTAGGGCAAATCAAAGATGCCCAATTTGCATTTGCAGCCTTTCCGAACAAGAGAATCAAGATGACTGTCTTGGTGGCTGACGTCCCAGCATTCTATGGCATTTTGCTTGGATAAAATTTCTACAAGGACATGGGAGAAGAACTAATCATGGATCTATCTAAGGCAAGGATCCCTGTCCAAGGCATAATGAAGAGGTTGATCCCTGAAAAGGAAGCAAAATATGTGGTCACTCAGACATCAGCCCCTGAAGCTCAAATTCTTTTTGAATCCATAGGTATGGGTAACTATTTTCTATCCATAGATGAAGTACATGAAACACTTGATATAATTCTTGAAAGTGTCAACTTAGAAATTAGTTCAACAAGAACAGTAGAAAAACTAGTACACTGCAATACAGACCAAGAAGGATCCTCCATCTCTGATGAAGGAAAGTCTAAAGAAAAACCAGTATTAGATGAGATATGAAATTTGGAATTTGATGGTAGTTGTTCCTCTACCAGTTTGAGAGTTGGGATTGTGTTGATATGTCCTCAAGGAGATATGTTCCTTTTATCTTAAAAACTATAGTTTAGCAACACTAACAATACAACTGAGTATGAATCTCTGCTACTTGGAATGAAGGTTGCTCAAGAAAAAGGCATCAAATTTCTTCATGCCAAAGGGGATGCTGAATTAGTGGTTTGTCAAGTGAAGAAATTATACCAAACTAATAATGAGAGATTACGCCACTACCATAACTTGGTTTGGGACCAAATTGAAAGCTTTGATGCTTTTAACATTTATGCCATACCTAGAGAGTCTAATGACAAAGCTGATGAACTTGCTATTTCAGGAACTCTCTTAGTTCCTCATTCAGATTTCAAAGAAGATAGGTATACTATTAAGCTGGTCTATAGACCAAGTGTTCTTGACAATGCTGTTTATTGGCAAGTATTCAATGATGATAATCAAATCATTGCTTTCCTGGAATGAAAAGACAATTTTGAACAACTACATTTTGAAGGCAGTAAATCTCAGAAGAATGAATCAGCTTTTGAATCTAGTTCAGATATAAATGAAGAGTTCTTACAGCTGAAAGGAAACAAAATTCCCAAAGGCTTGGTTTCTCTTGAAAAGTTATTTGACAAACATGATAGATTCATCAAATAACAGCAAACAGACTTGATTTTCTCTCAGAGATTCGATCAAGTGAATCTGACCACTGAAGAAAATCCCAAGATGGTCAATATTGGTAAGTGTTGCACCCCTGAAGAAAGATTCAAGTTCACCTATTTACTATCTCAATACATGGATGTCTTAGCATATTCTTATGAAGATCTGAAGTCTCTCAGACTTGATGAAATCTGCCATGACATTCCTCTCAAGGCTAACTCAATGCCCTACAAGCAAAAATCTAGACAGTATAATCTGATAATATCAAGTACTATTCTATCTGAGATATAAAAAATGTTAAATTCTAGAATCATCATTCCAATCCATCATTCTACATGGATTGCAAACATAGTGCCTGTAAGGAAGAAGAATGGCAAATTTTGCATTTGTGTAGATTTCAAAAATCTGAATCAAGCATCTTTGAAAGATAATTATCCTTTGCCAATCATGGATCAAGTGTTTCAAACAGTGATAGGTTCAGAGATGTTATCAATGTTGGATGGCTTCTCAAGATATAATCAAGTTGAAGTTGGTAAAGTAGACTAACACAAGACTACATTCACCACACCTTGGGGTACATTTGCATATAGAAGAATGCCTTTTGGCTTGATAAATGTTGGTGCTACCTTTCAGAGAGCAATGGATTTGGATTTTAAAGATGAGATTGGTAAATTCATAGTGGTATACCTTGATTACTTGACTATCTTTTCAAAGCATCAATTTGATCATGTATGCCACTTATAACAAGTGCTGGAGTGCTACCGCCAAAAGGTAATTTCTTAAATCCTTAAAAGTCTATTTTTGGAGTAACAGAGGGGAAACTCCTTGGACACATTGTGTCCAAATAAGGCATAAAGATTGACTCAAATAGAGTCAAGTATATTCAAGAAATTAATTTGCCTACAAGTAAGAATGTGTTTCATTCTTTCTTCAGAAAGGTGAATTTCTTATGGAGGTTCATCCCTGAATTTGTGAGAAGACTAGACACATTGTGAACATGATGAAAGGGAAGACCATATTCAGCTGGACTAAATAAGGCAAATCAGCATTTCAGGATATCAAAACCGTCATTGCTCATGCCCCTACCTTGGTTTGCCTAGATTACAACAAAGATTTCATCATATACAGCTATGCATCTGAACACACTCTTTCAGCAATTCTTGTTTAACAGGACAAGGAAGGTATGGAATCTCCTATATCTTTCATGAGTTGTCCTCTCAAAACTCATGAGATGATATATTCAAATATAGAGAAGCATGCTTGTGCCTTGGTGAAAGTAGTCAAATATTTGTGCTTCTATATTCTGAATTCACATACTACTGCCCTAGTGCCTAACACTACAGTCAAGTCTATATCAACTCAACAAGAGTTTGGCATGAAAAAAGGTAATTGGATTGCAAAGATCCAAGAGTTTGATCTAGACATCAAACTGACAAAGCTGGTCAGGGGTAAAGGCCTATGCCAATTAATTTCTAACAATAAGCTAGAAGACACACAACATGAAGAAATTGAAGTGGAAGAGACACCAACAGTCCTTTTTGTCTCCACTACCAATGAGTGGTATTTAGGTATCACTCATTTCCTTACCTATGGTGAATGTCTTGCTCATTTGTCTTACAAATAAAGGAGGACTATCAAGTTGAAATCTGCCAATTTTGTCCTTTAGGATAATGGCCTGTACAAGAGAAGCATAGATGGAGTATTCCTTTGTTGTGTAGACAAAGACAAACAAAGCTAGCTTTTGAAATCTTTTCACAATATAGCTTGTGGAGGACATTTTTCTACTTTTGTGACTGCTCACAAGATTCTGTGAGCCAGGTATTACTAGCTAACTCTTTTCCAAGATGCACATAAGTGGGTGAGAAAATGTGAACTCTGTCAACAATTTATTGGAAGACCCAAGTTAGCTGATATGCCTCTCAAGCCAGTGATCATAGAAGAACCTTTCTAGCAATGGGGACTTGATTTTATTGGGACTATAAACCCATCTTCAAGTGCTGGACATGATTATGTCCTTACAACAACTGACTATTTCACCAAGTGGGTAGAAGCAATCCCAACTAAGCATGTTACTTCAGAAGTTGTGTGCAACTTCCTCAAAGAGAATATCATTTCTAGGTTTGGAGTTCCAATCAAAATTATTACTGATAATGTAGCTTGTTTCACCTCTCAAGAGATTACACAATTTTGTTTCCATTATGGAATTACACTCTCTCACTCTTCTGATTATTTTCCACAAGGGAATGGACAAGCTGAATCCAGCAATAAGAATCTGGTAACTATTATCAAGAAGCTAGCAGATGACAATCAAAGAACATGAAATAAAGCATTGGTTGATGCTCTATGGGTAGATAGGATCACACCAAAGAGGGCAATTGGTATGTCTCCTTTTCAACTTCTTTATGGTATCAATGCTGAGATACCAATCACCTTAGAATTGCCAGCCTTGAAATTGGCAAAGGCAATTAAAGATCAGACATATGAAAGCTCTCTTGATAAAATAATCTTGTGCCTAACTTAACTAGAGGAATAGAGAACTATGGTGGTGGATATAATTACTACTCATCAAAGTCTGGTAAAGAAACTCTTTGACC
Organism: Torreya grandis; assembly: GCA_037957365.1. Taxonomy (NCBI): domain Eukaryota; kingdom Viridiplantae; phylum Streptophyta; class Pinopsida; order Cupressales; family Taxaceae; genus Torreya; species Torreya grandis. Next base: position 273,543 of record JARHVA010004705.1, read on the forward strand.
AAAAGGCCAAAAATTGTGATTTCCAGATTGGGGATCAAGTCCTGCTGTGGGACAAAAGGAGAGAACCAAAGGGGATGCATGGAAAGTTTGACTCCCTTTGGAGAGGCCCATTTATAATTCATTAGCACATTGGTGAAAATAGCTTTCTACTGAAATATCAAGATGGCACACTCTTTTCTCTACTTCAGAATGGGCAGCATCTAAAACACTTCAACTCTTGAAATGTCAGATTATTGCGTCTGTTTATATGTATATTTATACAGTTTTTAATTCTATTTTGTTTTGTTTGTTTCCTTTTTTTGATGCCTTTCATTTCTTGGTAACATGACTCTGTAACTCAATGGTACACATGAAGACACTGGAGATTCTAGATTCTACTCCCTTCAATCCTTTTTGCAATTGATTGAAGTTCCCCAACTGGAGCCAGCTATTGTCCCCCAAAAATATCACTCATTTTTGGGACAACATTTGAACTATTTTGGTCCTACAGACCAAAATTGTCTCTTTCCTTTTCAAAATTTTTCTTGGGCATTCAAATTTCTCATTTTTTAAGCTTCTCAAAAATCTCTAGACTCTGCAGGCTTAAATCTATGGACTCTATAGGAAGAGAAAAATCTACGGACTCTGCAGGCTAAGTTCAATGGGCTTTACAGGTTGAAATCTATAGACTTTTTCAAGGTTAGAGAAAACTACGGACTTGGTTTCCACACACTCTGCAGGCAGATTCAATTCTACAAGTTCAAAGGCTTCTGCAGGCAGGTTCAACCAAAAGAATCAGTTTCTAACACTTGGTCATTTTTGAGATTGGTTCAGTGCCTTGGTTCAAACAAAAATCTCCATCAGCAAGCATCAACAGTAGGTTCAATGCATTTGGTTCAATGGTTGGTTCAATGTCAAAAGGTTCGTCAGTTAGTTCAAGGCTTTATTTGAACCGTTGAACCAAAACTTGGTTCAACGGTTGGTTCAACTGATTGATTCAACGGTTGGTTGGTTCAACTGATTGGTTCAATGAAGAGGTTCAACAGTTGGTTCAAATAAAGGGTTCATTGGCTTGAACCATTTTGGTTCAACCAAGCGGTTCAATCAAATGGTTCAATAGTTGGTTCAAAGCCTTGGTTCAATGAAGAGGTTCAAAGCCTTGGTTCAATAGAGTGGTTCAACAGCTTGGTTCAAAAGGAGTGATCCAATGTAAAATTTTAAATATCCTCCCGAAGGACAAGTGCCCTTGTAGAGGGCACTTGGTCAACGAAAATACCCTTCAGAAGGGTCATTTTCAAAAAGACTAAGGCAAGTCTAATGCATAATTCCTTCAGACTTTTTGTCTGAAGGAATTCCTTCAAAAAAAAGTCTGAAAGAATTCTGAGAAGTCGTGGGATTAAATCCCAAAGGAATTCATGTATATGGAAAATGGAACAATTTATGCAGACTTTTTGTCTACGAGAAATTTTTGTGGACAATTTGTCTACAAGAATTTGTCTACGAGAATTTGCCTGGGTAAAATACCCATGGGAATTTGTGAAAGGCCACCGAAGGACCCCGAAGGGTAGGCGCCCTTGCGGGGGATTCTCAACTACCAATTTGAAGAATACTTTCCCAAAGCTGAAGGGTCGCCCGATGAAGCCTGAAGGCCATTCGAAGACCGCCTGAAGGGTAGATACCCTTGTGGGGGACTCTTCCCAACCCAAAGTGGGTCATTTCTTAAGGCCCAAAATGGAAAATTCAATCCAGGAAAGCACCAAACAGAAAAGCCAAAAGAGGACCAAGGGGTGATGCACCCAAAGATGTCAAATTCAACACAGCGAACTAGCCATTGAAAACATAGTGATGGGTGCATGAACGTCAATTTTAAAGCTCATAAAATAGCCATTGATCCTTTGAACCTACTGACCCGAATGCATTCATAGGCTTTAAGGCCAAGACTAGCAGAAAGAGAGGAAGGAACAGAATAGTAAATTGAATCCAGGACCCGATTTAATTAACCAGGAAAGGAGGAACGCTGAAGGTAGGATCAGATCACCAAGTGGACACTGAAAGTTGTAAACTTTCAATAGCATCACTTACTTCTCTACATTGATAAAATCAAAAGGGTAAATGCCCCTAAGTTCCAGTCTATCTTCTTAATAGATTATAATGCAATATGATGTGTTACTGTTCTCGAGTCCTTCTTGAAGAGGCTATATAAGGGACTCTCTTCTATTGTAAAAGGATCTCTTTTTTGACAATCAGAACGAAACTCTGACCAAATTGAAAGACACTTTTGAGACTTTGAGCTCAGTTTGTTTATCATATTTTGTTATTGGAATAAGAAAGCAAGTGGTTTTTCAGACTTTGTGCTGTAATATCTTTGTTGTTGAGGAAACTATTCTTATGTCTTTTTCCTTAATATATCTTCTATTCCTTTAATTCAACAAGTAGAATTAGTGACAACAGTCAAGAAGGTGTCCTGAAGAGTCAACTATGGAGAGACTTTGTGCCCCCATAATTGCCTTTAGTGTGTTTTCTTTTCATTTCTGTGTAAAGGACCTTGGGGAAACTCTGTGCCCTTATTGTCCTTTGTATCTTACTCTTGAGCAATTCAGGCGTAGACTTTGTGCTGCATCTCAATTTGCTGGTTATTACATTCTTTGTTACATTTTTTTGTTACTACCAAGAGTATTCTTGTGGTTTGTTGAATAGTACTTCTGAAAGAAGAGGAGTGTTGTCTGTTATTTCCATTGAGTTTTTCCTTTGATTTGTATGCATCATCTCTGAAGAAAGAGAGATATATGGTTTGTCCTACCCTTGAGTATTATTTTCTATTTATATATATATATAGCATACCTATAGGGAACCTCCCCTTGATGAGAGGAGAGATCATTTTCCTTTTGATGTGGTAAACCTACACATTTGGACGACTAATCTTCCTACTTTGGTTGATCAGACCTATTTTGTTTATCATTACGCTGATAAACAAAATATTCAACCAACAATATTTATGCACAATAGATGGTACTATGTAGAGATTATGAATCCAAGGTCATCCTAGTAAAATATCAAATACTCTTATTTGTTTTATAATTGAAAATGTTTTGGTCACATGTGTTGAACCAACCTATAAATGGAAATCAATCTCACCAAAAACTTATTTTTCTTTCCCATCTAATGCTTTCATTATCTTGGTCGAAAGGTATAAATCATCATATATATATCCCAAATGTGTTAATAATCTCATTTTACCTACATTCTCATTCCAACTATTATCAACCATAACACTTTATATAGGCTAATGATCAATATGTGCTCTAATAAATAACAAGTGAAGATTTGAGTCATCTTCCACAATTTCACTATCATCAAATGTATTAGAAGGCCTTTGAACCATAGGAGGTATCTCACATGTAATTGTTAAAAAATCCCACCTAATGGTTGCCCATAATATGATGGATGAGGATGTGAATTATATGCAAATTGTACTTCCAGTGCTTCTTATAATGGATTTTTGAATACCTTTTGGTTTTTATGTTCACTATGTTGTGATCCTAAATCCTTTGGTAAATCATCAAATGTAATATTTTCACTATCAATTAGGTATTGTATCTTGTGCTTCAACTTATAACATATATTCTTATAATTCTAAACACATTGTTGATACTTACAATAAGCATTTTCATCATATCCTTTTGTTATAGGTCAAATCGTATCAACCTCTAAGGGAGAAGGGAGAGATATGATATGATAATCAACTAGATTCTTAAGGAACAAAGTTGGAGACTGAAGTAATATTTTAAATTATCTCTTAGGTGTATTGGATAAGATGATCTAATTAGGTTACTATGAAATTGTATTCATCATTTTTGTTACTTCCTTCTTAGCCACTAGAGGTTTTACCTTATAGCTTGGTTTGATATGCAACTTAGTATTTGATGTAGTCCATAAAGTTTCATTTTTAGATCTCAGATGATATGACATAAGCCCTAAAACTATTTAAACTTATTAAAGATAATAGACTCATGGAGTGTGGCCAGAAAATTTTTCTTAAATATATCTTGAAGTTCTTTATCTTCCATTTGATTTGTCATTTTGGCCAAAATTATCCTATAGCTCAAAACATATTCATTGATGGTATCATTGGTTCCTTTCTTGCTCTTTGAAATTTCTACATGTGATATATTTTTAGTAATTCTGATAGATAAATGTGCTATAAATTAACTCACCAAAGGTTTGAAGGCTTTCACTAATTGTATTGGTAAATCATAGAACCATCTTAAATCATAGTTCTTTATATTTATTGTAAATATTTTTGTCAAAATTTAATCATTAGAAGAATAAACAAGACATGCTACATCAAAATATCAAATATGTTTCTTAGGGTCACCCTTGCCATCATAAAGTATGAAATTGGGTGTTACAAAACTGGTTGAAAAAGGGAAAAAATATATCTTAGGTGTAATATAATTATGTAATACATCTTGTGAATCAATAAGATGAGTTGATTTTGAATATTTTTACTCAATATTTTTAACCTTAACTTCCAAATTTTGAATAACTTCAAGAAGAGTATACACATTAGACCCACAAATATTTTATATTTGTGAAATTACCAAAGGGGATGCAAACATTACTTTTATTGATGTAGGCATTGAAATCAATAATTAAGATGAAACATTGATTGTTCCCATGGAGGATATAACAATATTTATTTGGTCTTCAAGGAACAATTACTTGAAGACATATCTTGTGCCCCCATTAGATGTAGTAATCAATGATGTAATCAAGGTGAGGGATAATGTGATTAAATACATAGTAGTACCACCTAAATATTCACCATTTTTAGATGTGGATGCATTAACCTTAGAATGTTTACTAATTTCATCTCGTGTAACATACAAAAATGCAACAAGAAATTCCTTATTTGTATTAAGGGGATTAATTAATGCCTCCTTATCTTTACTTTTAAAATGATATTTTCTATTAAAAAATTTCATTTATTATAAATTAAAACCAATGATATTAATAATAATTTAAAATTTTAGATCTGAAAAGTAATCACAATAATCTTGAATTCTAGAATGTTGAAAACCCTAGAGCAACCTATGGTTGCACAAGAAGACTCAAAGGTTAGGTTCACCAAATTTTTAACCTTTTTTTGGAATTGATGGTTATGGGGATAATAGCATGATTAAATCAATGGATAAACTTTTCTAAAAGTAGGTCAATTAAATAATTTATATTCACAATATTCTAATATAATGTTGAATTATGAAAGTATGCTAAATACAAAAAGTACAATGTCAAATAATAATTTGAATGTAGAAACATGATGAACAAAATAATACTTAACTTATTTAATAGTGCATAGATAGATCTGGTAGATGCAGGTGCAGGAGAAGACAAGATGATTCTCTGCAATGATTTGTCAGATTCTAGATATTTATTTTTTGTCAGCCTAGACACTAACATTAAGAGCTAGACACTATCATTAAAGATTCTATCCTAGATCCAAAACTTACATATGGTATAGAATACAATTATTATTTTTAAAATGACCAACTACACCTATTAGGGTCCATTATCACCTTGTAGATTATGAACATGGTTTTCTCAAAACCACAGGTCTAACTTGGGCATTTCACCTTGTAAAATGGGGGTTAGTGGGCTCAAGTGAAGTCAAGCTAACTTTAAATTCTTATATATTAATGAGCACTACTTAAATATCCATATAATGTAAGGAGGCCTCAGACTAATGTAGTTATCCCCCTTATATGGGCTTATGTGTGAAACATTATGCAACATGTTATATGCGAGTATGTGTAGTGATATAGCTTGTAATTTGACAAATATTGTTCATGGTATGCTCTTTGAATTAATTAAAACCTATAATAAAATTGATCATATGATTTATTTGTAAATAAGAAAGATTAGGGTAGTATAAATTAGTTGTGTAAATGATTAAGTGAGTTGTATAGGTGTTTGTTTGGTAATTACTAGATATCTCTTGGTTGATAATGAATGAAATTTGATTTTTATTTATATCAGACCATTTAAAATGATATCATGAGAGGTTTAATTAAGATAAATAGGTTGACTTATACATGTCAAAATATTTTAAATTTTAATAATCTGTAAGGTTCAAATAATAGTATCAAATCTAGGACACTAGCGTTGATGTTAGTGTCCTAGTCTTGATGGTAGTGTTTGAGATGATAAAAAATTGTTGAAGATTAATAAATACCATAGTAGCATATAAATTGGGATTTATTTAGACTGTGGGATATTGTTTAACCCTAAATAAATAAGTGTGGGGATAGGTTTAAATATAGAATAACTTAAACATAAGGATGAATAAAACTATTCTAAAGCAAGCCAATTAATTCAAAATTCAAATAAATGAATGTTTTAAATTAGAATGTTGAGTTATGATAAATATAGAAAGTACACTCAAAATAGTCATTTGATTACATAAACATAAATAAGAGATAATAATTATCTTATTTTCAAATGCGCAGACAAATCTAAGAAGTGTAGAGGTGGAAATAAGCAAGGATAAGATCAGGATCCAGTCATTAGATTCTAAAAACAATATTTATAGAGGCCTAAACACTTTCATCAACCTTATGACACTTGTGTTGACATAGCTGTCTTGATCCCAATGGTTTTGTCTAATACAAAATATTCAATATATTATGAATTGACCACCTGAATCCTTTTAGGTTTTCTTTCACCTTTCTATAGATGAGTGTATGTAGATCAAACCCTAGATCCTCACCTTAGGTTTTTTTACCTTACTAAAAATGGGTTAATGGGATCCTAAAGTTGAGCTAACCTCAAGGACCCATTTATCAATGAACATTACATACATTTCCAATACCATGAATAAGGACTTATACATATGTAATTCTCCCCTAGGTGTTGGCTTGTGTGTGTAAAAGGGTGCAATATAATATATGAAAGGGCATGTAATGATATAGCTTGTAAATTGAAAAATAGTGCTCATGGGTTATTCTTTGAATGATTCAGACCTATAATGTGACTTCTTCTATTATTAATATAAAAATAGGGAAGAATATGATATTAAAACTCAATTTTATAATTGATTAAATACACTTGAATATGTGCTTGCTTGGTATTTTCTAGATGAATAATGAGTAGGCTTAAATTTATGTTTATACCACACCTTTTGAAAATATCTCATGAAAGAGTTAAATTAAAATAAATGGTTTGACCTATATGATTCAAAAGACTTATAAATTAGATGACTTTTGAGGATTAGACGCTCGATAAGAATCTGGACACTTGTGTCGATGCAAGTGTCCCTATGTGGGACACAAGTGTCTAATAGGCTAAGAAGCTATAAAATCTAAAACTCATGGTGAAGGATATATATTAGGTTTTAAGTTTTTAGTATAGTGCAAGATATCTAGGTTATCATAAATGATAGGGTCAGACCATAAGATAAATATTTAGGCACAATGAAATGGCAAATGCAAGCCTTTCAAAAATAGGAAGATCTAGAAATGAAGGGTAGATCCCTCATAGGTATTTGTCAATTATACAAGACTAAGATGATATATAAATCAGATTTTAGAATCTGCATTTCCTCTCTTATAATATAGTAATGTATAAGGATGAAATTACTAGTTCAAAGGAAATAAATGTGTACCTAGGTGTATAAAACACATCTTGCCTTTGATTGAGCCCACTTTGAGTGTTTTTCTAGTATATGACATGTAACCAAGATCATGTTATAGTAAAAATCAGTGTATATAATCTAAAATTTGAAAATAACTAAAATGATTAACTAGAAAGAGAGCAAGGAAGGAGTACATGTTTTAATGCAACCATGTTTCCCATTGGTACTTTGACTTGGTAAATATGATTCCTTATGAAGCATTGAATCTAAGAGAAGTTCAAAGTTGAACCTTGGAGATTTGATGAGGGAGATTGGAAGGTAATTATGCCCCTAATTTGTTGCAAGGGTAAGTTGTGACATGACCATTGAGATCATTGAATCCAAATCACACAACTCAAGTGACACTAAAATAAAATCCATATTAAGTGGTGTAACCAACTCAAATGTTACTCCATTTAGGGTGTTGAATCTCAACCACAATACTAAAAGGAGCCAACTGCTATTGACAAGAAAGCCCCAAAATTATGCTTCCTAGTGAAAACTGTGATTCTTAGTAAATAAGTTTGAATATGTATCTATAATTTTTGGTGCACTTGCATGGCTTATGCACCTCTAAAGTGCCTTAAACTAAGGTATATTTAAAAACTATAACCTCAAATCTGTAACTATGTATAATATCTATCAAAAATCAAAACAAATGTCCCAAAACTATTAAAATTAGTATAATGTGCATAGGATTTTGACCCAAAGTGTAGATTTGAACCATGTAAACTATATCAAATGATGTTAACTATATAAATTGTGTATGTGTGGAGTAATGTATCTATGACATGTCCCCACTAATACTACCCCCTTTCAAGTTGAGGGGAATTAAATTTGGTAGTTACCTTACCTCAAAAGGATAAGATAACTATATAACTTGGTGAATGAATCATGTATTATATAGGAGTAACATGTCTAAGTAGATATATCAATGAAGCTTGTAGTATATGATCATAATAAGCCTTTCAACATTTTCAGCACCATGGTTTTCATCATTGAGTATGTTAATTTCATAAGGTATTTCATCATAATTTTCATCTTTTCATGAGTGACAATATGCATAGTGAAGTCATATTGAGGTCATATTGAGATTTTTCCTTGGACTAGGAGGCTAATTGTAAGAATTAAGCATTTATTATGCCCTCTTAGTATGTTTTAAGAATATTTTGAAAAAATTAAGGTATTTTTGATAAAATTAATGATAATTTTGATTTAATATCTCCCATGCATGTACGCCATAGAGAGTCTTAGTTAAGTTTTGGTCTTCATAACCACTTCTTGGTTGATAATCTTAAGATTTTCAAGAATGCCAAGGTGTGGGTGAAGGAAATTAAAGGAAAAATTGAAAAAAAAAAGTATGGCATATATATTGAGGAAGAATAAGTTTAATACCTTGAATCAAGGATTTGGAGATATTATGCATGCATCTATTGCAGTTTTGAATATCTTTTGGTGCTCCAACTTGTAAGGATGTAGGGGCATGTTTAAGTCAACATACCCTTATATGTAAAAAATAGGGACCCTTGTATCAAATTGTACAAATTTTTACCTTAAAATTGAAAATTCACTTGATCAAATTGTCACTTGCATGTTTGCACCTTTTTTTATTTTGAAGCTCATCCACACCATGGTATGACTAACTTATTGGTTCATGGATTTGGCTTAACCATATTTAATTTTATTAGCATTTACTTTTCATATTGAGGTTACAATTTTGATGAGGTCCTTCTTGAATGACCTATGTCTAAATTTCATGATTTAATCCTAATTTGGTCCTTTACTAGCCTTTAGGCTAAACAAAGTCAAGTAAGTTCATTTAAATTGTCATTTGTCAATTTACAAAGGTCATAAATAGGTTACACAGACCCTATGGGGTGCCAAGAGTGATTGGAGTATGTAATTGCATGGTATTTAGCTAGTTCCTCATTGTGCCCATCTGGACATTCTGATCTAATGGCAAAAAATATGAATGGGCAATTTGCTAGAGTCATATTTCACACATGTGGATGTTTCAAGATAAATTATCAAATGGGTTAGTTCAAATTTATGACTATATTATACGTGCCAATTTTTATCTCTCTTAATCAATCGGGTCAAAAGTTATAGAGATCCAAAGTTTCCCTCCAAAGTATTTTTGACTGTGTTTTTTAGGTGTAAAATGAGCCTAGTAGGCATTTTCATTAGGCAATATCTCTCATGAGATACAACTTAAAATGAAATGGTAAAATTGGTTTGTTCACATTTTTATAAGGACTATTTTAAATAAGTTTTATCCCATGCAACATATTGCATAAAAATTTATAGGCATGCAAAGTTAACCTTCAAACCATTTTTGCTAGTTTTCTAGCTCCAAACAGAGCTTAATATGCATATTGAACAGACCATATCTCTCATGTGCTTTAACTTCAAGACAAATGGTCAAATATGTTTATTAACCATCATGTAAAAAACATTTTTGTTAAGTTTGAGCTCAATTGACATAGTGTGTCAAAAGTTATGGGCATGCAAATTTGGCCTTCAAAGCATTTTGGCTAGTTTTATGGGTCCAAATAGAGCCTAGTGGGCATATTGAACAGGACATATCTCTCATACACTTCAAATTCAAGAAAAAAAGTAAAATAAGTTTATTAACCCTCATACAAGCAACATTTTTGCTAAGTTTGAGTTTATGCAACATAATGCATCAAAAGATACAAACATGGAAAATTACCCTCCAACACATTTTTTGTTGTTTTTCCGGACTTAAGCCAATTTTATAGGGTCCAAATTAAGCCTAGTGGGCATTTCAAGAGGCCATCTCTCACAAAAGATACATTTTCAAGAGAAATGGTCAAATGATTTTGTTCAACTTTGTGTCATGACCATTTTTACCAAGTTTCAACTCACGCAATGAAATGCACCAAAAGATACAAGCATGGAAAGTTTCCCTCCAAAGCATTTTCTATTATTTTTCTATACTCAGCCACCTGTCAAACAGAGCCATTGGGTTTTAAATGGAGGGTCTCAGTAGTTTTTTGGTAAGGCTATGCAGCCTATAAGATTTTCATTAATGCAATTTGCTAAATGAAAACCATTTTTTAATTAGTTTTTAATATATGTCTAGGTTAAAGTAAAAACAAAAATATATAGCCACTTAATGCATATACAGCCATGAGTATTTTTTAGCAGTAGCAAGGGGCTTCATCAACATAGAACCCACCATCCAACTAAAAATATTCTATTTTGTAACAAATGTTATAATATTCAAAAAATGGAATATTTTTCTTAAAGGCATGTGCTAGTTTGTTAGCACATTGGCATATAGTTCAGTCCACTTTAGAAAAGCAAATGTATTTTAAAACTTTGTAAAAAGGATAGTTGTCCTTCTCACTTATGAATTTTTGTATCTCATGACTGACCGGTATGTTGCCTTATCCTTCTATAAAAGACAGTACTTTTATTTTGTAAAGGGGAGGGGAGTTTTAGAGCCAAAATTACTTTGTAAATTTGAAGTAAGCAATACAAGCAAAGAATTCTACAAATATTAACTGGTTTTGTCTATGTTTTTACTATCATGGCTTCTCTCTCATTTGCTTGTTTCAATTTCTAGATTTGAATGGTTCTTATAAATTCTTGGTGTGCATATTTAATTACAGAGCTATTAACTTGTACCAATGCTAAGTTGACTGAAAGTTCTTAGGTTCATTTTATTTTTTTGCTCATCTTGTATTTGGGTCAATGTTTTTTGTTTGTAGGAGTAAATATTTAAAGTGAGCCTGGTTCTTATCTGCATTTTTCCATACCTTGCTTAAAAGTTTACCTAATGTGTGATGTGATTTGGGCTAAGCTATCTCACTTCACATATTGGTTTTAAGAGCATGTTTGAATGAAATTGTCATGATGTTTGGAATGAAGATCAATAATATTTATTTTTTCCCTACCCTTCCTTTTGCTATTTTTTTAACCTATATCACCTTAGTTTAACTTTTAATTATAAATATCCATTTCAAATTAATTCTTAATTTAGTTATTGATCATAATTCACTATTCTTTGCATATTACTACATACTTTGCGTAGATCTATTGTTTGGCCATGGTGGTTCCCAACCACCAACTAATATAAATAAAGTGAAGCAGTCACTTGTTCTACCTCTATTCCATCAATAGATACCAAGATTATCACAACCAATAACTCATGCACTGAATTCTCTGAATTCTAAAATGAGAAGTGTTTCTAAACATTCTAGGCACTTGTGGTACATATTTAGGCATCAACAAGAGGAGCTTTGTTGGTGCTAGGCGGGCCTTCAACAAATCTTTGTGAATTTGTAGGATCTTTGTTGGTTTCGGTGTATTTTGATCAAAGATCACTCTATTTTTTACCTATTTGTGATTCTTTTAGCATAATTGTGTAAAGGTTAGTGATATTCATAGTTTTAGACCAGTCTTTGGGCTTATTTAGATAAAGATTGACATTATTTAAATACATATGCTTAGTTGTGCTAAAGATAGCTTTAGATCTATGAATCCATAGTATTTGAGGTTAGAATAGCTTGTTTTGATCAAAGATTGGTATATTGTGAAGATTAATCATATTTACGTAATTAGACACATCTTTTAGCTAAATTAGTTAAAATTTGATGCCCTTTATTATTATTTATATATATCTTTGCAAAATTAGCTTAATGTGTAAGTTTAATTCTTATTCTTTGTAAAAGTTGATTTGACACATCGTATTTCAAACAGGATTCAAAGTCATAAGTTAGAATTACCCAAAGTAAGGCCTAGGTGAGCAAAATTTCCAAAGTCTCAAATGTTTCTCCAGTTCAAGGTACTCATGTGTTTAAGGTATGGCTTGGATAAGTGGTTCTTCAATCAATGTGTCAGGTATAGTACATGATCTTCCCTGAAATCTTAAAAAATATTTGCCTTCTTTTACTCTTGATAATGTTGACTCTGTTCAAGAGCATGTTAGAAGTTTCAAATCTACTCTAAAATTATTGAATGTGATTCATGAAGATGTGGTTGTAGGTTATTTCCATTTACTTTTTAAAAAAATATCTATGAATAGTTTTTTAACCTTCTAAAGGATTGCATTACTAGCTGGAATGACTTCAATGATGTTTTCATTGATCAATTTGGAAAAATTATTAGTCCCTGTATTTTGTATTAACAATTCATCAGAATTAAAAGGGATGTTAATGAAACCATCAAATCATTTAACATGTAGTTTTAAAAAATATTTAGCATAACTATAGCTCCTTATAGACCTAAAGAGGCTTTAGTCTTAGAAGTTTACAAGGATGTTGTGGATCCCATTACCTCTGTATTCTTGAAAAGATCTCTCCCAGTCATAAACACATTGATCTAGGCCCACTCTAAGGTCATGATCATTAATGACCAAATGAAACCTTAGGGTTAGATGGCATATTTTGTACCTAGTGTCAATTTGAATTGGCCCATCCAAAATGTCATTCCTATTATACCTACTTTACCACCGATTCAAAACCATTCCTCCTTGAGTCATGCATATCCTAATTATTGACCAAATTTGACTTTTAGTCAAATTGGGTCAACCCCTACATATTAAAACTTTTTCAAAGGTTCCTATATGTCTTATAGAGGTCTCATGTTGGTCTAAACATCTAACCCATCCTTGCTCTAGCCTTGGTCTAAGTTCATCTTCCTTGTGCTAGTTTAGTCAACCAAATTCAACCCTATTAAAACATGGTCAAAGGCTCAAATTGTTTTTAAAATGTCCTAATGTGTTCATTTAGGTGTTTTAAATTTTTCCTAAGTCATAAAATTGATCTTTTATGATGTCTCATATGCAAATATGCCTTTTGGTCATATTTTGGCTTATTTAATGACTTATGTTGACTTTCAAAGGAAGTATATTTTTCACAAAGGTGAATTTCAATGTGGAGGAGGTTAGGATATGTTAGGAAGTGGTTAGAGTTAGTTTAAGAAGTAGTTTCATGTAGAAAGAGGTAGTTTTTCCTTGAAAATAGGCCATTAATGGCACTTGTCAGACTTGAAAAGTCCACCTTTAGCTAAAAATTTGGGATAGTGTCTCTTCAACTCCTTAAAGTAATTTCCATGCTTGGTGTGCTGATAAAATTCAAAAAGTTTAGGTTTTTCTTCTATTTCATCTTTTTTGCCTTTACAAGCCAAGAAAGGTCAATTTGAAATGCTTGGTATAAGTTGTACAGTTAGAGTTGGGAGGAATAATTTTTGGGGTTGAAAGAAATCTAAGTCAAATTAATTTTCATGGCATTATTTTTTAGTTTCATGGCTGCTACTTTATGTACCATCACTTAGACTCCAGGTAGCTTTTTATGCTTCTTCATCCATGAAGGGTCTCCATTTTGAGCTAGTTTCAAAATAATTTGCTTTGGTCAAATGGATTTGATTGTTCCATATGTTTTTCATGGAATCTCCACTATTTTTCCATTGTTATCTTGATTTTATAAGTCTCAAGGTTTCAAGAAACCTCTTCTAGGCTTGTTCTTGGTTATAGATCATACTCACTATTTTGCACCAAAGGAATACTCACCTATAGGTCAACTGATGATGTCATGTTGATGTTTGGAAGGATGTCCTTATGCTTTAATTTCTCAACATGGTCTAATATGAGTTAATATACCTAAGAGAACCTCTCCCAAGCTTGTTTTAGTGGTATATGACCCTCATTACCTTACATTCAGAAGTATGCACCCACAAGTATCATTTGCAAAATTTTAGAGAAAATGTACAAAGGGATGGTGGAGAGGTTTCCATATTCATGAATAATTTTAGGTTGTATGTTATCATCTAATCATGTTCAAATCCCCTTGGTATCTCACTTGGTGTTGATAAACCTTGCCAAGCATAAGATTATGAGTTTTGGTCTCTTGTCTCTGAAAACCCAAAATAGAGGTCCTATAGGTTTTAGAGTGAGCTTATAATTTAGTTTCAAAAACCTTTAAATGTTCCTAAATATTTGGCCTTGTATCCCTTGGCATGGATAATTAATATACCAAGATTTGAAGGATGATGATGAATGGAGAGGAGTTTTCAAGATACCCAAAGTTGCTCTCAAACACACTTAAAATAGTCAGTGTCATCTACAGTTCTTGAGTACTAAATGTTGTTTTCCTTTCCAAGTTGCATGGCAAATCATTTCACATGGTGGAATGGTCCCATGTGACCTAAAATAGTATATATAACCTAAAGACCACCTAAGGAGAATGTTACATCAATTTTGGCTTACTTTACTCCCTCACTATCCATACACAGGCCTGAAAAGTTGCATCTATAGGCAGGGTTTTGAAGAAATTGGTCTCAATCAGGAAAGGACATAGTTTGAGTTCCCTTTGAACAAGCAAGTTAGGTACAAGTGGGGTATGCATTGTCTAACTTTCATAGGATATCAAGAGGGTATTTTGAACCATGATCAACCCCAATATAATGCTTCAAGGCTTCCCCTAAGCTAGCAACACCTACAAGTAAGATCTTAGGTAGGGGTAACCCAGTCAAAGACCTAGGCATAGATTTAGTATTGGTTTGAGGATTTACAAGTGGGATTTAAGCATTAATATTTTCTTGGTATCTTAATACATGAAAAATGGATCCACACATACATATAACAAGCTCAAAACATGTCTGAAATGCACCTATAGGTCAGCAATAGAAGTGCCTTAGTCTGCCTAGACAGTGAGCAGGTCTAAGACTCAAGATGATAGAAGGAGACAAAAAGAAATGGAAAAATGACTTAAAATAGCCTTGAGAAATATTTGGACCTTTTTTTTTAAATTTTAAACATAAATTAAACATGCAAGATGCATCCTTGAAAAGATAAAATACAGAGAATAGAGTCAAAATGTGTTAACAAAGTCTTGTGGGCTTAAGTACATAGGAGAGTGTGTGAGAAACTAGGGAGATAAATAGAGAGTGAAAACCACATTCACCATGGTAAATATAGTCTCATATCACCATAATTATGGATAATGACTAGATAAATGAGTTTTAAAAAAGGGAAAACACAGTTCATCTCAAGGCACCCCTGCAGACAGTGCATTCCTCAAGATAGTCTTGTCCTTTTAAAGCTTTGGAAGGTCAAAACTTGGATTCAAGTGCTAAAAATTGGTATAGATAATATTAATACCCTTTATAACACCCTAAAATTTTTATTTTTATTTTGAAAACAATAGGGTAATATGCCTATGTTCTGTCTCAAAGGTAGGGGACTTTTCCCTTGCACCAAAACCTACAACTTTTGAGTATGGACTAACTTAGTGACCAAAACTTAAGGGGACATTTAAATAAGGTGTTTGAAGCTGTAACACATCCATTTCAACCTATAAAACCAAGCTAAAAGTATTTATGGCAAACAAGGTGCTCTATGCAACAAGACCTACAAGCAGACCTAGTGACTAAAGTGCAAACCTAACTCCAAATAGGGAGTTAATTCTAGTCCTAGCCTTTGGAAATAATTATAATGATTTAAATAATATCTATGGAGGTGTAAATGAGGTTTTAAAGCTATGTAAATCCATGGAAAGTGTCAATAGGGGTCTTTTACCATCAGAGTGTAGGGTAGACCTACTAGACAACATTAGGCACAATGCCTAAGTGAGGGGTCTTTTCATTTCTAGATCTTAGTGAGATATTATGATGATGGAAACATGTTTTTGGGATGTTTTTGGAAGTGTTTGATCTTTTATTTTATATGGAATGTTTCTAATAAGCCATTTTTGGGCTTAAATGTACTTAGACTTCACAGAATGCATAGGAAAGCCATGAGTGACCATCTTGAGATGCTTGGAACTTCTCCAACACTTTACATGGGACCTCAGCATGATCAGGGGAGTTGGGTAGCATCCCTAAGATACCCTCAGTGGCATTTAGATATAAATTCAATGTCTAGTGTTCATGAACAAACATTAAGACTAGAAACCCTTACAAACCCTCCTTAAGGACCCGATTGGGGAATATTGCAATTGAAACATCTAAATGTGGTGGAAATGCCATGAAACTAACTTACAGTTGTAGAGTAATCTCTAAGGACTTGACACATGTAACTGAGGTGTACCTTGTATAGATGAGGTATAATAGAGCTTATTTTGATAGATTTGTGTGTTTTGTAGGTTTGGAAGAGTTTAAAAGGATGAAACCACCTTCATGAGAGATATTAGGACTTTTTATAAGTCCTCATGTCCATTTATTGAGATATATAATCTCCCAAGTTTACCTACCATCCCTTTCATCTCATGCAGTCTAGTGGATAGATAGTGAACACTTAGTGAAAAATGGTGAAACTCCAATTGGGAAGCCTTTTAAGGCTTGATTCATGAACCTAATTACTTGGACACTCTTGACATGTGTCATCCTTCCTTATGCATGGATCAGATTGTATAATTGGAAAGGTTTTGGATGCTAAGTGTGAGAAGTGCATGAGAAGGAGTCATTTTGGAACTATTTGAGATGATTGCTCATGGACAAAATAATAGGAATGATTAAGGACCAATCCAATTCATGTGAGGGCTTGTTAGTAATTCCTCCCATTTATAACAATCATCAAACTTGACCCTATTTAGTGTTGAGGTATTTTTGTGATGCCAAATCATGAGGGAAATTTATTGTGCAAGCAAAGAGAATCTATGCCACATATGGAGGAGTTAGCTAAGTTAGGGACATTTATCCTTATTTTCACTATAGGACCTATCTCATGCCTAATTATATAACTATCATAACTCCTCATTACTTGACAAGTGTCTTAGTGACTCTTGAGCTTCACTTTCTCTCTCTCTTCTCACAATTACTATAAATTCTAGCCTTTTTTATTGTTGTATGCATCTCTCCACCTGGGTATGGTGAATCCCTACAAAATTTATGCCTTTAATTAATGAATAATGGTGTTTTTACCTCATTTAATATTCCACTATGTGCATTCTATGGTTTTTGGTCTTGTGCAAGTGTATTTTTCTTACCTTCACATGTTACTCTTCATAGTGCCTTGTATGATTTAAGAGCTCTCTTTTATAGGTCAACAAGAAGTGTCTAATGTGGATTTTAGGTGTAGTGAGTAGCTTATTCATTAGTGTCTCTAGAAGGCCCCATGCTTATTGTTTAAGTCCTCCTAGCCTAGATTATCTCTAAGACCCCATGCTTGAAACATTAATGTAGAAGAGGAGTGTTCCATTGGATGAAGTGTATGTGTAGGCTTCTCTTTGATTCAAAGTACATTGGTGTGAGTAGAGAAGCTATTTGGTGTATCACCTCCCCTAGATTAGATTCATTTTCAGTTATCCTTCTCCATTTTTACCTCCAAAGAGTTAGTAATAGGTTTGAGATATAGTGATACATCAAGAGAACTAGCCCTAATCTAGAGATCCACTTCAACTTTGGGTCACCCACAACCCTGAGGTTGTTCCATTGTGCCACTTGAATGAGAAAAGACTTGTCATCTCCTCAAAGGGTGTAAGTTTAAGTGACAACACTGACCAACACCTAGAGTTCCTAAATAGCACTACAAGTGGATATCATACAAAAGATCATAAAACTCTAGTGTCCATAGCCAATAATAATGTTCCAATTCATGAGCCTAAGACACCAAAAAATTCAAATGAATTGATATTATAAATGGTTCAAAAATTGAGCACTAACTTTTTCAATTGCAAAAACAAGTAGGAAATATAATGGAATGCTCTAATAAAAACTATGCTTCTCAAAGGTTTGATAGGCCTCCAAGTAGGTCTCATGATGATAGCAATAATGTATCATTTGAAAACATAAAAATAAGTTTTTATGATATTGTTTTGGCTAATCATTGTAATATTTTTGAAACCTCTAAAATTGTGCCTAATCAAGAATTTACTCAGGGACATCTAGATTTGTAGGAGTATCTCAAGGTTTTATGTAGGCCTTTAATTTTTCATTTGAAGATGGAGATGAAGATGAAGATGAGCCAATTTAAGAAGTTGCATCTGAGATAACTTGTGTTCCTAAAGATGTAAGAGAAAATGCAATTGAAGATCAATAAGATGTTATCATTAGTACATTTGTAGATGAAGAAGAAGAGTTACTACAAATGGATATGGATCAAATACAAGATGATATTTCTTTAAAAGGTAACCAGGGAGGTATTCCACGTTGGTTTATTTTTCAAATGGAGAATACTCCTGAAGAAGATAATCATTGGTAGTAGTCATACCATGATTTCTTGAATAAAATCAAAGCACTGGAGATGGTAGATGATGGAATAAAATAGCACATAAATTCTTCATATGAGGATTTCACCAATGAGCTAGAGTTTTCAGAAGGTGGTACTATTTTAGAGGAGCTAAACCAAGACAAGTTGAAGCTTGATTAGATGGAAGAGATGCCCCTCTTCACCAAGGATGAAGATGAAGCATATGAATCAAATCAAGAATTATCATGTGACTTTCTCAAGAGGTCATTAATATGGGACTAGCATGTTTCTCATGATGATATTTCAAATGAACATTATTTAGTTGATCAGGATGAAGAAGCCTTTTGGGATGAGTTGGAAGATTTTTGTGCAAATATTGGTAGTCCACTTTCACCTCAAAAATAACTTAATGAAGACATCAGTCTGAGGATGCAATTTAACTTTCTATTATTGAGTAAATATGATATAAACCAATACATATCTATGGATGAAGTAGGACTAGCACTCCTACTACAAAATAGAAGGATTTGGGAGGAAGAGGATTGGATTTTAGACTCATGTCTTCAATCCATGTATTTGAGGATGCATATGAGAGCCCAAGTCACACCATCTAGAAGACCTAGCCATCCAAATTCCCCTATAGACATGAAAATTACATCAAAAAACACTCAAATTTTAAGGTTCTATAGTAGACTAAGTAATTTTTCATTTGATCCTAGAGGTAAGTATTTTATGAAGTTAGTATAGGGCTTATATTAGTTTCTTTCTCATTTTTTTTCTTGTTTTTTCCTTCTTGTCCTTTGTTTGTGTATAATGCCTAAACATATTTATTTGCATTTTTTGTCTTGTTCCTTGCTTCTAGATAAATTCTTTTGGACAACCTTCAGCTCGAATTTCATTTAAGCTACTCAAAAGCTTCACAATTCATAAATTAAGGTATGACTTCTCAACATTAGTTGATCATGGGTTGTTAGAATTTGAGCTTGATGTTGTAGTTTAGAGAAACTAGTAAAGACTAGTGGATAAGTTAATTATTCTTTGAGATGTTAAATCTTGTTCTGATCTAATCTTGGTTTTAAGAAGGATTTCACATGTAGGATGAAGATTAAACTATTAGAACATAGTCCTACCTGCACTTGAAAAATATTAATTATCTAGAACAAAGTTTATAGCCAAGGATGATTGTCTAAAAATCAAACACTTGACCAAATCCCTAAACCTGGCTAACTTGGTTCCCAACCTTTGCTAGAAGGCCAAAAAAAAATGATCTAAAAAATACAAAAATAAGAGCTTATTTCAAAATCAAAAGCTTTCCAAGTAAAGGTGATTTTGGTAATCTCCATCGAGGCTATGGATGCCTTGTTGGCAGTAGAGCAAGGCCATGAATGGACCCAAAGGCATCTTTGTCGAGACTATAGATATCTAGCTGGTAGCAAGGAAATTCCCAAGCCTTCCCTAAGCTAAGGCATAGTTCTTAATGAATATTCAAACATGTTGAAAGTCAGTGTTAATGATTAAAGCCATGAACCTAGAAGTTGTTCTTTAAATCTTTTGACAATCAATAAGTAGAATCAAAGCACACACATAGCATGATTGAGTTTTGATGTTTGATCTTAATTTTGTATATGCAGTATTTTTTAGCTAAACCATGAACTGATCTTAATGATGGTGCCTGATCAAATAAAATAAGTAGCTTAATTATTAGTCTGAACTAGAGTCTCTAAATTCTAACATATTGATATGTTTCCCTTGAAATTTACCATTTGTTGAGGTCAACATACCCCCATTTCTAAAAAATAGGGACCCTTGTATCAAATTGTGCAAATTTGTACCTAAAATTTGAAAATTCACTTGATCAAAGTGTCACTTACATGTTTGCACCTTTTTTTATTTTAAAGTTCATCCACACTATGGTATGACTGACTTATTAGTTCATAGCTCTTATCTTACACTATCTAAGTTTTTTAGAATTTTTTCTTCAAGTTTAGGTTACAGGTTTGATGAGGCCTTTCTTGAATGAGCTATGTCTAAATTTCATGATTTAATCTTAGTTTGGTCTTTTACTAGCCTTTAGTTTGTAGAAAGTCAAGTTTTAATAAGTTTATTTAAAGTATTATTTGTCAATTTACAAGGGCCATGGGTAGGTTTCAAAGACCCTATAGGGTGCCAAGAGTGATTAGAGTAAGTATAGAAGTGCATGGTATTCAGTTGGTTCCTCATTGTGCCTATCTAGACACTCTAATTTGATGGCAAAAAATCTGATGGGGCAGTTTCTTGGAGTCATATTTCACACATGTGAATATTTCAAGATAAATGATCAAATGGGTTTGTTCATCTTTATACCTAGATCATACGTCTTAATTTTTATCTCTCATGATGAAGCATGTCAAAAGTTATGAAGATCTAAAGTTGCCCTCTAAAGCATTTTTTATTGTGTTTTTAAGGGGCAAAATGAGCCTAGTAGTGATTTTCATTAGGCCATATCTCTCGTGTTACAACTTCAGATGAACTGGTCAAATAAGTTTGTTCAAATTTGTACAAGGACCATTTTTGCTAATTTATAGCCCATGAAACATAGTGCATCAAAAATTATGAGCATGAAAAGTTAGACTTCAAAGCATTTTGGCTAGTTTTATGGGTCCAACAAAGCCTAGTGGGCATATTGAACAGGTCATATCTCTCATGCACTTCAACTTCAAGATAAATAGTCAAATAGGTTTATTAAAATTCATGTAAATAACATTTTTACAAAGTTTTACCTCATGTGACATAGTGATTCAAAAGTTATGGGTATGCAAAGTTGGCCTTCAAAGCATTTTAGCTGGTTTTCTAGGTCCAAACAGAGCCTAGTGGGCATATCGAACATTACATATCTCTCATGCACTTCAAATTTAAGAGAAATGGTCAAATGGGTTTGTTAACTCTCATGAAAAGAAAATTTTTACTAATTTTGAGTTTATTCAACATAATCTGTCATAAGATACAAACATGCAAAGTTTCTCTCCAACGCATTTTTTGTTGTTTTTCCACAGCGCCAATTTTACAAGATCTAAATTAAGCCTAGTGGACATTTTTAAGAGGGTATATCTCACAAATGATATAGTTTCAAGAGAAACAGTCAAATGGGTTTGTTTAACTTTGTGTCATGACCATTTATACCAAGTTTTAGCTCACGTAATGAAGTGTACCAAAATATATAAGCATGGAAAGTTTCCTTCTAAAGTATTTTTTGTTATTTTTCCATACTTAGTCTCTTGTCAAATAGAACCATTGGGTTTTAAATGTAGGGTCCCATAATTTTGGTGGAAAGGCTATATAACCTATAAGATTTTCATTAATGTAAATTGTTAAATGAAAAACAATTTTTTTAATTGTTTTTTAATATATGCCTGGATTGAATTAAAAATAAAAATATATAGCCACTCAATGCAGATACAGCCATGAGTATTTTTCAGCAACAGCAAGGGGTTTCATCAACACAAAACCCTTAAGCTAGCTAAAAATATTCTATTTTATAGCAAATTTTGTAATATTCAAAAATAGAATATTTTTTCGTAAATATATGCTAGTTTGTTAGCACATTGGCTTGTGTATTAGTCCACTTTAGAAAAGCAAATGTATTTTGAAACTTTGTAAAAAAGATAGTTGTCCTTATCACTTATGTATTTTTATATTTTATGACTAACTGGTATGCTACCTTATCCTTCTATAAATGATATTATTTTTATTTTGTAAAGGGGAGGGGGAGTTTTAGAGCCAAAATTACTTTGTAAACTTGGAGTAAGCAATACAAGCAAAGAATTTTGCAAATTTGTCCAATTTTATAGCAAAGAATAAGCTATGATGGATTCTCTCTCATTTGATTGTTCTAACTTCCAGATTTAAATGGTTCTTATAAATTCTTAGTGTGCACATTTAATTATAGAGCTGTTAACTTATGTCAATGTTAGGTTGACTAAAAGTTCTTAGGTTCATTTCATTTTCTTGCTCTTCTTGTATTTGGGTCAATGTCATTTGCTTGTAGGGGTAAATATTTAAAGTGATCCTGGTTCTTATCTACATATTTTAATACCTTTCTTAGAATTTTACCTGATGTGTGATGTGATTTGGGTTAAGCTATCTCACTTCACTTGTTGGTTTTAAGTGCATGCTTGGATGAAATCTAAACTTTGTCATGATGTTTGGAATGAAGATTAGCAATATTTCTTTCTGCCCTACCTTTCCTTTTACTTTTTTTTTCCTTAGATCCCCTTAGTTTATATTTTCATTGTAAATATTCATTTTAAATTAATTTATAATTTAGTTTTTTATCATAATTCATTATTTGTTACATAATTACTACATACTTTGCATAGATCTGTTGTTTGGCTATGGTGGCTCCCAACCACCAACTAATATAAATAATGTGAAACAATCACTTGTTATGCCTCTATTATATAAATATATAACAATATTATCACAACCTAAAATTCATGCATTAAATTATCTAAATTATAAAATGAAAAGTGTTTCTAAACACTCTGGGCACCCATGGTACATATTTAGGCTTCAATAGGGCAATTTTCATGCATTTTCAAAGGTAAAAGATTGGATTTTTATTGGTTTATAGGTGGGAAAAGGATTATTTACAGATTAATAAAATTAAGATATGTTTATTATACATTTAATAGTGGTTAATAATTTAAACTATGCTTTAATTATGTTAAAATAGCTCAAATCTCTCTCAAAATTGATTTTCAAGCTTAAAATTACCCCAAAACCAATGTGATATCTTGGTGGAGATGTTACATGGTTCATAAATTTTAATATTATGGTTTAATATTGTGGTTTATTCTCATATAATTTTTATTATTATCATCAAGAATATTTTAACTTTATAAATAATTGTTAAGAAGCAAGATTGCTTTAAAACCCTTCAAAACCCTATCTAGAGAGCATGAACTTTGCAAATTTGATTTTTTGAAGTGTTTAAAATATTTATAAATCATTATTAATTATTTTTATTCCTTAAAAAATATATAAATACACCTAATATCAATTTACAATCATTAATAAAAAATTTATACCTAGAAAATAGACCTAGATGCCAAGCATGCATGAGAAATGAGCACTTACAAGCCTGCAGACTTAAAAGTGAATTTTTGGATTATTTTTGAAATTGAAAATGAAATTAAAATGATTATAATATGTATAGGGTTTTCATATAGTCATTTTAAAAAATTAATTATCTCTTGAGACCATGTATATCTCAAAATATAATTTTTTTACCAAATTGGCATGTTTGTTGCCCTAAGAGATCCTAGGTCCACAAAAAGAAGCATAACTTGAGTTATATTGATTCAAAACCTATTAAATTTGAATTAAAATTTTGAGGTAACAATTTTTAAATTTTATTGGTGGTATCATGTATGTATTATACCTGAGGAGAGATAAAATTTAAAATTATAGGCTTGTGTATGCAAAAGTGTTGAAAACTAGTTCTCAAGAAGGCCAAAAGTGCAAGAACTCAAGTTTTATTGAACCAAATTACCTGAAACTTTTTATGTATATGTTATAATATTTTTTAAATTAAATAAATTTATTTTAAACCTTTTTATTCCATTCATTAATAAATTGAAGAAGAGATATCTCTCTCTCTCAAGAGCTTTTCAAGCACTAATGGAGTTCACACCAATAAATTTGAAATAAGTCATAATCAAGAGCCATGAATTACATTGTGAGAGACCTAAAATTAGATAATATCATTTATATGTTTCATTATTTAACCTTCACTTGAATTTTTACAGGTCTTAAATCATGCTTATGGAGATTTCAATGCAAAATAAGAATGTGAACATGGTTAAAAAGTCATCAAATGATGAACTAAAGTTGTGAATCATTAATGCATCATCATAATTTCCATTAAAAATAATACCTAAACAACCTCAATAATATCATATCTTCCCTTTATGCCAAAATCAAGGAGAAGAAGTCAAATCAAATAAGGACTACTCAAAGTGGAGTTTCATTATGCAATATTGTAAGAGTTGTTTGAAGAAAAAGTGGAGTTTCATAATGCATCTTGATTTTCAACAACCTAAAGCCTCCAAAAAAGAATTATATGCCCCCCTCACAAATTGGAGACTTCAATGCAAGTAGTTATAAATTGGAGAAGAAATAAGAGGTCAATTAAAGTTAGACTTTAGTTATGTTTTAGTTTTTAGCCTTAATGAGGGCATTGGTCATAATTTTGCACATTTATCGCCTCACTAAGGATTCCTTTCAATATATGTAATTGATTTTTATAAGTAATTTTATATACATATATCTAGTTTTGGATCATCCCTACCAAATTTTAGACTTGTAAACACCTTATTCAGTAATAAAGAAATTGATTTTACCTTCTCATATGTTGGTTATTATGTGCAATTAATGAATTGTTGATGTAAATTTATGATAATTATAGCCTATCCCTAATTTATATCTAATTTTATTCACATTTATGCATCAAACTTGATTTTTTACAGGTTATAATTCATGTCTTTGAGGGTTTATGCAATTCATAATTATGATGAATGTTATTTGAGCTTTCTAAGATAAGTGGTCATCCTTCTAGGTACTGTGATAAGCTAAATCCTTTCTAAAAACCACTTATTCCCAAGATTAATTGGTGAGTTTTGAGTTGTGTATGTGTGAATACCCTTTGCACTCATTTTATGTGTGTCTAAGCAAGTTGAGGTATTTGATTTTAGTACATCACCCCATAGTTAGTCATAGAAGTATATGAATCTCTCTCTCTTTTCATTATCAATAAGTATTTTAAGTGAGGATAAAGGTAATTCATCAAGGGAACCAACCTTATTTGGAGGTTTACTTACATTATAGGACACCCACAACCTCAAAGTGATCCCATCGTGTCAATTAGGTGAGGAAACTTGAAGACCTTCCTTAATGGTAGAACTACAATTTGACAACAATTTATAGCATTCCCAATGGGACCATGGCTCAGAAGATTGCTAAATATTTGTGTTGGTTTTAGTAATTTTTAGTAGAGACATTACTCAAATACTCAGTATCTGGTGAATCTAAAAGCATATAGACATCTTGGTAGCAGATTAGTGCAATTTTCATGCCAAAAAACACAACCAAATCAGCTACAAAAGGTATTCTTTCTAATTTTATTGAATTACCTTTGAATTCGACAAAAATAAAAATGATCTTGGAATCTAGGCCATACTCCAAACATCCCTCTACCTTAATAAATGAAAACTTACCTCCAAACAGCCCTATATCAAGACTAAATTTTCATATGGCTATCCTTAGAAACCAAGTTTTAGTGCCTTTTCATGGTGGAAACCCTTTGAATCTTGCCCAATATAATGTTATTCCAACCTCAGCATTGAAAAGTGTACCTTTCTTCACTAGAGAAGATCAAACCTCTCTTATAGATCACAATAGAGATGTGGCTAACCTATGTTCTATGCATCATATAATCCAATAAAATGTAGCTATTATGTTGCTTATTTCATCTTTTAATACAAATACTCTATAGTGGTATAGGCACCTTCCTTTCAATTCCATTACAACTTAGGATGAGCTAGGAATAGCCCTTTGCAAACAATTTGAGGACAAATTAGACCACCTCTCTCTAATTGAGCAATTGACTAACATTAAGAGATCTCCCCATGAATTCATGTTTTATTTCAACCTTAGGTTCCAAAATATAAGGGATAAGATCCCTCATATGATTATACCATCTCCTAAATATGCATTAACATATTTTTTGAGAGCTCTAAATAGTGATATATCAGTGATGATCCAGTCCATGGGTGGAATAATACTCCCAAATGCATTAGAGGTGGACATAAGGGGGGAAAATAGCCTTATGTAATCTAGAAGACTTCCACCAAGGAATATTAAGCCCATTTTTTAGAATTTTTATGGATTACATCTTTTTAAGTGCCCACATTAGCCCCAACTCCAACTCTATCTAATCAAGTTGCATCTCTTCCTAGCCAATCTAGTGAGCTGAGTGAACTAAAAGGTCTTATGTAATAATTTGGGAATGAAATTGTGGCCATAAAAAGTAAATTATCTTAGCCTAGTATATCATATCAACCTTATTATCAACATCAATACCATCCTAATAGGCCTTCTTTGTAAATCTAACATTCAAATAAACCACCCTACCAAGGACAAGGAGCCATTACACAATCTAGGCCATATACCATTGCTAATCCAAGTACTCCCTCCTCTTCTAAATATATTATCCCTACTCAAAATAACCTCATATAATATCAATAATGGTGTAATCCATGTAATCAACCCCATAGTGAAGCCTCTTGCCCAAATGGAGTATTGAATCAAGCTCTAGTTGTGTAAGGTATGGAAATGCCTCAACTATCAAAAATTGAAATGCCACCTCAAAGAGAGATACATGATGTTCAAGGATATTTTTATGCTCCTTTTTTAAATTGGAAAAAAGGATATCATTATTCCATGAATCAATAAATGGATACAAACAGGGTAACTAGCCCAATAGTGGTTATCACAAGAGCTAAGAGGAGAGCAATAGATGATGCACAAGAGGTACCAAAAACTTTTAATTTGTCTTATTCATATTCTAAAAATAATAATGATCCTCTTGCAGCCCCAAAAGTATAGGAAAATTAGAAAAAATAGGTTTTTGAAGGCAATGTAATATCTCAAACTTCTCATACTCAAGAGAGCATTGTTGTTCTAAAGGGGCAGCCAAGGGTTAGTGGCACTCTTCTTAACATCATAGACCAAATGAAAAAAGTACATGTCAGAATATAAATGTGGGACAATTAACTATTCTGGGATAAAAGTATTTTCTCCAAGAAGAGATTTCTAACCTATATACCTTAATTGGACCAACAAGGAAGGAAAGTGTGCTTCCAACTAATTTCAAACAGCTTATTAAGCAAGTGATGAAACCTATTAAAGATAAGGTATAGACAATAAAGGCTTAAGTACAACCAATTAAATATGGTAAACCTTATAACTTTATTTTATCATTGGTGATAATCTAGTTTATAATTGTATGGTTGATAGTGGTGCTAGCAGCATAGTTATGCCAAAATACATAGCTAATAAGCTTAGCTCAAAATATGAACCAAACACAAAAGGAGTGTTGAAATTAAATGATACAATTACCAATATAGTGGGAGTAATTAAAGGTTTTTATTTGAATTTGCATGCTTTCCTATTTCTTTATATTCTTTAAGATGCTGTGGTAGTTGATTTGCCACCATATTTTGCATTATGCTTGTCAAGAGACTTCATAGTGAATATTGGAGGGTACCTATATTCAAATTGGCCAAAAAAAAAATTTAGAATAAGGTATAGTACTAAGGTTACTATAAAATAAAAAATTATTTCCAAATTTCATATAGAACCTTACATGTCAAGCATTACCAATGTGAATTGTACTATATTTTATGAGGAGCATCCAAGTGATCAAGATCTAGCCACTCTTCTTGAAGGCATTCCTAATATTTTCCTTGATGAGTGGGCAAGTGAAAACCATGAGTATTATCCATAAAATTTTATTGAATAAAAAGGTTTGGGAATTTAATTTTTGCATGAATAAGTAACATCTATACCAATTTTTGCCAAGCCAAGTGAGTCTAGTGAAGGATTTTAGAAGTTATTATTTGTTGACTCAAGGAATAAGAATAGAGTAGGGGATACAATGATGTTGATTTCTCCATGAAATTAAGGGTACTAATATTCAATAATATTTTAGTTTGGTTGTACTTGTAATGTATCTAAGTATGAGGCACTCATACATGGTCTCCAATGGGAAATAAAGGTAAGAGAAAAAAGTCTACAAGTGTTTGGTGATATTGAGTTGGTTGCAAATCAGGTTAGAGGTAATAATTTCGATTAAAAATTTCTCTTGAAGTCATATAAACATAGGTTGTAGGATCTCATATAAAACCTTGAAGCTTTCAAAATACAGGCTATCCCAAGAGAGGAAAATAAGCATGTTGATAAATTGGCAACCATAAGAGCTTAATTTGACATTCTTAGTGATATCAAAAATTAAAAACCTCAATCTCACATAAAGTTAGTGTTAATGCCCTCCATCCCAGATAATATTTTGGGTTGGCAAGTGTTTCAAGATGAGAAACAAATAGCACATTTTATTCAAGAATAAGTTGAATTTTCTTTTAGAAATCAAAATAAATTGTAGTAGTAGTATAGGGATCAGATTGTGCAATTGAAGATAAAAAGCTACCCCAAAGACTTGTCACACTTGAGAGCATCTTAAATAGTGATGACCAAATGAGGAAAGAGAAAGAGAAGATATCTACAAAGGAATAAAACTATGAAGGCATTGCCATCTTCAAAGATAAGCTTCTCAAACTTGGAAAGTTATGTTCAAAACATGAAAGAGAATCATTTGTTGAGTTGGGCCAAGATTTCATTGATGTTTTTACTTTGGAATATAGTGACCTCAAGGGGTTTTATCCAATATTGTCTCAACATACTGTAGATCTAGAATCTAATTCCAAACTAGTAAGACAAAGGCAAAGGCCTATAAATCCAAAGATGGAATCTTTGATGAGAAAAGAGTTGACCAAGTTGATTGAGTCAAGAATCATCTTTCCCATCAAGCATTACTCATGGGTTGTAAACATTGTGCATGTCAGGAAAATGAATGGATAAATAATTTTGTGTGTGGATTTGAGAGATTTAAACAAGGCTTCCTTGAACGATCACTATCCTTTACCATCCATGGAGCAAATTCTACAAATGGTAGTAGGTTCTCAATAGTTTTTTATTCTTGATGGTTATAATGGGTATAATTAGATTTCATTAAGAGAGGAAGACCAATTCAAAATATCCTTCACCACTAAATGGGGAACCTATTCTTATAGGATAATGTCATTTGGATTGTCAAATGCAGGTGCTACATTTCAAAGAGCCATGAACATGGTCTTTTTTATTAAATAAGATAGTTTTGGTATATTTAGATGACATAACTATGTTTTCAAAGAATGTTAATGATAATTTTGAGTCATCTTAGAGAGATTTTTGAAAGGTGTAGGCAAATTTGTGTCTCTTTCAACCCAAAGAAATGTCTTTTTTTAGTCCATGAAGGCAAGCTGTTGGGCCATGTTGTTTTAAAGCAAGTATTGACCATTGATCATAAAAGGGTAAACTCCATCTTGTCCTTGTCTTTGCCTTAATAGAAGAAGGGAATATAATTTTTTTTGGATAAAAACAGCTTTGTAATAAGGTTAATTTCTGATTTTGTAATTTTATCTAAGCCACTAATAGCCATGTTGAAGAAAAATTAGAATTTTAGTTGGATAAAAGAAGGAAAGAATATATTTGAGGCCATCAAGTGAGCCATTATCCAAGCACCTAGACTTGAAAATCTTGATTTATCAAAGGATTTTATAGTATATGCATTTTCAAGTTTGGAGATTATTTTATCTATTTTGACCCAATAGAATAATGAAAAGTTAGAGCAACCAATTGCCTTCTTTAGCCAAGGCTTGCAAGACTATGAGGTGAGGTATAATTTTATGGAAAATTAAGTACTTTCAGTTATTATAAGTCTAAAAAATTCATGCATATGCTTTCAAACAACAATATTCATGTTATGGTATCTCACCCAAGTATCAAGGACTTCTTGTTGAGAAAATATTTTGTTAGGTGACCCCTTATCCAACGGAAGCACAATTGATTACTTTCTTATAAGCAATTAAACACGGAATTATACCAGAATGATAAAGTAACTAGAAACATGAGACAGCAAAGAATTTGAGAGACAATACACACTCTTGTATTAGATATTACTAGAAGAAAATACAATAAGGAAGATGCCACTTCTTCCTCCACCTCAAAGGCTTGCCACACCTCAAGACCTTCTTCCCTCTCTCTCTTGCTCAACACAACAACTCTATAGCCTGAGTTATTATCCCTCCTTGAATGCTTCAGCTGATCTCCTTGACCTTACACCTGTAGATCTCCTTGACCTTGCTTGCTTCAATGCTTTTACTTGCCTTCTTGATAATTACAATACATGCATCATGGGTCTTTAAATAGAATCCCATGGTTACAAAAATAGAAATCTAACTACAATAATTAGACATGCAGCTCGTGACTATAATTATTCATTTTACATGCAAACACTCACTTCACTTAACTGACTGTTCGTCAATAGCAGTTCTGGAATGCACAGGCGACCGACGCCGGTCCCTGCTTGCCTGGTGCTGCCGACATCGGCCAACTCCCTACCTTCGCCGATTTCCTTCTGCACTATATCTGACCGATGTCAGTTATACTGTCGATGCCGGCACTTTTGGTTCTTCAGCATCCTCTTCTTCGTGTCTGCAAACAGTTGAAGATTTTAGCTCCACACCCTAACATATTTGATTGGGGAGAGGGTTGGCTGGATAACAAAGGTGATGGAATATAACATATACTTCAAGGTAACCCATTTAATAAAAGGTAAGTGGTTATGTGAACACTTAGCTTTAGATTTATAAGACAACAAGGAGGATATCCTAGTACTCCAATATGATCCACATACAATTGCATCTTCATCTCCTACAAGTTAGACACAAGAGATGATCCATTACTTGCATACTGGTATGTTCCCTCAAGGTTTAGATAGGGAAAAAAAAGGTATTTTAGAATTAAATCTATTCCTTTTGTCTTTATTGATGGTGTGTTATTCAAAAGAGACATTAATGGTGTTCTTATACTGTGTGTAGAGATAAATTAGATTGATAGATTACCAGAAGAGTTCCATGATGGCTTTTTAGGAGGGCATTATGCTCCAAGAAATAAAACTCTAAAAATTATGAAAGGAGGCTACTATTGGCCTAATATCTTCAAGGATTGCTATACATGGGTTGATAAATGCAATAAATGTGCCTTATTTGTGGGAAAAGAGAAGATTTCATCCCTACCTCTTCACCCCATTTTAGTTGAGTAATCATTTGTGGTGGGGATTAGACTTCATAGGGGTAATCAATCCACCATCAAGTGTGGGACACAAGTGGATACTAACTACAATAGATTACTTTACCAGGTGGATCGAAGCAATTTTTTTGAAAGAAGCAAATGAGGCCAATATACTTGACTTTTATGAAGGGATTATAACTAGGTTTGGATTCCCTTCTACCATCATATTGGATAATGCTTTGGCATTTCTCAACACACAAAAAATTGAATGGGTTATAAGAAATGGAATTCACTTGAGTACATATTCAAATTAATATCTTAAATGGAATATAATTGTTGAATCTATAAACAAGAACCTTATAAATGGCATCAAAATAACTTAGGAGGGGAATAAGCGGGCATGGCACACAAAGTTGAAATTAGCCTTATGGGTTGATAGGATTACTCCAAGGTCTATTGACAACTCACCTTACAAACATGTCTATGGTAAAGAGATGAGATTAACAATATAAATTGAATTAATAGCCTTAGAGCTCATAAAATAGCTTTATATTATAGAATATGGAGCCATGGAAGCAAGATATGTAGATTTGAAGGAGTTGGGAGTTGAAACCAAGCTATGCACATGATGGAAATTCATCAAGCCAAGTGAAAAGGTATTTTGACAAGAAATTAGTGGTAAGAAATTTTTAAAAAGGAGACCTTGTCTTCAAATGGGATGAGGATAGAGCAAAATCAGGTAAGCACACCAAATTTGACATAATATGGAGTGGTCCTTATGTCATTTCTAGCTACAAATCACATAATATTTTTCAGTTATCAAAATTGAATGGGGAAGAACTACCAATCCTAGTCAATAGGATATTTCTCAAGAAATGTTATTGAGGTGAAATTTAATCTTGTTCATAGTAGTGTTAGATTTCACTTTCCTCCAAGTGATGTTATGCACATCTTCAATTGGTAGTTGTAATAGTTTTCAATCCCTTAAGTGTTCTTCCACAAGTATTGTTGTTACATTAAGGAGGACTTATTCAATTTTAGTTTTACATGAGGAAGGTAAAAAAGTTTTTATCATTCTCAAATCAGATTTGGTGATTATTTTCATGACTCCATGCCCAATGCACTTCATAAGGCAGTTTGTCTTTTGCTTATCAGGCAAACAAAATTGTAGAGGTCACCAAGAATGTTGACCTTTTTAGTCACCATGATTTTTCTCATTGATTATGTTAATTTAATAAGGTCTATCATCATAATTTTAATCATTTAATTAGTTCCATTATGTTTAGTGAATTCATATTGAGGTCATATTGAGATTTTCCCTTAGTCTAGCAGGCTAATTGCAAGAATTATGCATTTATTGTGCCCTCTTAGTATGTTTTAAGAAACTTTTAAAAAAGGTAAGGTAGTTTTGAAAAAATTAAGGATAATTTTATTTTAATATATCCAATGCATGTACGCCATAGAGAGTCTTAGTTAAGTTTTTGTCTTCATAACCACTTCTTGGTTGACCATCTCAAGCATGCCAAGGCATGGATAAAGAAAATTAAAAGAAAAAATGCAAGAAAATGAACGATGAAATATATTTTAATTTGAATAATGAGTTTAATACCTTGAATAAAGGATTTGGAGATATTATGCATTCATCTACAATAGTTGTGAAGATCTTTTGGTGCTGCAACTCATATGCAAGGATGTAGGGGTAATTTTCATACATTTTCAAAGGTAAAAGATTAGAATTTTATTGGTTTATAGGTGGGTAAGGGATTATGAATGGATTTATAAACTTTGTGTATATTTTTTATGCATTTTATAGTGGTTAGTAATTTAAACTATGCTTGAATTATGCTAAGATAGCTCAAATCTCTCTCAAAATTGATTTTCAAGCTTAAAATTGGCCCATAACCAATGTGATATCTTCATGGAGATGTTTCATGGATCATAATAGTTGATAATATGGTTAAATATGGTGGTTAACTCCCTTATCATGGTTTTTAATATTATAAAGACTGTTGGAGCTTTATGAACAATTGTTAAGAAGCAAGATTGCTCCAAAACCCTTCAAAACCCTATCTAGAGAGCATGAACTTTATAAATTTGATATTTTGAAGTTTTTTAAAGATTTATAAAGAATGATGAATTATTTTTATTACATATCATGATTTCAATACACCTTATACCAAGTTAAAATCATTGACAAAGGTTTTATATGAGGAAAATGGACCTAAATGACAAGCATGCATGAGAAATGAGCACCTACATGCCCATAGACCTAAAAGGGTGTTTTTAGAGTGTTTTTGAAATTAAACATGAAATTTAAATGATTATAATATGTATATTGGGTCCATACAGTCCTTTCACAAAAATATTGTGCTTTTGAGACCATGTATAACTAAAAATATAAAAAAAATTACCAAATTGGCATGTTTGTTGCCCTAAGAGATCCTAGGTCCACAAAAAAAAAGCATAACTTGAGTTATGAGGGAGTATTTTAAAACTTTTTGTAGTGGTATTATGTTTTTACTATACTTTAAGAGAGAGAAAAGTCAAAATTACAGGCATGTACATGCAAAAATATTGAAAACTAGTTCTCAAAAATCTCAAAAGTGAAAGAACTCAAATTTTATTGATCCAAATGCTTTCAAAATTTGTATGTAAGTGTTCCAAGATATTCTCAATGAAATAAATTGGTTTTTAATCTTTTAAATCAATTCATGAAGGAATTTAATAATAGATATCTCTCTCAAGAGCTTCTCAAGCACTAATGGAGTTCACACCTATAAATTTGAACTAAATCATCATCAAGATCCATGAAGGACATTGTGAGAGGCCTCAAAGTAGCTGATATGAGGTATATGTTTCATTATTTATTCTTTACTTAGATTTTTACAGGTCTTAAACCATGCTCATGGAGCTTTCAATGCAAAATAAGAATATGAGCATGGTCAAAATGTCATCAAATGAGGAATTGAAGTTATGCATCATCAATGCACCATCATAATTTATATTAAAAAGTATACCTAAACAACCTAAATAAGATTATAACTTCCCTCTATGCTAAAATCAAGGAGAAGAAGTCAAATCAAATAATGACTTCTTAAACTAGAGTTTCATCATGCAAGATTGTAGGAGTTGGTTAAAGAAAAAGTAGAGTTTCATCATGAAAATTGATATTCAACAAACTCAAGCCTCCAAAAAGGACTTATATGCCCCCCTCACAAATTGGAGACTTAAAATCAAGTAGAGATACATTGGAGAAGAAAGAAGAGGTTAATTGAAGTTAGACCTCAGTTATGTTTTAGTTTCCAGCCTTAATGAGGCCATTGATGACAAGTTTGCATGATTGTCCCCTCACTAAGGACTCCTTTAACTATATGTACTTATTTTTTTAAGTAATTTTTATTATACCTCTAGTTGTTTTTAGCTCAACCCTATCAAATTTTAGACTTGTAAACACCTTCTTGAGCACTAAAGAAATTGATTTTACCTTCTTATATGCTAATTATTTTGTGCAATTGATTAATTATTGATGTAAGCTTGTGATAAATACAACCTATCCTTGATTTATGTCCAATTTTGTGCACCTTTATGCATCAAAATTAATCTTATGAAGTTTTTAATTTGTGTATCTAAGAGTTTATACAATTCTTAGTTGTGATGAATGTTATTTGAGCTTCCTAAGATAAGTGGTCATCCTTATAGGTATTGTTATAAGTGGAATCCTTTCTACAAAACACTTATGCCTAAGATTCAATTGTGAGATATGATTTGTGTATGTGTAAGTATCTTTGATCTAATTTTGTGTGTCCAAGTAAGTTCAAGTATTCAATTTTGGTGCATCACCCCATAGTTAGTCATAGAAGTATAGGAATCTCTCTCTCTCTTTTCATTGTTAAGAATTAGCTTAGGTGAGAATCAAGTTGATTCATGAAGGGAATTAATCCATAAACTAGCACTTATTTTCATGTAAAAATTTTACAATGGATTCTTCATAGCCAATTAATTAAATACCAAAAGTTATTCTGTAAAATAATCAACTTAAGGAAAATCAATGCAAGAAAATACACACCACACTACACAAGAGTTGATTATAAAGTTTGGTAATGCCTACATCTCTGATTTTGCTAATTAGCTGAACTAATTCATTATAATATGTTTGAAAGTAAATAACAACCCTTATAGGACAATAATGATTCCAAGTGTTATAGACCTTCAAAGAATCTTGAAATCCATGGATAGATTTTTACCTTCCTAAAACACACCTCTAGATGTCTTTTACTCAAAAATATCACTTTTGAGCATCAAAAATGGCAACAAAGGCCTCAAATCTAGACACTCAGCATATCGATGGAACCGTCTCGGAAACTAGAATATTTCACTAGTTTACCTTGAAGTCTAGAAATGACTCTAGATGCCTCAAATCAAAGCAAGAGTAGAAATAGGTCCTTATGCCTTAGCACAATGGACTGCTTTTGAGGCTTTACAAGTTCTTCAAAAGTCATCAAAATGAAAAATTATCAACTGCAAAGTTATCATAATGGACTGCTTTTGAGGCTTTAAAAGTTCTTCAAAAGTCCTCAAAATGAAAAATGATCAACTGCAAAGTTCATCTCTAGAGAAAAATAATATCAGTCACTTTATCAAAAATTTTCCTAATTCTACCTCTAACTCTTTCTATAACTCATCCAAGCTTCTTAACTCTTATTATATGGTTGTTTGGCTTCTTCAAATGCATTTCAAATACAATGTCTCAGCTTTATATACTCATTTAAACCCATAGCCCACTCGATTGTTTCTTATCACTTTTAGTAGCCTTTCGTATAATATTTGAATCACTTATTTTATATGTATTATGTTGTACCTTTTAATTTGGATATGAAACCTTGTTGGATATAACACTACTAGATGAAGATGCAAACACATGATTAACAATAGCATATTTTGGATTCTATAGGTATGTAATCTGATTTTCTAATAATGTGATCTTTGAACTAAAATTATTTCGCAACTCTTCTATAAATTTATTATGGTAATGATTTGATATTATAGGGATTCACAATCACAAACCCTATATAATGCATATTGAATATGCATACACACACCATCTATAAGGGATATGGGAGGTGGAGGGGTTTGAGGAAGGATATATTGATTACCTTCATTTGAAATAATAAGATGGGCCACCTTACCCCTTAGAAAAGTGATAGCCTGGACCTAGTTTTAGGGATGATATCTATCACTCTCCTTAGGGTGAGGATGAGTAAGAAGATCACTTTTATTACAATAAAAGTTGTAAAGAGATATTAAATTTTCATGTTGTTTTAAAACACTCTCTTTATATTGACTAGTTTTGTTACTCCATTTGATTATATTTTTAATTGATTTAGTAATGTATGTGAAATAACAAGCAAGTATTACCATCATATATTATGTGATGAGATAAGTACTATATGTATCTATATTAAACATGATTTATTCCTTTGTAATAAATGTAAATGTGATTTTAAGATTGTAACAATTTAGAAATTAAAAATTGAAAATCAAAAAGCCCTAGGTCAAACTAGGGTTTTACACAAGAAGACTTAGAGGTCAAGTTCACCAAATATTTAACTTTAAGGTTGAGAGTTCAATTCACATTTGGTTCACCAAATGTTTAACCCTAAATTTAAAAATATGGTGATAGGGTTAAAATATATAATATCCTAAACATAATGATGAATGAAATTATTCTAAAGCAAGCCAATCAATTGAAAACTTAGATAAATAAATATTTTGAGTTGGAATGCTAAGTTATGATAAATATAAAAAGTACACTCAAACATTAATTTGATTCCATAAACATAAAGAAGAGATCATACTTATTTTATCTAAAATTATGGAGGAAGATCTAAGAAGTGTAGAGGTGGCAAAAGGCAAGGACAAGATTAATATCTAGTCTTCAGATTTTGGAAATATTGTTTCTATAGGCCTAGAAACTTATGTCAGCCTTGGGACACTTGCATTGACACAAGTGTCCTAATCCCAATGATTATGTCTAGTACAGAATATTCATTGTATTATGAAGTGACCACATAGATCCTTCTAATTTTTATGTCACCTTTCTATTGATGTCTTTTATTCATGGGTGAAGGTTGCAGATGATTATATGTGGATCATACCTTAGATCTTCACCTTAGGTTTGTGTACCTTACCAAAAATGGGTTAGTGGGCTCATGAAGTTGAGATGACCTCAAGGACACCTTTGTCAATGAGCTCTACCTACATTGATAATACTCTAAATATGGACTCAAACATCATAGTTTTCTCTTAGGTGTTGTCTTGTGTGTGCACAAGGGTGAAATATACTATATGTAAGGGCATGCAATGATATATCTTGTAACTTGATAAATATTTCTCAGGGGTTTTTCTTTGAGTGCTTCATACTTGTGATATGATTTTCCCTATGAAAAATATGAAAATAGAGAATAATAGGGTATAGAACTTATTTGTGCAATTGATTGACTGAGATTGAATAGGTGATTGCTTGGTATTTATTAGTTAAATAATGAATAGGCTTAGATTTGTATTTATACCATAAATTTTGAAAATATCTCATGGAAGGGTTAATAAAGCAAATAAGTCCACTCATAGGATTTAAAAGACTTTCAAATTAGAATATTTTTAAGTATTATACACTTGATAAGAATCTATCAACTTACATCAACGTAAGTGTCCATATGTGGGATGCAAGTGTCTAGTAGGCTAGGAAGATGTTGAGGATCTAAAATTGATAGTGAATGATATATATCATGTTTTAATCCTTATGTATAGTTTAGGAGATCTAGTCATCATAAATCATAGGGTTGGATAATAAGATAAATGATTAGGCACAATTACATGGTGAATGCGAGCTTTTTGGTAGCAAGAAGGTATATAAGTAAAAGGTAGAGTCTTGATAGGTATTTTTAAAGTATACAAGACTGAGATGTTATATAAATCAAATTTTAGTATCTATAAATATATGTGATCTAGATAATAATAATATTAGGTTCTGACTATAAGATAATCATTTAGGCACTGTGATATGGAGAACACAAGCCTTTTGGCAGTAGGAAGTTCATAAATTGAAGGGTTGAACCATGAGTGATATTTTTCTAGTGTACAAGACTACTTTATCATATATGATCAGATTTTAATATATGCAGTATAGATTATTTGTTGATGTAAGCTCGAATAAAAATTATAGGTATATCTAAATCATCATCAACAATCTCACTGCCATTAAATGTGATCATAAGATGTGGTGTTAATACACCTATAAGTGTACCAATATTACCATATATTGGATGTCCATATGTCATAGGATGAGGATGTGCATTGAATACATGGAATATATTTAAAATATATTTAATTTATGGTGTTTTATGGTTTAGAAATTGATTATTGAAGATTTTCAATGTTATACTTTCAATTTATTCTGGTCTAGCCCCCTCTATGGGTGTGCTTAACTCAATAGTATTATCACTGATAAGATATTGTATCTTATGTCTTAACTCATAACACTTATTTTTAGAATGCATAATACATCTATTATAATCACAATATATATTGTTGTCAAATACCTTACATTGATGCTTAGTCATATCAACCTCTAATGATAGAAGGAGGAACAAGAGATTGCAATAAAATAACCTCTATAAAAATATATGAGTAGGTGATGGAAACCTTAAAAATTGCCTCCTTGGTGGAGATAAAAACTTAAGCTTATTCGTTGGTTGTGATATTGCATTGATTGTTACTTTTGCTTCATTGTTGCTTTTATTATATTTCACATTGTAGTTTGGTTTCCTTTGAAACTTACTATTTGAATTAGTTGGAACATTTGGTGCATACTTAAGTTTGTTCAAAGATATGAGATTGACTTCTTGTTATTTCATTGTATGGCATAACTCATCAAAATATTGAATTTTTCAAACATGATAGACTCATGAAATGGTGTTATCAAACTTTTTGTGAAGATATCTTGTAAATTATTATTTTTCATAGAATTGTTCATTTTAGCTAGCATATTTTTGTATTGAATAACATATTAATTGATTGGCTCATCGGACCCTTTCTAGAGTTT
This sequence comes from Torreya grandis, assembly GCA_037957365.1. NCBI lineage: Eukaryota > Viridiplantae > Streptophyta > Pinopsida > Cupressales > Taxaceae > Torreya > Torreya grandis. The sequence continues at coordinate 313,374 of JARHVA010004705.1, forward strand.
AGCAATTGGTGCATAAGATATTTTTTCATCATTGTTAATAGAGAATTATGTTACAAATTGATCTACCAAAGATTTGAATGATTTAATTAATTAGAGTGTAAGATCATAGAACCATTAAAAAACATATTATTCTAGGATTTGTGGATAACTTGGTTAATAATTTGTTATTGTGTGCATAATCCAACCATTTGCATGAAATGATCAAATATGTTGTTCAGGATCACTTTTACCTACATAGAGTTGAAGTTTAGGGGCTACAAAAACATGTTGGTGATGGGTAAGATGTTATCTCAGGTGCCAAAATATTATGAAATTAAGTATGGGAATCCATACAAATGACTATCTCTAGAGACACCTGTCTCTAATTGCAAGACCTTAACATTCAGGGTTATAATAGTCTTCTCAAGGGAATGTGCATTAAGCGAGGTTGGTGGTGGACCATGCATAGTAATTAAAGGAGTTGTGTGATACATGTGTATAAAAAGACATATTAATATATATTAAGATTTATGATTCCCTCGTACCTAGGGATGATGTCACATATATAATTAGAGGTGTTGATATAGGAATAAAAGCAATGGTAAGAATAGGAACACATGAAGTGGAAATATTATCTTGAAAGTGGTGATTAATATCATGGAAAGGATCATATTTTTATCCTTATATGGAAGATTGAGTCCATTTATTTTTTTCATCCCTTGTAATGTATAAAAATGCATAAATCCTATATGGATTGGCATTAAGATATTTAATGAATTCTTTGTCATTAAATTCATTAAATTGTTATGTATTAGCTTTATCATTCTCAACAGTCATGATAAGTCCATCAATAAAGTGAGTAATATATTTTATAGAACCTATACAAAGAGTAGGGGGAACAAAGGGAGTCATGCACACCCTTTGACACCTGGTGATGACAACTAGTAGCTTGGATAGGATATTACAACAATATGAATTGAGGAAGGCTAGAGATTGTACATTATTTATTTTAGATTTTTTATTATATTTTAAATTGATCCATATAAATATATAGTGAATCCAAATAACACCTTAGAAAGTAACACAAAATGTGATGATGAACCTTAGGAATTGGATCAAAAGATAGAAGCAAAATTCATTCACTATAGCCATGATTTGATTTTAAAACTTTGAATTTACAAATGGCATTAGTAGTGTAACCAGGTAGGGTGTGTTTCATTTTTATTCTCTTAGATATAATGATCCCATTCATAAATAGTGAATAAGGACAAAAGGGACACTAACTATGAAAGATTCCACCATCCCATAGTCATATTATCCCATGTCTTAGGTACCTTGAGAGTAACTTCCTGGGGCTAATTACTTATCGATGAACTATATAACCAAACCACTAAAAGGCTTTATATGGCTAAAATAAAAAAATAATATGTGATTCTAATGTAATTTATAGGTATGTGAAAGCTAAAGTTCATATATACAATTTTTTAATGGCTTGTGTATTGGTTCAATACCTCTCACACCATAAATCAAGTAAAATTGATGACTGCTTTGCCTAGAACAACTCTTATGATTTATATAAATGCCAAAACATAATTCTAGAAAGTAAGAAAAATAAATTGAAAATCAATAGAAGAAAATATTTTTGTGCATAGAAATCAAGAATTCAATCTGAAACCCCTAGGTCAAAGAGAAATCCTAGAGAAACATTTAATCAAATCCTAGAAATGATGATTAAATTTATCTTTAGTGTATGTGAATCATGAATTGAGATGAAACCTTGGGATAAAAATTTGAAAAATAAAACTTGAGCAACAAATAGGTTCACCAATAAATTTTAGCCTATTTTTTATTTAACAATATGTAATAGGCATAAAACATTGAAAGCTTATTCAAATTGTAGTATATAACATTCAAGTATAAAATTTGAATGTAAATTGGAATTAATTGAAACTAATTAACAAGTGGCATATGTTGAATATAGAAAGTACAATAAATGGTAATATACTTAGTGTTTTTAGGTTTCTAGTTGATTGTGGAAGGTATTTGATAGTGGAAAATAGGATAAAACAACCATGTGATGTTGGAATATTGTTATTGATGTCAAATTCATTATAATTAATGTAAAAGAAGTCAATGGAATTACCAATGAAAGTGTAATTAATGAAATGGAATTATATTTAAATTTTAATAGCTCTTCATGATGAAGGGACCAACATTAAAAAAGTTTTAAATATGTGTTCAAGAAAGATTGTTTAAGGCTAAAATCACCCCTGTTAAGACATGTATTAAAGCCTATCATTATTGGGCCAACCCACTTGATATATGTATACCTTGGGGAAATCACCCCACTTAGTGAATTAATTAAAATTTAATTAAATGCACACTTTTTGATGAAAGGGTGCCTCTGTGATGGGACTTCCCTTGAGATTTGATGCAAGATTCAGCTATTAAAGAAATAAAGGAATTAGAATCATTAAAAATGGATGACTTGCATGGGATTATCATAGTGTATGAAATGAGAACCAAAAAGGAAAAGTCATCTAAGAAAAAATTAACTTTTAAAGCTTTAAAGAAAGTGAAGAATAAAGAACCTGAATCAAGTGATTACACCAGTGATGAACAAGATGAAAAGGATGCCCTTTTTCTAAGAAAGCTTAAGAAAGGATTAGGAAAATACAAAGGTAAAATACCTTATAAATATTTTAATTATGTTAAAATAAGACATTTTTCTTCTAAATGTCCACATAAGGATGATAGCGATGATGAGTAAAATCATAATGAGGAAAGGAACAAGTAGGAAAGCAAACCTCAATACAATAAAAGCTTCAAACAAAATGAATATAAGAAAAAGTTTAATAAGCACAAGAAAATCCTCTATTCCAAAAAACTATAGTAGCTCGACTAAGGAAATCAATGAGAACATATTAGATTATGACAGATAAGAAACTATGTTCATGGTTATAAGGTGGATCGAAGATTGGAAAAAATATGAGAAATAATTATTTCCATCATTCAAGCATAAGCAATTTTTTGTGGATAAGAATAAGAGGAGATTTAATTTGCCATAATTCATTGATGAAGAAACAATAGTAAGGTGGAAGATTGTTTTATTAGAGGTCAGTGCCTCAAAACAAAGAGATTTGTGTCTCTTACTAAGTCAGTACTTGGCGATGGGGATTGGTGTCTCCAAGTAGTTTGGTGCCTATGAAATTTTTGTAAAAGGATTATTATTTTATGGGTAGATTTAGATGGTAGATCCAAGCATATCTACTTTGTGTTTTTTCTTGAGAGAGGGTTTTCCACGTAAATATTATGTTGTTTAATTATTAGATATTGTATGAATGCTTTCTTTGTGAACATTAATTTTTGAAAGTTAAAGTCTTATTATACATAGATTCACCCCCCTCTTAGTGTTTCATGTGCTTACCAGTTTGTATCAAATCAGTTACTTTAGAATAAGTCAAACCACTGGAAGGTAGATCCTGAGAACACATATGGCTAGTCATCATGTATAGGAAGGTTTCTCCACAAACAAGGCTCCATTGTCTGATAGAACAAACTATGCATTCTAGAGTATAAGGATGCATACTTATTTAATGGCCCTTGGTTTTCATATCTATAAAATAGTGGTGAATGGATATGTTATGCCAAAAACTCCACCAACATATCCAGATAGAAAGAAGGCTAGTGAAAATAATGCCAAATCCATGAACACTATTTTTTGTGGCTTATCAAAATCAAAGTTTGTTAAGATTATGCAATAAGATTTAACAAAGGAAATGTGGGACAAACTTTAGAACATCTATGAGGGTAAGGCAAAACTCCAAACTCATAGGAGATTATTTGAGAGCTTGAAAATGAAATATGAATAAAATGTTGTAGCATATCTTCTTCATGTGGATGAGATTGTTAACACCATCAGAGGACTTAGTGAAAAGGTTGAAGAACCCATTATCATTCAAAAAGTGCTAAGGTCACTTCCCTTGAGATTTGATGCAAGTTTCAACTATTAAACAAATAAAGGACTTAGACTCATTAACAATGGATGAGTTGCATGGGATTTTCATAGCATATGAAATGAGAATCGAAAAGGAAAAGTCATCTAAGAAAGAAGTAGCTTTTAAAGCTTCAAAGAAAGTGAAGAAAAAAGAACCTAAATCAAGTGATGACACCAGTGATTAACAAGATGGATAAGAGGCCATTTTTATAAGAAATCTTAATAAAGGATCAGGAAAATACAAAGGTAATCTACCTTTTAAATGTTTTAATTGTGGTAAAATAGGACATTTTATTGCTAAATGTCCACATAAGGATGATAATGATGATGAGTAAAATCATAATGAGGAAAGGAACAAGAAGGAAAGAAAACCTCAATACAATAAAAGCTTCAAACAAAATGAATATAATAAAAAGTTTAATAATCACAAGAAAAGCCTCTATTCCAAAAACTAGCTCAGCTGAGGAAAGTAATGAGAAAATATCAGATTGTGACAAATAAGCAACTATGCTCATTGCTATAGAAATAAAAAATGATGCCTCTATAAGTGAAGACACATTGGAAGAGGAAGAAGATGTTGAAGATGAAGGAGAGGTAAATATTAAAGAATAACTCATCTGTGCCTTAAGCGAGATCAAATAGCTTAAGAAAATAAATTTGAAGCAAAACGTGTAGATGTAGAAATATGAAAAAGAGGATTGTGATTCAAGATTAAAAATGTCCCAAAACCTTGAATAATCAAAAACAATTATCATCAACCTCAAGATTTAACTTAAAAAATCAAAAAGGATTGAAGAGGAGGTGTGAATCCAGTTAAGCAAAAAGGAATAAAATTGTGAGAGGTTAGAATCCAATATTATGTCCTTGATGAAGGAACTAGAGAAAGCAACCACCAAGATGAATAGAAGCCTCAAATTTAAAAAGAGTACTTAGATCTTAGATGATATCATAAATGGGTAGAGGTCACCATTTATAAAGATGGTCTTAGATATAAAGAAAATCAGATGGGCAACAAAGAACATCACAAAGAACCACCAAAGAAGGTAAATGAGGAAAAGACAAAAAAACTATGCAGGTGTTCACAAAAGTCCTATCATTAAGAAGAAAGAGAATCAAGTCCCATAGAAAAAAATCACTCCTCCAAAAGATAACAAGGACAAATTCAAAAAATTATTTCCTCCAAGGCAGGCACACATGACCAGGTTCTAACATTCTTTTTCTTTGGTTATTAATTTTCATATAATCATTTTGGGCATAGAGCAATGGAGTGTAGGAACATGAAAGAAATAGGTACGCATGGGACAATATCAGAAGTACTTATGGAGTCTAAAGTAGAAACTATAACTCATTTGTCCTGTTATCAAATTACAAAGAGAATAACATTATATGTTAGAATTGTAATAACTATGTACATACATCATGATTCTATATAAGTGTTTTTTTATAACCCCTAGACAAAACAAGAAAGTGAATGCTCCTATGGTAAAGAAAAGAGAACCCAAAAAATTTAGGAAATAGAAGCAAGAGGAAGTTAATTAGGACAAGAAGAAATTTATGCTTGTGCAAATAGATTTTCATGTACAAAATGAAGGGCAGTAATGGTATATTGATATTAGATGCTCAAGTCACATGACTAGGTACAAGAGATAATTTATCTCCTTAAAGGAAATGAGTGAAGGCACGGTAAAATTTGGAGATAATGCCACAATGAGAATAGCTAAAAAAGGTACCCTTAGCCTTGATAATGGAAAAACAAAAATAGAAAATGTATTGTATGTTGAAGGCTTGAAGCATAACCTTCTAAATTTCATTCAAATGTGTGATCAAGGACACATTTTCACATTTTATGCTCAAGGTTGTCAGATCAAGAAAATAGACATAGGAAAATTAATTGCAGATATAAACAGAACAATAAATAACCTATACATAATAAATTTAAAAGCGAGAAATGATACATGAGTCAAATTGATGAAAGATGGCTCTATCATAGAATGATGGGCTATATAAACTTTGATAATCTAGTGAAAATCAAAACTATGCAAGTCATAAGAGATATGCCAAAGATTACAAAATCATCAAACATTATTTATAAGTAGTGTCAGCATGGAAAATAGATAAGAGTGAGTTTCAAGCCAAAGGAGTAATCAACCACCAAGCCATTAGAACTTATTCATATATACCTTTATGGGCCTACAAGAACGTAAATCATACAAGGTGAGAGATACTTTATGTTTCTCATTGATGATTATTCCATAATGACATGGGTTTCCTTTCTAAAAGAAAAATATGAGGTGTTCAATAAGTTTAAAGCTTTTAAAACTTTGGTTTAAAATGAAATGAATTTAAATATCAAGTGCTTGAGATCATATTGAGGAGGTGAGTTCATCTCAAATGACTTCAATGATTTTTGTGAGTAGCATGGAATAAAAAGGAATTTCTCAGTTGCAAGGACTCCATAGCAAAATAGATTTGTAGAAAGAAAGAATTGAATTGTTCAAGAAATGGCTAGAATGATGTTAAATTAATCTAAGATATCAAATAAGTTTTAGAGAGAAGCATTTAACACTATAGTGTACATTTTGAACAGAGAACAAATTAGAGTAAATAATAGTAAAACCCCTTATGATTTATGAAAAGGTAGACCAACATCAATCAAATATTTCAAAGTGTTCAAGAGCAAATGCTTTATTAAGAGAGATGAATAAGACTTGGTAAATTTTGACTCAAGAACTGATGAAGGTATTTTTCTTGGATATTCCTCAAAAAGTAAAGCTTATCGATGTTATAATAAAAGGCTACAAACAATTGTAGAAAGTGCTAGTGTAAAGATGGATGAAACAAGGCCTCAAAAAGTTAGTGCACAAATGAATGATCATTTAGAGAAACCAAACCTCAAAGAAGAAGAAGAAGTATAAGTAGAAAAATAAGAAGAAATGGAGTGGGAAGATACAAAGGAACCATCTCGATTTGTTTAAAAGCATCATTTTGAAAGTTAAATTATTGGTGATATTGATGCTAGGATACAAACTAGAAGAATATTTGTGAGTACACCTAAGCAAGTAAACTTGTCCTTTTTATCCAAAATAGAGCCCAAATTTTTTGCAAAATCTAGAAATGACAAGCATTAGATTGATATTATGGAAGAAGAATAAATTAGATTGAAAATAATGAGACATGAGAACTCATTCCTAGACCAAAAGACAAGAATGTAATTGGTACCAAGTGGGCATTCAAGAATAAGCTTAATGAAGATGGCCAAGTAACAAGAAATAAAGCAAGGTTTGTTTGCAATGGGTATGCTCAAGTGGAAGGTATTTATTTTTAAGAAACCTTTGAATCTATTATGAGATTATAAGCCATTAGAATTTTTTGGCATATGTTGGTTTTAAAAACTTCAAAGTTTATCAAATGGATTTGAAATCTGATTTTCTAAATGGTAATATAGAGGAAGAAGTATATATTGAACATCCAAAAGGTTTCTTTCTATCATAAAATAAGGAATATGTGTGAAGAATGAAGAAGGCACTATATGGGCTAAAGCAAGCCCCAGAGCTTGGTATTCAAGGCTTGATAAATATCTATAAAAAAAGGTTTTAAAAGGGGAGTTGCTGGTAGTAATCTCTATATTGAGACTGTAGGTGAGAATCAATTGATTGTTGCAGTATATGTGGATGATATCATTTTTGGAGGAGATAGTAAACGAATGTTCCAAACATTTGCAAAAGATATACAAAAGGAGTTTTAAATGTGCATGTTGGGTGAGTTGAAATTTTTTCTTGGTTTGCAAATTTCTCAATCTAGCAAAGGAATATTTATCTCCCAAATGAAGTATATAAAGGAGATGTTGAATAAGTTTATAATGGAATATTGCAAACATGTTATCACACCCATGTTTATATGGTGCAAGTTAAGTAAAAATGATGAATCTCCTAAAGCAAATTAGATGCTTTATAGATTCATGATTGGTATCCTATTATACATCATGGCATTAAGTCCAGACATCATTCAAGTTGTAGGATTGGTAGCACATTTTCAATCAACCCCAGAAGAAACACATGTGCAAGTAGTCAAAAGGATATTCAAATATCTAAAATTATCTTTGGATTATGGTTTGTGGTATTCAAGAGGTGAATATTTCACACTAACATCATACATAGATGCAAATTAGGCAGGAAGTGTTGATAACAAAAAGTGTACAAGTGGAGGAGCATTCTTTCTTGGAAAAAATATAATGCCATGGTTAAGCAAGAAGTATCCTTCTATTTCTTTATCTATGGCTGAAGAAGAATACATAGCAATAATGTCTTGTTGTACACAAGTCTTTTGGATGAATCAAATGTTGAAATATTTTAAGAAAGAATATGAACATATAGTCTCAATATTCTATGATAACACTAGTGCAATAAACATTTTGAAGAATCTGATTATGTACTCTAAAAAAAACACATTCCAATCAAGTATCACTTCTTGAGAGAACAAGTTGTAGATCAGCAATTAAAGATGGAGTATGTTTCCACAAAATAATAGATGGTAGATATCTTCATGAATCCCCTCCCAAAAGAAACTTTTTAGTTTCTAGGGCAAAAATTAGGAGTGATCCATTCTTCATCTAGTCATTAAATTTGTCAAGAGAAGCATGGATTAAAGGGGAGATAATCATTGCATTATTTAGCTCCATGGATATTTTAGTGATATACATTGTGATTTTGTTGTATGTTTATTTGCCATTGATGTCAAAGGGGGAGAATTAAAGAAAGGGGGAGTAAAAAAGAAGAAGTATAATAAGGGGGAGTTCATGTACTATTTTTCTATAGGATTGCCATTAAAGACATAGGGGAGATTATTGGAATATTGTCATTGATGTCAAAGACATTATAATTAATGTAACGAAATTCAACAGAACTGCCAATGGAAGTGTCATTAATGCAATAGAATTATATTTAATTTATAGTAATGCTTCATGATGAAGGGAACATCATTAAAAAAGTTTTAAATATGCACTCAAGGAAGATTGTTTAAGGCTAAAATTGCCCCTCTTAAGACATTTATTAAAGCCTATCATTGTTGGGCTGACCCAGTTGATATATGGATACCTTGGGTAAATCATCCCACTTAGTGAATTAATTAAAATTTAATTAAATCCACACCTTAAGATGAAAGGGTGCCTCTTTGATGGGATGCCTCTTTTGTGAAGAGCCTTTGGAGGTTATATAAGGTGGATAAAAGATTGGAAAAGATATGAGAAATAATTTTTTCCATCATTCAAGCATAAGCAGATATTTGTGGAGAAGAAGAAGAGGATATTAAATTTGCCATCATTCATTGATGAAACAACAATAGTAAGGTGGAAGATTGTTACAGTGGAAGTCGGTGCCTCAAAACAAAGAGATTGGTGTCTCTTTCTAAGTCAGTACTTGGTGGTGGGGATTGGTGGATCCAAGTAGGTTGGTTCCTATGAAATTTTGTAAAAGGATTATTATTTTACAATTAGATTTGGATTGTAGATCCAAGTAGCTCTGCTTTGTGTTTTTTTGAGAGAGAGGGTTTTCCACGTAAATCTTGTGTTGCTTAATTATTAGATCTTGTGTGAATGCTCTCTTTGTGAACATTAATTTTTGGAAGTTAAAGTTTTATTATACACTGATTAACCCCCTCCCTCAGTGTATCATGTGTTTAACATTTGATAGCTCAGATCCAAAAATAGAGTTTGTCATTATATCTAGAAAAGTCCATGTTCCCTAGATAGGTACACATTGCAGTTTTGTCTATTGATTGTCGATTTATTAGCTCTGAAAGTGAAAAAAAGGTAATTGTTATATTGCTTGCACCTATGTTTATTAAGAGCATTGAGATATTTCTATTATGTCACTATTGTGCATAAACATCTATTTTATTTATCTTTGCCTTATAAACCCTAGTTTATTTGAGATCTATATAAACTGACAAAAAATAATGGAAAATGTAATGGTTTGAGCTAACCCCAATCACCCCCAAAAATGATTGATCATTGCCTAGATATAATATCTAGATACTCTGAGGAGGGAATCATCCACATGTAGTTCTCCCATCTAATAATATTGTACAATTATGCTCCTTCACCATATGCTTGCAACTAGTTATTTATATTTGATACTTGATAATGTTAGCTCTTGACTTGATTTTGAATGTTTTAGAATTAGTTTGAGACTACTCTTAATGATTGGTATTGAATTTTAAAAGATTAGGACAATTTTTCTTAATGTCTTGTAGTGTAGAGTGTTAATCTCTAGGGATATCTAGTGTTAGTAATGAACGACCTTTGATTTGTAATTATAGGAGTCCAATTGAAAAAAAAAATAGCTGACTTATAAAACATGTAGGATGCCCATATGGATATTTCAAATTTCATAAACTAGTCATTAAATGGTTTAGGGATAAGGTCGAGCAAAGTGGACAGGTCCATAACAATGAACCTATCTACAAGATACATACCTATCTTAGAAAGTAAGAACATTTGGCCTAGGTTAGGAGTAGTTTGAGAGTGATATAAAATGGTTTGAGCAACAACTTGAGAATCCCTATCGTGGTGATAATAAATAGAGGGGTCTAGCCTGTATATAGATAAATAGTAAAAGGAATGGTGAATAAGAGTCATAAACTTGAGTGTAAGTCAAGTGGTTTAAGATATGTCAAAAATTAACATTATCAAGTACTTATGACCAGATTTAGGTATCTACAAGCATAATCACCTCATTTTCTATTAAATTCAAAGGGAAACTTGGTTCACACACTCATTCAAATATTTCAATGATCTAGATTACTTCATATTTTATGTCGTAATTAGACATTGAAATATGTATATTTCAAGGCATATTTTACATGAAATAAGTTGGATACTCGAGGCATATCTAAAGACACAAAATGCAATTATATTCAGGTAACCAAATTTCTTAATTTGTCCTTTTAATCAAAAAAAATCAATACTAGACTAAAGGGGACATTTATAGAAACATAAACATGGTATTAGACAATTGACATTATTAGTTTTGACCAATCCTTAATATACATGATTTGTGTGTACATAATTAACTCTTGTTCACATTTTCTCCTAGGATTATATTTCTCTATGGGTTTGGCCTTATTAATTTTCCATCATACATATACAATATCTCCCTAGTATGTGCCTAACTATTATAATTATACTAAGCAAATTATCTATATTCTCCAAATCACTATTTCTTCCATCTTGGATAGTGCAAGAAATAATAAGATGGTACTAGTTACTGGTAGCATGTACTTTCACCAACATCATCCTAGGTTATCCTTTTTTTTTCAAATTTAGACTCTTCCATTGGGTTGGCCTATATATTTTTCATGTTGATTATAAATGGAAATCACCTAAAGAGTCAAATATATATACATATCAAGCCTATGACAAACCTTATGTAGCAAAATTTATAGCTCATTTGGAAAATTGCTTTCACATTGAGGAATACATATGTACATCCTTTAGGCACTTCCTTAAATCATAAAAATTAAAAACCCCTTCAAAAGAATAGTCACTAAACCAAGTCTAAAAACTCAATATAAGGTCAATGTTGAATATTTTCAAGTGTTGAAAACTAGCATCTTACATATATACTAGTGGATCAATATTGAGCATATATTCATAGAGGTGAGACAACTACATGTAGTTTGAATCGTCCTTGAATTATTTGAATGTAGGCAAAACTCAATCATACAACAAGGTGTTATTTGGGCTATCCAGCTCATCTTTCTAACCCTTTTTTATAGGCGAAGTCAAGTGTTGAAAGTGGAGTTAAGGTTTCAAGGTGAGGGAAGATAAATATTAATCAAGGCATATGACTGAAAAATTATAATTGCACATGAAACATGTTGATAGGAAGGTGTAACACTGTATAGTGGATTATATCAAAAAAATAGAAGATAATTCTGATAAATAGTGGACATGTTTAGTTCCTATAGGCATCCAAGCATTACCAACTCTGTTTATGCATATTTTGATAGTCATTTTATTGAGTTGAGTGATCAAATATCCATTTCAAGGTTATTCCAATTGTACACATGCATAAAACAAAACAAAATAGAAACAAACTAATTACATTATCCTCTTGGTAATATATATAAATAATAGGTGCAAGTAATCAACCTAAATATGCTTGTTATAGTTAGATATGTTAATTTACGGCTTATCTTATACAATGTGAATATTATATGCTTTATATTGTTTTCATAATTACATCCAAAATAAGTTAAAACAATGATTAAGTGTTTGTGAATTCTCTTTATCTGTCTCCATTTTAGTTTTGACATATTGTTGCCCCAAACTCCACAACCATAAAGCACCACTAGCATGACAAGAAACCAAAACAAGGTTTTCATGGTTTTTCAAATTCCATTATTCTATAATTTATGCATCTATTTTTTAGAAACCATAAATCCTTTCATCCCCTATGTATTCTCTTTGTCCTGCAAGTCTCCTAATGGTCCACATCGAGCCTACAAGGTTGTGTGGTGGACAATGCTAAAATTATTTAAACTAAATGGATATGTTAAAATAGAGTTATAGATTGTAGAAAATATAATGGAATATAATAAATAAATGTGGAAAAAACCATTACACATTCAACACGTGATATTTTAAAAGTGATGTCACTTATATGCAAATAAAATAATTGTTATCACTCAGAAGTGCACCCCACTGAGAACATGTGTTTGTTCTCACTCCTATTGATACAATGGAAAATCTCCAAGGTGTGGGACATTATAATTGGAGAGAATATCTAGATTAAGTTTTTTTTTCCTTTGCTACACTCACCTACTTATGTCTAAATTATCTAATTATGTGCTTTCTTGACTAGGAAAAGGGTAGGAGTAATGTTAAAGATGAAAATGGAAATAAAAACTAAAAATTAGGGTGATGCACCAGTGTTAAGGTAAATTATGCCTATAATTGAAACACTTTGGAATATAAATAACCCACCCACATTCACTTCATCTTCATACAATTAATCTTATATCATTACTTCAAATGGAGGTCTAGACAATAACTCACACTAGCTTGGAAGGAATGAATAATGATTGAATTCACTTTTACATTGGGTATAAATCATACTTAAAAACTTTATATGACCTAACAGAGTAATTATTTGCTACATAAATGTGATATATTCAGGCATAAACATAATAAAAATAATAATTCACTAAGTTACATCAATGAACATTAAGAACACACTTCATGAATAGCTTGAAAATGGAGGAAAATTTAGCTCTTTATTGCTTCAAAGGTGAGGTAGTACAAATTTTGGTAGATTTTAAATAATACAAAATCATAATATGATAATCATTGAAAAATTAATGTACATATAGTTATTAATAATAGAGAGAGAAGACAATAAACTCAAGAAACTAGAGATATGGTCCTTATCTTGTCATAGTTCACTTTTTACTTCAACTCCACTAACTAAAAACCAACTCAAGCTTCAATTATACAAATTTGAATGTGACATTTGATTTAAACATATTTACCTTTTAATATGGCATGTAAATGAGAGAGATAAGGTAATTTGGATGTTTGAAAAGTCAAAGGTTGTTGCATGTGTTTGAATAGTCTTCAACTTGAAGAGATCTTTGATTATCTTTAGTTAACTCCTTGCAAGTGGTATTGAACTCCTTTTGATCTTTAGTTAACTCTTTTTGATCTTAAATTAATTTTAAAGTTTGAATTTATTTACCTTTATTTATATTTTTTATCTTTACTTGAGCTATCTTTACTCGCAACTTGGATTTTGACTTCAGTTATCTCACTTGCATCTTGCATGCATGTTTGACTTTTTGAATTTTCTAAATTTACCCCAAGAGGGGGAATAGTAGGAGAGATATTTCATTTTGACCTTATAAGTATTATATTTCATTAAAATATTAACTAAAAATTGAACTCAACTTCTCTATTTTTGCATGTTTTGAACTCCACTTTTCTAAGGCTAACTAAAGACTCTTGTTGTTGACTTGACCTTTTCTAAATTTAGCCAAAAGGGGGATGACCTGTATTTTGGAATTTTATCTATTATTAGATATATTATATATATGATACCAATTTTAAACCTTCAAATACATCAAAAAATACTTTTATGTCAAATTTTATGAGATTTTATTTAATAAAACTCAAAATATGCGCTTTTTGGTGTTGACTAGCTTACATAATTTCATTTATGAATGCCTATAGGTTTAAGTTTTGACATTTTATTGAGTTTTAAAAGACCTAAATACCTCATTATTTTTTAATTATAAATATTAATATCCCATATCATCATTCCAACCATTGTATGTTCTCAACAAATCTCTTAAACATCTCAAAAATTATATTTTATGACTGTCTCTCTTGCTTTCTTAAAACCTTGATACATGTACCTTTACCTTTATTAATTTTTTATTTAAAATTTTTGATTTTGTAACATGTAATAAGGTAATTTATTCCACATAATATCTCACACAACTTCTATTTTTAAATAAGGAACTTAAAAATGCAATTATATCTTTTAAAATTGAATCATTAGGGTTTAAGAAGGGTTTTAGAGCACCTATTTGACTTAACAATTGTTCATAAATGTAAGAAATTGTAACCTAAAAAAAATGCATATTATATTGAGGTAATAGGGTCCTAAAACTCCTCCTAATACTATTTTAACCAACTCTTCTTCTCCTTCATGTATTGAGCATTTGAAAACTACCTTCACTAGCTTACAAGTAACAGCTAGTTAGAGGAATAAAAGAAACCTCTATCAAAATTTGGACTTGTGAGTTGCTCTTAAGAATGGTTTCAGAATAATAAATTTTGTATGATATTTTTATTTATTTTTTAATCTTCACTCTCTAAATGTATTCTTCTTTAAATCTTGCACATAAGCAACTTTGACCAATGGTGGCAAAATTGTCAACATTCTTGGCGACTTTGTTGAGATATTTGCCTACTAAACACTCAATACCAATATTTATATCCATTTGGATATGGAGTTATGAACATATCATGAAATATAAAATTTAAAATATCTTTTTAAGCAAATCTGAAACTGATAATTCTCTCAAGCAACTACAACACTTGTGCATGAGCACTTATTGAATTGAAAACTACAATTGAAAAAATATGTAAAATAACACTTAGAGGAAAATAAAAAGTAAAAAAATTATCAAAACATGTGAATAAAAACACTTGAATGAAAATTAAATCTAAAACTACTAATTTAGCCTATACTAACCTACTTTAACAACTACAGATAATCATATACAAAATAGTTAACTAGTAGTGCAAAGTAGTTACCCTTCTTTACCAAGCTCATGTGACTAGAAAACTTGATGTCAGCCATGAGATAATGGAATAGAGGCAACTAAATGTTGATAATGACATATTTTTATTCTTAAAAAACAACCTTATACCTTCCTCCACTTTTTTTTAAACATGAACAACCTGAAGTGCACACTTCGACTAATTTTCAACATGTTTAGCCTCTTCTTTATGTTTTGAAATGAACATGATGAGTAGTGGATTTTCTTTGTTACCCTCCAACTGGGATAAATAGTTGATATGACATGCTATTTTGGTAGTATGTAGCTCATAAATATTCTCTTTATAACCAACATATACCTATTCATAAGTTTTCTTCTCAAACTTAACAAACTAAGATGGACCTTGTGGTATACTTGTAGGATTGGATTCAAGAGGAAATACATCTTGTTTCTCATCTTCCAAGAGTGAATAAAAGTATGAAAATTTATTTATAAGTTGATAACCTTTCTTTAAAATATCAAAAAAGTTGAATCATTAAGTGGAATTACCTCTTGGAATGTTAGAATTCGAGGACTAACTTTTTCTTGCATGTTGTCTTGCTTGCCAAAGTTACCCTTTTCTATCTTTGTCAGCCCATATTCTCCTTGTAGAAGAGTGAAACCTGATCCAATTACCTCAAACAAGTATTCAAACTTCCTTGGGATTTCCATGTTGATTTTTAGTGACTTTAAGTATGAAATTAATACTTCTTATCAATGTAAATGTTTTTTTAGCTTCAATCTATGTCCCACCGTGCGTCATAGAAATTTTTATCACTCAAAAATACATCCTACTAATAATGTGTGCTTGTTCTCACTCCTATTGATACAATATAAAATTGTAAAGGTGTGGGAATTTATAATAGGATATAATCTATAGATTAAGGGTTGGTTCCCTTTGTTACACTCACTTACTTCTGTCTAAACTATCTAATTTTGTGATTTTTTAACTAGAAAAAGGGTAGAAAGAGTAATGCTAAAGTTGAAAATGGAAATGAAAATTAAAAATTTAGGTGATAAACCAATGTTAAGGTAAATTATTCTTATAATTTACACACTTTGTAAGATAAGAGCCTATACACATTCACTTCATCTTCACACAATGACTATTGCATCAGTGTTTCACACAAAGGTCTAGACAAACACTCACACTAGCTTGGAATGAATGAACAATGATTGAATTCACTTCTAGATTAGGTAAAACTCAGACTTAGACACTTTATATGGCCTGAAAATTTCCTTATTTGTTTTATAAATTTGAGATATTCATATATAAATATAGGAAAAATAATAATTCACTAAGTTACATCAATGAACATTAAGACCACATTTCATGAATCACTTGAAAATAGAAGATTTCAACGCTTTATTGCTTCAAAGGTGAGGTAGTACAAATTTTGGTAGAGTTTCAGTAATAAAAAATCATAATCTAATAATCATTCAAAAATGAATGTACATATAGAAAGGAAGAAGAGAGAGAGAAGATAAGAAACTAGAGATCTAGTCCCTGTCTAGTCATAGTTCACTTTTTACTTCAACTCCACTAATTGAAAATCAACTCAAGCTTCAATTATTTCAAATTCTAATGTAGAATTTGAGTTTAAACATATTTTACTTTAAATATGGCATTTAAATGAGAGAGATAAGGCAATTTGGATGTTTTAAAATTCAAAGGTTGTTGCATGTGTTTGAATAGTCTTCAACTTGAAGAGATCTTTGATTATCTTAAGTTAACTCCTTGTAACTTATATTGAACTCCTTTTGATCTTTAGTTAACTCCTTTTGATCTTTGATGCATTTTGAATTTTGAATTTAGTTACCTTTATTTATATCTTGTATTTTTATTTGAGATATCTTGACTTGCAACTTGGAGTTTGACTTTAGTTATCTCACTTGCATCTTGCATGCATGTTTGACTTTTTGACTTTTTTAAATTTAGCCAAAGTGGGGCATAGTAGGAGAGATATTATATGTTGACATTATAAGGAGTATATTACACTAATTTAAAATTAATTTACATATAGAAAGGAAGAAGAGAGAGAGAAGATAAGAAACTAGAGATCTAGTCCCTGTCTAGTCATAGTTCACTTTTTACTTCAACTCCACTAATTGAAAATAAACTCAAGCTTCAATTATTTCAAATTCTAATGTAAAATTTGAGTTTAAACATATTTTATTTTAAATATGTCATTTAAATGAGAGATATAAGGTAATTTGGATGTTTTAAAATTCAAAGGTTGTTGCATGTGTTTGAATAGTCTTCAACTTGAAGAGATCTTTGATTATCTTAAGTTAACTCCTTGCAACTTGTATTGAACTCCTTTTGATCTTTAGTTAACTCCTTTTGATCTTTGATGCATTTTTAATTTTTAATTTAGTTACCTTTATTTATATCTTGTAATTTTATTTGAGATATCTTGACTTGCAACTTGGAGTTTGACTTCAATTATCTCACTTGCATCTTGCATGCATGTTTGACTTTTTGACTTTTTTTAATTTAGCCAAAGGGGGGCATAGTAGGAGATATATTATATGTTGAAATTATAAGGAGTATATTACATTAAAATAGGGCCTCAAAGATTAAACAATACTTGAACTCAATTTCTCCACTTTTGTATGTTCTAAACTCCACTTTTCTAGGGCTAACTGAAGACTCTTGTTGTTGACTTGACCTTTTTTAAATTTAGACAAAAGGTGGAAAACCTATATTTTGAAATTTTATATCTCATTAGTTAAAATACATACATAAAAATAATTTTAAACTTTTAATAACATCAAAATATAATTCCATGTCAAATTTTAGGAGATTTCATTTAATAAAACTCAAAATATGCATTTTTTGGTGTTGACTAGCTTGCACAATTTCATTTTTGAATGCCTATAGGTATGATTTTTATCATTTTATTGAGTTTTATGAGGCATAAATACCTATTTATTTTTTCATTATTACCACTAATAACTCTTATCATTATTACAACCATTGTATGTGCTCAACCAATCTCTTAATACTCTCAAAAATTACATTTTTTGACTCTCTCTCTTGCTTACTTAAAACCATGATTCCTGTACCTTTGCCTTTCTTAAATTTTTACTTAAAAATTTTGATTGTAGAATATTTAGGAAGGTAATTTATTCCATATAATATCTCACAAAAAAATT
Organism: Torreya grandis; assembly: GCA_037957365.1. Taxonomy (NCBI): domain Eukaryota; kingdom Viridiplantae; phylum Streptophyta; class Pinopsida; order Cupressales; family Taxaceae; genus Torreya; species Torreya grandis. The sequence continues at coordinate 331,831 of JARHVA010004705.1, forward strand.
GTTTTTCAACAAGGAACTCAAAAATGCAATTATATCTTTTAAAACTGAGTTATTGGGTTTTAAGAAGGATTTTAGAGCCTCTGTTTGACTTAACAATTGTTCATAAAATTAATCCACTATAACCTAAAAAAAAATTATGAAATATTGAGGGAATAGGGGACCCAAAATCCCCCTATGAAAATTTGAACCAAATCTTCTTTACCTTCATATGTCGAGCATTTGAAAACCCCCTTCACTAATTTACAAGCAGCAACTAGTTAGAGGAATAAAAGAAACCTCTGTCAAAATTTGGACTTGTGAATTTTCCATGAGAATGGTTTTGGCCTGATGAAGGTTGTATCATGTTTTATAAATATTTTTTAATCTTCACTCTATAAATGGAGTCTTATTTAAAACTTACACATAAGCAACTTTGACCAATGGTGGCAAATTTGTCAACAAGAATAGGGAAAAGTACACATGAGTAGAATGCGTAGTAAGACTATGAGAGTAGGATCTTATGATAAATATGGGAATGCCTCCTTTTTGATTTTATTAGGATGTGAGTGACCAAAAATATGAGGAGAGAAAACTCTTATGATTAGGAATGGGGGTTACACATCTTAACTTATTTGTCGACTCGAATATGACCATTCATATGTTAGATACATAGAGCATGTTAACCTAAGAGAGAGATGGTCAATTGATATAATATACTCGACACATGAAATAATTTAAGATGTTGTGTGAATATTCAATTATAAAAGGGGACAATTTTTCATGCCCACCTTTTGATCATGACACTATTGAAGACCCTTAACCTTTATTGATTTCCCAAGGGCTAAGGAAAAAGAGGAAAAAGAAAGGAAACATGTGGGTTCTTAAGAACACTTGTGAAAAAACAATTTATTATTATAAATTAACTTAATTTGGGACCCTTTGAGTGTCATGGTCACCCAATAAAATTAAATATATTATAAGAGATTTTATTTTTATATTTTGAAAAGGTATTTCCCTCCATTTTTGGTGTACCCCTTGGGGGAGGACTATAAAAGCAATGGAGGTTTCATTTGAATGGCATGTTATGTAATATATTTGAAATTAGAGTTTTAAGCACAAAAATATTAATCCATTTACTTGGAGACAAAAAAATTCAAGCCAAAGGAATGGGGATGCAAACCCTCATTTCTCATTAAGGACAACTTCATCTTGAGGTTGTAATTGAGCCTATTATTCAGGAAAAAACAAAAAATGAAGGATTTAGAAGTGACAACTTGATTTTAGGAGGAGTTGATTGGTTTGTGAGATTGGCGATTAGGTTTGGAAGCCCTAAGGATCTATTTGGTAGGTTGAAGACCCCTACTTGTAGGGTTGCATGGATCCAGGGTTGGAATTGACTATGTCTAGCATTGGTGACTTGGGTTTGGAGCTTGTTTGCACGGTTTGTGGGCTATTTTTGAGATGGAACAATATTATGATTTTATACAAATAATTTTTCTATTATTATTGAAATTTTGAGGTATTTTGAGGTTCATTGGGCCTTAATATTATTTGTAATTTTCTATATTTTATTCCCTAATTTTTTGGGAATATTTCTAGCATTTTTAGTTTGAAGGGTTTTAATAATTCATCCAAATATTCAGATCTGAATTGAGTTATATTTTATCATATTTATTTCATAATTATTGGATGGTCTTGTGGAGTGAAGGTACCATTTTTCATCATTTCAAGGGCAAGGCTTAATTCTAAATTTATCTCCATTGGTGGCGTCTAGGGTTTGTAGAAACATCTCAATTTTGGGGGAGATAAATTTGCTTATAGGACTGCCTATTTGTACCATTAAGTTTGCCATATTTTTATATTAATTATGGAGGGTTTATTGCAACTAGGGTTTGTTGTCATAGATCTGAAATAGTAATATTTTGCCTGGGTTTTTAGTAAATTCTAGAATTCAAAAAATATCCCCTTTTTAGAATATTTCATAATGGATTTGTCTTTCTATTTGATGTTTTATAGTATATATCATTACAAGAAATCAGTTACAACTAATGATGATTATAAATCATAATAGTTAGAAAAGTTATTCATATTCTACTTGAGTGATGATTGGACTTCCTGTAGATGTGGCAATTAAACTTATAGTGTGCATTATGTTGATGGATGTTATGACATGGTGTAAATATGGAGAGTGCCACCTGGACTATCATGTGGAAATAATATGCTAAAAGGTGGACACATATCATGTAGGCTATGAACATAATTGCAGAGACACCTGGTATGTTATAAATCAAGACATAAGTCTAACATACCAAGAGACACCTGGGATGTTATAAATCAAGATGTATGTGTGGAGAAGTGTTTTGAAACTGTGAAGTGGTGCATGACGTTTCAAAAATTGCTAATTGTGCACAATAATGTGTGACATTATAGAAGTTATGAATGTTGTAAGATGAGTTGGCATTAGGCTTAGGAGTTACGAGTGCGGCATTGTGAAATTGTACAAGATTATATAAGTCATGAATGTTGTGTGTTACTTTCATAAAATTCTAGAAGCTGTGAGAGTTGTGAAGTGGATGTTGCATAAAACCATAAAAGCTATGAGTGCTACATGATATTATGCATGTAGACACAATATTTCCTTTGTGTTTTACACCAGCTTGAGGCAAGCCAATCAAGTTGGGTAATATATAAGAAGATGACACTAATGTTGGATAGATGGTACGCAAGTTGGAATGCTAATTAACTTGTGGAGGTCCTTGTGACCATGTAGTACCTCATGGTGTCCCAATCAAGTGAAGTGTCAAATAAATAATGTTGACTTTGAAGATATCAATTAAGGGTGACCAATTAGATGCAAGCCAACTTGGAATGCACATAAGTTTTATGGGTATGCTATGATAGTGGTCTATAATACCTTTTCATAAAGCTTGGCTCATGATCTAGAAGTTCACACAACTAAAGCTTAGTTGTAATGCATTGTGAGCTTTTAAAATACACTGGAGGCTTCCAAAAATGTCATTCAAGTAGTGAAGTTACACATGAGATGTGCAAGGAAGAAGTTGTGCAACTTTGCATGACTACACATGAATCACCCAATCAAGTTTGTTGTGGAATTCAAGATTGAGATACTTATATTAATCCACAACTTGTAAAGGGTTTCCTTCAAACAAGAAATTCATTTACTTATTTTTTCTTTGAAGTGAAAGATCATGACCTTGTTTTTGCTAGTATTCACTTGCATCCCCACCTCTTGAGAAAAAAAACTCCAATGCCCTCAAATGGTCTCTCAAATGGTGTGTTGTTTTTGTTATTAAGATAAGTTAATATGCATACAAGTATAAATTTATCACATAATTCGCTAAGTGAATAACCCTACTCCCAACTTCATTTATCCACTTCTCTAAAATTGACTATGAAATGAAAATAAATGGTTTTAATCACATCTGTGAGACCAAATGGTCTAGGGGACCACTGATCACACTGATTGCTCCAACCGTTCGAATATTCTCAAGGCCCCAAGGTATATTTTAGAAGATTGTGCCGTCTTTTATTGATCTGGGTTAGCATCTTCCCTAACCCTTTTTATTTTAAATCTACCATGAAGCCAACTCTTAAAGTTTCCACATATTTGGCTCATATGTCTGTATATTGAGGACATTCAATGATGAAGTGCTCCTCCATTTCAATCGCTCCTCTGGTGCAAAGAACACAAACGCTCTCATCCCACTACTCCTTAGGATTCGTCCATCTACATGTCTCGCATCTGAGCCTATGAGAGCTATTATCAGTTGAGAAACAATGATCTTTTTCCTCCATTTAATTTTAGTGCATATATACTTTCTCACTATGCTCATAAGTTGCGTTAAACACTGAAATATAATATGATTTTTTCTTGCTTGTTTCCTTCTTCCACATCACCGTTCTAAATTATTTATTCACATAGTTTTTATGTGTTTGTTATAATTTTGGACATTTAGTTAAGTTGATATCCTATATGTTCATCCATTTTTGGTTTTACTTCATTGAAGTGTTCTTTCTCTTTTGCAACTCTTCATCTCTTGCGACCCTAAACTACCTATTGGTCTTTATGTTTTCTATTTTTTTCAAGTAATATAATACTTTAGGTATAGTGATTGGCTCTAACGGTAAAATCTCCATGGAACTCAACTTGTTAAGGTAAAAATGATTTCATAATTCATTTTTTCCGTGATGAAGGATCACAAATGGTCATCCGAAATGTAAACCCAGAAATGAAAATACGTTTATTCCAAAAACTTTAATATTATTAGTACTTATCAAGGTATGGTACTATAGGTTTCACTTAAATAAATAAAAAATTGCACTAGCCCATGAGAGCCTTTAACATGATATATCACTCTAACATTTCTAAAATTCAGCATCCAAAGATTAAAAAATATTCTTTTACATGTTCTCATGAAATATTCTATTTATATTAATATAATAATTACAATCACTATTATTTGATATAATAATAATTACAATCATTATTATTATAATACTTAAACATTGTATTTTTAATAAAAATATCAAAATACACTCTACGATGCAATTTTCAAGAAAAAAAAATTAATAAGCAATAATAACTAAAGTTTGTCATTTTTTTGTAGAGGTATTGACTGAGCCACCATGTCATGCTAGTAAAAAGTTACAATAAAATTAAATGGTCATGTAGAAATGTACAATAATAATTGATAAGTCGAAAACAACAAGCCCAATCTTTATTTTCAAGAATCTTGAATATATTAATATAATATTATATATATAAATTAATATAATAATTATTATTATTAAATTAATACCTATCTAAAAAATATATTATAATTAATTATTGGATTATAATACATGTTATTAATTAATATCACTTTTATATATATATATATATATAATTACATTTATGTTTTTCTTTTTCTTTTTTTATAAATAAATGAAAAAAAGTTGAGGTTCCTTTCCCACAAAAAATTTAAAAACGAAAGGCCGAAAAATGATTAAAACAAGCATTCAAGCCTAAAGATGAAACCAAGGCAAAGAACATTTCCCGAGAAACAAAGGGGCTAGAGAAGCCGAAACCCTTAAACATGAAGGTCTTTCTCCCAAACCTGATTTCAATCGTGACAATCTATTATCCAAATCTGATTTCAATCAAGGAGAGGAGCCCCTCTGGATGCTCCATGTCATGGATGTTAAGTTTTAAAAATCCAGAAAGAGACGTTGTGAGAGGGAAAGAAGAGCGCGTAACATTTGTGATGCTCGATTTATCCACCACAAAATAATTGGAGTGGGCACAATACAGAAGGAGATGATGTGTCCCGAGTAAGCAAGGCATGCAAAGGAGGCAACGTTTGGCAGACACTCTGTATAACATCATCATCCTGAACAACTCGGAGGTTCAGAAATAATCTGAGAGTCTTTAACCTTAATGCAAACCTCCTTCGCTGTTTCGACCCCAACGAAGATTCATGGACAACCACTCCATGAATCTTCCAAGAAGTCCATAAATGAACTTCCCAACATCAACTTCGGAATGATATCTCTACAGCCGAGCATTCATGACCGACAGGAGTTGCACAATATTTACAACTCCAATGCATTTGTAATTGAGCAACCTACACCATTTGACTAACTTTGCTCCTAGAGCTCTTTTTCTGACCCAGATTATTAAGTCCCACACCCCCCTTTGCTCTTGCAAACATTACTCCATTTAACTAGAGGGATCTTCTTCTAACTTTTAAACCTTGCCACAGGAAAGTCATCATTATACTAATGATCTTTAAAATGGTGTTGCAAAGGGCAATTGGCTGAAAATCAACAAAGGTTCTGGGCTGGTCCAATTTAGGGATCATGGATATGAAGGTACTATTAATTTATTTTTTAACCCACTTAGAACATTTGGATTCTACGGCTTTTCAAACATCCACTCCAACCACCTCCCAAAAATCTTGAAATAATGCCATAAGAGACTCGTCCAGGGCCGAAGCCTTGTCATGGGGCATTGATGACACAACTGCTTACTTCTTCCATAGAAAATGGAGCCATAAGCATGTCATTCTACTCATCCATTACCAAACACAACAGAGGAAATCAACACATAGAAGCAAAAGCAGAGCTAAGCAGAAGAAAAAACACATGGATGAAACAAAACAACAAATGGATAAGTAAATGGGACATCAACATGCAAGAATGCCCAAATATCAATGAGGAAATAAAAAAGTGTGTAAAATAAATTCAGGACAACCATGTGGACAAAGCAGCGAGGGCGGAAGAAAGCATACTACATCAATAAATTTAACTCCACATGGGAGCATAAAGAAAAGACATACATAGGGGCATACATCAAATGGAAAGCAAAGATTTTGATTGCACAGTTGAGGACCAGCTCGCATCATCTTAGGTGTCAAACCGGCAAATGGAAAATACCCAAAGAAGAATGGGAAACAAGAACATGTTTATTTTGTGACAAGAGTGTAGTGGAAATAAAATGGCACTTCATTGTGGAGTGCGTAGCCTAGTAACATTCGTATCAAATTAACATCTGTATCAATACAAAGACAACTTGAGGGTGGGCAACTTAACCAACTTGTTTGAAGAGGAAAGGTTAAATGGTACAATGATTTTCCTAATCAAGATCCATAGTAGAAGAGATAGCGTTGAGAAGAGATTAGAAATTATGTAATAGTAGTAGGGCAACCCTTGTGTCAAGAAGTGGTAATTTATTGCAACTATTGGTTCCATAGACTCCTTGGTCTCGTGGACGTTATTAAATCTTTCATTCATTCATTCAACGAGGAATGACCTAGAGAAGCAAAGATTGTCCCTGAAGAGCAAAAGGAGCAAAATCAACCAATAGGTGTTTAAAGAAACCAACAACATCATTTCTAATTCCAACTAAATCTTCAATCACATTGCCTTCATCATTTGAGATGGATGAAACTATGTTAAATATCCTTCATGAACAATCAAATTATGGAAGAAGTGAGTGTTCTAATCACCCTCCTTTAGCCAGTTCTCCCTTAATTTTTGTTTCCAGTGGATTTCCTTCTTAAGCAACAAATCATCTAGTCCCACCAACAAAGTTTTTTCCTTATGAAAGGTCCTCTAATCCATACCTCAAAGAAAAATAGTTTCATTCAAAGCCTTGATCTCCTTTTCAACACGTAGTTTTTCATTAAACATGGTATTGAAATGAGAGCGGCTCCACTCACAAAGGCAGGGTTTAATATAGCTCAATGTCCAGCTTATTATGCACAATGAACATCTTGGAGCCATGCACCGGAGTTGAAGTCCACCATGTTTTTATTAAATCTAGAAGACTAGGGTCACACAACCACATTAGTTCAAATTTGAATGGGCAAGCAACAGGTGCAGAATCACAACCAAAAGAGAGGGAAATTTGATAGTGATTGGACCTCAATAAAGGGAGAACACTACATTCCATCGACTAATCTGTGCCAAGCCACTCATTTGTTAAAATATTATATTTTGTCTTCCTACCTACCCAAAAAGTTACAAACTTCTACAGCTGGGATGTTTGAGCCACCAAACCATATTTATTGAACAACAGTTTGAATTTGAAATTTTTGGGAGCCGTATAGAGTCTGAGGGGAAAATAAAGTGTTAAGTGGAAGGACAGTTATTAGAAGACAAAAAAAATAAGACAAAAAACATAATGTAAGCAAGGGGACATAAAGGAGTTTAACGCAATAGTAACAATCATAAAAACATAACAACAACCTATAGAAAAAGAGTGGTAATAGAAGAAAGCACCAAGAGAATATAGAGTTACAGCTTGAAGGAAGTAGATTAACATAACAACAGACTATGTAAGTCAGATAAAGAACATCAACCTAGAGAAGAAGACAGAGGAGATAGAATGCAACAATAGTCTACAAAAAATAGGGGAAGAAAAGAACAAAGAACAAGAAGAAGATAAATAGACAACAGTCTAATATAGCGCAGGCAAAAGAAGAAATATAGTCAGCATAATAGAAGGAAAGTATAAAAGTTTTTGTAATCATTTTGTAACAGTTGTAACTATGTAAGTTTATGCATCAAATCAATTTTTATTAGAGTTTTAATAAGAAATTAATATATGCAATTTGAGTGGTTTTTATGTTGATACTCTATCCTCCCTTGTTTTATTCTTCTTGTATGTTTATTTAATGCATTTCTAGCACTATTGTTCAGCTTTAGACTATCCCCGTAGTTTCAATATTTTGTTTTATTTTATGTTGATTTTTGCTGCCTATTTAGGCCTACACATTTAATTTTTTTCATCAACAATTGGTATTAGAACCCTTAAGTTGTAAGCCCATTTAGACATGGTAGCAAGTAGTTCTAGTTCATGGCAACAACTCCCTACATTTTATTGAAAAAAAACTATGATGTGTAGAGCCTCAAATGAAGACCATATTCAACTCTCAAGAGCTATGGGAGTTGGTTGAAGGTGGATATAATGAGGTTGAAGACCTAGCAACCTTCAATGCATTAACCTAAGCACAAAGGAATGCATTGAAAGAGAATAGGAGAAAGGATGTCAAGGCGCTTAGCTACATACAAATGTCACTAGCTACTTCAAACTTTCCTAGGATAACAACAGTTATCCATTCTAAACAATCATGGGATATTTTTTAAAATGACTATAAAGGGAGTGATAAGGTAAAGCTTGTCAATTTTCAGCTCTTAAGAAGGGAAATTGAAACCCTACAAATGAAGGAGAATGAGTCTATCAATGACTTTTTCATAAGGATAATGAATATTTTCAATCATATAAAGACATGTGGTGATACCCTTGAAGATCATAGAATCATAGAGAAGGTGTTGAAGAACCTTCTAATCAAATTTGACCCTATAGTGGATGAAATTAAAGAGTCAAAGGATTTGAGGCAAATGACAATAGATGAAATAATGGGTTCCTTACAAACCAATAAATAAAGGATGAATATATCAACCACCTCCTCCAATGAGAAAGCATTCAAGACCAAACCCTCTTGGGGGATAAAACCCAATGATTTATAACTTGGACTATAGTCCTATAAGCAATGAATCAAACTTTTAGTGAGGCACCAACCCCACAAGGAGCACTGACCCCTCACTAGTCAAGCACCAACTCCACTAGTCTTTTAGCAAGCACCAACTTACAAGGAGGCACCAACCCCCAAGGTAACTCAACACCAACTCAGTCACCTAGAATCTTTGATCACCGATGGACACTTGTTTCTCACTCAACTAAAGATGACCACCTTATTTTTCTCTTCACACTTTTTTATCTCTCTCAAATAGCCTATTAGGCCTTCTCGCTCAATTAGCCCTTTCCTTGGTAGAATTAGGTCACATAACCTTGCTCATCATCAATAGAATTATTGTTATATCTTCATGACATATTTAGCATACCTCTCAAATGGTCTTCAATCCCTCTACCCAGTTTCCAAAACTCTATATCATTCATTTTTCTCCTTAATATTCTAAATAGTCAATTTAGGCCTATTAGACTTTCTTTTTATACTTGAATCTTACTCTCACCTATATTGGTCATCCACAAACCTCTCCATACTTGGATTACCCTTAAAATAGATCAAAAAACATGTTTCACAAGTGAAACACCCACTACATAGGTCGGTCATCACCCATACAGACAAAAACCATCATTAGGCCTAATAGAGACCTAATGCAATTATGCCTTCTCAAAGCTCATATTTCACCTTGACCACCTTGGAACATCATGAGCCTCCTCCACAAATAGATGAAATAGTTCACACAAAATTAAATTAGACCCCTATTAAGCTCACTTTATATCCCCAACTTTGTTTAGCTCATTTCACTCTGTAAACCACACCATTAGTTTTACTCACAATAAGGCTTTCTCACTGCTCTAAAGTTTGTCTTGAATATCTCAAGCATACACTTAACTTTTACATATAACCATATCAATAAAACATATTAATAAGAACTCCATGCCTTTAGGTTCAACACCAACTCCATTAGCTTTCACCATATAGATCAAAAGACCTCAAACTGATCATCTTCATATGCTCACTCAAAACTGCACACAGACTTCAAAAACCCAGTCAAGAGCCTTTGACTTTTCAAATCTTCATAGGAATTTCTCATGCATACAAATACATTCAAAATATCCTATAATATCTATATAACAACTTTATGTGCATTGTATTCTTCAACTTTATGCAAATTATTTTAGGAACATCAATCTCACTCATACATAAAAAATTGTCTATAGCTCCAAAAATACAATCATGAAAACCAAGACTTAGAACACCTATATGAACAGTTTTATAAACTTCAAATGGATTTAGATGATCTTTGATCGTCCTTAGAACATCTTTAAATAGATATATTACAAGTTTCAATATCAATATTGGTCTTACAGGTCAATCTCATGTCTTCACCCTGCACAGACCTCACTATGCCAGCCAAGTCACTTTGAGAGCAACTTTTTGCTTGTATATGAGCATCTCCAAATCTTATAATCAAAGGGGTATGAGATATCTGTATTTAAAAATAACTCCATGCACTTATATCCATCCTTAGTCCACTAAAACCCATCCCTAATTTCATTCTCACTTATGCCTAGTTTTCTCATTATCTTCCTTATTACGCCTATTTAGCAATAGGTCAACTTCCATGACTGGTTTATCACATTTAAGGTCTACCACTTGCTTATAAACTTACATGATCATAAATTACAAGTCTCACACATCATCTGCTAATCATTTTTAAGCATTGACATGGTAAACCCTATCTACTACATCAAAAATATGAGAAATAAAGGGTTTCATGTAGCTTCCACTCATTCTTTTGACATACCAAGGCCACCTAGAGGTACCTGGGAGAGTTGACTACAACCTCTAATCACATACTAGGTAAACCAAACCACTCTGAGCCATTTCCAACAAGATATTTTATATCAAGTCACTATTAGGGTTTTAGAGAGGGTTTAGATTGTCTTCCATTCTTAACAGTAATTCATAAACCTTAGGCCCTCAACCCAGAAACAAATGTCAAGAACTTCAAGCTAAAACACTTCCCCAAAAACCATGAATTTCTTAGATCCTCATGCAAAGGTTTCACATGCCAACAAGAATAAGAAAATCTTTCTTAGGTCTATAACACCTCATTTTATGCACATAAAAAACCTCAACACCAATTTTTGTATTTTTTCCTTCAGGCTTTGACCTCAAACTTGGTCAACAAACTTGACACAACCTCTCACACCTCTGACAATTCTCTTATAAGCTTTGGCACCTTGGAAACTAAACTTGACCCTCATTAGGTTGCACTAGGTCTCTTTGCTCATTAGGCCTTAAACTTCCATTCATACTTAGACCTTGAACAAACCTTGAAACCTCTTATACTATTCTCAATACATCAACCTCATGTCATACAACCTTATACCTTACTCACACACTTCCACACATATTCTTACAAGCCTCATATTGCTTATCTCATCATGCTACCAGACTAGGTCACTTCATGCAAGGACAAAGCCTCAAAACTGACCTTGGAACTCTTTTGAAGGATTCTTTGCCTCTTTCTTTTAGTTACAAACCTTTAAACACTCTCTCATGACTGTACTGACATAACTCACGAAGCTTCACTATGCTTCATGCATATACCTTCTCACAGGGCTAGACTAGGCTTCTTAAGACACCTAGTACTTAAGAATTTGAACTCAAACAAGCTAACTCTCAATGATATTAACCAAGAACATTCTTCAATTAGGATTCTCTGAAGACAAAGTTACTCTCAATAGGCTTATGAGCTTGTCACATCACAACATTGTGCCAAGACCTCATACAGAACTCAAAGACTGCTAAACCATGTATGCTTACCTTGTATGCTCTTTGAGATTGGTGCTCAACAATATGCTTACCTTGTATCTTGAACTTGACCGTGACATGTCATCAAACTCATAAGAATTACAATGTTACCTTCAAATTTTTTCTCAGTAAAGAGACAATAGGTTGCCTTAAAATTTTCTCTTGTCATAAGACTTTTTTATCACATACCACTTCATCATGTATGGCCTCAACTTTGACCTTGACATTCATGACATCCATTTTGACTTTGACATCAATGACAAAATCAATACCACAATAGGAACATACCTCAACAATCCCCCCCTTTGTCATTGATGGCAAACACTTAAACAAAGTTGATCATTCACATATTCCCAAGCTGAATCTTTTTCAAACTGACCTTTCTTCCAAGCTATAACTTTCTCTCCCTTTGACATTAATGACAAAGGGTCATCTTATTAGCAACTATATGATCCTTAGACCTAGAAAAACACACCTACTCATGGAGCATGATTGGCTCCCCTTGTCTCCATGAGATATTCAGACATTATCATGACTGTGACTTGGTTTGATTAAGTCATCATACAAACTCTCTGTGACCCATCTCTTGTGGTCATACCTCTAGCAGACTCTTGACTGGACTTTGGATCTGACTATCAATATAGAACACAAAGTTCCCCCAAAGACCAAGCATCCTTCATGCTTCATCTCACTAACTAAGTGCCTCCATGAAGCCTAAAAAAGTCACCTCTTCTCTAGGGAACTAAAACAACATAAACTCAAGAGATTCCCAGATCTCCATGTCTTTACTAGACTAAACTTCCTTCATGATCCTCTTAGACTTGAATAGTCCTTTTGGATTGGCCTCTTCAATCTCCATTTGAACAACACTTTGACCTAGTCTATTGGTCTTGACTCCTTCATCCACAATTTGAGCTGACAGGGAGAATTTTTAGCACTCTTTTACATATGAACTATGTTCCACCATGGCAAATAGTCCACTTGGACTTGTAGACTGGTCATCATTCACCTTAGCTACCTTTGGTTTCCACTCATTGTCTTGTCTTCTTTTTTCACTCCAGGGGCCTCAACTTTCTTATTTTGACCTGAGAATCCATGTTTATATATCTTTGCAGTATGACCAACCTTATGACAATTGAAACACATTATTCTTCTTGATGGAAACAAACCATGACCCATCCCTCTTGACTGGTGACTCTCCTCATAGTTTCATGCATATTCATTCTTGGAGGGCCTTTTACAATGCCTTGATCTATGACTAAATTAGTTACATGAATAACAATAACCATTGAAAGGATTAGCATACTTTATAACATTAGGTTGCCTGATAGTATTAGCCGTTATTCTACTATCACCCTCATTCCTTAATTGACCATTGACATTCTTGATCACATTAGTGTTCTTCTTTTGGTCTCCATTGAAACCAAGACTTGTTTTGTCATTAGCAATCTTTTGATTACTCATGATGTTTTCTAGATCATTGGTACTCTTTTCAAACTTCACAAAGGACTTCATCTTACGCGATGCCTGATCTAACTCATCTCTCAAAGAATCTACTACAATTACATACCTTGCACATTCTTCTTCTTTAGCTTTTAGGCTTGCAGTCACAATCTCCATTTAAGTCTCCACCAGTTTGACTATTTCCTCTTCATCCTTGGAGTTGTTACTTAGTCTAACTTCAAACAAATTAATTTGATCCTCATAATATTTGACAAGAGACCTCATCAAATTATTGTTTTTCTTCATGATCTTTAGCTTTTCTAGAGCATTCATCAACTCAACCTCAAAGTCCACCTCACCTTCTTCTTCATCAGAATCACCAACAGTACCTCCAATCCATGTGGACTCTTCTTGATTTGAATAGATAGATTTCTTAGCCATGAAGGAAACTTCATTGATATCAGGACCATCACCTTCATAGTCACTCTCAAAATCACTTCTCTCACTCTCATCAAATGAGTTGTAATCTTCCTTGGTGTAAAGACTTCTTTTGTTCTTGAAAAACTTCTTGTCATTATACTTTCTGAAGCTTCTCTTTCTCTTATCAAACCTATAGGACTTTTTATCATCATTATGACCTTCATCATGCTCTTCATCATCCTTTTCCTTTGCTTATGAGGGCACTTGTTAGCAAAGTGTCCAATCTCTCCACAATTAAAACATTTAAAGGGTAGCTTACTCTTATATTTACCTGAATCAGTTTTCAACTTTCTTACAAACATAGCTACGAAATCATCATCATCAATATCAGATTCATTGTTGTATTTGAATTTCTTACCTTGTGTCTTCTTCTTCTTTGACTTCTTTTCTACCTTGAATGTAGCTTCATTCTTTGCAGGTCTTCTTTCACTTGTTCTCATCTCATAGGCTCTTACGGTGCCATGAAGTCCATCCATCTCTAGCTTGTCTAGATATTGAATCTCTTCAATAACAGACACTTTAGAATCAGAATTGGGAGTTAGAGATCTCAAAACCTTTTGAGCAATAGTAGACTCTTTCAATTCTTCACCTAGGCCTCGTATGATGTTGACCACTTTATCAACCCTCAACAAGTAGGCTGAAATAGTCTCATCTTCATTCATCCTTATGCTTTCAAATTGTCTTATATGGGTTTGAAACTTAGCCAACGTGACCTTGGAGTTTCCCTCACGGATAGTCTTCAACTTTTCCCACATTTCTTTAGTAGTCATACAATGCATCACCTTCACAAGTTTTGCCTCTAATAAGCCACACATCCATTCATTATTTTTGAATTGTTGTCACTAGCCTTCTTGCATATTGCATCTATATAAGGAATAAGGGGTGTAGTATATCCATCGAAAAATAATTATCAAACATCATGACCTTGAGACATCAAAAATGTCCTCATCCTGACACTCCAAAAATCATAATTGGATCCATTAAACAATGAAGCCTTGCTTGTAGAAAACCCACCTTGTGCTTGACTAACCATATTCACTTGCTTAGGATCTCCTTTAATATATTAGACATATTCTAAAGGACATGCTCTGATACCAAATGTTGGAAGTACAACTACTAGGCGGTGAATCATTTGCCTTAAAATAAACCTTCAATCTTACTTATCATCCATGAAACATGCATTCACATACATACATTAACCAATGCATAAATAAGCATCTATAAAAGTAAATAACATAAGAACACATGAGATATGTGTAAAACCCTCTTAAGGGATAAACCCATTGAAACATAGCTTGGACTATAGTCTTATAAGTAATGAATCAAAATTTAATGAGGCACCAACCCCACAAAGAGCAACAACCCCTCACTAGTCAAGCACCAACTCAACTAGTCCATTAGCAAGCACTAACTTGAAAAGAGGCACCAAACCCTAGATAACTCAATGCCAAATCAATCATCTAGAACCTATAATCACCTTTGGACACCTGTTTCTCACTCAAATGAAAACGACCATTTTATTTTTCTCTTCACTCTCCTTTGTCTCTCTTAAATAGCCTATTAGTTATTCTCATTCAACTAGCCCTTTCCTTGGTAGAATTAGGTCAAATGACATTGATCATCATCTATATAATTATTTTTATATATTCATGACATATCCATCATACATATTTCATGGTCTTCAATCCCTCTACCTAGTTTCCAAAACTCTATATCATTCATTTTTCTCCTCAATATTCTAACTAGTCAAATTAGGCTTATTAGACCTTCTTTTTATACTTGACTCTTGCTCTCACCCATATTAGTCTGCCAAAAACCTATCTATAATTGGATCACCCTTGGAATAAATCAAAAAACATTTTTACAAGTGAAACACCTACTACATAGGTCAGTCATCACCCATACAGACAAAAACCATCATTAGGCCTAATAGGGACCTAATGCAGTTAGGCCTTCTTAAAGCACACATTTCACCTTGACCACCTTGGAATATCATGAGCCTCCAAAAATAGATGAACCACTTTGCACACACTTCAAGTATACCCATAATAATCTCACCTTATGTCCTTAAATCCATTTAGGTCATTAGGTCTACTCCTTGAACCACACCATTAGGTCTACTCACAATAATGCTTTCTCACTGTCAAAAAGTATGTCTTGAATATCTCAAGCATACACATAACTTTTACATATAAACATATCAATAAAACACATGTATAGGACTTAAATTAATTTACATTCAACACTAATTCTATTATATTTCACCATATATGGCAAAAGACCTCAAACTGATCATCTTCATATGCTCACTCAGAACTACACACAGACTTCAAAAACCCAGTCAAAAGCCTTTGAATTTTCACATATTCATAGGAGTTTATCATGCATATAAATACATTAAAAATAATTTATGATATCTTTGAAACAAATTCATGTGCATTTTATTCTTCAAATTTATGCAAATTGACTCAGGAACATCAATCTCACTCATACTCAAAAAATTGCTTGTAGCTCCAAAAACACAGTCATGGAAACCAAGATTTAGAACACCCATGTGAACACTTTTTTAAACTTACAATGAGTTTATATTATCCTTTATATACTTATTAAACCTTTAAATATATATATTACAAGGTTCAATATCAATATTGGTCTTCTAGACCAATCTCGTGTCTTCACCCTACACAGACCTCACGATGTTAGACAGGTCACTTTGAGAGCAAATTTTTAATTGTATATGAGCATCTCCAAATCTTATAATATAATGGGATATTAGATATAGGTATTTAAAAATAATCCCATTAATTTTTATCCATCCTTAATCCACTGCAACCCATCCTAATCTCATTCTCACTTATACCTAGTTTTTTCACTATCTTCCTCATTAAGCCTATTTAGCGATAGGTCAACTTCCATGATTAGTTTAGAATATTTAATTTATATAAATTGCTAAAAAACTTACATTATAATAAATTAAAAGTCACATACATCATCCTAAAATCATTTTCAAGCTTTGACCTTGTCAACCCTACCTGTTACATAAAAATTTTGAGAAACAAGGGGTGTTTTGTAGCTTCCACTCATTCTTCTAACATATCAATGCCTCCTATATGTACTTGGGAGAGTTGAATATGACCTAAAATAATAATATTATTTCAACCAAATAAATCTAATCCATTTCCAATAGGATCTTTCATATCGGCTCACTTTAGGGTTTTAGAGAGGTTTAAGACTGTCTTCCATTCTTAACAATCATTCATAAAGCTTAGGCCCTCAACCCAGAAACAAATGCTAGGAGCTTCAAGATAGGACCCTTTCCCAAATATCATAAATTACTTGGATCCTCGTGCAAAGGTTTCACATTCCAATGAGCATAAATAAATCCTTATCGGGTTTGTAAGACCTCATTCTGTACACACAGAAAACCTCAACACAAATTTTCATACTTTCTCCTTTTAAGATTTGACCTCAAACTTGGTCAACAATCTTGACACAACCTATTACAACTCTAAAAAAATTATTATGAGATTTGACACCTTGGGAACTAAAATTTACCCCTCATTATTCCACACTAGGTCTCTTTGCTCATTAGTCCTTGAACTATCAATAATACTTATACCTTGAACAAACCTTGAAACTATAATTGTACTTCTCGTGACCCTACTCCTCCCTATGATTATGTATCAGCTCATGTGTATAATACCAACCCTAGGAATCCTACTTTGAGACATCTACCACCTACTTGGACCTCTCTTGCATTGTCTTTCTACCCCCTTACATCCCTAGTTCATATTGGGCCTTTTGCACGCAACACATGCCTTTCTAGAGACCTCACGAGGTCTTTCGAGAGCCTATTAAACAACCCAGGTCAAATTTTGACCCAAGATGTGGCTTTTGTGAAGGAAACCCATGGACTAGGCCACATTTTTCCTTCACTAAAGCTACAACCTAGGCCACGACCTGGGCAGAACATTGCAAAAAGCCCCAATTTGAAGCCAAATAGCCAAAAAATGATTACTTTTAGGTCATTTGGTGGATTTGGGTGGGGATATATGTCTATTTATCATTAATTTGAGCCTATTTATATTTTTATTATATCCTCTCTTGATTCTTCTTCCTTCTCTTTACTCTCATGCCTTCTTGAATCTCTCTTGGTTCATTCTTGGCACTCTTGAGCTTGATTGGGGATAGAGAATACCATATGCTACTACACTCTTTCTTGGAGACTCCATTACTACTCTCAATTGTTCTTTCTTCCTTATGGATTGATCCCAAGCTCCTACATTTGGCATTGCACTTGATTTTTGCACTTGGTTGGAGCCCTTACACCATTGCAAGTTCTCACTTCACCTCTTCCTTTGTTCTTGGCTCTTGGTTTGGACTTCAGCTTGCACCTAGATTGGTCTTCTTCCTACATTGCTTCTTATCTTGGACTCTTGGTTGGTAAAACATGTGCACTTCATCTTTTAGCTTGATATGAGGGCACTTTTCTATGCAAAGTGAAACTCCATTGTTTGTTTAGTGTATATGTTAGGGCTTGAATTGTTCTAATGAAATAGTGGTTTTGTATGTTGCTTAGAGTAGTTTCCAAAGTTTTTTGCAATTGTATATGTTTACAGAATACTTTCATTACTTAAAAAATTCCTTAGTTTGATACCATTGCTCTCTTTGGAACCCTTCCTCATCACATAAGTATAGATACACATGTTCAAAACACACTAGAAAACTTGCTCAAACATTCTCTCCCTCTCTTGCTAAAAATTAGAACACTACATTATTAAAAAACAGTAGTGTTGCTTTGAAAGGATAACTCAAATCTAGAATAGGCATGCTCTTGATTACTTGCTTGAAAATGTCTTTATTTCATAAAAATTCTTTCACTTAGCCTCAAAGTGAATTAATTGATAGATTTACATTTCATTGGTTATCTCATTTCATTTAGTATTATTGCTTTCATATTGTTTATGCAACTAATAGTATAGTTTTACCCACTTGCTTTATTATGGTTAGACCCATTAAAGTAATTGGCATACTTTATGTGCCTGTTCAGGCTAACCCCAACCTAGTTTTCAAGTCTATCTATATCTTGGTGCAAGTAGGCAAACTAGATAGCCACTATAGACCTCTTGTATCCCATAGAACCCCTAAGCCTTCTAGCCTCTTAGTGGTTTACTTTAACACCTTGCCAAACATTGGCGGTTTCATTAAAATTCTTGGAGCTACATTTTGGCATGTCCAGTAGGAACTCACATATGCTTTCACATTAATTATATCCTATTTATATCTTTCTTAGCCAATTCCCCTCTGTTAGCTATTAATCTTTGCTTTTAGTTGTGTTTCAGCTTTCACCTTGGTTGTTTTCTCTTGCTTTGGTTTGTGTCTTTCTCTTGATTTGTTCTTTAGTGGTTTGCCTTTTCTATTGTCTTTCATGTTTCTCATGCTTCATTGCATCCATGGCCAATCTCCCACCTTTGGGATGCCAATCTCGATAGATTCAAGGTCTCATCCCTGAGCTCATTGATGAGCAAGCCATGTTTGTAATGGAATGCCATAAACACCATGAGACCCAAGAGCTTCCCTCAACCCAGCATGGTAGTCTACACGCTCTCACATTTAAAAGGGAATGATATTGATAGGACTATAACCAATGAACTTAGTCTGCTTTTTACTAGTCTAAGCTTCATTCATATGAGGGCATTCTATATCAGCCTCATGTCATACCTCATTCACCCATTAGAGGTGATGAGGATATCATGGCATAGCTAGGGCCTAAGGAGTTATGTGCAATCATGAATGATTGTCATATATGTCTTAATGTTAATAAAGTGCTTCCTTCTCCCCTAGGAGTCAGTGGCATGCCTCCTCTGGAAATAGAGCCCATACCCGCTCAGTGTCGAGTGCCTTGACTAGTTCTTGTGCAAGTTGCCCACCTATTTATTGATTGGAGACTCTAAATCAAGAACAGCCTCATATCTATGTTGTGGGTCATGGGTATTCTAACTCAGTGAGGTATCCTTAGCCTAGGGATGCCTCTCATCCTTTTAGTCCTTCTTTTAGACTCTTCGATCAGCATGTTGATTTTGATCACCATTTGCGGACTAGATATCTGTGGGATGCATATCAAGAGCATCAACATCCATTAGTTAACCCTCATGTGATGGAAAGTGACCAACACCACAAAGATCTTGGTCATCATGACTATTTATAGGATTATGCCATGTCTTCCCATCATACCTGTGGGGACCATCACACTTATCATGGTCATTCTCTACCCTACATTAGAGATGATTTATATCATGAGCATCCTCCTCATCAAGAACCTCCCTGACATCATCTTACCTATAGTCATGATCATGGTGATGCCTATGGGCACAGGAAACATCAACACCATCATGATCCCCCTCTCAAAGTTCATCGCTAGCCTGTTATCAACCATGCTTATGAGGATCTTTGT
This sequence comes from Torreya grandis, assembly GCA_037957365.1. NCBI lineage: Eukaryota > Viridiplantae > Streptophyta > Pinopsida > Cupressales > Taxaceae > Torreya > Torreya grandis. The sequence goes on from JARHVA010004705.1 coordinate 352,039, forward strand.
CAGAATCCTCTATCTCCTTAGGTGCATGTTATTCCCCTTCCTACTCCTATCCCCGAACTACCTAAGTTCAATGGGACACGAGACTCTAATCTTATGGAGCATATCACAACATTTATGATGGCATGTATGGATTGGGAATAGGATGAAGGCATGATGTTGAAGCTCTTCACTCATTCTCTCTGAGTTGAAGCTCTCGTCTAGTTTCAGAATCTACCACTAGATTCTCTTTGTAGTTTTCAACTCCTCCTGGATGACTTCTTCCAATATTTCAACATCTTCAGGCCTTTTAACCTTGACATCCAATCACTCACTTTCATAGCAAAGGCCAACGGTGATTTAAACTTTTATTTTATGCGTAGATGGTGCTCAATCATTTATACATGTAGAACTAGGTTATTGGATGATAGCTTTACGATATGTTCACATGAACATTGAGGTAGGGGGTTCACTTTGAGGTCCTCAAGTGTGAACCTACCTCTTATGATGAAGTTGTTAATGAGTGTTTGAAGATTGACATGTTTGAGGTGCATGCGGGCATGTGACCCTCCCTTATCAAAAGTCATCCTCTTCATGTGATCATAATTGTAATGTGACATGAGATGGTGTCACTAATTCTCCTCTCAAGAAGAAGGACAAGAAGGATAACCATGAGGTCAATGCTTTGAGAAAGAATCCAACTAAAAAGGATTTTAAATCAAGCATAGTAAAATAATAGACAGTGTTTCCTTATGTTCCCATAAAGTTTTTCAACTTCTATCAGATGAGGGGGCATGATGATAACAATTATGTTACTCAAAAGTCTGGTGCACAAGCCTCACCTCCATCTCAGAGTTTTCCTCTTGCAAAACCCAACCGTAAGTTAAATGTTTTCAAGTAACCTCTACCTGACCATGACAAGGAGAAAAAGAAGAAGAAAAAGAAGAAATCAAAGGCTAAGGCCCCATTTTCCCCTTCTTGCTCTTCCACCTCTTCTGACTCCTCTTCCCAAGCTAACCCAAGAGGGAAAGCCAAGTGCAAGAGTAGCAAGGTTGTTACTACTATCGACATAGCCTCTATTAGGTATGAGTGCTTTGTCAACATGTACTCTGGTTGGGCCACCAACCTTATTAGAGAGACTAGTGGTGTTGGACCCCCAATTCAACCCATAGGGCCAGGAAACCCTAATTTCAAATTTGAATTTAGGCATAACATTCCTCCCCAATCGTAATAACATCCTTACTCCATCATAGAAGAGTTGCAGGGCCTCTCAATTGGGATCTCCATTTAGGACCTTCTTCACCTTTGCCCTAAGTAAATGGATATCATCTTAGATGAGTTTGGTATACCTAATGAGGCTCCACTCCATGATGATGTCAAAGTTTTGTTTAACTATGATATTAATAAGCACCCTCATCCTCATGTCTTATCTTTTGACCCAACCTCTTTGCCAAATGCTTCAGTTATTTAAAAGAGGGCTCTTTTCCCTCTCTACATCAAGACTTTTGTGGATGATTTCCATATCAAGTGATGTATTATTGATGAAGGAGTTGCATTGAACTTCATGCCCCTATGTTTGTTCAATGAGCTCAAGATCAGTCAGAAGAAGCTTTGCAATTCTTGCCATAACTATGTCAGTTTCAACAATGACACAATTATGTCAGTGGGGAACGTGAAGCTCTGAGTCAAGTTTGGCCCCAAGATTATCATAATAAATTTTTATGTGTTAGACCTTGATCTTTCATACAACATGATTCTTCACCATCCTTAGATCACTATCATGTAGGTTGTCATGTCAGCCACTTTTTACATGGTGCAATTTGTGCACAAAAGTGAGGTTCACACCTTTGAGGCTGACCCAGACCCCTGCACATTGCTTTATTCAAAGATAAATCCCTCATGTGAGATTTTGGTTATCTCCTCATGGAGGTCTATAGGTTCTCATACACCCCTCATTTTTGAATCTCACTTCCTTAAGGATGAACATTTTGACCTAGCTGAGTATCGATCATCATTTATTCCTTCAGAGTCTACCATGCATCAGTCGACTCCCTCTTCCACTCTATGACACTAATCCAACCCATCTCTTTTTGGAGATCTCCTCTAAGATATCTCTCTAGATGTTGAGCTCCCCCTTATGTTGTGCTTTGCCCATTGATTTGTAGGCTCTCTCCATGCATCTCCCATTGAAACCACTAGGATGGCCAAGTCTGATCTCAAGTGTTGTTTCATTCATGTTATGCTACACAACCTATTTAAGGAGAAAAAGGATTACATCAAGCTCATGCAAGCTTGTCGCAAGTATCATTATCCCGTTGATCACCTTAGTTTGGAGATTTTTCTCATAGATGGACCAACCCTAGGCATTCTTGAAGTGAATGTCTTGGGGATTGAACCTGAAGTGTTAGAAGAATTACTCCCTCATGTGCTTGAGTGTTTTGAGGAAGGTAATGTTATAGATGTTGAAGGATCCATAGATATCAACCTTAGTACTTCAATAAGGCCTCAGATCATTAAGATCAGTGCTAGCCTTACTCCTAAATAAAAAGATGTTTTGGTCACCTTCTTTCACAAATTTTTATTCATATTCACTTGGGAATACGTTGATCTGAAGGGCATGGATCCTAACATAACCTCGTTACGGATAATAGAACCTAGCCCATTCACCAAAATTAATAACCCATGGCTCTTAAAGTCTCTCAATTGGTCAAATTAGAGATAGAGAAACTCATTTTATTTGGCTTTATCCAAGTTGTTGACTATCCTCAATGGATTTTCAACATTATCCCCATTTTATAAAAAAATGAGGCCATCTAGATTTACATCGACTTTTGGGCTCTGAATATGGCCTACCCAAAGGATAAATTTCCTACTCCTTTGATAGACAAGATTATTAATTCCACCATTGGTTTTGAGATCATGTCCCTCATGGATGGTTTCTCTGGGTACAACCAAGTTTGGCTTCCACCCATAGACCAGCACAAGATGACATTCACTACCCCATGGGGTACCTTCCGCTACACCATACCTTTTATACTAAAGAATGTTGGGGCCACGTATCAACATGTCATGACCCATGTTTTCCATGACCTTATACACAAGATTATGTTGATGATTTCCTCGATAAATCTTACGAGTAGGACGAGCATGTGCAAGACCTTAGAATCATCTTTAAGTGTCTTCGAGAGTATCACACTGGTCTCAACCTTAAGAAGTGCATTTTTGGCATTTTAATTAGAAATCTTATCAGCTTCCTCATCTCTTAAAGGGGCATTGAAGTAGATCTTGATAAGATCAAGGTGATCCTGGAGATGTATCCCATGCATAACCTCATCTAGTTGCAGTCCTTCCTTGGAAGACTCAACTTTCTCAGACATTTCCTAAAGGATTATGCTCATAAATCCATACCCTTCATGCATTTATTGCATAATGACACTCCGTTCTTGTGTTCTACTAAAGTCCAAGTGGATTTAGAGCAATTAAAGTGTCTACATCATAATCCTCCCATCCTGATGGCACCCATTGAGGGGCATGAGTTCATCTTATATACCTCTATCATGGATCTTTCCATTCAGGGCATATTGTGTCAAAAGGATGACACCAATAGGGAGAGAGCTATTTATCACATCTCTCACATAATGGTTGGCCCTAAACTCAACTATTATCTCATTGAGCATTAGTGCCTCTCTCCTATCTTCACCATAAAGAAGTTATGACATTGATTGTCAAGTTTGATCCACTTTGCTACTTGCTCAAAAAGATACATCTAGCAGGTAGGATTGCAAGGTGGATCATACTTCTACAAGAGTTCAACCTCTGTATCATTAACCAAAAGTCCACCAAGGGCTTGGTTATGGCTAACCAACTTTCCAAGTGTCCACTACCCAACCTGAACATGGAGCTAGTTGATGATGCCTTTCCTGATGAGATGGTTTACTTAATCGATCGTGTTGAGGTCTCTAAGTGTGATTAATATTAAGACATTGTCTGTTACCTTGAAGACCAATATTATCTTGACATCGCATCTTCACAAGAATGCTATTAGATATATAAGCTCGTCATTTACTATGTCATCATTGGTGGTGGCTTATTTAAGATGGGTATCGATGGTGTGTTGATGTAGTATCTCACCCTCGAGGATATCCATCTCATGATCGAGGAGTCCCATGAGAATTTTTATGGTGGCCAACCAAGAGGCTATAACATTACTCAACATATTATAAGGATGGGCTACTACTGGCCTACTCTTTTTAAGGATGTAATCTAGTAAACCAAGAAATGTAGGATGTGTCAAGTCATAAGAGATGCTATCAATGCCCCAGCTGACCTTTTACACTATGTTTCAGTCGCTTGGCCATTCTTGATTTGGGCTCTCAACTTCATTGGCAAGTTCAAACCTAACTCTTCTAATGGCCATCATTGGTTCATCAATGCCACTAACTATTTTATGAAGTGGGTTGAGGCCATGCCTCTCAGCGACATGTATCGAAAGATCATCACCAAGTTCATATTGAACTAATTTATTTTTTGATTTGGGTTCCTCTTATGATCATGGATGATAATGGGTTAGGCGTCTAAAGCCCTGAGATGCATGAGCTCACTGAACGTTTTGGGTTCAAGTTTTGTTTCTCCTCTACCCATTACCCCCAGGGAAATGGGCAAGTAGAATCTTCAAATAAAACTTTGAAAAAGTTCCTTCTCTATACCATTGCCTAGTCCAAAAAAGACTGACATCTCATGCTCTATCTTACCCTTTGGACCTATCAAATTAGTTTCTAAACAGACATGGGGGCAACCCCATACTCTCTCATGTATGGGTGTGAGGTTGTTCTTCCTTTACAGGTCTTAATCCCTTTGTTATGAGTTAAGACATTTAGTTCTCTCTCTGATGAGGAAGAATGTGCCACTTGCCTCACCGAGCTTGAGTAGTTAGATAAATTATGTCTGGATGCTCTTTAGTCCAATCATGCTTACTAGTGCTATCAACACCACCAATTCAAGAAGTTGGTACACCCTTGTTAGTTTAAGGTGGGTGATATGGTCCATATTTTTTATAAGGAGCACCACAAGAAGGGAAAACTCATGCACAAATGGTTTAACCCTTTTGTCATCACTACCTCTCTAAAAAATGGGGTGTTTCATCTCTCAACTCTTGAAAGTGAACCCCTGTGGTACTTGATCAATGGATTCCACCTTAATATATTTCATGTTTAGGGCTCATGTGACTGTCCAAGAAAGTCACCTATGGTTGTAAGGCCAACCTTTCCTCTCTTCTATCACCACTAACCTCCATGCCATTTGTATATGTGTGTGTACATAGGTTATTTATTAGCAGGTCCTATTGTCTAATCACATGTATCTAGTAGTCTTTATCAGATGAAGCATACACATCACACACAAAATAATATACACACATGTGCTAATAATGAGAAAATTATTATATATATATCACAAAAAATATGTGTTTTTCTCTAGGTACATCACATGGGCTCATAGTCCCCAAAATATATCATGTGTGTGGTTACATATGCATACCCAATCAACCTATGACTAGGTAGTATATATGATAACATACTCTTGGAGGAGATGTCACTCTATACCTCTCAACCAATTGAGCTATGGTCTCTTATAGCGCAACCAAAAAATCTACCCTTAATCTAGGTGCCTCAGCTCCTCTAGTATACTCTAGAGCTAGCTCAGCTCGTAGTCGATTAATCTCGGCCTCTACTCTCACTAGTATCACCTCAGTATCTACTATAACTGTCCTATAGTTTACCATCAATTCCTCATGTCATGCTGACTTAGCCTCTATATTTTGAATCATGTGTCATGCCCTTACCATCTCAAGCAAGGCTCGTGAACCCACATGATAGAACTGAGTATGTGGCTCTGCCCTTGTCGACAGATGTGGTACCCACTCCATTAGCGGTGTCTCTACCACATCAAGGAATAACTCCCTTAGTAGTAGGTCCATTTATGGTCTAGTCTAGCTAGGATGGTTTCCTGCACACACACATAAAGCATATATGTTAGTCACATATCTGATCTCGCTAAGGATGAGTATAAAAATGAAGTGATATCTAGAAAATACACTTGTCTTACCTAGTAGTGTTGATGGCCTTTACATCCCTTCTACTAGTCATGTTCCTCCTAACAATAGTGGTCCTCATCATGGTAGCCTCTCTCCACCATCACCCCCTTTGCTCTACCTCAACTGTCTATCGGGCTCAACCCCAATTGGGTTAAGATGTGCATATCTCCCTCATAGAGCCTATCACCCTGGATGATGGTATGATCTTTATGGACCTCAAAGCTCCTCTTGTCCAAAGTAGGGCTATATCCCGACATCCTTTGGCCATGTTATATACCTATAGGTATCTCTAATGTAGCTATATAGTACATCTAAATCTAAAGTGGTTTATACAGGACCTACCCTCTCTATTAACTATGCACCTAATGCTACACCCTCCTTTGGTGTAAGGTATGCCTCATTGCCATATGGCATCCTCAACCATGTCGGTGAGAACCTCTCATAGGCCTAAGATATGAATAGACTAGGCTATGTCAATCTACTCAACCTTGTGCACTGGATGTGATCTAACTACTAGTATAATCTCCTAGGAAGTACTGGCCCCAAACAAATCTTTGTCCTCCTTCACCTCATTAAACAACTCTTATCTATGATAGTGTTAGCCATCCTATACTCTGGTCGATGTAGAACCTCCTGACCATAGTCCCTACTATCATTGTCTAGAGAGTGGGTACCCCTGGGGATGACTTTGTGATTTATATTCTATGGTTATTTCACTATGGGTGGGGTCTCACTACATAGATCTCTATTGTTGCTAAGTCCTGCACCAATAGTAGCTTTATATCTCTACTCATTGGCTCCACCCCATAGAGTCTATAGATGTCTTTTATGTTGAGGATGACCTCTAATTTGGGCTCTAATTGGAACACTTGACTCTTAGGTACCCATGCATTCACCAAATCTCTGGAGTAATGTAGTGAAGGTACATCTACTAATGATCAAAGTCTTGCACTCCATAGGTATCCTAGTCTGCCACTGGTAAAAGATCAGCCTCCTTGGCCAACCATGCAAGAACCCTCTCCCAGTTGGTCACCTCACATGACCCATCTAGTTATGATGGCCTCTCTCTCACCTATGAAGGTTCTCCCTTCTCTGGTAAGCTAATTCCTTTAAACATCTGCACAAGCAATTGAACAGGCTAATGGATTAGTCAACTAGCCAAAAAAAGAGCAAGAGCAAGTAAAAAAATACTAATCTATAATGTTTTTTTATCTATCTAATTTTTTCTGCCTCCCTTCTCTTTTGACCCCTTTTGAGACCTCTTAGGCTCCTTGGGGGCCTGTTTGGCCCCTTGTTGCCCAAGGCCACAACTTTCTGAGCAAAGTTGCAACTGGGGGCCTCCTAGGTCATGGCCTATGCTGGAATGCCCTGAGATCCCCTAGGGCTCCTTATTTATCTTTCCACAGGGCACCATTTGGACCCCCATTAGTTCTAGTTGCTTCATGTCATTGAGCCCATCATTTTGACTACTAGTTATGCTCAATTTGTCCATCGAATCGCCCAGAACAAGTCAAAATGCATTTAGGGCCTCTCAAACCCCAAAAAATGAATAAATTTGAGAAAATTTGTTTATAGGACTTACCCAAACCATCTTGTGCATCTTTGATGCTCTCCCGTGTCCTAAAATGCTCCGTTTGGGCTTTGGTCACTCGTGGGCTCTCCTCTGACTCTCTTAAAGTGAAAATAAGAGTGAAAATGTCTTTGTTGTGCAAAACATATTTCATTTGGCCTCAAAGTTCCCTAATTATTAGATTTGCATTTCATTGGTTATCTTATTTCATTCAATATTATTGATTTCATATTGTTTATGCAACCAATAGTATAGTTTTAGCCACTTGCTTTAATGTGGTTGGACCCGTTAGAGTAATTGACACACTTTGTGTGCCTATTTATGTTAGCCCCAACTTGGTTTGAAATTATTTCTATATCTTGGTGCAAGCCATAAAAATGGATAGCCACTATACACCTCTTGTAATCCATAGAACCCCTGATCCTTTTAGTATCTTAGTGGTTTGCTTTAGCACCCTGCTAAACATTGGTGGTTCCATTCAGATTCTTAGAGCTATATAAACCTCTTGTACTAATTTCAATACATCAACCTCATGTCCTACAACCTTATACCTTAATCACACACTGCCACACATCTTCTTACATGCCTAATACTATTTATCTCATCATGTTACTAGGCATATGCCTTCTTATTAGGTTTTTTCATGCAAAGACTAAGTCTCAAAATTGACCTTGGAACTCTTTTGAAGGATTTTTTGCCTCTTTATCTTGATTACAAACCTTTAAACACTATCTCATTCCTGTATTGACATAATTCACCAAGCTTCACTATGCTTCATGCATATACCTTCTCACAGGGCTAGACTAGGCTTCTCAAGACACCTAATACCTTAAGAATTTGAACTCAAACAAGTTAACTCTCAATGATATCAACCAAGAAAATTATTCAATCAGGATTATCTAAATACAAATCTACTCTCAATAGGCTTATGAGCTTGTCCCATCATAACATTATGCCAAGACCTCATACAGAACTTAAAGATTGCTAAACCATGTATGATTATCTTGTATGCTCATCAAGACTGGTGCTCAGCAATATGCTTACCTTGTATCTTGAACTTGACCTTAACATGTCATCAACCTTAGAATAATTACCAGGTTGCCTTCAAATTCTCTCTCAATAGAGAGATAATAGGTTGCCTTCAAATTTTCTCTCAATAGAGAGACAATAGGTTGCTTTCAAATTTTCTCTTGTTATAAGACTTATTTGTCACATACCACTTCACCATGCATGGCCTCAACTCTAACCTTGAAATTAATTACATCCATCTTGACTTTGACATCAATGATAACATCAATACCACAATACCAATAATAAGAACATACCTCAACACAACCTACATTAGGATTAAAAGGTTACCCATCCATTATTATTTAGATAGAGGTCTCTATAAAGGAGATGATTATCATTGTAAAGGAATCAAGTAAGCATTGAGTCTTTGTTTATAATAGGATATTGGAGGTTATCCCCTCAAAGAGACAATATGGAGTTATTCCTTCCTAAAGGATTATTGTATGGTGTTTCCCTACCTTAAGGGTATTATATTTCTGCATATATTGAATATTTGCGCATCTTGTCCCACCAATATCTATTATGTTGTGTTGATCTACAATATATTCTACATTATTTTCAAATATTATAAGTGTGGATTATAACAACAAAGTGACAAAGAAACATTATACTTGGATAATGGTTGTACCAACCACACAAGTGGGAACAAAGAGATGTTTAACCACATTGATGAGTCAATAAAATCAGAGGTAAAGATGAGAAATAATGAGAAAGTTCTCATCATGGGCAAAGGCAACATATCTATTCACACCAAGCAAAGTGACAAAAGACAAATTCAAAATGTTTACTATGTGCCTAGGTTGAAGCACAACCTTATTAGCATTGGGAAACTTATCTAAAAGGGATAAAAGGCTAGATTAGAGAATGGTGAATGCATAATATTTGATATGAGTGGTTGTAATAGTTAGTGTTAGTCAATTTTGACACACAAAATTTATTTCTTTATCCCCACAACAAAGTGTTAAGTATTATTTCATTCAGAAGCCTTTGTTTGATCATTTTTCAAGTTTTATTTATGTCTTTTTACACAAGTGTTATTTCTTTCAGTAGTGTTTTGCTTTGGGTTTTTTGTTCAAGACTCAAAGGAATATTATTTCATACATTTTATTTGAAACAAAAAGTTTGAAGGAATTGGTCCATTTCAAGATTTATGAAGGGTCACTTTCAAAAAGTCTAAAGGGTCTTTTTCTCATGGAAGTATCCTTTGCAGAAAGTCTGAAGGGTACATTATCAATATTTCCAAAGGGTCTTTTCATAGGAATTGGTCCTTTGCAACTTTTTTGAAGGAATTGGCTCTTACAAATTTTTTGAAAGAATTGGCTCTTTCAACTTTTCTGAAGGAATTGGCTCTTTCAACTTTTCTAAAGGAAATGTTTCAGACATTTTGTCTAAAACAATCTTTTTGAATGGTCTTTTTCTCATGAAAGTGTCCTTTTTAATATTTCCAAAGGGATATTTCAATATTGCCGAAGGGCATGTTTAGGCTTTTTGAAGGGTAAGAAGAAAAGGGTCCATAAGAAGATTATCCAAGAAAATGCATCAAAAGAATGGTCCCAATAGAATGATGGTTATATGGATGTCAACTTCAACGTGATGAGCTAGCCATTGGCATTTAAACAGTGGGTCCCACGTAGATTGATGGTACTTGCTCAAACGCTTAAAGATTTAAGGGCTCACATTCTTCATCCACTAAAGTAGATTAGAGGGTTCATCTCACCATTGATTAGATGAAGATCTGAGTCATTTTTTATGGCCAATCAAAGGAATAATTGGCCAAGGGGCTTTACAGGATTTGAACATTTGACTAAGGTTGAGTTGGGGTGAGATTTCAAGGGATGTTTGCAGATATACATATGGAGCCAACATTTTGACAAATGCCATGAAATCAAGCATGTAGACTCTAATTGATGCCTCTCCAAGGCCAACATAATGAAAAGGACTCTTCCCCACACCGTTGCACACCTCAACGAGCCAGTGAGAAGCTATTAGTATCAAGATAGATCCACAACAAGTAGACTCATTTGTCATAACCGCATTGATGCCATTTCAAAATATCTTCCACTGGTGCAACTATTGGGGAAGTATCTTTGAGAGAGCAAGCTAACTGTGTAACCACTTGAGGTGACATGAATCAATCATATGACCTGAATGAGCATCATTTGCAAAGATGGTTGCAGCTGAAGATGGAGACTTCTAACAGATTGATTCCTCTTTTGGCACCAAAGGCATCCTCCTCTCTATTATTTTCTACTATAAATACAACCCTTGGGCTAGTGTTAAAAATAACCACACAGTGTATGGCAAAGCCCTATTGGATTGATGTTATATTTTGCCTTTAAGCATTAGTACAAGTCTTTTCTTTCCAGTTCTAAACAATTATCTGAGTATATAAGTGACATATAGTGACAGTAAGTGATGATTGTCCATCCTTATATCCTTTATCCTTCATGCCTGAGCAAAAGTTCTTAGTCTAATAGGTCATATAGAGTGTGTTCAAGTGTGTTGAATTGTTGTAAGTGTATAACTATTCTTGGAATGTGAAATTTGCCTTTCAATTCATTTGCCTCATGTCATTTTATACATCTCACCTCTATACTGAAATTCTTTTGTTAGAACCCCTTAGAGCTTGAAAATGGTCTATGTATTTTATTGTATTGTGTATTAGAATATGATATTCAAGTGAAAGATAATCTTGGTGCATCACCAATCTTAGAGTAGGTTTCTTTTTATGCAATTGCTAACTCTTTTCCTTTAAATAAAATTAGTTTAGACATATGTTGTTTTGCAGAGATCCATTTAGGGAGATAGCCCTTTAAATATAGAGGTGTATTTCCTTTATAATCATACCCACATGCCTAGAACTGTTCCAACATTTCTCAAATTAGGAAGAGACTTGAACACTCTCTTCAAGGTTGCAAGATTTGGAGATAACAGATCTGGCATGCTCGATGGGACCGTTGGTCCTATTTATTTACATGTCAAGGTAAATGTTGGTCTTAACAAACCTAAGGTTGTAGAAATATTCTTAATCCAACATTTGGCGACTCCAAAATGTGAGAATCTCTGGTTGTAGATCAAGTTTCCCATGTTATACTTCTTGAGCCTCACTAGGTCATCTAGGATTTTCAACCAAACCCCTCTAGCTGAAACACTTCTTGAAGAACAACACCCTGAACCATTCTTAATGCTTAGAGATCCTGGATAAGGAGGTTTTAAAGAAGAAGAAGAAGAAGAAGAAGAAGTTGAAGAGATAGGAGATTAAGAGGAAAGAAGAGAAATGGATAGGCAACAACCTTTCCCAGCCTTCAACACTTAAAATCTAATTGAACTTCCTACATATGACCCTATTCTTCCCAATGCTACCAAGAATCTCCCCATTTTAAATTGAGAGGGTTCTATTACCCCATATGAGCATATTAGGGACATTTCAAATTTATGTAACTTCCATAATGTCACCCGAGCCAACATAGCCATTAGATTCCTTGCCGTGTCTCTAAGAGGTAAGGCACTTGACTGGTATAGGACTTTGGAAGGTGGTTACATTACAAGTTGGGATGGCTTTGGGGGATTGTTGGTAACTATATTTGAGAATAAGAGTGACCATACTTTGCTAATCCACCAGTTGAATGTGATAAAGAGAGGTCCTAATAAATCTATGGGAGATTTTAATGAAAGATTTCAAAGGACATGGCATAGGTTATCGCCTGTCATGAGACCTCCTCCTAGCTTTGTGTTTCCTACTTATCTCAAGGTGATCGGTACTGATATGGTAGTAATGTTGTAGTCAATGGGAGGATCTTCTCTACTAGATGCATAAGAGATAGCTATTGAAGCTGATAATAGCTTGATACAAGCTGGAAAGCTACCTCCAAGAGTTTCCATGCCTTTGTTGTCTCATAGTTTGGTTTAAGCTCCAAGCATATCACATGTTCCTAACACCAATATCAAGCCAAGAACCTTTCCTAATAAGGTGGATAATGTTATGGACAAAGATGAGGAAATCTGGTCATTACATCCTCAGCTCTCAGTTTTAGGCAAGTGCTTCACCTAACCCTCAATACTATCCTCAACAAGGCTATAGAGCTCCACCCCAATACAAATACCAAGGAAGAGGACAAGGTAAACAAGGTTTAAATAGGTATCCTAATGCCTACAATCCTAATTCTACTCCTTCCATGAAGGCTATTGTTCTAGTGCATGCTAACTTGGTCTAAGGGGAGGATCATTTGGACCAATGAGGACAACCTCAAGGTCAGTTTATGCATGATGGTGGAGAAGATGGCCAAGCTTTGGTGGCATAATAAGAATATACTTCTTACATGACATTAGAAGAAGTGAATATCATGCAAAGGGATATTGATGGAGAAGGTAGCAGCCAAAGCGTAGGTATGCTAAACTTTCAAGTAAAGGATGACTATGTGTTGAATCAAAGCACATAAATTATAGCCAACACAAGAGCCAATAAGATAACTCTAGGAGATGCTCCAAGAGTATATGTGACTCCAAGTGATGCCTCTCCAAGGCCACAAAGTGTGAGTCCCAGTGCAATACTTACTACTAGTCATGTTCCTCAACAAATTCAACATGTAAGTAGGGTTGTCAAGCCTACAATGTAGCAAGTTCAGACTCCATCACTACCTTAAATAATGCATGAAAAGGTGAATACTTCCCCTCTAAACATTTTTTATTCTTTAAAGAATACCTAGACAAACATATCTCTTTGGGAAGTCTTGCATATTTATGGTCAAAAGGAGCTCTTACAAGAACAACTCATGAGCATTCATGTAGCGCCCCCCCCCCCCCACCCAAACTTCAAAACACAATAGCATATCCCATACTAATACTCCAATTCATGTTTATTACCCCTCCACCAAATCTGAAAATCCTCTACCCTTCTACCTCACACTCATTGTCGGAGACAAGTTGGTTCACACTTGTATTGTAGATAGTGCAGCTAGTACCATTGTCATGCCTAAGGAGGTGGCTAATAAATTGGGATTGAAGTGTTAACCACATAATAAAAGTGTGTTGTATCTCAATGGGAATCCAACCAAGATAGTGGGATTGGTCAGAGGTCTTAAATTTTTTCTACATGATTGCCCAAGTTTCCCCATTATACAAGTCATCGTGGTGGTAGACCTTCCCACTCATTTTGCTATCTGCTTGTCAAGGGACTTCATGGCTAAGATAGGAGGGTGCCTTTATAATAAATGGTCTTTTCTAGAATTTAAAACAAGATATGGAACCAAGGTTACTATAAGGACATAACCCTTAGAAAGGTTTCATATTGAGACATATATGGAGACAAGTTCAAATCAAAATTGTTTAATTAGTAAAGAAGAAGAAGTTGTCATGGATAGTGAAGCATCCTCCCCCCTTGAAGGTATTTTTTATCTTTTCCTTGATAAGTACATCACTAAAATGCATGGAATTGATCCATATACATTCATAGAAGAGACTGATTTGGGATTTTATTGTATGCGTGAAAAAGATGTTTCAGTCCCTTCACTCACTAATGAAGATCATGAACTTGAAGGGATTTGGGAAATGTTTTTTGATGGGTCAAGAAGAAAATTAGGTGTAGGTACTAACATTATGTTATTTTCTCCATCAAATAATAAATACTACTCCTCATGTAGATTCTACTTTATCTATACCTATAATGTGGGAGAAAATAAAGGCCTAGTTCACAACCTCTAATGGGCAAAGAAGAGAAGGATCAAGAATTTGAACGTTTATGGGGATAGTGAGTTAGTCATCCACCAAGTGATAAATCAAGGTACCTCCAAGAATCCCTTGCTTAAATCCTACAAGCATAGGGTATGTGACTTACTTAAATACTTTGATGCCTTCAACATACAACCCATACCAAGGGAATCAAATAAACACGTTGATAGATTAGCTGCCATATGAGCACAATTTGATGTAGTTATTGATGTAGGAAAGGAGAAAGATCAATATCATATCAAGGTAATTATGAGTCCTTCTATTATATATAAGGAAGTGTCATGGTAGGTGTCTGAAAGCGATGTACACATTGCACACTTCTTACAAAATGAGGTATGATTCTCCTCGAGGAACTAAAAGAGATTGCGTGATCTATATGAAGAACAAGTTATTCAGTTGAAGACAAACAAGCTAACTAAAGGGTTGATTACTTTGGAGAGTGTTTCCAATAAAGATGATCAAAAGAATAAATAAATAGTGATCATGTCAACAAAAGAAGAAAACTATGAGAGAGTCATTATTTACAAGGACAAGCTTTTAGAAATTGGTAAGATATGTTCTTTGTCCGAGAGGTAGGCCTTTATTGAATTATGCAAAGAGTTAGATGACATATTTTCTTGGGGATATAAATATTTGAAAGAGTTTGATCCAAGTCTAGCTCATCACACCATTGAGTTAGAACTTGGAACTAAACCAATTAGGTAAAAACAAATGCCTATCAATCCCAAGATAGAGGAACTCATAGAGAAAGAGTTGACCAAGTTAATTGAGTCTAGGATTATCATTCCTATCAAACACTCAACTTGGGTGGCTAATCTTGTACCTATCCAAAATAAGAATGGAGGGATCAGACTTTGTGTGGATTTTTTAGACCTTAATAGAGTGTCTCTTGAGGATCATTATCCATTACCTTCCATGGAACAAATTCTGTAAGTTGTTTCAGGTTCTCAATGCTTGTCACTTCTTGATGGTTATTTAGGTCACAATCAAATATTGGTGAGTGAAGAGGATCAGTTCAAGATAGCCTTCACTACAAAATGGGGGACCTTTGCCTATAGGAAGATACCTTTTGGTTTATCCAATATTGGAGCTACATTTTAAAGGGCAATGGACATGGCTTTTAAAGGTTTGATCAATAAGTTTCTACTTGTGTACCTTGATGATATAACTATTTTTTTGAAGGATGTTACTGATCATATGGAACATCTAAGGTATGTGTTTCAAAAATGTAGGGAGTATGGAATATCCCTTAATCTTAAAAATTACATATTTGCTATCTATGAAGGTAAGTTATTGGGTCATATTGCTTCAAAAGAAGGCTTGTTTATTGACCTTGAGAGAATTGAGGCTATTGTAGGTTTATCTTTGCCTCAACACAAGAAAGGACTTAAAAGCTTTTGGGGGAAAATAAACTTTGGAAGAAGGTTTATTCCAGGCTTTGCAACTGTGGTAAAGCCTATCACAGCCATGCTCAAGAAGAACCGAGCTTTTGCTTAGACAAAGGAAGGTAAGAATAGTTTTGAGGCAATCAAGTAAATAACTGCAAAATATCCTACTCTCTTGAACCCAAACTTTGCCAAATATTTCATACTCTATACCTTTGCTAACCTTGATACAATCTCAGCTATGCTTATCCAAAAGAATGATGAAGAGGTGGAGCAACCAATTGCATTCTTCAGCCAAGGATTGGAAGATTATGAGGTCATGTATACATTTGTTGAGAAGTAAGCTCTAATAGTGATAAGAGGATTGGAAAAATTTAGACACATGGTTTCAAACAACAAGATACATGTCATGGTTTCTCATCCTAGTACCAAGGAGTTTCTCCTAAGCAGAGACCTTAATGAAAAGCGAGTTGGGTAGATTACCAAAGTAATGGAGTATGATGTGGATATTACGATGATGAACTCGATAAGAGGAAAAGGGTTATGCAAGCATTTGGCTTCAGATTTTCAAGAGCCAAAAGAGGAAGTATTGATCAACCAAGTTTTTCCCCAACCAACTGATTACATAGAAGTTTAAAGTTAGACAAAAGACATCATTAGTTTTCTTCAAAATGGTGGGTATCTCAATGGCTTGAACAAGTCTCAAAGGAGATATTTTAGATTGCAGACCATTCCCTATTGTCTTGTAGATGGTGTTCTCTTTAGGAAAGACATGAATGGTGTGCTATTGAGGTGTGTTAACAGTGATAATTTTGCTATGTTGCTAGAAAAGTTTTATAATGGTGTAGATGGAGGTCAATTATCTCCTAGGATGACAAATGCAAAGATAATGAGGGTTGGTTACTATTAGCCTAGTCTTTTAAAGGACTATTACCATTGGGTTAAGATGTGTCCTCAATGTGTCTTCTTTGTAGGTAAATAGAAACTTGTAGCCCTTCCATTGAATCCTATCCAAGTAGACCAGCCTTTCATGCAATGGGGCCTTGATTTCATCAGTGTGATCAACCCTCCATCAAGTACTAGACACAAATGGATATTGAACGTTACTGACTACTTCACAAGGTGGGTGGAGGTTATTACATCGAAGGAGGCAAGTGAAAATGCTATATTGGAGTTCTATGAGAACATTATAACAAGGTTTGGAGTTCTCCATGTTATAATTTTTGATAATGCACTTACTTTCATAAGTGCTAAAACTTTTCATTGGGAAAATAAGAATGGAGTTTACTTGAGTACCTCATCCAACTATTACCCTTAATGTAATGGATTGGCTGAATCTACTAACAAGAATCTCATCAAGATCATCAAGAAGACATTGGAGAATAATCAAAGATCATGGCACAACAAGTTGAAGATAGCCTTATGGGTTGATAGGGTTACTCCTAAAAGATTAATTGGTAATTCTCCCTGTGTGCTTGTTTATGGGAGAGAAGCTAGGTTGTCCATATCTCAAGAACTCCCTGCTCTAGAACTTGTACAATAGCTAGAACTACTTGAAAATACTCTAAAGGAAGTCAGATTGAAATAACTAATGCAGCTACAAGAAGCAAGAGACAATGCACACAAGGCCATGGAGAACCACCAAGTACTCATGAAGAAGTCCTTTGATAAAAGAGCAAGTGCAAGAGTGCTCAAGGAAGGTGACTTGGTCCTAAAATGGGATGAGTACAAAGCAAAATCGGGTAGACATATAAAGTTTGACACTTTGTGGAGTTGTCCTTACATCATTAACAAGTGCAAGAAAAATAACTCATTTCAAATGACCAAGATAAATGGAGAAGAATTGCCTATCCATGTGAATGGGATACATCTAAAGTTATACTATTAGTCCTTGCAAGACATGTTTTGTAAATAGTAGCTTAAGTGTGTGTGTTTGATCTAGTTTTGTGTTGGTTTATTGTTGCATTCCCTAAGTGTTTTATAGCATAAGTGTGTTTCCTTCCTTTTGTTTGGTGTGTGTCTTTGCCTTTGTGCATGTGATCAACCAGTTTGTGTTTTTTTTGAGCCAAGGGTCTGTTCAAGTCATTTTTTGGGTGCCTATATGCATGACTTCATGCCTAATGGAAGGATTTAAGCAACTGGTCTTGGGCATATTAGGCATGCCACCCCTAGGAATCACCAAGAATGTTAGCTAATTTTCACACCCAAAGTTTTGCATCTTTCATTTTGGCTAAGTGCAGCATTCTTAATTTGTTTATCCCCACAACAAAGTATCAAGTATTATTTCCTTTGGAAGCATTTGTTCAGTGTTTTTGCAAGTGTTATTTTAGTTTTTTTGCACAAGTGTTATTTCTTTCAGTAAGGATTTACTTTTGGTTTTTTGTTCATGTCTCAAAGGAATTGTTTCAAAAAATTTATTAAAAACAAAAAGTCTGAAGGAATTGGTCTATTTCAATATTTTCAAAGGGTCACTTTCAAAAAGTTTAATGGGTCTTTTTCTCATGGAAGTGTCCTTTTCAAAAAGTCTAAAGGGTACATTTTCAATATTTTTGAAGGGTCTTTTCTTGGGAATTGGTCCTTTGCAACTTTTTTGAAGGAATTGGCTCTTGCAAATTTTTCAAAGAAATCGGTTCTTTCAACTTTTTTGAAGGAATTGGCTCTTTCAGCGTTTTCAAAAGAATTGGCTCTTTCAACTTTTACAAAGGAATTGTTTTAGACATTTTGTTCGAAACAATCTTTCTAAAGGGTCTTTTTCTCATGGAAGTGTCCTTTGCAATAATTTTAAAGGGACATTTCAAGATTATTTAAGGGCATGTTCAGGCTTTTCGAAGGGTAAGAAGAAAAGGGTCCACAGGAAAATTGTCTAAGAAAATGCCCTAAAGGAATGGTCCCAGGAGAATGGTGGTTATATGAATGTTAACTTCAAGGTGATGAGCTAGTCATTGGCATTTAAAAAGTGGATCCCAGGTAGATCGATTGTCCTTGCTCAAAGATCCAAGGGCTCACATTCTTCATCCACCAAAGTAGATCAGAGGGTCCATCTCACCATTGATCAAATCAAGATCTGAGTCATTTTTTGATCACTGATCAAAAGAACAATCGATTAAGGGTTTTGTAGGATTTAAACATTTGACTAAGGTTGAGCTGGGGTGAGATTTCAAGGGATGTTTGTGGGCATACACATAGATATATCATTCTAACAAATGCCATGAAAGCATGCACATAGACTCCAAGTGATGCCTCTCCAGGGCCAACAGAATGAAAAGGACTCTTCCCCATGTTGTTGCACACCTCAACGAGCTGGAGAGAAGCTGTTAGTATCAAGATAAATCCATAAAAAGTAGACTCATTTGTCATAACTAAATTGATGTCATTTCAAAATATCTTCCACTGGTGCAACTGTTGGGGAAGCATTTTTGAGAGAGCAGGCTAACTATGTAACCACTTGAGGTGACATGGATCAATCATATGGCTCAAATGATCATCATTTGCAAAGATGGTTGCAATTGAAGATGGATACTTCTAACAAATTGATTCCTCTTTTATCACTAAAGGCCTCCTCCTTTCTATTCCTTTTTGCTATAAATACAACCCTTGGGGTAGTATAAAAAATAACCACACAGTGTATGATGAAGCCCTACTAGATTGATGTTATATTTTGCCTTTAAGCATTAGTATAAGTCTTTTCTTTCAAGTTTTAAATAATTATCTGAGTGTGTAAGTGATGTATTATGACAGTAAGTGATGATTGTCCATCCTTCTATCCTTTATCCTTCATGCCTGAGCAAAATTTCTTAGTCTAATAGGTCATATAGAGTGTGTTCAAGTGTGTTGAATTGTTATAAGTGTATAACTATTCTTATAATGTACAATTTACCTTTTATTTCATTTGCCTTATGTCATTTTATACATCTCGCCTCTATCTTGAAATACTTGTGTTAGAACCCCTTAGAGCTTAAGAATGTTCTATGCATTTTACTATATTGTGCATTAGAATATGATATTCACATGGAAGATAATCTCGATGCATCACTAATCTTAGATTATGTTTCCCTTTGTGTAATTTCTAACTCTTTTCCTTTAAATCAAACTAATTTAAACAGAGGTTGTTTTGTAGAGATACATTCAGGGAGCTAGCCCTTTAAATCTAGAGGTTCATTTCCTCTATAATCATACCCACATACCTAAAGATGTTCCAATGTTGCCCAAATCTAGAAGAGACTTGAACACTCTCTTCTAGGGTATAAGATTTGGAGACAACAACCATATTATAGTAGTCAAAATGACAAGCAATCATATGTTTCCATTGAGAATGCAAAGTGAGCTTGCAACAATGTTTAAAACTATGATAGTAGATGAATCTACTCTTTGGCATATAAAGTATGGGCATTTGAGCTTTGGGGGGTTGAACCTTCTTTACAAGAAACAATTGTTGAGAGGGTTGCCCCTTATAGAACAACCAAATAAAATATGTGAAGGATGCATATTGGAAAAGCAATATAGGAGTGCATTTCCCATGGGTAAAACATGGAGAGCCAAAGCTCCTTTAGAGTTGATCCATTCAAACTTGTGTGGTCCAATTAAGAACCCCTCCCTATCCAAGAATGTCTACTTCATGATATTTGTAGATGAAGCTGAAAGATATAAGTGTATTTCTTGAAGAACAAATCAGATGCATTTGAGACCTTCAAGCAATTTAAGGCCATAGTGGAGAAGCAAAGTGGCCACTACATCAACATTTTGAGGATGGATAGAGGGGGAGAGTATATCTCTATTGAGTTCATGAATTTTTGCCAGAATCATAGCATCAAGAAGCAATTTATAACTAGGTATACATTGCAACAAAATAGTGTGGCCAAGAGGAAGAATAGGATCATCTAAGAGATGGCAAGGAACATGCTAAAGGCAAAGGGTTTGCCTAATTATTTTTAGGTTGAGGCTATAGCAATAATTGTATACTTGTTGAATATTTATCCAACGAAGAGCATTAGGGATATGATCCATCAAGAAGCATGGAGTAGCTAGAAGCCAAGTGTTGAACACCTTAAAGTGTTTTGATGTATTTCATATGCACACGTGCATAAGCAAAAAAGGACAAAAAAAGATGACAAAGGTGAGAAGTACATTTTTATAGGGTATATTGAGCAATCAAATGCTTACTAGTTTTATAATATCATCACCAAAGAACTCATAATCCACTGGGATGGTCAATTCATTGAGCATGAAATTTGGGAGGAGAGATAAGAAGAATAGACCCAAACAAGGGCCTCTAGACCCTTTATTGAAATTGAAACAGTAGGTGGTATAGTCACCCATGCACCAAGTTGGATTCTTATTTCACAAAAGGCTGATTCATTTAGTGGTAGCAATGATCAAGGAGGTCAAATAGTTGTTCATGAGTCAGCATCATTCTCCTCCAACTCAAATAAATGCCTAACAAGGATAAGAAGCTTGCAAGAAGTCTATGAGCAGTCAAGGTACGAGAAAAATGAAGATGAAACTATGAATTATGTTCTCTTTTTATCGGTTGATCCTAACTACATTGAAGAAGCAATCAAGGACAACAAGTGGTGTGAGGCAATGGATGAAGAAATGCATGCAATAGAGAGAAATCAGACTTGGGAGTTAGTTGACCTACTAAAAGGAAAAAGGTCATAGGAGTCAAGTGGGTGTATAAGACAAAAACCACTCCCGAAGGCAAGATAGAGAGGTATAAGGTAAGACTAGTGGTGAAAGGTAAGACTAGTGGTGAAGGGCTGTAAGCAAAGACCTAGATGTGACTACAATGAAACATTTGATCCTATAACATGGTTGGAAATGATAAGGATAATCATAGCCATTACTGCTCAACACAAGTGGAAGGTGCATCAAATGGATGTCAGATCAGCCTTCTTGATGGAGTGCTATAAGAAGAGGTTTATGTGGGACAACCACCCAAATATGAGATTCTCGATCATGAGAATAAGATATATTGGTTGAAAAATGCATTGTATGGGCTCAAGCAAGTCTCAAGAGTATGGTACAGTTGTATAGACTCTTACTTGGTAAGCAACAACTTTAACAAAAGCGTTAGTGAACCCACACTTTGCATTAAAGAGATTAAAGGTGATATTTTGATTGTAGTTTTTTATGTGGATAATGGCATATTCATATGTCAATCTAAGTATGTAAATAAGGTTTTAGAAAGGTTTAGGATGCTGGATAAAAAATTAATATATACACCAACTGAGATAAGCTTAAAGTTGTGCAAGAATGATTGCAATGACAATGTAGACTACAACTAGGCCAGATATCATGTATGTATTCAACCTCATATCTAAATTCAAAAAGATGCCAAAGGAGACACACTATCAAGCAAACAAGAGGATATTGAGGTATGTGAATGGAATAAGAGATTACAAAGTTTTGCATGCAACAACAAATGAGTTTTAACTAGTGGATTATACAGATAGTGATTGGGCCAGTAGCCTTGATGACCAAAAAAACACTTCAAGGTATGTATTTGATCTTGGGTCAAGATCCATGTCTTAGGCTTGAAAGAAATAACCCATAGTATCACTTTCTACAGCTAAGGCAAAGTACATAACAATCAATGTAGCAACATGCCAAGCTATTTGCATGAGAAGTAACAAGGGGATTCTACGGTTTATTGTGATAATATATCCTCCATAGTGTTGTCAAAGAACCCTATCTTTCATGGTAGGAACAAGCACATTGTAATCATCACTTCATTCAAGAGTTAGTTGAGAAACACGTGATAGAGCTTAATTTTTGCAAAATAGATCAACAACTAACTAATATTTTTACTAAACTATTATCAAAAGACATTTTCATGCACTCAAAAGGAAGGTTAGGGGTCATTAATGCAATAACATTGGGCCTAGAAAGTTTTATGTTGGCTCCAAAGTCTTATAACTCAGTTACAGACTCCAACAGGGTAGCTATAGACTTTGACAGTCTAGCTACAGACTCTAATAGGGTAGCTACAAACTTTGACAGTCTAGATATAGACTCCAACAGTGTAGCTATGGACTTTGATGATCTAGCTACGAACTCTAATAGGGTAGCTATGAACTTTGACAGTCTAGCTACAGACTCCAACGGGGTAGTTACAGACTTTGACAATCCAACTACAAACTCTAATAGGGTAGCTACAGACTTTGATAATCCAGCTACAAACTTTGACAGTCCAACTCTATACGTGCACAAAATGAGTCCATAAAGATATAGACAATGAAGATAAGTTATAAGGATGTTTTGAACGTTGAGAAAATCCTTGCATACCATGGTAGGAAGGTTAAGAATAAGGGGGAGTGTTAAAATATTATATTTTTCCTTCCTACTTACCTACCCAATAAACTACAAACGTCTACAACTAGGATGTTTGAGCCACCAAACTATATTTATTGAACAAAAGTTTGAATTTGAATTTTTTGAGAGTCATTTGGAATTTAAGAGAAAAATAAAGGGTAGGTGGAAGAACAGATAGTAGAAGAAAAAAATATATAATGCAAGCAAGGGGGCAAAGACAAGATTAGCACAATAATAATAGTCATAAAAATAGAGCAGTACCCTGTAGAAAAAGAGTAGCAAGAAAAGAAAGTGCCTGGAGAATATAGAGTTGCAGCCTAAAGGAAGTAGATTAACACAACATACTATGTACTTCAAATAAAGAACATTATCCTAGAAATGAAGAAGACAAAGAAGATAGAACGTAGTAATAGTCTACAAAAAATAGGGGAATAAAACAACATAAAACAATAAGAAGATAAATAGACAACAATCTAATACAGAGCATGTAGAAGAAGAAATATAGTCAACAAAATAGAAGGAAAGTATAATTTTTTTTGTAATAACTATAATTGTGTAAATTTATGTATCAAATTAGTTTGTATTAGAGTTTTAAGAATAAATTAATATATGCAATTTGAGTGGTTTTTATGTTGATACTCTACCCTTCCCTATTCTATCCTTTTTGTATGTTTATTTAGTGCATTTTCAACACTGTTGTTTAGCTTTAGACTATCCCCACAATTTCAATATTTTGTTTTGTTTTGTATTGATAGTGACTCCCCATCTGAATGCTCACATTTTATTTTTTTGGCAACATTATTAATAACAAACCTATCACGGCACTCATAAATCTTGTTAAAGCCCACTCCCGTGTTGGTCCATGTAAACCATCCCTTTTTTTGGGTTCAATATCAAATAAATATTATTATCTATAAAATTCTTGAAATCTACATGAGATTGATTAGCAAAAACATCTCCACTGGCCTTATCTCGAGCCAAAAAAAAAACATTACAATCCCCACCAAGCAGATTTTTCTCTAAATTCCTATACTGAAGTAATGAATAGAGCTCACCCCAAACTCTTCTTTTTAAGATAATGTTATTAGGGGTGTATACATTAAACAAAAGAAACTCCATATCAGTTGAGGGGCACTGGATTTTACATAATTGTCAATTTGAGTTTTGAATGATTAATTCACAAGAGACCTTCTTGGTACGCCAAATGATACCCATTCCATCAGAAGCACTCTCAATGTTTGCAAAAAGGTGATTCCATCCTAGCCAAGACTTACTCCATAGTTGGAGAGCATCCTGAGAACTCAATATCATTTATTGGATAAGCACCATGTCTGCCTGCTACTCAATAACAAAACATCTTTGAATATGTTGCTTGTTAGGGGCATTAAGGCCCCTAACGTTACACAAAATGCACTTCATAGATAGGGAGGGACGACTTCCACCTCCTGCTTATCATAAATGAAAAAAATGCTCATGACCTCTTGAGTTCCTACTTCGACTTCCACCAAAACTTTCTTTGCTTTGAATTTCTACCCTCTTTTGATTTCTGACCTCATTAGTTAGATTTTGAAACGAGTCTTGGAGTCTTGTGCAAACCCAATTCAATTGGACAAAGATCCTCCATCACCTCCTCAAACTCTCACGGGGTATCTCAATTCCCTCCACTAGGGTCATCTGAAGACTTCGCATCCTCAATTAACCATCACATAATGTCAACCACCTTAGTTGATTTATTACTAATTAGTTATGTCTCTACCAACATGGGTGTTAGGTTGTGGAGCTAAAAGCTTCACTGTTGCAACCAGGGAAGGAGGTTGCTGAGTGGGAAAGCAACCAACATCGATCTGATCAACCGATGTCGGTCATATACAATGTCAGAGCAGCTGACGTCGATCAGGAGTCGGCCGATGTCAGTCACCTCCAGGCAGATAGGGACCGATGTCAGTCACCTGTGTGGTTTTGAAACTGTCAGTTGCATGAACAGTTTGTTAACGAACCAAGTGTTTGCATGTTAAGAGCTAATTATAGAATTGAAGTTGCGGATCTAATTATTGTAATTAGATGTCTAATTATTGTTTGCATGGGAGCTATATAATAGACCCATGGGTTGTATTGTAAAGTGTGTTAGAGAGTAAGAGAGCAAATATTAGCTCCTTCTGTGTGTGAAGAGAGCAAGGTGTGTTCCTCCTAGTGCCACAGTGCCAAGTACGGGTGCTGGTTTGGAGAATCAGAAGGATTCTTCATGTATGTAGGATCTTGGTCAGCAGGTGTGCAAGGCCACATTTGGAGATCTACATGGTAAGTAAGATCATTGATCTACAGGTGTATATGTGTGTAAGGTCTAGGTTTGCAGGTGTGCAGAATCAGGTTGATCTGTAGGTGGCAGCAGGATCAAGGTGACAGTAACACAACAGGGAGCAAGATCAGGTGGGATCTACTTAGAGTACGGTGTGTACTCGGTTATTGAGCAAAGAGGAAGGCAAGGTAGTTCCTTCCATAAGTAAGATCATTTGAGCTGCAGGTTGTTGCAAGTTCATGGGAGATCTACTTGGAGTACATTGTGTACTCGATTGAGTATGTTTGTATACTCAATGTACTGGCAGTGGTGGATACTGACTGGTTGGAGGTGAACACAAACTCTATGTTTGAGTTGTGTGTTGGGACCATAAGAGAGAGAGAACTCTTGAAGGTGAATTACTGTACACTTGAGGTGTGGGAAGCCTCTGTAAGGTGAAGAAGAACTGTGGCATCTTCTTGGTTGTAATTCTTTTCTGGAAGAGTATTAATACAATTGGGTATTGTCTCTCATATTATGTGTTATTTCTAAATTCTAGTTACTTGTGCATTCTGGTTAATTTCTGCATATTAAGTTGCTTGTACATGGTAATCAATTGTGCTTCCGTGGGTTCCTAACAATGGGCCTCAAGCTAAAGATCATCACAAAAATTGCAGGGAAGAAATATTACGGAGATTTGGTGATTGAAGATTCTAATGCAATGATCCAGAATCTCTTCCCTATTGACACATGATCAAAAGAACTTACTAATTAGGGTAATGGATAATAAATGGTCAACTTCTTTAGTGAGAGTATCATCAGACAAGTTGAAATGGAGGAAAGTTTCATCCTCATAGAGGTCACTTTTCATGCCTTCAATTCATTCCTAAAGCTCCAACTGCGACTGCTTGTTAGCCCTAGCTTGCATTTGTCTTAGCCGCTTCACTCCTCTCCAAGATCGCTTCTTCCTTAGCCCTTTGTTGCACAACCTCTTCAACCCTTGTGCATAATTGCTTCCATAGATCATCCTCCTTCCTACGCCTTGCCATCTATTGACGCAGTGGATTGCACCCGAGGCAGGAGGCCGAGCTCCTGCCTTCCACACGTCAAAATGGAAACTCCCCTCTCACCTGTGGGACTGGTGAAGCTGGAGGGGAGAGTCTCTAGGTAAGGGCTAGATCCCTTTGATGCATTTGAGTTGTTCTAATAAGTGATAATACAGGTATATAGATATATAATGGGGGGGTGAAAAGGGAGAAGGATTACAGGAAAATAATTCTACTCTAAAAGAGGCGATGCACCAAATGATTCGACCTTCCCACACTCACACTTGAAGTCAGACAAACACATGTGTACACTTCAAACTGGTAGGAGGACCAAGCTGCAGGAAGCTTAACAGGGAGGCTTTAATGTAACACACAAAAAATAGAGACTCACCAAAATTGCTGTAGAAAGGCCCACTGTATAATAGCTTCTTTTGTCTTTGCACCTCCAAATACAGCTCTCCTTGTTACCTGCAAAAATAACACCTTATAGACACCAAGTGTATTGGTTTTAAAACTGTGGAAGCATTAAGAAGTAATGACTAAACATAGACTGACACTCAGACACACACACAGATGTCTAACCAGAAAAGAGGTAAAAATGCGTTTATTGATTTTCAGGTGAAAATTTGCCAGGGCTTCGCCTTGCAAATGTAGAAGATCATTTTCTCAAATGACAAGTCTCCAATATATAGAGGAATTAAGGAGGCCTTTTGGCTCCCCTTTTTACAAATGACCCATTTGTGTCCCTATCATTGGGAAGAGCAAGCCGCTTAAACATCAATGAGTCGCGTTGTTTGTCTGCTGGCAAGACCGCTTCTTCCAGGTGATTACGTAGTTTGTCTACTCATTAATGCGAAATGAAGAAAATGGGTTGCACTATTAGCTGTATGTGCCTCCTGGTAATCAATTTGTAGGCACTGTATCACCTGCTGGATTAACTTCTTGAATCAGTGCCTCCCTTCACCACTTGGGCTATCTGCCTAATCTCTGGGCTCTTTGTCCTTTTTTTGCTTTGTCTTCTTCTGCTCCTTCAACCCTCGGGGGTGATCTTCTGGAGGGTCACTGCATTCCTTGGACTATTTCCATGGTTGGTGAATGAGTATTTAAAAACCAAAGGCTATTTCACTGCCTTAAATTTGATGGCTTTCGAGACGTCACCGTCCTTGGCAAAAAATTGTCGTGTCTTTAGTGGGCTTTTCTGCAAGTTTTTTGTTTAAGGCCTTTTTCTGCAGACAAAAAGTCTGTGGGAATTGGCCGCTTTGACTTCCTTTATTGATCCTTCTCGGAGGGGAAAAGACCCTTCGGCTTCTTGAGAATATTCCATTCTCCTCGGTGAGAGCCCTCCGTAAGGGCATAGACCCTTCGGGCCATATTCTTGCTTTGGGCCCTTTTACTGTGACTTTTCAGTGAATTTCTTGAAACTTTTGTCTAAAGGAATTCCTTCGGATTTGGGACCCCCCTTGAATCAAGCCATTGAACCACCCATTGAACCAAAATTGGTTCAACGATTCAACGCTGTGCACTGAGCCTTTGAACCAAGCTCGTTGAACCATTCGCTTGAACCACTCGTTGAACCAGTTCAACACTGCACGCCGATGAACTTACCGATGGACTGATTAACTGAAACAAGTGGTTGAACCAAGTGATGAACTGTTTGTTTGAACCTGCGATGAACCTTGCATTAAACTTTTTGTTTGAACCAAGCAATGAACTCGCCGATTGAACCAAGGCCGATTGAACCAAGCGATGAACTGAAGACATTGAACTAGTGCATTGAACCAAACATTGAACCTGAAGCTGCTTGAACCAATTCAATGGTTTAAAGGTGCTAACTCTTGGAAAGATTATGTCGTTGAACCACCCTTCCAAAATTAAGGAAAAGTGTCTTTTGAACCATTTTAGCTCTCTTTCCTTGTGAATTTCTTCAAAAAAGAGTCTGAAGAAGCTTTTGCAAAACCTTGCACTCTCTGAACTAGTCCTTCATCTGTCAAAGATCACACCTGCTGAGTCCATAGATATTCAAATCCTGCTGAGTTCATAGATATTCCACCTGCAGAGTCTGTAGATTTAGACTTGTAGAGTCCATAGATTTAGACCTGTAGAGTCCATAGATTTCTAGGACTTGTGCAAAATAAAAAAATGAAAATAACCTGAAATAGCAAAGGGAGAAGGGGATCAATTTTTGGCCTATTACACCAAAAATGGTTAACAAAATGGTGACTCCTAGGGGAAGCATGCCTGTTATGCTTACAAGCCAGTTGCCTCAAAATCCATTGGACACGTGGTCAGATTGTAACATAAAGATTAGCAATAGCTCTGATAAATCTAGAACCAAATCATGAAGATTTACCTCAAAAGGAAAATGAAAACACACACAAAGCTAAGAAAACTACTAACATGTGTAGAAAGCACTTAGGTAAAACAGGAGAAAAGCAAGGGAAAATATATACATGATGGAGAAGGGGCTCAATGGTAATGCTTAAGATGTATCCCATTAATTGGGATATATAGTTCTTCACCATCCAACCTAGAGAGTTGGAATGCATTATGCTGCTTACACTGAGTGATTAAGTACGGGCCACTCCATATGGCATCGAATTTTGCATGCTTTCCAGGCTTAGCTTGGTCTTCATCCCATTTCAAGACAATGTCTCCTTCAGAGAAACCTTTTGATGAAGATTTCTTATCAAAGTGTCTCTTCACTTGCTGTTGGCAGCTAGTCATAGAAGCCATAGCCTGGTCCCTTGCCTCTTGGAGTTCCATTAGCTCGCATAATCTAAATTCCATGCTATTTCCTTCTTCTAGTTGTAGCTGGCGAGCGAGATCCAAGGCTAGCAACTCGAGTGAAATGGGGAGCCTAGCTTCCTTTCCATAGATGAGCGTGTATGGCGAGTTGCCAATTGCCCTCTTCGGTGTGACCCTATCTGCCCACAAGGCTATTTTCAGCTTGGCATGCCAAGTCCTCTAATTTTCTTCCATGGTCTACTTGATGATCCTGATCAGGTTCTTATTTGTAGACTCAGCCAATCCATTCCCCTATGGGTAGTAATTAGATGAAGTGCTAAGATATATACCATATCTCAATGCCCATTCGCTTGTTTTGTTTCCCAAAAAAGATAATGCATTATCTAAGATTACGGTTGCTGGAACCCCGAACCTCAACACCAGGTCCTCATAAAAATCCAAGACCGCACTTTCGTTTGCCTCCTTCAAAGCAACAACCTCTACCCACCTTGTGAAATAATTTGTGGTGGTCAGGACCCACTTGTGTCTAGCACTGGAGGGAGGATTAATCATCCCTATGAAGTCCAGGCCCCACTACATGAATGGCTACTCCACCTGAATAGGCTGTAAAGGCATGGCAGCCAATCGTTGCTTCCCATCAAAAAGTGCGCACTTCTGGCACTTTCTTACCCAGGAATGGGTGTCCCTAAAAAGAGTAGGCCATAAATAGCCAGCTCTCATTATTCTTGCTACAGTAGCCCTAAGAGAAAAATGACCGTCAACTGGTCCATCATGGAACTCAGATAGCACCCTGTCAGCTTGACTCGAATCCAAGCATCTCAAAAAGACTCTTGAGAGATCCTTCCTGAACAACACTCCATCAATCGGGGCATAAGGGAGACATTGGAGTTAGAAATACCTTCTCTTGGTCCTATCAAGTGAGTGCGAGCACTCACCAGTGAGAAGGAAATGCCTCACGTCTGATGCCCAATCCTTCATGATAGTTGTTTTTCTGTTGTAGCTGCATCAAAGATTAGTAGATTGTCCTCCTTTTGCTACTTAAAGTCTGCAGCGAGGTGTTCACACAGGCTTCTCCCTCTTACTAGTTTGGTGATCTTGATATCTACATCATATTCCATCACCTTAGTGATCCACCCTGCTCTCTTTTCATTTAGATATCAGTTGATCAAGAAATCCTTGATGCCAAGATGTGGGACCATGAGGTGGATTCTGGTATTGGACAGCATGTGTCTGAATTTTTTGAGACTTTGTATGACCGCCAAGAATTGCTTTTTCACATATGTGTATCTGACTTCAAAACCTTTTAGGCCTTGGCTAAAAAAAGCAATTGGCTACTCAAGGTTATCATCACTTGCTTGGGTAAGCATGGCAGAGATTACCTCTTCATTGCCGAAGGTATAGAGGTTGAAATGTTTGGTGAAGTCAAGGCTGATCAAAGTAAGAGCCTGGGCTATGGCCTGCTTGATTTCTTCAAAGCTGAATTTTCTCTGTACTGTCCATGTGAACTCCTCACCCTTCCTCAGCATATAGGTCAATGGCTTGACCATCTCTGCAAAATTTGGGATAAATCTCTGTATGAAAATTATCTTATCGAAGAAGCTTTGCAGGCCTTTCATGTGCTTAGGTAAGGACAGCTCCAGGATGGAGCAAACTCTTTCTGGATTAATAGCCAGACTTTCCAAAGAAATAATGTGACCAAGGAGCTTTCCCTCATGGACAACGAACATGCATTTCTTAGGATTGAGAGAGATACCAAACTCTCTTCACCTCTCAAAGAATTGCTTGAGGTGTTTCATGTGCTGGCTCGCTTCCTTGGAAAAAACTGTCACATCGTCAAGATATACCAGCACAGTCTTGTTTATCAGGACTTGAAAGGCCATGTCCATAGCTCATTGGAAAGTGGCACCAACATTAGACAATTTGAAAGGCATTTTCCTGTAAGCAAATGTTCTCCACTTGGTTGTGAAGGTTATTTTGTGCTGATCACAGTCTTGCACCAAAATCTGGTTGTATCCTGAATATCCATCCAAGAGGGAGAAATGCTCATTGCTTGTCACCATCTGAAGGATCTGCTCCATGCTTGGGAGAGGATAATGGTCTTTCAAAGAGACTTTGTTGAGATCTCTGAAATCAATGCACAGTTTGGTCTCTCCATTCTTTTTTTGAACAGGAACAAGATTTGCCAGCCAAGAAGAGTGTTTGATTGGAAATATTATTTTAGACTCAACCAATTTGGTGAGTTCCTTGCGCATGAGAGGCTCTATCATTGGGTTGATAGGCCTCTGATTCTGCTTGATTGGCTTGGCACCTTCTTCTAGCTCGATGGTATGTTGGGCCAAGCTTGGGTCGAAACCCTTCAAATCATTATACTCCTAAGCAAAGATATCATCAAATTCTTGGCACAACAAGATGAAGGCCTGCCTTTCCTGGTCGATGCACACTTTTCCAAGTGCAAGCAGCTTGTCCTTGAATATTTCCACCTTCTCATAGTGCTCCTCCTTTATTGCAATGCACACCTTATCGCTTCTCAATTGGTCATCTCCATTGAAAATATTCTCTAGAGAGACCAGACCTTTGGGGAGCTTATTTTTCTTCAGCTAAACAATTTGGCTACCATATTACTATTATAGCTTTGCCTGGTTTTTTGCAATGAATTCTGCTTCTTCTTGCAGAAAAAGTGTTATTTTCCGATCACTGTTGAAAACCTACCAGTTGGTGATGTTGTCAGGTACAGAAGGCCAAATCACTACTTTCAAGTGATGTAAGCTATGGTCTCGGCCTATTTCCTTAGCAATATCGAACAAGGCACTGACTGTTGCCAGCCTCTCTACTTGCTTATTCTGTTCTTTAGGGATAAAGGCAATGTTGAAAGCATAGAAATTTCCACTAAACACCATACCCTATGTTTGTAGGACTTCAGTAGAGAATTCTTCATCAAATTTTGGCCTCTTACCTGGTTGACAATCAACTCACTGTTACCAAACACTTGTAGCTCTTTGATCCCTCTTTTCCTCACCTACTCCAAGTTGTGGATGAGGGATTCATATTCTACAACATTGCATGTGCAAGAAAATTGGAATTAAAAAGCTGAAAAATACCTCTCTTTTGAAGGAGAGACCAGCACCGCTCCACCACCAGCTCCCAATTTACTCCTTGAACCATCAAAGAATAGCTGCCATATACCTAAGCCTTCTTGGCTGGCTTTCATCAGATTTGGTACAAAAGTACCCTCTTCATGCATGCAATAAACTCCAAGGCCTGCCTCCTTTATGAATTTGTAAGGATCATGCTCAAAATTGTCACTTTCCCACTCATCTAAGAGCAGGTCTGCAACTCCTTTAAGGGCAAAGGATGATGATTGGTCTACTTGAAACTCCTAGTCAATGATGGCATAGCTGACATTTGTTGCCTTTAGCGAGTAAGGTTCCAAATAATCTCTGTGGAGTGGCTTGGATTCATTCTTGACTTTAGTCCCATACTTGGTTTTAAAAACTAGATAAGACCAATTTGTTGCTAAGTAGCCGCCTATCTTGGCTGTAAAATTCTTGGATAAGCAGATGGCAAAGTAGGGAGGGACATTTTCCACTACCACATCATGAAGAACTGAGAAAGTCGAGCAACCATGCATCATCAAGCTCAAACCTCTCGCCACCCCAATTGTCTTTGTTGGGGTTCCATCCAGCTATAGAACACCCTTTGTCATTTCTTTGTATTTCAAGCCCAGCTTGTCAGCTATGCATTTGGGCATCATCGAGGTGCTTTCTCTGCTATCAATAATGCAATTGTGCACCACAAAATCTCCTATGACCAGGGACACATAAAAAGGAGGGATCTTCTCTTCCTTCTAGGTCTGACCTGAGGTGGAAGGCTATCCATTCATCATCAAAATGTTATCAGCCTTTGATGGGATAACTCGTTCATCTAGTTCATGTAATTCCTTTTGCAGCATGTCTTTCTGCCTTGGTATTGACAGTGAATCCCACAAGGAGATGTTCATGTGCAGCTTCTTCATTTGGTCAACCACGTTGACTTCAGGGTTGCCTTCAAAATTTATTTGGAATTATGTACAGCCTGAGGGGCAGTAGGAGGAGCTGGAGGTACAACCGACGATCTAGAACTTGGGACCTTTTGATTTGTGTGTGATGAAGAAGGCGTTGTTGACACCTGGGCAGCAGCGTGGGTTTCTTCCATCGCCCTTCTTTTGAATCTTGTGTTGGCTGCAACACAGTAAGCCTGATTGTCTGTAGCACCCACATAATTGACTGAACATAATTATCCTTCCAGATGATTCATGAGGGTGGAGTCAGGCTGGGCCTGATTACTACTGGTGTTGGGTTGCATTGGAGCTTCAAAGACTTGGGAATGGGCGGCTGCCTGATTGTCTTGTACATTTGGGTAATAACCTGTCATTTCATTTATATAAACAGCTTGCTCCTGACCATATCCCATGGTTGAACAACTTGGTTGTTCTTGCACTAGATTGTTTTGAATGGGTACCATGACCTTAGATGATGAAGGAGCACCTGGGTTGTCGCCTTGAAAGGGTCTAGTCTGAGTAAGCTAACCCTGTCCTTGATTGTAATTTTGGAAAGGCGGTCTAGGAGCTTGACCATACTACTGGTATCCTTGGTTTGGTCTATTGCTTTGAGTTTGCTACCTTTTAAGAGCCACAAGTTCATTTGACATACTTTACAATAGACTTTTGACTTCATGAAGCTCATTGGATGGAGCAGTAGCTGGTTTCTCTATGCTGGGCAGAGGAGCTAATGTGGGAGCAGCGATTTGAATTGGAGGTAGCATTTTGGGGAAAAGTGGCATATGGGGTCTAGGGGCTATTTTCCCAGCCTGCACTAAGCAATTTTCAGCTGTTATAGCTATATCATAAGCAACAGGCAGCACATGTCCTCCCATTGATTGTATCATAACAATGATATCACTGTTCAATGCTCTTAAGTAATATAGGAAAGCATAGCTAGCAGTCGGTCTTACCAAAACAGGGATTCTATCCCATGTCTTCTGAAATTGAGTGTTGAAATCTTGCATGTATTCATGTGGGTCTTGTCATGTCCCCTCTTTAGCTCGGTCTAGCAGAGACAAGTGAGTTAGCTTATTATGGGGTCTTGTAGGTTGACATTGTTGGATAGAGACCTAGTATGGCTATACAGTGTTGGGGACTTGGTGTTCTGGCCGTCGCTAATCAATTTGGAGCCATTTTTATTTTTTAGGAGGTAGTTCTTAAAATTGTGGGGGTTACCCCTACCTTTTAGGAGGATATGATCATACCCAGGGATGGGTCTCCAAGAGATCATTCCTTGAGTTCAGTTTCAGAGGTTTGGGTTTGTTTCCTAGTTTTTAGAGGCATCCCTAGATTTTAGGGATGAGACTGCGAGTGAATCTTTGATTTTTGACTTTAGTCACAGACAGGTGGCAGGGTGACTTTCTGGTTTCTGGAGTCATTGGTTCATTTTGTTGCTACTTGGGTTATATTTTTAATATTTCCTAAGTTCCTATCTTTTAAATAAATAAGGCTAAGTTTATAGCCATTTTGGAGTAATAAGGGGTTTTTGGCCTCATATGGATGCATACCCTAGGGTGTAATAGCTCATTGGAAAGGTCTTGGACTTTTCTAAATATTTCTCTCTTGACTCAGATCCTTTCGATGGACAGATCTCTCTTTATGTGGAAAAAGGGTCAATTTCTATGTACTTGACCACTTAAAAAGGGAAATCTAACGTGTTATGACTTAAACGCCCCATGGGGTGCTTTTAGGGTTTGAACTATTTCAAAAGGGTTATAAGGAGGTCAAAAGAGGATTATGATTCATTCTTGACATATTATATTTTGGATTTGTGCTTTGGCTCTGGAGGAGCTTCTAGCATTTGGGATGCCAAACCCTAGTGCTTCCCTGTTTGGGACGTAACCCCCAATTCAGTGGATTGTTGTGTGTTCAATTTCATCTAGAGATTGCTCATTGTTCTTCTAGTAGGTGTTGGAATTTATGACAGAGTTTAGCAGACATACAAGGGTTATTTCAGAGTGTGAGGGTTTTGCAATAGTATGGTTGTACCTAGCAGCCCTTGTAGCTGTACGGCTGTACCTGGCAGCCAACCTCTTTTCCACTGCAGCGTATAATCAAGGTTGGAGTCTTGTCGGGCCTTCTTCTAGTGTGTAACTCCCCTTCAGCATTTTAGGTTGGGTTTATTTGCAATTGTAATCTCCCTGAATTATTGAAAATCTGTAATCGGTTCCCTATTTGATTTAATATCCAAAATTATGCCCATAAGCAATTTGTTTTTGGTTGTACTTGGTTTTTAATTTCAGAAGTTATTTATGTTCTTGTACTTCATTATTTACTTGCTGCAAAATCATCAAAACACAAAAACAATCAAACCTTTTTGCAACTTTCGTCTATTTCAAAAAGACAACACTCATAAACAGGAAAACCCAATTTAAAAATACAAAATTACAGCAGATCAGCCGAAGAGATCCATTAGGGATCTTTCAGTGGTATCAGAGCCTTTGACCTGCCAGCCTATGGGGTTTAGAGAATTATTTTCTATGCATTTGAGAAGAGCTGACATAAATAGATATTATACATGCAGAAGAGCTCAGTACGAGCGGGAGTTTGGAACAGAACAAGAACCTATTATGGAAGAACAAGTGGATGCTCGGAGAAATCAGGATGAGGTGGAGAGAGAGATGATGAGGACTCTCATCACTACTCAGCCCAGGATTGTTTAGGATTTAGATCAATTACAGGATACCTTGGAGCGGTTGGAGATGGATAGACATAGAGGCAGGCGGAGTAGATCAGTTTCAGTAGCAAATAGTCAGCATAGCCATCAATCCCATTCTTCAGTTGGGAGCTCCCTTCATTCCTCCAGGCAGAATCACCATCATACACCTATTCCAAATAGACCATTGCTTTCACATTTTGTACCAGGTGAATAGCCAACACAGGTGGATCCACCAGAGATTGGGTTCCAGGAGTCCATTTTGGCAGCCACAGTGGAGTGGAGAGCTTTACCCCCAGAGGTTAGGGATGTTTTCCCTCTTCCCTAGTATTGTGCACAGCGTAGAGATACAACTAGATTCAAAGGAGATCGTGGTCATAGACCACCCCAAAAATAGCACTATGACCTCAATCGAGCTACTGGGAAGATCACATTGGCTACATATGATGGCTCGGGTGATATGAGTGCACGAGCCTGGGTGCACAAGCTGGACATATATCTATCCTTGCGGCCCATGCCTGAGCGTGAGGTTATTCAGTTTATTGTGTTGCATTTAGGTGGAATTGCATATGATTGGTGTCACCATGGATTGGTCACCCAGGATTACACCTTGGTACGTTCCTATGCCGAGTTCACAGAGCGACATATTACATGGTTTGATCGTAAGGACACAGAGCTCTACTATAGAGAGCTGGCTCATCTTAGACATATTGGTCACGCAAAAACTTATATTAATGAGTTTCAGTGTATTGCGGTTATGGTACCTGATATACCCCAGAGACGAAGTGTGATTTTATTCATCGAGGGATTATAGGATAGACTTAAGGGGCTGGTTCATGCTTTCCAACCAGCCACTCTTAAGGAGGCCATTGATGTGACATTGAGACTGGATACCATTCCCATTTCTTATCAGGTAGATAAGAAATCATTCAGGGACTCTTAGCCTGCACATAAGGTCAATGCACCACAGAATAAAGGAGGGTCATCTTCTAGAATCCCTTGGATGAATTAGGAGACGAGGAACGAATTGAGAAGGAAGAAGTTATGTTTTTCTTGCAAAGAACCTTGGGAACCCAGACACTGTTGTATGGGTAAAGGAAGGGTTCATTTGATTGAGGTGACAAGGGGATGAGGAGGTACCCGACACTGATATTGAAGATAGCATAGAGGATGTTGAGCCGGTACAGACACAATTGGAGTTAGACACCCCTGAGCCCATGGCGTCAGCCAAAGTAACTATGGCTACCCTCTCCAGTTATCCTAAATTTTATGCCTTTTGGTTGAAAGGTACACTTCAGGGCAAGCAGGTCATGAGCTTGGTAGACACATGTGCTACACATAACTTTATTGACCAGAAGTTAGTAGAGAGGTGTGGTTTACAGTATGAGGAGTTTTGTGGTTTTGGAGTAAAGGTCGCAGATGGTGCAGTTTTGGGTTGTACCAGACGGATTCCACAGCTTAGTATTCAGATGGGGGATTATACTCTGACCGATGATTTTTATGTGCTTCCCTTAGAGGATTACGATGTGGTATTGGGCATGCAGTGGTTGCAGGGTATTGGGCGTTACATTA
This sequence comes from Torreya grandis, assembly GCA_037957365.1. NCBI lineage: Eukaryota > Viridiplantae > Streptophyta > Pinopsida > Cupressales > Taxaceae > Torreya > Torreya grandis. The sequence continues at coordinate 389,542 of JARHVA010004705.1, forward strand.
TTGATCACCACCATATGTAGTTAGAGTTCCTTTTTGGGGGGAAGAAGACTATCTTGAGGGCAACGTCAAATGGTGGACCTAAAGAGGTGTCGTCTTGCAGGATAGAGTCTATTATTAGACATAATGATGTGATTTGGGCTACACATTGTTTGGTTAAGTCCAAAACACCCACACCTCAGTATAACTGGGTATTTCATATTGATAGCCAGTCAGTGATGGACCGTCATGGGAAAGTCTTTAGTGACATACCTTTAGGAGTACCTCTCGATAGAGGTTTTGAGCATGGCATAGAGTTGGAGGAGGGAGCGAAACCAGTAATTACTACCCCATATCATCATCCCAGGGCCTATAAGGATGAAATTGAGAAGACTATTCATGAGTTATTGGATATGGGTTTCATTCGGCCTAGCTCTAGCCCCTTTGCTTCTTTTGTAGTACTTGTTAAGAAGAAGGATGGGACTCTACGAATGTGTATAGATTACAGAGCATTGAATAAGAAGACAATCAAGAATAGATATCCTATTCCACACATTGATGAGTTGTTGGATGAGCTTCATGGAGCTATCTACTTCTCAAAGATAGATCTCCATTCAGGTTACCATCAGATACGTGTACGAGCAGAGGATGTACACAAGACTGCCTTTCACTGTCACTATGGGCACTATGAGTTTTTGGTAATGCCCTTTGGCCTTACCAATGCACCTGCTACTTTCCAATCCTGTATGAACCATATCTTCAACAAGCAGTTGAGGAAGTCGGTTTTAGTGTTCTTCAATGACATATTGATTTACAGCCGTACTTGGGAGGACCATCTCAAGCATGTTGAGGAGGTACTTAGCATAATGGAGAGCCAGTCTCTATTTGCTAAGCTATCCAAATGTAAGCTATCCAAATGTGAGTTTGGACTTAGGGAGGTTTTATATTTGGGCCATGTGATTAGCGCTGATGGGGTAAAGGTGCATGAGGAGAAGATTCAAGCAATTCAGAATTGGCCCAGCCCTCAAAATATTACTGAGTTGTGTGGGTTCCTTGGTTTGTGTGCTTATTATAGAAGATTTGTGAAAGGTTTCTCTTAGTTGGCCACACCTTTGATAGATATAACAAAGAAAGGGGCTTTCAGATGGACAGACAAGGCACAGGGAGTCTTTGATAGACTCAAGGAGGTTATGAGCACTTGTCCAGTTTTGGCATTACCAGATTTCTCACAGCCATTTGTCTTAGAGTGTGATGCTTCAGGTTTGGGTATAGGAGCCGTGTTGATGCAGAACAAACACCCCATTGCCTATGAGAGCAAAAAGTTGCAAAATTATGAGAGGTTGTACTCTACCTATGATAAAGAGATGTTGGCTATTATGCATGCTCTAGCCAAGTTCAGACAGTATCTTGTTGGCAACAAATTTGTGGTAAGGACTGACCACAACAGTTTGAAATATTTCCTAGATCAAACAAAGCTCAATGATCGACAACAAAAATGGGTGAGTGAGATTCAGGCTTATGATTTCGATATCGAATTCATAAAGGGGAAGAATAACATTGTGGCTGATGCACTTTCTAGGAAACCCTCATTGGCTGCCCTATGTTCATTAAGTGAGATTTCAGTAGATTGGAAAGCTCAACTTTTAGTTGAGTAATCCAAAAATCAACATGCTTGTGAGGTCATGGAGGGTGTGATAGTGGATGACAGATATAACGTAGTAGATGATATTATCTACTACAAGAACATGATTTATCTTGTTCCAGGTTCACGATTAAAGGAACAAATTTTGCAGGCTTTCCATGATACTCCTATGGCAGGACATTCAAGGTATGTTAAGACTTACAGGGTGGTTCAAGAGAGATTCTCATGGAAGGGTCTCAAGGATGATGTCTTGTGGCATGTCTGTGAGTGTATGACTTGTCAGCAGAACAAGTCGGAGCATACTTACCCTGCTGGATTGTTGCAGCCCTTGCCGATACCAAAACAGAAGTGGTCAGGAATTTATATGGATTTCATTATAGGTTTTTTGCGAGTGCAAGGGAAGAATTGTATTTATGTGGTGGTGGATAGACTAACAAAATATGCCCACTTCTTTTCCATTGCAGCAGATTTTACAGCATCTCAGGTGGCTGAGTTATTTTTCAGAGAGGTGTTTAGACTCCATGGTCTTCCCAAGACCATAGTGAGTGACAGGGATAGCCGATTCATGAGTTCTTTCTGGCAGGAGCTCTTTAGGCTACCACCCTCAAATTGATGGGCATACCGAGATAGTCAACAAGTGGGTTGAGGGATATTTGCGTAACTATGTGTCGGGGCAGCAAAAGACTTGGGTCTGTTGGTTGTATTTGAGCGAGTATTGTTATAATACCATGCATCATATGTCCATTAGCATGACGCCTTTCAGAGCTCTTTACGGATATGAGGCATTATCTTTCATTGATTTGGCACTTAGTGACAGTAGAGTTCCCTTGGCCCAGGATTGGTTACAGGAGAACCAAGATGTCATGAGATCTCTCAGGGAGAATTTACAGCAGGCTCAAAATCAGCAAAAGGTATACACTGACCGACACAAGATTGAGAGAGCATTTGAGGTGGATGATATGGTATTTTTGTGCTTACAACCATATCGATAGATCACCCTTAAAAGGGGGGGAGTTGAGAAGCTCAAACCACATTTTATGGTCCGTACAGGATACTCAGTCGAGTCGGAGAGGTTGCTTATGAGGTTGAGTTACCACCTAGTAGTAAAATACATAATGTATTCCATGTATCTTGCCCGAAAAAGGCCCTTGGACAACATATTACAGTTTCACCTGAGTTACCTTGCATGGATGAGGAAGGTACATTGATTTTGGTTCCTGATGAGATTCTTGAGGTAAGGGAACGGTGGCTGAGAAGTAGGGTGTTTCGAGAATATTTGGTACGTTGGAGAGATCTTCCCATAGAGGATGCCACTTGGGAGGGGGAGAGCATTTTACAACATCCAGCTTTACAGTTGCTTGTGGGCAAGCATCTCTGAGAGGGGAGGATTGTCATGTCCCCTCTTTAACTCGATCTAGCAGAGACATGTGAGTCAGCTTATTATGGGGTCTTGTAGGTTGACATTGTTGGATAGAGACCTAGTATGGCTATACAGTGTTGGGGACTTGGTGTTCTGGCCGTCGCTGATCAGTTTGGAGATGTTCCTATTTTTTAGGAGGCAGTTCCTAAAATTATGGGGGTTACCCCTACCTTTTAGGAGGATATGATCATACCCAGGGATGGGTCTCCATGAGATCATTCTTTGAGTTCAGTTTCAAAGGATTTGGGTTTGTTTCCTAGTTTCTAGAGGCATCCGTAGATTTTAGGAATGAGACTGCCAATGAATCCTTGATTTCTAACTTCAGTCACATATAGGTGGTAGGGTGACTTTCTGGTTTTTGGAGTCATTGGTTCATTTTGTTGCTACTTGGGTTATATTTTTAATATTTCCTAAGTTCCCGTCTTTTAATTAAATAAGGCTAAGTTTATAGCCATTTTGGAGTAATAAGGGGTTTTTGGCCTCATCTGGATGCATACCCTAGGGTGTAATAGCTCGTTGGAAAGGTCTTGGACATTTCTAAATATTTATCTCTTGACTTAGATCCTTTCGATGGACGAATCTCTCTTTATGTGGAAAAAGGGTCAATTTCTATGTACTTGACCACTTAAAAAGGGAAATATAATGTGTTATGACTTAAACGCCCCATGGGGTGCTTTTAGGGTTCGAACTATTTGGAAAGGGTTATAAGGAGGTCAAAAGAGGATTATGATTCATTATTGACATATTATATTTTGGATTTACGCTTTGGCTCTGGAGGAGCTTCTAGCATTTGGGACGCCAAACCCTAGTGCTTGTCTGTTTGGGACGTAGCCCCCAATTCAGTGGATTGTTGTGTGTTCAGTTCATCTGGAGATTGCTCAGTGTTCTTTTGGTAGGTACTAGAATTTGTGACAGAGTTTAGCAGACATACAAGGGTTATTTCAGAGTGTGAGGGTTTTGCAATAGTATGACTGTACCTGGCAGCCCTTGCAGTTATACGACTGTACTTGGTAGTGAGCCTCTTTTCCACTGCAGCGTATATCAAGGTTGGAGTCTTGCCGCAGCCTTCTTTTGGTGTGTAACTCCCCTTCAACGTTTCAGGTTGGGTCTATTTGCAATTGTAATCTCCTTGAATTATTGAAAATCTGTAACCGGTTCCCTATTTGATTTAATATCCAAAATTCTGCCCATAAGCAATTTGTTTTTGGCTGTATTTGGTTTTTAATTTTAGAAGTTATTTATGTTCTTGTACTTCATTATTTACTTGCTGCAAAATCATCAAAACATAAAAACAATCAAACCTTTCTGCAACTTCCATCTATTTCGGAAAGACAACACTCATAAATAGGAAAACCCAATTTAAAAATAAAAAATTATAGCAAATCAGCCGAAGAGATCCATCAGGTATCTTTCAGCTCTTTTCATGGTAGTCAGCTGCTCAGCAAGTGAGAGGTGGTCGCTCTTTTCCCCAAAACGGTCCGTTAAGTGAGTACCTAATTCATTCAAAGAACAGATTGAATTTATAGCCAAAGTCTCGTACCAGTCAAGAGCTTTGCCCTTGAGAGACAATGCTAACAATCTGATTGCGATATTTTCCTCAGTGATATTGTGAATATTGCAGAGGTTAGCAATATTTTTGATGTGATCGATGACTGTAATGGGCCTCTCTCCATCAAAAGAAGGCACATTTTTTAGGGCTGCTCTTGGGATTGGGTCATAACATGGGAGATTCAAGGGACTCTGACCACGAAAAGTGACAAAGGGTAATGCCATAGCTGGGACGGGATCTAACTGCAGCCCTGCTGTGTATGCATTCCTTACAACAGGTCTGGGAAGGTGGTTCACTGAATAAGGACGGGTCCTTTCGAACCTCAGTTTTTTTGCTTAGTTCAAAGGCAATTCAACAAATTCGAAAGGGACGCCCTTAGAAGCAGACTGTGTGGTGACTTTAGGCATATGAAGTCAGACTGTCTTTGATTAGGAAATGAAGTTCTTACCAGTGGAGTCGCCAGATGCTGAAAATAGTTGATTTGTTGTAACAGGACCAACATCAATCCTGAAACCTTACTGAGTGTAAAAGACTGTGTCCCACTGGGCATGCCAAAAATTGTTGACGCAGTGGATTGCACTCGAGGCAGGAGGCTGAGCTCTTGCCTTCCACACATCAAAATGGAAACTCCCCTCTCACCTGTGGGATTGGCAAAGCTGGAGGGGAGAGTCTCTAGGTAAGGGCTAGCTCCCTTTGATGCATCTGAGTTATTCCAATAAGTGCTAATACAGGTATATAGATATATAATGGGGGGGTGAAAAGGGAGAAGGATTACAGGAGAACAAATCTACTCTAAAAGAGGTGATGCACCAAATGATTCGACCTTCCCACACTCACACTTGAAGTTAGACAAACACATATGTACACTTCAAAATGGCAGGAGGACCAGGCTGCAGGAAGCTTAACAGGGAGGCTTTAATGGAACACACAGAAAATAGAGACTCACCAAAAGTGTTGTAGAAAGGCCCACTGTATAGTAGCTTCTTCTGTCTTTGCACCTCCAAATACAACTCTCCTTGTTACCTGCAAAAATAACACCTTATAGACACCAGGTGTGTTGGTGTTAAACCTGTGGAAGCATTAAGAAGTAATGACTAAACATAGACTGACACTCAGATACACACAGAGATGTCTAACCAGAAAAGAGGTAAAAATGCGTTTATTGATTTTCAGGTGAAAATTTGCCAGGGCTTCGCCTTGAAAATGTGGAAGATCTTTTTCTCAAATGACAAGTCTCCAATATATAGAGGAAGGAAGGAGGCCTTTTGGCGCCCCTTTTTACAAATGACCCATTTGTGCCCCTGTCATTGGGAAGAGCAAGCCGCTTAAACATCAATGAGCCGCACCATTTGTCTACTTGCAAGACTGCTTCTTCCAGGTGATTACGCAATTTGTCTGCTCATTAATGCGAAATAAAGAAAATAGGTTGCACTGTTAGCTATCTGCGCCTCCAGGTAATCAATTCGTAGGCACTGTATCACCTGTTGGAGTAACTTCTTGAATCGGCACCTCCCTTTGCCACTTGGGCTATCTACCTGTTCTCTGGGCTCTTTGTCCTTTTCCTGCTTTGTCTTCTTCTGCTCCTTTAGCCCTCGGGGGCAATCTTCTGGTGGGTCGCTGCATTCCTTGGACTATTTCCATGGTTGGCACGCGAGTATTTAAAAACCAACGGCTATTTCACTGCCTTAAATTTGATGTCTTTCGAGATGTCACCGTCCTTGGCAAAAAATTGTCGGGTCTTTGGCGGGCTTTTCTGCGGGTTTTTTACTTCGGGCCTTTTTTCACAGATAAAAAGTCCGTGGGAATTGGCCGCTTTGACTTCCTTTATTGATCCTTCCCAGAGGGGAAAAGACCCTTAGGCTTCTTGAGAACAGTCCATTCTCCTCGGTGAGAGCCCTCCGCAAGGGCACATACCCTTCGATCGGGCTTCTTACTTCGGGCCCTTTTACTGCGGCCTTTCAGTGAATTTCTTCAGACTTTTGTCCGAAGGAATTCCTTCGACTTTAGGACCCCCCTTGAACCAAGCCGTTGAACCACCCATTGAACCAAAATTGGTTCAACTGTTCAACGCCGTGCGTCGAGCCTTTGAACCAAGCTCATTGAATTGTTCGCTTGAACCACTCGTTGAACCAGTTCAACGTTGGGCGCCGATGAACTTGCCGATGGACTGATTGACTGAAACAAGTGGTTGAACTAAGTGATGAACCGTTTGTTTGAACCTGCCGATGAACCTTGCGCTGAACTTTTTGTTTGAACCAAGCGATGAACTCGTCGATTGAACCAAGCGATGAACCGAAGACGTTAAACTAGTGTGTTGAACCAAACGTTGAACTTGAAGCCGCTTGAACCAGTTCAACGGTTCAAAGGTGCTAACTCTTGGAAAGATTATGTCGTTGAACCACCCTTCCAACCTTAAGGAAAAGTGTCTTCTGAACCATTTTAGCTCTCTTTCCTTGTGAATTTCTTCAAAAAAGAGTCCGAAGAAGCTTTTGCAAAACCTTGCACTCTCTGAACTGGTCCTTCATCTGTCAAATATAAACCTGCTGAGTCCGTAGATATTCCACTTGTAGTGTCCGTAGATTTAGACTTGCAGAGTCTTTAAATTTAGACCTGCAGAGTCCGTAAATTTCCAGGACTTGTGCAAAATCAAAAAATGAAAATACCCTGAAATAACATAAGAAGAAGGAGACCGATTTTTGGCATGTTACACCAAAAATGATCAACACCATCCTTTCACAACCCTTTTATTATTTATATATATAAAAATACATAATTATAATATAAATTAATATTAATAATATATTAAAAATCAATTATATATTATAATTATATATTAATTATCATCTATATTAAATTAATTAATATTATAACTTATAATTATTCATATAAATTATTATAATAATACATTGAGCCATGAAAAAAAAAAGCCTATTTTTACTTCTTTGCTAACCTAAATGATGTTGCAATTGTTTGTCTTTATTCTTATTTTTCTTGTTAGGAGATTCGTTGTATGGCATAAAGCTCTATTTCATCCCTCGTAGTACATTATGCTTTACTCTAGTTTTATTTTGGTTTTATTCTATGCACTATACAATTACATTAATAATATTAAATAAATATTGAAACGATAAAGTTAAACATAGGTTATTATAGATCTTTATTAAACATGGATTTAGTAGAAATTATTATAATGATTAAAAAATTCATATTTGATATTGTAGTTTTAATAAACAATAAACAAATACATGATGGTAAAATTAGTCACATCTTACAACATCACTAACCACATAGTGAAACATCTTAAACAACTTAATCATACAATTCAACTAAAACAATTATATATATTTTTATAATAATTTATTATATTTAACTTGTTTACAAATTTATATATAAATTACCCATAAACAAATTTTAATATAAAAGCAAATATAGTAACTAAAAAATCCTTATTTTCAAAACTTTAATATTGATTTCTATGGACAAAAAAAACCTGATTTCATATCAGGTATAGCCTAAACAAAATTGGGGATAGCAGCATTTGGGGAGCCCTTTACATGTTCTGATTTTAGCTGTTCTCGCTATAACTTTGTCATAAAGCTTTTGGACTGCCTCTCTATGCTTATCCGGAATTCCTAGCTCAGCAGCTTACATTTGAAAAAGCTCCACAATCTTGTAATATTTTCTTTAGATGATCATGGAGAAGACTCGATACCTGTTACTTTTAGCGATTTTACTTCTCATTCAGCTTCAAAGGCAAGGGATATTTTTTTCGCCAGAGATCTTTTATGTTGGCGAATTTTGTACTCGGTGCTCTTCTAAGATTGGTTCTGCTTAATCTGTTCTCTTCGGTAGCCAAATAGGTCGTGGCTGTAGCTTTGTTTCTTTTCTCCTGTTTTTGCCTGAGGGCAGTTTTACTTTGTAAAGCCCGTTTTAGGGCATATAAAATTACTTTGGTAAGAAAGCTGAACTGTAATTTCATTATCAGATCATTTTGCGTCTCAGAAAAGGAAGGGGAAAGGGAAAGGACCTTGGCAATAGTGAAGCCAGATGGGATAATGGGCAATCACAGCGAAGAGATCAAGAAGATTATATTAGCAAAAGGATATGTTATAGCAACACACAAACTTCTCCAGCTCGACCAAGCCGCTGTTAGAAAGTTCTATGCAGAACATTCTCAAAGAGACTTCTTCCCGAGTCTTGTCAAATTTATGACCAGGTACTATATTTGCTTCTCCTGTCAATATCACTATCCGTTGGATATCAGCGAATTTCAGTATGCGTGCAGCTGAATAAGAAACTCGTTTTACTAGAGGTAATGATTGAAAATCTAGTTTTTTTACAAAGTGGGAAAAGTGCTTGGAGCCATGTAGTGTTGATGTAGATAAGATTACATCTATTGTGACACTCTTTTGACATTTTCCTTCTTTACTAGTGGTATGAGAGCACCCTGTAAATCTAATATTAATACTGCTGATATTATGGGTATAGGCACATAGCATGTGCTGTTGTTAGGTTGAAGTTATTTTCATTAGAATTGAATATGTAAACCTGGACGTCAAAAAACACTTAGAAACACTACCAACATCGCCTTCTGTCTAAATGTACACTTAGTTTCTTCTGTTAGCTTAAATTGGGTTCCAGGATTTTTTCATTTCAATTGAATTTGATGAAATTCCAGTGGTCCGGTTCTTGCAATGTTACTGGAGAAAGAGGATGCTGTTGCTCAATGGCGTGCACTGATTGGCCCTACAGATGCAAGGAAAGCAAGGATTTCACACCCTCAAAGGTATATCTCTAGACCCACTTTCTTTGCCTTTCTGCTTTTCTCACTATGATATTGGCCCAGCTAGAGCTTTTTATTCATGTCGTAATCATCTTTTCTGAAATGTCGTGGAACACTGGGGCTTTAACTCTTTTCAAGATGTTGAGTAGCTTTTGTTTTGTCAAATCTTTGAATTTATATCTGAATTTTATAAAGTGAACTAGATTTTAGATGAAGAGGGTTCAGTTGTTGATACTTAAAAATGAAAGCAATTTCATTCTAAAGTATTAGAAAATATTCCACATTTGACTAAATTTTAATGCAGATGTCAGTTATAACAATGAAAATGAAAACACATCTTTTGAAGCTATGACCTGATTGAATGGCAGAAAGAGCCAACCCTTGAGTAAGAATTTTGGAGACGATGCTTTTTGGGTTCGGATTTGAGGTGCTTGTTTGAAAGGACATTTGCAGTTCACCTGGGGGACAATTGTACTGATATTTTCTTTAACTAGCAGAATCTTTCAGTTGGATGCACAATCCTCCACCACCAAGAGAACAAAGTTGTGAAGGAAATAATCAATAAACATGCATTGTTATTGACATTTCTTAACCTATTCATTCATGAAAATTCATTTGTCTGCGGAGTCTACAGTTCTAAGCCTTTGTTTGAGATAATTATGAAATCTTTGGTGCTCTTCATTGACAACTTGGTTTAGAGGAATATGGAGTATAATCAGACAAATAGTTTCACTAATCAGACAGGATTTTAAATTTGTTAAAATATTATATTCTTACCTTCTTCTACCTACCACTGCCAGCTCCGGAGATTCCCTGCAACCGTTTAAACTCAGCTACTTTATTAAATGCTCAGAATTTGAATTTTGAATTTGTTTGATAATCCGTTGGAGCTAGGTGGCAATCCAAAAAAGGAGGTAGGTAGAAGACAAAGTAGAATGAAACAAAAATAGAATGTAAGAGAAGAACCGCAACAGGCAGAGGACAAGAAGAATATATGCAGCAGCAGACTGTATGGACAAATAAAAAGAACAAAGAATGAATGCATAGAGAATATAGTGACTGCAGCAGGGCAGAAAATATGTCTAGTGCAGAAGCAACAACTTAAGTGGAAAATAGAACAGTTAGACCAGAATATAGTGACAACAATCTGACTGAGTTAGAACAATAGAGTAGCAAGTCAAATACAATAGTTTTTTGTAAGTTTGAATACAGCAGTAGCTGATTATAAGTGGTTGTTGTAATCAGTTTGTGTAACAAATTTTATAATCAATATATTAGTATATTTGTTTGTGTCTTTTAGAACATGCTCTGCCCCCCTGTCTTGCTTGTTCAACTGCTTATTGCGCATAAACTGCCTTATTCTCCTAGTTCTGGAAATCTGCAGTAGCTGCTCCTTCATAGTGTTTTGTTTATCATTCTTTCAGCTGGTTTTAAGTGCTGCCCATATTTTGTCCTCTTTTGCGAACAACTGGTATCAGAGCCTTAGGTCTTTAGGGCCTATTGAAGATGGCAGCGAGCAGCAGTAGTTCATGGCAGCCAAGAGCTATGGGAGCTTGTAGAAGGTGGTTATATAGAAGTTGCAGACCTGACAATATTCAATGCTCTCATTCAATCACAATGAAATTTGTTGAAAGAGAATAGAAAGAAGGATGCCAAGCCTTTAAGCTATATTCAGATGGCATTGGCTAATTCAATCTTTCCAAGGATAGCAGCAGCTATTAATTCCAAACAAACTTGGGACATTTTACAAAATGCATATCAAGGTAGTGACAAGGTGAAACTAGTAAAGTTGCAATTGTTGAGAAGGGACTTTGAGACATTGTAGATGAGAGAAAATGAGTTAATCAATGACTTCTTTACAAGGACAATGGGCATAGTAAATCAAATCAAGACAAATGGAGATGCTCTTGAAGATTATAGAATCATTGAGAAGGTGTTGAGGAGCCTTCCAATTAGGTTTGATCTCATATTGGTTGCAATTAAAGAGTCTAAGGACTTGAGACAAATGATAGTTGATGAGTTGATGGGTTCCTTGCAAACCCATGAACAAAGATTGAATAGGTCAGCCACCTCCTCCCTATTAAAATATGTTATTTTGACCCTCTTCCACCTACCTATCCTGGCTCCAGAATTCTACAACAATACCGTTTGAACACACCAACCAAATTAATTGCATGTGGTTTGAAATTTGAATCTTGGGAAAGCTGTTTGGATTAGAGGGAAAGTTTTTGGTAGGTGAGAAGACTGACAACATGAAGATAAAAAGAAAAAGAGACAAAACAAAATGTAAGAGGAAGAAGAATAACATGCAGTAGGCAGAGGAGAGAAGAAAAATACAACAACAATGTAAGGTAGAAAAGAAGAAAATGAGGCAGATTAGAAAGAAGACTACAACAAGGAGAATGTTTTGCTTATAGCAGTCAGACCATAAGCCAATCAACATAATAGAAGGAAGAAAATAAAGCATTTACAGCATTAGACAGAGCAACATTGAGCAAGAAAAGAAGAGGACAAAATATAAGTTTTTGGTGAGTTTGTTTGAATACAGTTGTAGTTGTTTATATAAGGTTGATGTAATCAGTTTGTAATAGGTATTAGAAGCATGTTAATATATGCAAGTTTCTGTATGTTTTGTCTAAAGATTGCCTTCCCTATTTTAGTGCTCTATACTTGTCTTTTAATTGTGATTTAGATCTGCTGTTAATTGCATTTGTTGTTTTATTTGATGGCTTTGTAGTTAGTTTGAAGCCAGAGCCTTAGTTTCACCTCTCTCGTCTTGGTTATAGTGTTGCCGACCTAGGCCTATTTTTCATAACATCTGGTATTAGAGCCCTCAGATAATAGTTTTCTAAAAAAAAAATGGCAGCAAACAGTTCTAGTTCATGGCAACATCCTCCTACATTTGGAGGGAAGAACTATGATGTATGGTGTATCAAGATGAAGACAATCTTTTTCTCACAAGAGCTATGGGAGCTTGTAGAGGGTGGTTATAACGAGGTTGCAGACCTAGCAAGATTCAATGCTCTAACCCAATCACAAAGAAATGTGTTGAAAGAGAATAGGAAGAAGGATGCCAAAGCTCTTAGCTATATTCAAATGGCATAAGTTGATTCAGTTTTTCCAAGGATAACAACTGTTCACTCCAAGCAAGCTTGGGACATTCTACAAAATGCCTATCAAGGTAGTGACAATGTGAAGCTTGTCAAGTTGCAACTATTGAGAAGGGACTTTGAAACCTTGATGATGAGAGAAAATGAGTCAATCAATGACTTCTTCACAAGAACTATGAGCATTGTAAATCAAATTAAGACAAATGACGATGCTCTTGAAGATCATAGAATCATAGAGAAGGTGTTGAGAAGCCTTCCAATCAGATTTGACGTTATAGTGGTTGCAATAGAAGAGTCTTAAGGATTTGAGACAAATGACAATTGATGAGCTGATGGGTTCCTTGCAAATCCATGAACAAAGGTTGAATGGGTTAGCCACCTCCTCCAATTAACAAACCTTCAAGACAAATATGAATGTGAGAGGCAGGGGGAGAGGAGAAAACAACAGAGGTAGAGGAAGAACTTGCAACGTGACAATGTGAAGCTTGTTAAGTTGCAACTATTGAGAAGGGACTTTGAGACCATGATGATGAGAGAAAATGAGTCAATCAATGACTTCTTCACAAGGACTATGAGCATTGTCAATCAAATTAAGACAAATGGCGATGCTCTTGAAGATCATAGAATCATAGAGAATGTGTTGAGAAGCCTTCCAATCAGATTTGACCTTATAGTGGTTGCAATAGAAGAGTCTTAAGGATTTGAGACAAATGACAATTGATGAGCTGATGGGTTCCTTGCAAATCCATGAACAAAGGTTGAATGGTTTAGCCACCTCCTCCAATTAACAAACTTTCAAGACAAATATGAATGTGAGAGGCAGGGGGAGAAGAGAAAACAACAGAGGTAGAGGAAGAACTTGCAACAATCAAGAAGGTGGAAGACACAATCATCAAGAATCACATGGAAGACGGAGAGGAAGGAGCAACAACACTTTAAGAGGTGGTTCTACACAAATGTATGACACAAGTCTAATGTACAATGCTATTATTGCAAGAAGTATGGACACTATGCTAGTAAGTGTAGAAAGAAAGAGAATGATTTGAATAGACAAAAATCATTTTTTTCCCATGCACAAGAGGATGAACCTAATAGGAATGAGAAAGGTGGAAACTTGTTCATAACATGTAACATTGTCGAGCAAAGTAGTAGAGAGATATGATATTTGGATAGTGGTTGTAACAACCACACAAGTGGGAACAAAGAAATGTTAAACCACATTGATGAGTCAATAAAATCAGAGGTAAAGATGGGAAACAATGAGAAGGTCCCTATCATGGGCAAATGCATCATCTCTATTTGCACCAAACAAGATGACAAAAGACAAATCAGGATGTTTGCTATGTGCTCGGGTTGAAGCACAACCTAATTATCATTGGGCAGCTTGTTCAAAAATGATATAGGGTGAGATTTGAAGATGGAGAGTGTATCTTTGATAGGAGTGGCTGCAATAGGCAGATTGTAGCAATCAAGATGACAAACAATAAGATGTTCCCTTTGAAGATGCAAAATGAGCTCGCAGTAGCGCTCAAAACAATGGTAGTAGATGAGTCTACTCTTTGGCACCTAAGGTATGGGCATTTAAGTTTTGGTGGGCTGAACCTTCTTCACAAGAAGCAAATGGTGAGGGCTGCCCCTCATAAAACAAGCAAACAAAGTGTGTGAAGGCTGTATTTTGGGGAAGCAACATAATAGTGCCTTTCCCATGCGTAAATCAGGGAGAGCAAGAGCTCCTTTTGAGCTAATACATTCAGATTTGTGTGATCCAATGAAGACTCCCTCCTTATCCAAGAATGTGTATTTCATGATATTCATAGATGACCTTAGTAGAAAGACATGGATGTGTTTTTTAAAGAACAAATTAGAGGCATTTGAAACCTTCAAGCAATTCAAGGCCATGGTTGAGAAGCAAAGTGGTCATTACATAAAGATTTTGGGAACGGATAGAGGGGGAGAATACATATCAAACGAGTTCATGAATTTTTGCAAAGATAATGGGATAAAGAAGCAGTTTACAGCTAAGTATACACCGCTTTGTCCAATGAGTTTTGGGTTGAGGCTGTGGCAACAACTGTATATTTACTAAATAAATACCTCACTAAGAGTGTTAGGGATATGATCCTTCAAGAAGCATGGAGCAGCCGAAAATCGAGTGTTGAACACCTTAGAGTGTTTGGGTGTGTGGCATATGCACATGTGCCCAAGCAAATAAGGTCAAAGTGGGATGACAAAGGAGAGAGATGCATGTTCATTAGGTATAGTGAGCAATCAAAGGCTTACCGAATATACAATTTCACCACTAAGGAACTTATAATCAGTCGGGACGTTCAATTCATTGAGGATGCAATGTGGGAAGAGAGACAAGAAGAACAAGTGCAAACAAGGGCTAGTGGACCCTTTGTTGAAACTGAAACAATAGGTGGTACAACCACCCATACACCAAGATGGATATCTTTTTCACAAAGGGCTGATTCATCTAGTGGCAACAACCAACAAGGAGGTCAAGGAGCAACTCATGAGTCAATTTCATTCTCCTCCAACTCAAGTCAACGCTAACAAAAAACAAGAAGCTTGCAACTATGAGCAGTCAAGGTATGAAGAAAATGAATATGAAACAATGAATTTTTCTTTCTTTTTATCAGCGTATCTTATCTATTTTGAGGAAGCAATCGAGGACAACAAGTGGTTTGTAACAATGGATGAAGAAATGCATGCCATTGAGAAAAATCAGACATGGGAGCTAGTAGAACTTCTAGTATGAAAAGAGGTCATTGGAGTGAAATGAGTTTACAAGACTAAAACTACTCCACAAGGCATTATAGAGAGACATAAAGCAAGATTAGTAGTGAAAGGCTACAAGCAAAGGCTTGGACGTGACTACAATGAGACATTTGCACCTGTAACAAGACTAGAAACAGTGAAAACAATCATTGCAATAGCTGCTCAACACAAGTGGAAGGTGCGTCAAATAGATGTCAAGTCAACCTTCTTGAATGGTGTGTTAGAAGATGTTTATGTGGGACAACCACCTGGTTATGAGATTCACGGACATGAAAGCAAGGTATATAGGTTGAATAAGGCATTGTATAGGCTCAAGCAAACACCAAGGACATGGTACAGCCAAATAGACTTTTATTTGATGAGCAATGGCTTTAGCAAAAGTGGTAGTGAGCTCACTCTTTACATCAAGGTGAGCAATGAAGTTTTTTTGATTGTTGTTTTGTATGTAGATCTAATCTTCACCGGAAATGCAAATCGGTCTATAGAAATGTTCAAATCAGCCATGAAGGAGGAGTTTGAGATGACTGATTTAGGTTTATTGAAGTACTTTCTTGAGATAAAAGTTAAGCAAATGAAGACATCTTTGTATGCCAAGGCAAGTATGCAAAATAGATTTTGGAGAGATTTAGAATGTTGGACAACAAACCAATATCAACCCAGATGAAACAATGTAATGTCCCCAAATGGGACAATTAGGTCAAGTTGGGGTTTTCCAACAAGCCCTTATGTAAACTGAAAACCAACTGAAATATGAACCCAAAAACCAACAAACCCTAGTGCCAGTCAAGATGCAATATATATATTCTTCACTACATAATTTAGACACAAACCCTAGGCGCTAGAGAGCCAAGGCTAAATGCTAGATTCCAGCCATTAATCAATTCAGATTTCTTCTCATAAACATTCCAAATTAATGTCAATTTATTCCCAATAAATGCTGTAATGAAATACCTCTTTAATTGCTCTTTGCGAGATGGGCTTATCACCTATTTTTGTTCCCTTCAAGCCTGATATTATATGAACTCACATCCACCTGATACTTGCTCCAAAACACCTTGAAACCCTTGCAAAACACTTCAAAAAATACACTAAAATTATTATCAAAAGACATGGCTTTGAATGCCCCTTGTTAGATGCTCACATTCACTTCAAACCCCTTTAATCAAATTGTTACCCTCAAAATGTTGGCAGCAGTAATTACTGATGATTATGCAATTCCCAAACCCTCATATAATTTGTCCAACAAGCTGGAACTAATTATTAAAATAGGCAGAAATTATAGAGATCAATTTGCCATGTTTTAGGGTCGAATAACACCTTACAGTGTCCACAAAAATTCTCCAAGGTGGATCGCTCCACTTGGAAAATATTACAAATAATATTCAGATTTATTAGGCTTCAAATAGCCCCCACAATTGCAAGAAAAAATTCAGAATATTATAATAATAATTTTTAGAATTATTATTATAACCTAGGGCACAATTTTAGCCACTTAATGGCTTCAAAACCCTTCAAAATAATTCTCTTAGCTCTAGGAAGTCCACATAAAATACCACAACCCTAGAAGAGGGTTTCTTCAACGCATAATCCTCCAAGAGAGATCCTCAAGCCCTCCTAGCAAGTCACCCAAGGGAAAACCAACAAATAGACTATTCAATGCAATTCGTCAACCTCCAAGACCTGCAATTTTGTTAGATCAGCTCTCCAAAGGGGTTCGCGTCAATCCAAAGTAGGTGGTGTTGCAAAACACCATTTAGAAAGTACTTCATAGCACTTGAAGGGTAATATTCTTCAAGATACCACGCCCAATAATCAAGCTCGAAATACTTGACCATCAAAATCAATATCACATATTATATAATCTTCAAATGAAGTAGAAATCCCCTTTATATATCCACCTTTTAGTTATGAAGGAAGGGTTAGTGGATTATAAGGATAAGTTGCTTTTAAAATCACTTAAGAGCTAAATAAGCCCATGACCCTCAAAATGTCTCAACTTAAGTGAAAAGCAAATTAGACTATTATTACATTATTTCAAGTATTTAAGAATACTTTTTATTTTAGTAATAATATTATTTTAATTTCAAAATAGGAACATTACAAACAAGCTTGAAATTGCATAAGGAAGATTGCAACGTGGACCCCACATGGTACAAGAGCTTAGTAAGAAGCTTGATGTATTTGACTGTAACTAGATCGAATATCATGTATACAGTTAGCCTCATATCTAGATTCATGGAGAAAAAAAAACACATTGGCAAGCAAACAAAAGGATTTTGAGGTATGTGAATGGCAGAAAAAGCCATGGAGTTTTGTATGCAACAGTAGATGAATTTCAGTTAGCTGGCTACATGGATAGTGATTGGGTCGGTAGTCTTGATGATAGAAAGAGTACATTTGGGTATGTTTTCCATCTTGGGTCAGGAGCCATTTTTTGGGCTTCAAAGAAACAATCCATAGTTTCACTTTCAACGGCTGAAGCCGAGTATATAACAGTGAATGCAGCAGCATGCCAAGCCATATGGATCAGATTAATCCTATTAGATTTGCATGAGGAGCAACAAAGAGCGTCAACAATCTTTTGCGACAACATATCCTCCATTACATTGTCAAAGAATCTCGTTTTTCATGGTAGAAGCAAACATATTGCAATCAGGTGTCATTTTATTAGAGTTAGTTGAAAAAAGGGTGATAGTGCTTAAATTTTGCAAGTCAGAGCAACAACTTGCTGATATATTCATTAAGCCTTTACCAAAAGATAGTTTTCTGCATTTAAGAAAGAGGTTAGGGGCCATAGATGCAACATCAATGGTTCTAGAAGGTTATAAGTTGGCTATGCTCTAGAGTCCATCAGACAAGCTCTAGAGATGAGCAGAATTGGCATAGAAGCATTTAGGCAGCTAAAAGGAAGTTTGCAAGATGATTTGTGGATTGAAGAACACTTAGCAGAGCATGTTAAGAAGGTCAAGAATAAAGGGGAGTGTTAAAATATGTTATTTTGACCCTCTTCCACCTACCTGTCTTGACTTCGGAATTCTATAGCAGCACCGTTTGAACACACCAACCAAATTTATTGCATGCAGTTTGAAATTTGAATCTTGGGGGAACCATTTGGATTAGACGGAAAGTTTTTGGTATGTGAGAAGACTGATAACATGAAGACAAATAAAAAGAGACAAAACATAATGTAAGAGGAAGAAGAATATCACACAACATGTAGAGGAGAGAAGAAAAATACAACATCAAACTGTGTAAGGCAGAAAGGAAGAAAAGGAGGCAGATTAGAAAGAAGACTACAACAAGGAGAATGTTTTTGCTGACAATAGTTAGACCATAAGCCAATCAACATAATAGATTGAAGAAAACAAAGCATTTACAACATTAGACAAAGCAACATTGAGCAAGAAAAAAAAGGACAAAGTAGAAGTTGTTTGTGAGTTTGTTTGAATACAGTTGTCGCTGTTTATATAAGGTTGAAGTACTCAACAACAATAGGTGAACAATAAGGTTGAAGTACTCAACAACAAAGTAGAAGTTGTTTGTGAGTTTGTTTGAATACAGTTGTCGCTGTTTAGATTCATGGTTGTAATAGGTATTAGAAGTATTGTAATATATGCAATTTTTTGTGTTTTGTTTAAATACTGCCTTCCCTGTTTTAGTGCTATATACTTGTCATTTTAATGTGATTTAGACTTGCTATTAATTGCATTTGTTGGCTTCGGGGTTAATCAGAAGCCAACACCTGAGGTGTTTAAATTTCACCTCTCTTGGTTATAGTGCTGCCCACCTGGGCCTTTTTTTCCCAACACTCCCACGAACAAGCCTTCAAGTCTAATGTCAATGTGAGTGGCAAGGGGAGAGGAAGAAGCAACAAAGGTAGAGGAAAAACTTGCAGCAATCAAGAAGGTGGAAGACATAACCATCAAGAATCACATGGCAGAGGAAGAGGAAAGAGCAACAACACTTCAAGAGGTGGTTTTACACAAAGGTATGACAAGTCAAATGTACAATGCTATTATTGCAAGAAGTATGGACACTATGCTAGTGAGTGTAGAAAGAACGAGTATGATTTGAATAGACAAAACTCAATTTTTTTCAAGGCAAAAGAGGCTGAACTTGATAGGAATGAGAAAGGTGAAAACTTGTTCATAACATGCAATATAGCTTATGAAAGCAGTAGAGAGATATGGTATTTGGATAGTGGTTGTAGCAACCATATGAGTGGGAACAAAGAGATGTTCAATCACATAGACGAGTCAATCAAATCAGAAGTGAAGATGGGAAACAATGAGAAGGTTCTTGTCATGGGCAAAGACAACATTTCTATCCTCACTAAACAAGGTGACAAGAGACAAATTCAAGATGTTTACTATGTGCCGGGGAGGAATCACAATCTAATTAGCATTGATTAGCTTGTCCAAAAAGGATATAAGGTGAGATTTGAAGGTGGAGAATGCATAATTTATGATAAAAATGGTTGCAATAGGCAGATTGCAGCAGTCAAGATGACAAACAATAGAATGTTTCCATTGAAGATGCAAGGTGAGTTAGCAACAACGTTCAAAACAATGGTAATGGATGAGTCTACCATTTGGCATCTAAGGTATGGTCATTGGAGTTTTGGTGGCCTTGAACCTTCTTCACAAGAAGCAAATGGTGAGAGGGCTGCTCCTAATATAAAAACCAAACAAAGTGTGTGAAGGTTGCATGTTGGGGAAACAACATAGGAGTGTCTTTCCCATGGGTAAGTCTTGGAGAGCATGAGTTCCACTTGAGCTAATACATTCATACCTATGTGGTCTTATGAAGACTCCCTCCTTATCCAAGAATGTGTATTTCATGACATTCATAGATGACTTTAGCAAAAAGACATGCGTGTATTTTTTGAAGAACAAATCAGAGGCATTTGAAACATTCAAACAATTTAAGGCCATGGTTGAGAAGCAGAGTGGCCATTATATTTTTTTTTTGAAAACTGACAGAGGGGGAGAATACATATCAAATCAATTTATGGATTTTTGCAAGTATAATGGCAACAAGAAGCAATTTATAGCGAGGTATACATCGCAGCAAAATGGTGTAGCTGAGAGGAAAAACCGGACCATTCAAGAGATGGCAAGGAGCATGCTAAAGGCGAAAGGATTGTCCGGTGAGTTTTGGGTTGAGGCTGTAGCAACAATTGTATATTTGATAACTATTTGCCCAACTAAGATGTTAGGGATATGATCCCTCAAGAAGCATGGAGCAGTCGAAAACCAAGTGTTGAACACCTTAAAGTGTTTGGATGTGTGGCATATGCACATGTGCCTAATCAAAGAAGATCAAAGTGGAATGACAAAGGAGAGAAATGTATTTTTAGAGCAATCAAAGGCTTAGAGGCTGTACAATTCAGTTACCAAGGAGCTTATAATCAACCAGGATGTCCAATTTATAGATGCTGCAGTGTGGGAAGATAGACAAGAAGAGCAACAAGTGCAAGCAAAGGCTAGTGGACCCTTTCTTGAAACTGAACTAGAAAGTGGTACATCCACTCATACACAGAGTTGGAGCCCTATTTCACAATGCGCTGATTCATCTAGTGGCAACAACCAACAAGGAGCTCAAGGAGCAGCTCATAAGACAACATCATCCTCCTCCAACTCAAGTTAGGACTTGGATAAAACAAGGATTTTGCAAGACATATATCAACAGTCAAGGTATGAAGAGAATGAAGATGAAACAATAATTTTTGCTCTATTTTTAGCAGTTGATCCTATCTATTTTGAGGATGCAATTAAGGACAACAGGTGGTGTGAAGCAATGGATGATGAAATGCATGTCATTGAGAAAAATCAGACATGGGAGCTAGTAGACCTTCCAGTTTGAAAAGAGGTCATAGGAATAAAATGGGCTTACAAAACCAAAACCACTCTCGAAGCCAAGATTGAGAGACAAAGCAAAGCCAGTTGTCAAAGGCTACAAGCAACGGCCTAGACGTGATTACGATGAGACATTTGCCCCCATAGCAACGCTGAAAACGATGATCATTGCAATTGCTGCTCAACACAAATGTAAGGTGCATCAAATGGATGTCAAGTCAATATTTTTGAATGGAGTGTTAGAAGAAGAGGTTTATGTGGGACAACCACTTGGTTATGAGATTATTGGGCATGAGAACAAGATGTATAGAGTGAAGAAAGCATTGTATGGGCTCAAACAAGCACCAAGGGCATGGTACAGCCGAATAGATTCTTACTTGTTGAGCAATGGCTTTAGCAAAAGCAATAGTAAGTTCATTCTCTACATCAAGGCGAACAAAGAAAGTATTTTAATTGTTGTTTTGTATGTAGATGATCTAATCTTTATCGGAAATGCAAATCAGTCCATAGGAGAGTTCAAATCAGCCATGAAGGAGTTTGAGATGATTGATTTAGGTTTATTGAAGTATTTTTTTAGCATAGAAGTCAAACAAATGGATAGTGGGATCTTTATATCCCAAGCCAAGTATGCAAAAGAGATTTTGGAGAGATTTAGAATGCTAGACAACAAATCAATATCTACACCAGCAGAAACAAGCTTAAAATTGCACAAGGAAGATTGCAATAGCAATGTGGATCCCACATGGTACAACAATTTAGTGGGAAGTCTAATGTAGTTGACTGCTACTAGACTGGATATAATGTATGCAATCAGCCTCATCTCTAGATTCATGGAGACACTAAAAGAGACACATTGGCAAGTAGGTAAAAGGATCTTGAGGTATGTGAATGGCATGAGAAGCTATGGAGTTTTGTATGTAGCGCACAAGATTGAAGTAGCAATGTGGATCCCACATGGTACAACAGTTTAGTGGAAAATCTAATGTAGTTGACTGCAACTAGACTGGATATAATGTATGCAATCAGCGTTATCTCTAGATTCATCGAGACACTAAAAGAGACACATTGGCAAGTAGGTAAGAGGATCTTGAGGTATGCGAATGGCATGAGAAGCTATGGAGTTTTGTATTTAGCAGCGGATGACTTTCAGTTAGTTGGCTACACAGATAGTGATTAGGCTGGTAGTGTTGATGATAGAAAGAGCACATTGGGATATTTTTTCCATATTAGGCTAGGAGCTATTTCATGGGCTTCAAAGATACAACCCATAGTTTCACTTTCCATAGTTGAAGCCAAGTATATAGCAATGAATTCGACATATTAGGCCATATGGATCATGAGAATCGTATCAGATTTGCATGAAGAGCAACAAAGAACTTCAACTATCTTTTGTGACAATATATCTTCCATTGCATTGTCAAAGAATCTCGTTTTTCATGGAAGAAGCAAACATACTGTAATCAAGTATCATTTTATTAGAGAATTAGTTGGAAAATGTGTGATAGAGCTTAAATTTTACAAGTTAGAGCAACAACTCATTGATATATTTACTAAGACCTTGTCAAAAGATAATTTTGTATGTTTAAGAGAGATAAGGAGTTGTAGATGCAACGACACTAGCTCTAGAGGCTCATATGCACAGGCTTGCTCCGGAGATCACCAGTTTGGCTTCGGAGATCCACAACTTGGCTCTAGAGATCCACAACCTGGCTCTGGAGATGCATAGGCTGGCTCCAGAGATTGCCAGTTTGGCTCTAGAGATGCACAACTTGGCTCCAGAGATAATCAGAACAGCTCCGAAAGTCAACAAAAAAGTGCTGGGAGGAAGTAAACAGCTAAAAGGAAGCCTCTAAGAAGTTTTATGGGTTGAAGAAGGTTCAGAAGAACATGGAAAGAAGGTTAAGAATAAGGGTGAGTGTTAAAATATTATACTCTTACCTTCTTTTAGCTACCACTACCAGCTTAGGAGATCCCCTTCAACCGTTTAAACTCAGCTACTTCATTAAATGCTTAGAATTTGAATTTTGAATTTGTTTTGTAATCCGTTGGATCTGGGCAGCAATCTAAAAAAGGAGGTAGGTAGAAGACAAAGTAGAACGAGACAAGAATAGAATGTAATAGAAGAACCGCAACATGCAGAAGACAAGAAGTATATATGCAGCAGCAGACTGTATGGACAAATAGAAAGAACAAAGAACAAATGCATAGAGAATAGAGTGACTGTAGCAGGGCAGAAAATACGTCTAGTGCAGAAGTAGCAGCTTGAGTGGAAAATAGAACAGTCAGACCAGAATATAGTGACAGCAATCTGAGTGAGTGAGTTAGAACAACAGGGTACCAAGTTAAATACAATAGTTTTTTGTAAGTTTGAATACAGCAGTAGCTGTTTATAAATAGTTGTTGTAATCAGTTTGTGTAATAAATTTTATAATCAATATATTATTATATTTGTTTGTGTGTTTTATAATATGCTTTGCCCCCCTGTCTTGCTTGTTCAACTGGTTATTTTGCATGTAAACTGCCTTATTTTCCTAGCTCTGGAAATGTGCAGTAGCTGCTCCTTTATAGTGTTTTGTTTATCATTCTCTCAACTGGTTTTAAGTGCTGCCCATATTTTGTCCTCTTTTGCCAACACAATTGTCAATTGTTATTTATAGGGACACATCATGGCTAAGTTACTAGGGTAAAGGTTCAATACAGGTTCGGAGATTGAGTTTTGCAGATTTTTATGGGGGTTTAGGTTTGCTATGGCTTGGGTATGTCTGCACAAAAAATAATTAAAATCAACCATAATTTGCATAAACTAAGCAAAATTAACTACAAAACCCTATTGGTTATTGTTAATTCAAAGCCAAATGATAAATCAAAATGGTTTATATTATATGTTCAAAATAATAAAATAGTCAATGATCGAACTACATAGTTCATAGGAAAACTCAAATACTATGTGAACAAATCATCATAATCTCTTTATTGAGAGCATCAAAATTAGCTTTAGTTAGAACCAGACCTGTAGCCGTAGGACTAGCAACAATTCCACTCCCATTAACTCCACTTTGCAGCTCATGTGTAGAAGTCTCTTGCCCCTCTTCGTTGATGTCAACTAATGAAAGTCGGGAAATGGAAGCATCCAAGTCAGGCTTGTCTAGCTCTACATTCCTATGCATTGTTTCCCCTTGCTTGTAATTTGGCTGCTTATGTGATAGGAGGCACAAGTTGGAATGCACGTAGATCAATTCCTCTATCTTTTTTGCTGCTAATCGGATGCACTTAATTGAGTGGATAAAGCAATATGTACTCCAATTCTGCTCAGTTGAAGAGGAACTTGCAACTTGTAGAGGCAAAGTCAATATGAATTTACTTAAAAAGTAAAACAAATAGTTAATTGATGATTCTAGTTCTGATTTACAAAAGTAAAAATAAAAGGAAGTTAGAGAGTTAAAACAACATAGATGTGATAAATTTTGATGGCAAGAGGTTGTAGGTGTGTGGCTTCTTGGCTATGGAGGCACTACCATTTATGGGCGTCCTTCTTAATACTTACACTTGTCGCGAAGAGCACAAAGCCTCAATTTGAATTTACTAAAAAGTTAAAACAAATAGTTAATTGATGATTCTAGTTCTGATTTACAAAAGTAAGAATAAAAGGAAGTTAGAGAGTTAAAAAAAACATACATGTGATGAATTTTGATGGAAAGAGGTTGCAAGTGTTTGGCTCCTTGGCTATGGAGGCACCACCATTTATGGGTGTCCTTATTAATACTTAAACTTGTCCCAAAGAGCACTAGGGGTTCCAAACTGATCTTTTGAGGCTATAGATAAGATAAGATAAATATATTAATGTCCAACTAGTGACCACAAAAGTAGGTCAAAGGGACTGCATATTACAGAAATGTGTCAGGGAAAAGCGGGAAACCATAGAAGATTTTGGTGAATGACATCCCAAAATTGTCTACAACTATCTTCTATATCTAGATCATAGAAGATTGTGGTGAATTCCTTCTTATATCCATCACTAACTTTATAATCCCTATATGGTGCCATACTCTTGGGCAAACCAAGTAACTCAATGTCGTAGTATTTTGGAGTTGAGGCAAAAGAAAGGAAATGCAGCGGGGCGGTCATTTTGTTCCACTGTTTATTCAGTATATTTTGCACTTGCTTGTAAAATATTTCTAAAGTATCTTATTCTTTTGTGTTTATAATGTTCATTTTTTCAATAGTAGTGACAAATCTACCCCTGCTTGCTCTGCTATGCGGCTCATGCGAGAAATCTTTTCCCCTCTTCATTGATGTTAATTGATGAAAGTTGGGAAATGGAAGCGTTCGAGTTTTGGTTGTGTCCAAGTTGGGATGCTTTGGTTCTACATCCGTATGCATTGTTGACCATTGCTTGTAGTTGGGCTGCTTGTGTGATAAGAGGCATGTAATATCCCTTTCTAGACAAATTTGAACAATTCTGGATTTTACGTAAACACTTGTTTTCTAAATTGGCAATTAAATAAATGATTCTACAATTGCTTTCAACGATATAACATAATTGTAATTTCACAAGAAAATATCAACGTTATTTCAATTCTTTAATCCTTTGACAAAATGAGTTTATTTCCAAAATCAGATTACAAAGGAATGCTAACAATATTTATGAAATTCCAACCTTATACTTGCTGCTAGAAGGGCAGTGTGCTGCTGCTAAAATGTTGGAATTTATTTTTTGTTCTTATTCCCGTAAACTCTGATCTTTAAAAGGTCAAAAAAATATTTTATGAAATCCTTCTGATCCCCGGGTTAGCTCTAGAAACCCTACTGTCAGTTGTGTTCTTTGTACTGGCTGGCTGAAACTCGACTGTAAGCTGTGATCTTATTTATGTTCTTGGTGGAAACTAAATCTGAAACCCTACTGCTGTGCTGAATTGATATTTGAAGATTTCGATGTAGCACACTCTGGATGAAATTACCTCAAAGGTTTAGAGGGTTTTTGTCTTGAAACCTAAATCCGAATGGTGAGGGTTTCCATCCTCACAATTTGTTCCAACTATAAAGGTTTTCGTCATTATGTTGAAAACCAATGAACTGAAAGGCTCAATCAATTGAGAAATATTGATAATAAAAATTGAATGATTTAAAATGAGGACTCTCAATATATAGACCCAATTGTCACTTTTAGGGTTAGGGTTATACTTTTAGGTTTAGGGTTCTACTTTTCAATTTTACCCTTTTCTTTTATTTTCAATTTTCTTTTTTCCCTTTTCTCACCCTTTTCTTTTATTTCTAATAATAATAAAGTAATATTATGTTGCCACTTCTTTTTTATAAAATAAAAAGCAAGTCACTTAGACAACTTAAAATCTTAACTTTATCATTTTTTACTTTATTTGAAAAAGGGGACATGACAAGGCTCAAGTTGGAATGCACATAGGCCAATTTCTATTAGATTTATTGCACAAGTCTTAGACAACTAATACATGAAAACCTGCATATATAGTCAATCATAGAGGAAATAAACATTAAAATCAGACACAACAAAAACCCTTAAAAAGCGAAGTATCCCTAATGACTAAACCAAAGACTTCCAAGTTTATCTCTAAGTTTGACAAATGTACTTATTGCCAGAGGTTCATTCATTATGTTAACAACTTGCTCTTGTGTAGAACAATAATAAGGACAAATGTATTCATCATCAACCAATTTTTAGATGTAATAATGATGAGCTTCTACATTCTTGGTTCTGGCATGATAAACTAGGTTCTTCACCAATTTGAGCACACTTTGATTGTTGATGCTGTTTGATCTAGCTGAAGATCAATTAATATTCTCCTCAACCAAAATGCTTCACATCCTGCAGTAACTTCTACCTTATATTTTGTTTTAGCAGATTCTAAAGCAAATGTATGTTGTAGCTTGCTTTGCAGAGAAATTAGTTTGGAACCAAGAGCAAAAACATACCTTGTTGTAGATTTGTGAGTAGCAACTGATTGAGTCCAATCAAAGTCAGTATAACATGTCAACTCAAATTCGTAGAATGCATAGAATGCCAAAGTCAAGGGTCCCTTTGACATATCACAAAACTCGTTTTGCTGCATGCCAATGTTTTGTGTGTGGTTTGGCATAAATCGAGAGAGATAGCTTACTGCAAAACATATATCTAATCAAGTAGTTGGAAGATAAATCAGACTACCCCCAAATTGATGATACAGTGATTCGTTGGCATGAGGTGAATCAGTGTAAGTGGACAATTTCAGTCCTACTTCCATGGGTGTAGATGTAGGGTTACAATCAAGCATCTTGAATTTTTCTAAAAGTGTTTTGAAATAATTTGTTTGTGATACAAAAATGGAACGATCAAGTTGCCAAAATTCCACACCTAGGCACTAGTGTAGGAGCCCTAGATCTGTCATGTCGAAAACAAAGCAAATATTAGATTTTACTGGATTTATATTGTTCCCGCAACCAGTGATAAAAATGTCACCGACCTAGACAATCAGGATCATTATGTCATCACCACTATTTTTGATGTAGATATTGGGATTAAAAAAACTTATAATAAACCCAAAATCTCTGAGATGTTGATCAGTTTTAATATACCAGGCGCGAGGAGCCTTCTTAAGTCCATACAAGAAGTTAATCAATTTGCAAACTAGATGCCCTTTCCCTAGATCTTGGAATCCTTTCTGTTGTACCATGTACACCTCCTCTTCCAAGTAATGGTTTAGGAAAACACTCTTAATATCCTTTTGATATACCTTCCATCCAAATTGAGCTGCAATGGAGAGTACCAACCGAAAGGTCACCATATTTGTAGTCAAGACAAAAGTTTCTTCATAATCTACCCCTTTTTGCTATGCATGTCCTTTAGACAAGTTGAGCTTTCGACATGTCTAGAGATCCATTTGATTTGAATTTACCTTATAAACCTATTTACAACCAACGGGATTCTTCACATGGGATTAATTTGTCAATACCCAAGTCTTGTTATGTATCAAGGCATCAAATGTTGCCTTCATGGCAACGCCCCATTCAAACTTTCCCCTGGCTTCTTCATACATGATAGGTTCATAAACCAGAGAAATGACAAAAGTAAGAGCAAAATTCACTTTCTCAAAACCTTGCATAGTTTGTTTTCCTGATTGTGTAGATTGACCACCTATTTCCTATGGAAATTCATCCTCCCAAACATGCTTGAAAGTGGAATAATACCATTACGGTTGTATTTGTTGGCTACCTTGATTTGTTTTTGGGGTATGATTACACTCTGCTCTCCATTAGAACCCCCATGGAACTTAAATTTTCTAATGCCCCTTGCTGGGAGCCTTGTTTCAGTTTAACATTGGAACTTGTTTCATAACTATCAACAGTTTTATTTAGCCATATGTGACAGTCAGTAGATATACCATCACCTGAGAAAAAAAAAATCTTCTCATCCACTTCAATATGTCTACTAATGACAATTTTGTTAGTAGAGACATCTAGTAATTTGTATGCTTTAGATAACTCATTATAGCCAACAAACATATATGTTTTTAATTTTTATATATAATTTGCTTCCTTTATGTAGGAATTAATGCAAAAGCCACACAATTGAAAACTCGAAAGTCAATGATGGTCTCCTGCTTGACCATGTTTCCTTAGGTGTGATATTATGCAATGCTTTAGAAGGACAATGGTTAAGAATGTAGTACCGATACAATGCATTCTGACAGTTTACCATGCTCCTCACATAACCGTTCTATTCCTTCTTTCCATGACTCCATTATGTTGCAGAGTTTGTGGGGTAGTATATTGCCTATATATCTTGAAAAAAATCCTAAAACTCTTTCGAGACAAACACGCCTCCGTTATTAGATTTGAGAGCCTTGATATGCTTACTAGTTTGTTTCTCAATCAAAGTTTTGAATGCAATAAACCGAGAAAAGCTTTTTGACTTGTTTTTCAAGCAATAAACCCACCTTTTCCTAGAATAATCATCAACCAATGTTAAAATGTACTTTGCACCATGCTGTCATGATCAGATTGTACTAGATCCAAAACTCCTTTGGCACGCCATAACAAATATCAAATGGGTGTCGACTTTGTTTTCTCATTTGACATCCCGTACATACAACTTGATGTTCTTGAATGGACAGTATTCTATGAACCATATTCTCCTCTGTAAGTACAAACAAATATTAATAATTGAGGTGGTCATACCTCTTGTGCCAAAGTACATTGTGATTCCCCGCCACTGCTAGGGCATGTGAGCTTGCTGATTTGGAAATTATCAAGTTTGTATAATCCCTTCTTTCCAACATCAATTGCAATCACCTTGTTATTATGAAGATATTTGACCATGCATTTGTAACCACGCAAATTTATTGAAAGATGAGAATTCTTTGTTATTTCACTAATTGATAGAAGATTCTTGTTCATGAGTGAAATTGTTTCAGGTTTCAACTGTGTACAAACAAATACTGATAATTTGAGGTGTCCATACCTCTTGTGTGGAAGTACATTTTGATTCTTCTCCACTGCTAGGGCATGTGAGCTTGCTGATTTGGGATCAACAAGTTTGTATAGTCCCTTCTTGCCAACACCAACTGTAATCACCTTATTATGAAGATATTTGACCATGCATTTGTTACCAAGAAAATATATTAAAATACGAGGATTCTTTGTTATTTCACTAATTGACAAAAGATTATTGTCCATTAGTGTAATAATTTTGGCTTCAATTGCATAAGATTGATTTTGACCAACATTTCGGATCCCACTACTAGATCCATCTTTAGGGGAATAAGGAATGGAGCCAATGCTTGGGGAAGAAGAATAAGAACCTAGATTTTTACAAGTTTTGTGATATGAGAAGAGTGGGGTTTTGTAATGGCTAAGGTCTTCCTGGAAAAGATTAAAATGATTATTATTAAACCAAGGCACTAATTAGATCAATTCTAAATAGTGAATTAATTAATTAATAAACAAACATTAATTTATTAATTGATAAATCACGTAAGTGATCAATTAGTAGCTAAATTAATCAATTCATTAAAAAATTTCAATAACTAATTAATTTGTTAATAAAATTAAATAATTAAGCAATTTAATTAGTTAACTAATTGATTAATCAATTTTATTCAATAATGAATTGATTAATCAATTTTATTCAATAATGAATTGATTAATCAATTTAATTAACTAATTAATTAGTTACTTTAATTAATTAATAACATAATCAGTCAACTAGCACTTTAATTAACTAAATTAATTTCTGGACATGAATAAGAACCAATTAATTGAACGAGTTGATTGATTAATAACTTAATCAGTCAATTAACAATTTAATTAATTAATCAATCAATTTAATCTAATTAATTGATGTCCAGAACATATTGAATATTTTTGAAAGTATAACTCACACTATTGTTCATGGTGACATGAACATCTTCACGTCCTTCAACACAGTAAATCCATCCATCACCTAATGTAACATATTCACTTCTACTTTTATCTTCAACAAAAGTCACATAACAGTCTTTGTGGCATTTATAATGGCTAGATCATAGTCTACATACTCAGGTGAGCATGCAAGTACTCCCCATTTTTTCTGCTTGTAGGATTTTTTAACTTATACTTGTGGGCCTCAAAACCTAGGTTTTGGCGAGTATGTGCTCAATACTCACCATGAGTATCAAGCACATACTCGTTGATGTGGTCAAAACGCAGAAAAACATAGATTTTTCTCCTTTTTAAGCACACACGTCCCCACACTTTCATCACACAACATTTGAGGTGACAACATATCTATAAAATAAACATATAAGTTATAAGTTCTCCTTTATAAGCTGCGAGTATTGAGCACATACTCGTTGATGCAGTCAATATATAGAAAAACATAGATTTTTCTCCTTTTTAAGCACATACGCCCCCACACTTTCATCACACAACATTTGAGGCGACAATATACTATAAAATAAATGTATTAAGTTACAAGTTCTCCTTTATAAGTATATGTTCACATTTAGATATGGATATCCAGTTTCTTATATTTTAAGTTATATTTTATATATATACTTTTAGTATGTTTGAGAGTGGTTTCGAACCTCTAGGAGATATAATGCAAATTCTAGGTTTTGGAAGATTCTATCATATTTCAAGGTTTCAAGATTTCAGACTTAGCCATATTTCAAGGTTTGAATATTTAAGGGAGACATCATAGGAGGTATGAAGGGTGCATGAAGGGATGTAGGTATGATAGAATAGTATGAGAACATCTCTCACAAAGTGCCATGAGCCGATTGCCTCGCCCCTCCCACCCAATCCCGATGCACCCTTTAAGGCGTGCACTTAGGGAGATTTGATGCGCTGGCGAGCCACTGCAAGAGAGAGCGTTAGTAAATGATAAAGCTGAAAAATATCAGCATATACATATGCCCATCCTGAAGCTCATCACATGTCACAATAGTGTAATGGGGGATGGTGCTTTGGGAAAGATACATATCAACATGAAAGCATAAAGGAAATGCTGAAAAAAATGATGATGTGATTTCGTACTCTATTTGTATTCAAATATAACAAAAATTACTTCCTCGACATTTTATAGACTCATTTGATAAATTTTGTAACTATAATTTGTATCAAATTTATGTTTTTAAAGAAATTTAAGTAGTTTTTAAAGTTGTCGATTTGAATTTATTTTGCTCTGCCAAGTTTGAGTCGAGTTCGATTATGCAAACTATGGTCTAGATGCTTTTGAGTCTAAATACCATGTTGTGGACTTAATAAGAGTGTCCCTAGGTTGCTAGAAATGCAAAATCATTTGTCACCTCTTGGTTATCAATCTCAACAACATTTACCTATTTTGAACCCTTATGGTGTGCAAAGTCACTTCTCTTCTTCAGGTAAATTTATTTCATGTCTAGGCCTATTACAGTAAAAGCATATCATTTTTGATTTGTAAGATGCATTTCCTTCTTTGAAAGAGTCATTGGATTGTTTGTTGGTGTATTGTGTGCCTTTGCCTTTGATCTTTGCATTGCATGCACTCTTTGTTCTGCCTGAGATGTCTGAGCTTGATTCTTCTATTTGTGCTTATCTCCCCTCTTTTTGCAAGAGTAACATTGACAAATGCCCAAAGTCGAGTGTTTGAGTTTCCACAATGAGATGCAGTGACTCCACAAAGGATTCATAGAATGATGGCAAACTTTGTAAGACCAAAGCTATCATATCCTCATCGTCTACCGATTTTTCAATGGTAGATAACTGATCACTCAGATCCTTGAACCTCAACAAATAGTCTGAGATGGATCCTCCTTGCAACCTAGAAGAAAATAAGAGATTCTTTAGATATCTTGTTCGATTATTTCACAATGTCGCAGCTGAGTTGACATTCCGTACTTAGGCATAAGATTATCTGCAGCAGACAACTTTAGAAGCATCAAAGTTTCCTTTTGTCTTTTCTCAAAATCTTCTGGATCATCATCAAGTCTATCCTCCTTGCCTAGCACAATCTGGTCAAGATTGCGGTAGTCGCAAATGATGTATATTTTGTGGCTCCACAAATTGCAACTACACCCATTTAGCTTCTGGGCATCAAGAAGAATTAAATGTTGAATATTGGCCATTTAGACCACTTAACTTGCAAGAAACCAAAAAATCTTGTAAAGTGGAAGTAGAAATACAAAAATTGTTTCTCAAATCATTGTATCATACTAATGTAGGTAATATGGAAAAACTTCAGTTCCTTACTTATTCATGTCCAAAAATTATTGAATTAACTCGATCTGCAGCCCAACATGAAGAATTTTTTTGGTTCCTCTAAAGCTTAGAATATATTTAGCTGCTGGAAAGTGCATTACTGTCTTAATGTAATGGTTCTGATACCATATTAGATTTATTGCACAGGCCTTAGAAAACTATTACATGGAAGCTCTATATATAGCTAAACATATCGGAAGCAAACAAATAAATCAGGCACAACTATAACCCCTAAAAAGTTAAGTTGTTACAACCTCCTACATCAGTGTAATAACAATACAACTGATAGAAACAATATTGTTTGATTCTAATATTCTATTAAATCCTATGCCTTTTTTTCAGCCAATAAAATGTGCTTAACTGAATGGATAAAGTAATATGTATTCCAATTCCTCTAAGCTGAAGAGGAATTGCAACTTGTAGAGGCAAAGTTAATATGATTTTTTAATTATGAATTTGCTTAAAAGTTTAAATAAATAGTTAATTGATTATTCCAGTTCTGATTTACAGAGGTAAAAATAAAAAGTTAGAGAGTTAAAAAAACATATGTGATAAATTTTGACGGTAAGAGGTTGTATGTATGTGGCTCATTGGCCATGGAGGCACCACCATTTGTGGGTGTCCTCCTTATACTTGTCCCAGAGAGCATTAGGGTTTTCCAACTGATCTTCTGAGGCTACAAACTTCCCAAACTTGTCCACAACTGTCTTTGATATCTAGGTCATAAATGTCGTCTTATATCCATCACTAAATTTATGATCCTTTTATGGTGCCACCGTCTTGGGCAAAGTAACTATGTGCTGTATTATTTTTGAGTTAAGGCAAAAGCAAGGGAAGTGGTCATTTTGTTCCACTATTCACTATGAATATTTTACATTTGCTTTTAAAATATTTCTAAAGGATCTTGCTCTTTTTATGTTTATAATGTCCATTTTTCAAATCATGTAATCGATTCAATCTTATATTTCACTCTAAGCATGGCAGATCTGTCTCATCAAATTGGATCATTGTAATGTCCCTTTTCTCGAATTAATGAAATCAGAGGACACGTAGTCTATCTTTATTTTTCATAGGTTGGGGGGGAGATTTAAAAGTGAAATAATCTAATAATAATTTATTAAGTTGTCCAAAAAGCTACTTTAAGTTATAACTTTGGAAAATGACAATTTATTATTATTGAATGGGGCCAAAAGTAAATATTGGATACATGGTCAAAAAGTAATTAATATTCATAAATTAGAAAAAGGTGAATATTTAATTAAAATAAATATTAATTTATTTTGGGGTTGGAATGAAAAAGTGAATAATAAAAAAATTGGGTGAAAAAATAAAGTATTATTCAAACAGCAAAACAAAACCTTTTTTCCAGAGGAAAAGCTTGTAGCTTTAGCTCTACATCCAAGGACAAAAACCTTCGGATTTGCAGGTAAGAGGACAAAACCTCTCATACCTAGTTGAGAATTCCACTCGAGAATTACGTCCGTGTTACCAATTTCAAGAAAGATTGGTTTTAGAGCTCCATTCAGCAGGGGCATCACACTTTAGGAAACAAAAAAATTACAGATCTGTATGGCATCCGTACTGTGGCCGTTTTATGTAGAACTGGGCAACATCGCAACACATTATGCTGACATATTGTTCCAAGGTTTATTCGATAAGGGTTTCAATAAATATTCCACCTTTATGCATTTTCATGTTATGTCAAGTCAGGGTTTGATAAAAAATTCAGAAATAATTAGTATATGACTTTATTATGCTGCTGTACTTTTCTAGTATTCAATAAAGATTCAATTTGGTTTCTGGTTATCAGTTTGCTTTGTGTTATTATCTATTATTGAGTGAAATTCAAGATTTGAATTGAATAACAAAATAAAGGTTTCACGGCAAATTCAGAATTGTTCATATTTATAAGAAAATGGTTATTTTCGTGATATCAGAGCTAATTTTCTTGCCAGCGTGTGAGACTAAATAATTTTCAACTTCAACTTCATGCAAGGCAGTGACAAAGAAGTCAGGTATTACCTTAGAGAAAGGAAAAAAGGTCCAGAACAACTAGAGGAAGGGTTAGGGCAGCGAGATCCATAATTTGTTGTAGGAAAAGGAAAGGAAGTTATGGGTGCAAGAGATTCGGATGAATTTCGCTATGACAAGCTTGTGCAAGGACAAGAGCGTTAGTAGATATGATGGCTCAATTAGTCCACACCATGCAGAATGTGAATGTGCAAAGAGCTCAAAATGGTGAAAAAAGTTCTTCAGGGATGAACAATAACCATCACACTCAGAGGACAACCATTGATTCCTTTGCTAGACCTTTCCAACCAACTTTCCTTCGCAAGGAGGAAGTCGCAGTTCTAGAGGAGGAAATTCAGTCATCTGCGGCAGATGAAATTGCTGCCAACTATGAAGATGTAATGTCCTCAAAATAAAGAAAATTACTGAATTTTGGAATATTCTTCAAAACCCTAATAAAAGATAAAATGCTGATTTTTTTAACAGCAAACCCTAGCTGTAAAGAAACTCCCAAATTTAGCATAAAAATATGCTAAACTCAGCGCATCAAGTAGACAATCCAATCATGCAAATTAGCCCTTCAAAAGATGAAGTGAACCTTAAAACCCTAGGCATTCCAATGGGGAAAAAATATTAGATTAAACCCTTGTTATAACAAATCTCAGAATGCTGGAAATGCCCCAAATTGGCATAAAATATTATGTATTAATTCCACAAATGTTATAGAAAAACACGAACAATATAGAGGCCAAAAGACCTTCCAAACACTTCAGAAATTCAGAAAAAATTTAGAAATATTCATAGAAAATTCAGAATATTTGTTTGGGCATAAATTAGCCCCAAACCCTTCTCAAAACAGCTCTAGGACAAGTCGCCCAAGCTGGAATAATTAATTCCAGTGCTAATCCACACAACCTTACAACATAGGGGTCTTCAATAACCAACAACCAATCAACCTTTCCCTAAAAGCAAGTCGCCAACCCTTGGAATGTCCTTTCCGAATTTGATGTTCAATGGCAGCTCCTAGGTGAAGTTGTGTCAATGAGGAGCGAGGGTTTTTGTCCCCAAACCGTTGTGTCCTTGAAGATTTTTGTCTTCAAATCACTTAGCCAAGCGTTTCGTGCTTAAGCCTCAAAATTAAATATCATAAATTCATGGTAACCTTTCAAAAGATCACCATACCACCTTTTATACCAAATTTTCCCACAAGTCCTCCCTAAAAAAAGACGCTTCACTTGGAGGGAAAGTTAAAGTGAATTTAAAATATCTTTTCCCTTTTCTTCATTAAGGTTTAAGCTAACCCTTTCTCACAAGTTACCTTTTAATTTATAATATAAAAAGATATATAAAAAATGTATTTTTTATAACTTAAAATTAGAACCAATGTTTCCCATTTTTCCTTTCTTCCCTTAGCCTACGGAAAGCACCAAAGAACTAGGCTAAAGGTCATGTCCTTTCTTAGGCCAAAAAGGGGGACATGACAAAAGAATACAAGGTTCTACTAGGTGTAATTAGGGAAGCTATCGCTCTCACTAATTTTATAAATTTAAAGAAAAACAAAGGTGGTCAAAGAGCCGAAACTAGGCCACAAATAAATCAAAGGGACCTCCAACAAGAATTAGGGAAGTTAACACTTCCTACATATGATGGATCCAGTAAGTGTACGACATGCTTCTGAGTGTAGAAGTTGGACGCCTTATCACTGAGGCCAATGATGGAAGATGAAGCGATCAAATTTGCCACCCGTCATCTTGAAGGTGTAGCACACGAGTGGTGGTACCATGGGTTGATCACACAAGGGCACAATCACATCCACTCCTACGTGGAGTTCAGTACCAGGTTAATAGAGAGATTTGATAGAGTTGATCCAGAAATCCATTTTTTGGAGTTAGCCCAATTTAAACAAACCAATTCAATGGATGACTTTGTTGTTGATTTTTAGAAGCTTTCAGTTATGGTGTCTGATGTGATTGAAAGGAGGCTTGTGGTTTTATTCATAGAGGGTCTAGCTGAACCACTTAGAGGCTTAGTGAAGGCTTTCAGCCCTACCTCTCTACAAGAAGCCATTAAAAAAACTTTGGATCTTGAAACTGCAGCCCCTAGAAGAGGATTCTAGCCTACAGGAAAGCAAAAACAAACACCTTATGGGCAGCAAAAAACAGTCCCTTATGGGCAGCCAAGGACAAATAATTATGGGCAGCAGAAAACCACTTCTTTTGGACAGCAAAAGAAGCCATTATAGAAGGGTTCCCAACAAGAATTTCCTAAGACCGTTAAGGAAATTGAAACTAGAAATGAACTCTAAGGGAAGAAACTCTGCTTTATATGTAAGGATCCTTGGGAACCAGGCAGGTGTCTTCCAAGAGGTCAAGTACGTTACTCTTGGTAAGCACAAAGTTACTGATGATTTCTATATAGTTGGCATAGGAGAGACAAATCTGGTTTTAGCTGTACAATGGCTCCATTCCCTTGGAGAATTCACACAAAACTACAAAACCATGGAGTTGAAATTTCAATCAGAAGGCCAAGTGGTTGTACTTCAATGTATGGCCAATGGGGCTCTAACATCAGTTACAACTAGAAACATGGAGAGAGCTTTCCATAAGGGAAACATAGAGCGGGCAGCCCATTGAATTATGAGTAATACATCCATATCCAATGATAAGAGGTCTTACCATGTGGATATTCAATCCATTTTGGACAACCATGGTATAATATTTAGTGATTTACCTTCACGGCTGCCACCTGATAGAGGTATTCAACATATTATAGAGCTGGAAACAAGTTTTAAAGCCGTTATGATTACTCCTTACCACCATCCTAGAGCTTTCAAAGAGGAAATTGAAAAGACAATCAAGAAGTTATTGGAGATGGGTCATATTCGGCCTAGTTCTAGTCCCTTTGCATCTTCTGTTGTCTTGGTAAAGAAGGATGGAACTATGAGGATGTGTATTGATTAACGTGCTTTGAATAAGAAAACTATAAAAAACAAGTACCTGATACCTAGGATCGATGAGTTGTTGGATGAATTGCATGGAGCAATATACTTTTCTAAAATTGACTTGAGTTTCGGTTATCACCAAATCAAAGTAAGAGATGAGGATGTACACAAAACTGCTTTTCGATGTCATTTTGGACATTTTGAATTTTTGGTTATGCCTTTTAGTTTAACCAATGCTCCAACTACCTTTCAGTCATGCATGAATCATGTTTTTAGTGAGCAATTGAGGAAGTTTGTTTTAGTGTTCTTGAATGACATTTTGGTGTACAGTAAGATTTGGGAAGAGCACATGAAACACTTGGATATAGTGTTGGGAATATTAGAACAACAGTCCCTTTTTGTGAGAGAGTCTAAGTGTGAATTTGGTATGACTAAGATTTTATACTTGGGACATATAATCAATGCCCAAGGAGTACAAGTTGATCAAAAAAAGATTCAAGCAATAATTGACTGGCCATCACCCACCACTTTGACTCAGTTGAGGGGTTTCTTGGGACTTTGTAGTTATTAGAGGAGATTTGTGAAAGGATTTTCACAACTTGATATCCCATTGATTGAATTAACAAAAAAAAGAGCTTTCAAATGGTCAGAATCAGCCCAAAACACATTTGAAAAGCTTAAAGAGGTAATTTGGGTTAGAGGCAATGGAGGCTGGACGTCTAATAAAAACCTCTCGTCAGTCACTAATGATGGGGCCGCATGATGCTGTAGTGGCTTTAGTTTCTATTTTTGCTTGTTTCTATGTGGTGTGCAAGAATAATCTCCTACAGTGCCGACATTTTTGAAAGACACATGTTTGAAGAAGCCGCTTTTTGAAGGCAGGGAAAGATTTTGAGGTAAACTCAATATGGATTGTTGTCCAGATAGTTCAAGAGTTTGTGAGTCTTAGAAATTTTAAATTCGGGAAAGGGAACTCGG
Source organism: Torreya grandis (assembly GCA_037957365.1). Taxonomy (NCBI): domain Eukaryota; kingdom Viridiplantae; phylum Streptophyta; class Pinopsida; order Cupressales; family Taxaceae; genus Torreya; species Torreya grandis. The sequence continues at coordinate 428,317 of JARHVA010004705.1, forward strand.
GAATTCAACTTGGGAGCTACACTTTTACGAAGGTTACAAGACAAATTGATGGAGTTGTACTTAGTCCGAGAATTGTTTTTAGAGACAAGTTTCTATAGGATATGATTCTTTCCCCATGTTCGCACTAAGGGGAGGAATGTTCTAAAAATCATGTATTAATGCTTACATGTGTGAGCAAATATATTTGCTATAACATATTTAGGAAAATAATATATCGTGTGTGAGGGAGTTGTGAGAACAACTAATGTAAATAATGTGAGAGAGAATAAAAGAAGTGATATTGTAGAGATATAGATAGGATTTGTGAGAAATTATTGGAATCGGTTGATAAGGCTTGACTCCACTAAAAGAGGAGTTCAAAGCCTATATATATGTATCTCTACAATTGAATAATATATGAGAGTTTATTTTGTGAGCTAATTTTATTCTGCAATTGTGTGAGATCTCTGACCAAATTTAATAGAAGAAAATGGGAAAACAAACAAAAAAAATTCAAACCCTAGGGCCTATGGATCTAAAATGGAAAAGAAAAATGCATAACAAAAAATCTAAAATAAAGACTCTTACCTCTCAAATCCCTGTCAAAATCCTTTAAAGCTTGTGAAAATCACTGACAATCATGTTGCAGCAACTGGTAAATGATGAAAATCCTCTTAGTAGAACAATGGAAAAATCATAAGCAAATGATAAAAATGATGTTTTTAATGCAAAATACATTATTATCGCTCAGCAGCCAAGTTTTTAGCTGACTCATGAGTACTTGCTAATTAATTGGCTCATGAGTTTTTTTATGGTTCGTCAGTAGGCAAAAAAAAAGCTGATTACTCGGCATTTCTGGTTAGTTTTTATTATACGCTACTGTTCTAAGGCTAGAAATTGGGCACCATGATTAATCCAAGTTTCATTTGTAAGTAATATGTTGCAGGGATAACTATTATTTAAAAATTAATTGGCTCATGAGTTTTTTTATGGTTCGTCAGTAGGCAAAAAAAAAGCTGATTACTCGGCATTTCTGGTTAGTTTTTATTATACGCTATTGTTCTAAGGCTAGAAATTGGGCACCATGATTAATCCAAGTTTCATTTGTAAGTAATATGTTGCAGGGATAACTATTATTTAAAAATTAAAGAGAACCATAATTAACAATCCTTTGTAAAACCGATTGACAGGGCATTATCCTAAAGTAATTATTAGTGTCTGGCAGCGTGTAGAATGCCACAAGTCAAGTCTTGACCATAGTTTATAATTACTTCAGTTCATTTTTTTTAACAGTTATAAGTTGAATACTAATTGTCATGGATAGGTTGTTAGGGTGTGGAGCTAAAAGCTTCACCTTGTTGCAAACAGAAGGAGGAGGTTTTTCGCAGCTTGACAGTCGCCGGCGTCGGCAGGCCACAACCGACGTCGGTCAGGGGAAGCGCAGAGGAAACCGGCATCGGCAGGAGATCGGCCGGCGTCGGTCAGCTCCAGGAAGGCAGGGACCGACGTCGGTCACCTGTAGCGGTCAGAACTGCTGTTGACGAACAGTCAGTTAAGTGAACGCGGAGTTTGCATGATAAAGACCAGTTCGAGTCTTTGAGCCGCTTGTCTAATTTAGTGTATGCATGAGATCTATATAATAGACTCATGGGCTGTATTGTTAAGTGTTGAACTTGTAGAACCCAAGTGTGGAGCTTGGAGAGTTCTTCCCATGGTGGAATCAAGTAGGATTCCCCATGTATGTAAGATCAGGTTTGATATGCAGGGTGTTGCAGGATCATAGAGGAGATCTACATGTGATAAGTAAGATCAGGTTGGTCTGCAGGGAGATGTGTGAATGCGAGGGTCAGACAGAGATTGGCGTGTTGGCCAGGATCCAAGGTGACAGCAATACATCAGGAGCAAGATCATGGTAAGATCTACTTGGAGTACCGGTTCGTACTCGGTTGTACCGGATGTACAATGAGGTGAACAACAACGTGTGTTAGCTGTGTGTTGTGACCTATGAGAGAAGATTACTCAGGTGGGAAGATTACTGGGAGCCCTTGAGGAGGAAGCCTCACAGAGGTGGAGAAGAGTGTGATCTCTTTATTGTAATTTCTTTTGTAATGAGTTGAATACAATTATGTGTTGCCTCTCAATTTCTGTGTTATTTCTCATTCATAGTGATTTGTTCTTCTGGTATTTCCGCATGTTTAAGTTGCTTATACATTGGTAATCATGTGTGCTCTTAAATCTGACAAGTTGTGTCAGAACTTTGGGAAATTGTGGTCCTATCATAGGTGTTTGAATCGCCCATCCAAAATAAAAAACTATGCCTCAGGGGACACCATAAAAGATGATACGCCATGAGATATTAAATGGAAACTGCGTTGAATATAAAATGTCATACTACTCCATCTATGCTTCCAAAAATGGGTCTGCTGAAGGTGCCCTGGAATATTTATGACCATCGACCACGTGTATACAATAAACTAAGTAAAATCTAATTCTTTGTTTAAAATTGAAGGTCTGGCACCACAGATCTGATTAAGGTGCAGGTATGTTTATTTAACTTAACACACCAATAATTTACATATGGGATTTCTAATTGTTTGAAATAATGGAAAACAATCCACATATCCTTTAATAAAATCTCACAAACAACAATCATGGGGATGTATTGTGTTCCAATGTGGTTGTCAAAACAAAAGGAAAGGTGGTCAAAAAGTAGTTAGTTCACATCTACAACTTCTACAGAAAGATATTCAGATCCTCAATTATTTAATTTTATTCCTAAATTTTGAAATATTATTGGATAATTCATACCCCAAAGCTAATTGGATGGAAATGCAATATATATTTCTATTAAAATGAAAATGTTGATATTTATGTTGCATATATAAATGGTATATGATATTGCGGCTTCTAAAACCAAAACTTAGTGATGAATAGTTACAAGAATTTTGCCCCTTTTTGTAAGTACAATGGAGAAGGTAATTTCAACAAAAATAGATAAACTCAAAGACATGGATGGTTATACATACCGATCACTTTTAATACATCCTCCTCCAACATTTTAGGTTAAGATAGTAGCTTGATTGTTTGAGAGGCATGACGTATCTGAGCCCTCCATGTTCACTTCTTCTCTTGTTCACACTATTTTTCACCTTCACGTTTGTCTTCTCTTTACAAGGTCCTCACATTTCTTGAGCTCCTTCTTCCCCCTTACCCAATTTCCTCCAAACCCAATTTCCTCCAAGCATGATTCCTCCAAGAAACTCCTAGGAACCAAAATAAGATCCCCTTCCCAAGCATGAACTTGGGCTGCAAATAACAAAAAATCCCAAAAGACCCACCCAATGGGGCTTGCCACATGGCAACTCCAATCCCCAAGATTGAACTACCTATCTAACATTTGTATTAAATACTCTTGCATGACACATGGGCTTCTTACACTCCCACTTACACACTTCATGTCTTTATTTGCACTCAACCACCTCCTTACCAAACTCCCATTTAATTCTCTTACGCACCCACATGGGCCACTTAAAAAGCACTAACCATTCTTACATACCTACTTGTCCAACCTAAACCCCCCTATTCGCTTGAGTTACAAGAAATAACTCTCTTTTAAGTTCAAGCACTGAGTATCCTTAATTAATGGGTTTACAAAAGCTAAATATATTAAGATAAAAATATAGCCTTGAATTTATTATTGTATTCATATCAAAGAACTGTGGTTTAATCCATCATCCCAACATGTATAATATATCAACAATGCCTGATCAATAAAAGGGACTTTTATGAATAAGCTACCATTTCTAAGCTGATGCCACCGTCCGTGGTTAATACAATCCAAATTTGCTGTTTTTCATATGAGCCATAGCTGACTTCATCATCCATAGATGATGGCATCGCCTTATAGGAGTTATAACTTAAGTGTATATATATATTCACCCTTAGCCTTTAGTCCATTCCAAAAACAAGATTCGTCACATCCTCTGTTCTGCGCTTGAAAAATCAGCAGATTCTTCCCTGGAAACTTAAAGGATTTTAGGGTAAAGGAATGCCACCAAAAGAAGATAAGTCAACTTCAGGTCTTGGAGATTCAAGAATAGAGGAATATATATATATATATATATATATATTCACCCTTAACCTTTAGTCCATTCCAAAAACAAGATTTGTCACATCCTCTGTTCTGCGCTTGAAAAATCAGCAGATTCTTCCCTGGAAACTTAAAGGATTTTAGGGTAAAGGAATGTCACCAAAAGAAGATAAGTCAATTTTAGGTCTTGGAGATTCAAGAATGGAGGATTCACATCCGATGAAGTATACCAAGTCTTAAGGTTACCCAACTATGGCCTACTAGGGTTTTCTCTATCCTTCTTGACTCGACCCTCAACACCTTTCTCCACAAGAGTGCCTAAGCCAAGGGGGAGGTTAATAGGCCAATAAGTCGACCCCATGTAAATATCCCTTTGCCCTACCCCTTTCATTTATGTAGGATTATGTACTCTTTGTGGTTTGTTGTATTATTTCTTATTGTTTAAATATTTCCTTTATTGCTTTACATATTGTCTTGCCCATTGCTCTTACTTATTTCCATATTCACTTATTGCCTCACATATTTTCCTTTGATTGTTGGCTCTAGAAAGGCATTCTATCTTTATCTTATTTGGAGGCTGAGTTCATAGAGACCCCTTTCTAGGCATATACATTTTGGTGAACTTGATGTGAATCCTACCCTCCTAGTGGGACCGCCTTCATGTTTTCCATTTTTCTTATGTTCCTTTGAGTTTTAAGGATGGGGGACACGTTTCCATGATTGCAAAAAATTTCTTAGATTTTGGGGACGCCGAATGGACATCTAATAATCTATATATATAAAAATTAAGAAGTCATAAATATATAAATACATGTATGAATTTGACAATATTTCAAACACACACACATGTAAAGTAATAAAAAATATAAAGAATTATTAAAAATACATATAATTTTTTTTTCCAATTGGGGGACATTTGGATGCCCCCAATGTAAGGAGAAATGACAATGTCGGCCAAAAAATTATTTTTTGGGACACCTTCCCTCCTAATTCCCAATTGAAAAACCTAGCCCACCCTCCTTTGAGTCATGAAGAACTTAGGCAAATGGTACCTCCATCTTGACCTCGTGAATTAGATGCTACGAGGCTCATACCCTAACGGCATAACCCCAAGAAATTTTGTTGTTGGCACGCTAACTCCACACGAAAACAGTTTTGACCTTAGAATATTTGCAATACACTTTCATGTTAGGAAAGGACTTTGATCATGATGCAATAACATGTGAGAGATACCAAGACTTTTGCATCGCTCAACAAGTCAGTGATCCGGGGCCTAGGAGGTGACTCGGTGGACAACACTCTAATTGAGGATCTAGATATGTTATATGTGTATGTAGAAGCTATATTAGATAATATGCAAAGAATTGAGGGAGAGAGATAATAAAAATGGAACAATAAATATTTTGTTTATCTGTGCGTTTTGTACATGGCATACTGTCCCTTTCTGCGGACTAGTCGAAAGTGACCCTTTTAACCTATTTAATTCTCGTAGGCTAATTTTGGGCTCTGTTAAGGAAATAAATTTAATTAATTGAATGAGGTTGTCTAATAAAGCAATTTTATGGATGACTTTAATTTAATTAATTTAAAAAGGTGACTTAAGTGTTTTAAATAAGGCAAATATTATAAAGTCACTTTATAAAAGTGCTTTATTGAAATATTTTAAGCGGGAAATAAAATAGTGCCTTTGGGAATGTTCTAAGGGGAAAATATAAAAGGGAGTTTGGAAGCTCATTTGGAGATGCTTGATTGTATTTTCCTTGTGAAAAACTTGAAGCTTTCAGTGAGAGCAAATCCTCGGACGAAAACCCTAAAGGAATTGGTTTTGGTGGTGAGACATCTATTGTAGCCGATTTGCAGGTGGAATCACACAGGTGTCACATATGTTTCTGTTTGGTTTAGACTTCGGAGAGATTGAACATGGAAAGAGATATCATCTCCACAGAGGGTTCCCTTGAAGATTGATGCCCCAGGGGGAAGATTGTGTGTATGCAAAGAAGGGTCGATTTCCTTCAATAGCTCAACGCAACCCCTTCCCTCAAGTCGTAGAACTCCTATCATCAATGATTCACCCAAGGAGGCAAACGCTTCATCCCAGGAGGCCAGTGAACCATTCAGGGCAGATCGCAGCATTGTGAGCAGTTGCAACTCCAAACATCCATCCGACAATCTAGTGTCAGGTATGCGGGACTTTTCAGTGTGTGCATGCGACATGCATGTGAGAGATTTGGTGTGATATTGTATTGCATGTTAATGCATGTTAGTATATGTGTGGGAATTTGGTGTGATATTGTATTGCATGTTAATGCATGTTAGTATATTGTAATGCATGTGTGTGATTTGGGAGAATATTGTAGTGCATGATAGTGCATGTTGGATTTGAGCAATGGGTATTCGGATTTGTTGCTGCATGTAATGTTTATGCTCAATCCAATGGTCAATCTTTTAGAATAAATAAATAAAAAATCATAAATTCAGGGTCCCAATATTTATTTGTCAAGTCTCAATTGAGTTGGGATATTACACATACTCTTGAGAAAGATGTATGTCTATCTATTTCCTACTTTGATTGCTAACTAAAGCGTGTATACATATATTACAAGTCCAAGAAGGCATGGAGAACTGTTATGCAAGTTGAAATGTTTCCATATGTGACTCTTCATCCTTCGACAATTACGTGATGTGGTTGACAGGTGCGCGATATGATAACAGATGCTTTGACATAATGTGAGCCTTGAAAGTGCCATTGGGATGGCAAAAGGACTATATTGTTCGACATTTGAAGTGTAATGCTTGGAGTAGCTAGGTTTTTCACATTGTGAGTTGTTCTTTGCGGTTTGGCTTGAAGGTGTGTCAGAACTTGTTGAACCCTATGGTAGGTACCGCAAAAGGTTGGGTGCACGCATGGGTGGCGCTAGGTCCACTCTGCACAAATTGCATTGTGCCACTGCTAGAGTATGTGCGACATTTGTTGGAGACGAGATGATGATCTTGGAAGTATTGCAAGCATCTAGAGGTTACTCTGGTTTAGCGTAGATCATGGAAGTGGAACCGTAGTTATCGCAATTTGCGGGAATAGGCGTGGAGGTGTTCTTGGAACCGCTATTGGGAGTTCCTCCTGGATTAGTCGCCCCTCCTTGTAAAACAATAGTCCTGATTGCATAAGCTTAGCAAGGAGTGGAACCTTGGATTCTAGTTGAGACTTTGTGAACCGTTTTTGCTCGTTCTGAATGTTGAGTATGCATAGCTATATGGCACAATCTTCTTGGGAGTTGGCGCGTCATGGCTAGAGTGTGTAATCACTTATGGGATCTGATATCTACTATTGCCCACTAATACAACTATGTTGTGAGGATTGGCGTTATACACACACTTGCGACTATGTATTTATGGATGCCCAAGGAGTACATTAGGCATTGATTGGCACCACATTTCAAACTTGCTCCTCTTGTAAAGGATGGATGGAATATGAAAAACGACATTAGAGAGTGACGTGTATGCCTTTGGTGTTGTAGGACCCAAACCATCTCAATTTGTAAGACTATGGATGAGGCATGGTTGTCGGATTCAGTTGCTTGACGGTTGCTTTAGAGATGAGGTTCTTCATGCTACTCCCATCCATCACAAAATCTAGTGGCTACCCTTGCACTCACATATGTGAATGGAATAGGCATTCTACTTGAGCATCTTGCGCTATTGGTGTTGCTCGTGTGGTGGCCACTAAAACGTTTGGATCTATGTTATTGATTCCATCGTAGGGCTTGGCTCCATAATCTTCTGTTTCTGTCCGCGTAAGAAAACTCTTTTGAGCATGGCACTCTATGTTAGAGTGGTTGCTGCTTTTGTGCTTGTCTCACCATTTACCTATCTTAGACAGTGAGGACTTGTCTAAAGGTGTGTTCCTTGGAGCGAAATTTGTTCCCACTTGCCCTTCTGCTTGAACCCTTACTCCATGGTTGCCACATAGAGATAGGCTTATCCCATCATCTTAACCTTAGTCAACGTCGGTTTTGACTAAATGGATGGTCATAGGCCATTGCAATACTTAAGGACTCTATGCTGCTCTGACTTGAGCAAGCCCAATCTTGCATACAAGAAATGGTTGGCATCGATGTAGGCTTGCACTGACTAGTCATGTCCTTGCCGCCGCTGTTGCCACTGAATGTAGCGATCTTCATAGACATCTTCCGGATAGTATTTATCCTTGAAGGCTTCCAGTAATTTATCCTAGGCTGGGTTAGATATGTCCTCTGTTTGGTCTTTCTCCCACCAAAAATGTTCTTGCCGCTGACCCACCACTTATTGATAGGGGAAGGGACTTTCAAAAGTTAAATCTTGATTTTCTCTTCATCAGAAAAGTCATTTATAGAAAAATATGACCGGGACTGATCTAATCAGATGTCTACTGCATTTGCATTAGTTTTTCTCTCAAACACAAGAATGTCTAGATTTACTTGAAACTTGGGGGGACTCGACCACCAAAAGATTTACTTAATTTGTGAATCCATGGGACCACTCATTTGAGTACTTTAGCGAGTTGATTGAATATAAATGTCTTTTGCTCTTGAAGCACTTTCTAGGGGCTGTTGTTGATCATCTCTTGGATTGCATCTTGTGAGTCTTTCCCAATCTGAGCTTGCTATAAACGACATGAAAATTAGTCAAATAGGTCTTGTGGTTTAATGCCAAGCTTCTAATACTTAGACTTGGTTCAATGGACATGCACAAACAAGATGAATTGCTTTGATACCACTGATCTGGGCCCAAGAGGTGACTTGGTGGACAACACTCTAAATGAAGATCTATATTTTTTATATGCATATGTGGAAGCTATATTAGATAATATGCAAAGAATTGAGAGAGAAATAATAGAATTGGAATAGTAACTGTTTCATTTTGTGCCTTTTGTACATGACATATTCTTTATAAAATTGTATGGCTATCTATGTTCTACTATGATTGCTAACTAAAGCTATAAATTTGTATACACATATTACAAGTTCGAGAAGGCATGAATAATTGTTATGGAAGTTAAACCGTTTCCATGTGACTTCATATTTTGACGGTTACGTGACGTGGTTGACAGGTGCAAGGTATGTTGACAGATGCATTGGCATAATGTGAGCCTTGTTAGTGCTACTTGGAATGGCACATGGATTGTATTGTTCAATGTTTGAAGTGTAATGCTTGGAGCAGCTAGGTTCTACGTGGTGTGCATTGTCCTTTGTGGTTTGGCCAGAAGGTGTGTCAGACCTTGCTGAAGCCTATGGTAGGTATTGCAGAAGGTTGGGTGCACACATGGGTGGGGCCAGGGCTGCTCTGCACATATTACGCTACGCCATTGCTAGAGTGTGTGTGGCATCTGTTGGAAATGGGATGATAATATTGGAAGTACCTTGAACATCTGAAGGTTGCTCTGGTGTATTGTAGATCATGGAAGTGGAACTGCAGTTACCACAAGCTGCGAGAGTAGGTTGGCCTGTTGCTCTGGTGTATTTCAAAATTATTATTTAATTATTTTGACAGGGTTTGAAGACTTTCACTTGCGGAAGGCAAGATCTCGCTCTCCTATTTTTATGCTAATTTTCTTGCACTTGGCGAGTTGGGCGATTGGCTTAGAGAGCAATTTTTGGCCATTTCTATGCCCAAAAAGGTTCGCTGTATTTTTCTGGTATTTTTTGGACACTTGTGGCGATTTTTGGCAAGGGTTTGAAGTGGAAAAATGTTCAGAACAGCAACTGCATTTTTGGAATTAAATTAGAATTTTCAGCGATCAAAAAGTGGCATTTGAGCTTTAAAAATTTGGCCAAAAAGGTACTTGTTTTGTGCATTTAATTTTTTGATCATTTCTACAAGTATTCATTTAATTTTGGGACAAGTTATTGCCTGGAATTCATCTACAAAACCCTACTATTGTGGCATCTAGGGTTTTTAGGGCCTAACAAGGGTTTTTGAGCTTATTTTATAAACTAGGGTTTGCTGATTTCATTTTCAGAATTGTGGAATTTAGGGGAAAACCCCATTTGTATGAAATCGTCTCATTTCGGGACATTACAATTTATCACAAACTTTGTCAAAGTGTCAGAATCTAAAGAGGTACAAATTTAAGGTAAATGGCAAAAAAAGGTTCCCTTATAGACTTCTACAAGGGGTTCTCATACTTCAAATTGGTGACTCGCTAGGCGGTGACCTAAAACTACTTTTAGCTTTAACACTAATTCTTTATAGGAATCATCTTCACATAACAAAGATTGATTCTCTCAGATTTAATAATGGGATCAGTATGATCAACAATTTTCTGTCCATGTTTTCTTAATCCACCTTTTGTATAACCCATTTTCGAAGCAACTTCTAACCAACGCTTCTACTATGCTTCTCAAACTTGTCAAAATTAGGAGTAGCAATCACATCATGATAATGAGTAATATCATCAACATTCAAAGTTTGGGTATGTGGACTATCATTAACAATTTAAGTCATCAATAACATCTGATTCACCACCCTTTGAAGACATAGAAGAATCATCATTATAAGCATTATCAACAAAGTTGGGATCATCATCTTGGGAAGAATCATCAATCTTGTCATCTGAAGAAGAATTGTTGTACCATGCAAACTTGGTGATCATTCTTCAACTTAACAACTTACTTTCCGAGATTTATTTTGAGGTTGCTTAACTTTTGAATCTCTTTGTACTTTTCCAATGGCTCAATGTGACTATGTCGCTTGAAGTGTTCAATTATCTCATTCTTTTCTATCAATTGATGACAAAGTTTTGTGACCCCTTAAGAAATTCCATCATCGTAACTATCCTTATCATAATTCTCATTGTGTCAAAAACAAACTGAGTAGGACTTTGCAAGTTTCATAGGCTTCTTTTAAAATAGCAATTACTCATCCTTCTTAGCCAATTCCTCATGCCAATTCATGATAAAGCAAAGATAATTATATTATATCATCCTTTTTACCTAGTCATGTAAGCAAGTGGTCCATGAGGCTTTTGAAAATCAACATTTGAAGTACCTTGTTGGATTATTGACTAGATTTGGCATCATCTTTCTCCTTGTTCTTTGTATAGCATTTCCTTGACTGTTAGAGTAGTTTTTCAAGTGTCTTCCAAATATCTTTCGAATAATACAAATCTCAATGTGGGATCACAAAGTTATATACATGAAGACATAAATGTGGCCTTGCTCTATCCATCTTATGTATCCATTCCTCTTATTTCCTATGCGTCCTCAGATTTGTAAGATTGGTCAAAAAACAAACCCATTTTTTTTTTGCAAACATTCATTTTTTAACATCTTTTATCTACGAAATCCAATAGCTAGTTCCATAACTAGTACACATAATTAAATAAACACAATCATAAATGGTACATCAGAAATACAAGTCATTAATGTCATGTCAAAGTACAATACATCTTCTCATGATCCAAGGTACATAAGTAATCATTGGTTCGAAATTCTACATTAGCCCAATGGGCGAGATAGGTAAACATTTCATCAAGAGTAACCTCCACTGGTAAAATCTCTCTGCAACTCCATCCTTGTTGCTTAAACTCGGAACCCCAAGATGGAAGGGAGAGGGATCTCTATCGAATGTAGTCATACCCTGACCATGCCAACCATCAATGGAAGAAGCCTTGAAGGTATGCACATTGGGAATCAATACCACCAGGAATTGATGCTCACTCACACATTATGGATACATAGCCAAGCACAAACCTATCTAAGAGATACAATAATAAATGCAACATCCTATATGCAAGTTCTTCACACATTATGTCTATCACACCAAACAAAGCAACATTCACGATAACAGGTACATCATTTATAATGAATAGCATACCCACGCACATGAGTAACCATCACCATAAAAATACCGTAGTCGTGTATGCATCAATCAAGAGTAAACCATATCAGTCATAGTAATAGGTACAACTTTTATGATGAAGAACATACCCATATGAGTAACCCCTCGTCATAAAAATACCTCAGTCACATATACCATCAATAAACGATAGCATGCTCCAAAAGCACATCTAGCATCATATGAAAGTACAATTATCATCATGTGAAAGTACATGCATCAAGTTAGACAATTTCAAAAGCTAAAGGTACATGGCATCTCAGCGGCTGGCACAAAGCCCATTGAGATCACCTAGCAAGCTGGATACATTACCCTATAGGGAATTTGTCATAATGCCACATGAGTAAGTTGGTATTCAACCCTACTAGGGCATGACACTCCTCACAAAGTGCGCATCTCACTAATTTATGACTGTTCACAATTCCTAGTGGTACTCGATCTCACCCTGAAATCCAATATAGCTATGTAAAGCGAGTCGTGGGAAACCCAAATAGTGGTGATGACCTAGAAGTGAATAGGTAAGGAGGCCTATAGTGTTTGATAGACTAATGTACATCCTTGCCCTTTCCTTGCTCAATCCTACTAGCCATGTGATGTAAATTAGCTAGTTCATCTGAACTATGTCAAGTCCTACCCTATCATGTCTAAGTTGAGTGAGTTTCATGAACATGTGGTATTAGGCGATGCATTGTATGCCATTGGGATAACATAGTACATACATTATCTGATTACGACAAATAGATGACGTTTACAGCCTAATGCAAATAAGGATAACCTATGAAAAGGTGTATATTTGTTCTTGTGAGCATAAAAAGGAAGACAACCCACATTAGATCTAATTGCTGCTCTCATAAAACTAGGCATACAATCATACACATTTCCATTGACAATGAGATGCATTGATCTCGTTTTGACAAGCATGATGGTTTAGTAATTCAATAAAACTAATCACTTTTCCTCATCAAAAGGCTCATGTTTCCATTAGTTTTTATTATGGTTCATGTTTTGTAACCTTCATGTTTATTCCATTTTCTTATTTTCCTCTACATAAACTGATCATGTTCCCACAAATGCATTTTTGCTTTGTTTCCATTGACAAACTTAACCCAATATTTCCACTCGGTTCTCATGACGCTATGGGTGTCATGATTCCAATTTGTCTCAGTTTTCTAACACAGTTTTATTCAACAAAACTGTTCTCACATCCAAAATGGTTTTATGCATCATCCATAAGTTTTAAGCAAATACTTTTTGTGTCATAACGGCTTTTAGAGAAACCTAACTGTTTTAAAGGAACATAACCGTTTTATGTTTTCCATAATACATTCACTTTACAAGGACACGCTGCAACAAAAGGAGAGCCTGCCTCTTTACAACATACAAGAATAATGTACAACTGTTATGTATATGCCTATTTACACACACATATACGTGTATAAACATATATACAGATCAATACGAGTTTCCAATATAAATCATTCATAACAGATTTTATAAAAGGACTCCATACATCAATAACACTGAACTTCATTTGAGTCGGATTTTGAGTTTCATTACGAATCTGATTTCAAGTTTCAATGCAAACTCCGTTTCAAGTTTCAATGCAAATCTCATTTCAGGTTTCAATGTAAATTCCACAAGGTCATGTAAAGACCCAAAAAGGATTTTAAGCAAAAATAAATGATTTCTCCTTATGAACTCAAGCCAATCTGAAAAATTACTGAATGCTGCCCAAAAACTCAGCAAACCCTACCACCATGATCTCTTCAAACCCTTACACAAATGCTTCAAGAGATATTTAATGAAAAGCTATACTTGTGTACCTTTTTATGTATCATAAATTAATGTGTAGCTACTGGAAATGAGTGTAAAATTCTGTTAAATAAGTGCAGATACAGCTGTCCCTTTCCTTTGCAAATAGCATCCAAAACCTTTGATTATTCCTCAAAAAAATAGGCCAAAAGCCTTAATAAATCTCCAAGCGTCCAAATAACAAATTTAGCTTGATAAGATCACTGCAAATCTTCACACAAGTTGTCCAACTTCAAGGAAAATTAGGAATAAATTTTGAAAGTCAAAACCCCTGAAAATTGTTAACAACAAACCCTCCAAATCTGCAATTTAAATTGATCTCCCTGGGAAAATTATAGAAGTAAATCTGAATATTTTCCAAGCCTAAATAGGGTCCACAACTTCATGAATCAATTTGCCACACTAGGGAAAATTAAGGAATATTTTTCTGAATATAAAACCCTTCACATACCCTAAAGGGGTTCTCCAAATGATTCGCCCCATTAGATAAAATTATATAAATAATTTTATAATATTTTTCACACATTAATCAACCCAAAACACATCAACCATACCTCATAAGTAGTTCGCTCCACTAGAGAAAAATAACACAAAACCCTAAGAGAGGGTTTTAACCAACAACAACCTCCCAAAATGATGTTTTACAAACCCTTATGTAGATCGCCCAAGGAAAACCAACAATCTTTGATCTCGAGACAAATCGCCAATCTTTGATGACCTCCGAAACCCCCAAGATAGTTCGCTATAGTCCTCCAAGACAAATCGCTACAATTGCATGTTAGATAAAAACCTCAAACAACTCTTCAAGGAATTTAACAAGATTTCCACTCAATAGGTGGTGTTGATAGACATCGTTTGTAGAATCATTAGTAGAACTTGAAGGGTAACATTTTTCAAACATTTACCTTAAACAACCAAGCTTGACATACTTGATTATTAAGTCCAAATATCATATGCACATGATTTTCAAATGAGCTCTCATGCCTCTTAAATAACCTTCTCCAAGTGTAGCGCTCCACAAAAGAAAGAGAAGGTTAATATTTAAAAGCAACTTAAGTCTTATAAGCTAAGACTCATAAATTTCTCCCTTTAAGTGAAATAAACATAAAGTACCTTTTTCCAAAACATAACTTAAAATTAGAATCATAAAGTACCTTTCTTTTGAAACATCCTTTCACAAGTGGTGTATTAAGTTCCTTCTTCTTCTTTCACCTTTAGTTATTGGAACAATAATGAACTAAGGGTCCTCTAAATCCTTAGAGCAAGATTGGGGACATTACAGTCATGCTTATGACAGTTTTCACATAACATGTTTAGAACTGATTTCACGTACCCAGTTTATATCATGTTTGGGATTGTTTCACATGTCATGTTGGTAACCGTTTTCATATATATTGAAATATCCTTTTCTAAACAAATATGAATTTTGAATTTTTTTCTGTTAGGATATTAAATAAAATGTTATAAAATATGAGATGATAATGCACAGAAAACTGATTACCAAAAACAAGGTGAATCTTATTTTAATTCTGAATGATACAAAAGCATGATCAATTCTGAATATCATTTTATTTTCTTAAAAAAGAAACTACAAATTCTAATCTGCGATTTTTCGTTGGTCAGCTGGTATGATTTCTGGTGGGGTACAACAAACCCTCAAAACCCCGAACGTAGCAGGTGCCACACTCAATAGGTTGTACGACAAGGAAATAAGGTGACACCAGCTGTTTATGATGAAAGTTCAGCAGTGTATTTGCCCAAGAGGATGACGCAGCCCATAGAAGGGGGATGCCAACATTCAAACCCTGTAATTCTGTAACCCTAGTGAGCAAAAGAAACAAATCTGCAGTATGACAGCTGGATATGATGCCAAAAGTGTGGTGCTGTGATACTGCAGCACTGAAGGTGCTGATAAATTTGATTTTTAATTGCTCTAACCCTTTTTCACAAAACCCCTGGAGGCGGATTATGGCTTCCAACCCATACACTTCTGAAAATAACTTGATAATCGCCCAAACGTGATCTCTATTTGACATCACCAATGATGGGATGGGAGGGTTTTCATCCTCTAATCCCCAATAGAAACCTGGAGGGTTTTCATCCTTTAGATTTGAATGCAATGGAGGGTTTTCGTCTTCAAATGCAAAAGTTGAAAGCAAATACCCAAATTCAAAATAGATGTAATAAACAAGATGATCCCAAATGACCACTAGGGCCCTCTTTTATAACTTTTTCTATCCCTTTTTCCCAAGTTGGCCTCTTACTTTAATAAAGTACACTTTTATTTTTACTTTTCCTTTCTCTTTTATTTCTAATAATAATAAAGTAATATTAAGATGTCGCTTTTTAATAAAATAAAAAGTAAGTCACTTAGACAATTTAAAATATTAACTTTATGATTTTTCACTTTATTGGAAAAATGGGACATGACAGTCCGCCCTTCCCAAAGATTGCTTGTCTTCAACCAATACCTGAACCATCCTGCAAATAACCGGATCTCAAACCATTTTTTTTGATTCTCGTCCAAATGTGAACACCTGAAGTTGCTTTGTTTGTAGATTTTCAATTCCCTGTAAAGCTTTCTTAGCTGTGCCCAAATCTATATCTGCAACTTCTATCTTTCTTGGAAACTTTTCTTCATGGAGAATGATCTCCTCATTCCGCTTCTGCTGCACTACTTTGATGTGATCTTCATATAAATCGTTGTTTGCATTAAGAGTGAATGCTTCCGAAGTCTTGGCTATTTCTTCAATTGCCTCTATGCATGCCATTTCAACATCATGACATTGGTTGTTTGTGATCAAATCAGCATGCAGTTTAGTTATAATGAGCTTCCTAACAGCCTATTGAACCTTGTTAATTTACTCAATCTTTGCTGCAAAATTAGAGGGAATAATTGACTTTCTCAATTTTTGCTTCAAATTTTCTAATCTCTGTTGCAAAGTTTGTGAGGCTACTTTTGAATAAGTTCCTTTGTCTGTTTTGCTGTTATTTTTGTTGGTATGTATGGCCTCAACTTTCTTTTACACTGATCAATCACATTTTTAGCTAGTGCATGGATTGTTGCTGATATTTCTCACACAACCTTTCTCATATTATCCAATAAAACTGATAGGAGTGGTTGAGAATTATTGTCACTGTCATTCAAAATCCAAGACATAATTGCTTGCTTTGAGGTAATAATATTGTCTATATGACTCTTACTAATAATAGTAAATAAATGTTGAAATATTTTAAGAATAAGATAATTACAACCAAGATCTATCATCAAAACACAAGATTTGACTTTTGCAACTATTTCTAAAATCTTAACCCTCTTCGCAAAATAAGGATTTTTGATTTCATCCATACCTTGAAAACTTTTCACAATCAATTGAAATATCTCCCTCATTGCGTCTTCACGGTATGGGACTTCAGGTGCTATTATTCAGGCAATTTCTCTAATGCAAATGATAACCATAAGCCTTACATCTTTTTCTTGATGTCTTAGAAGTTCTAGCTTTCCCAAAAAAATAATTAATGGAGTGATAGCAAGATTCATTGTACTAGATGGTCATTGTTCCACCATAGACAAGCAATTTTCCACTTCCTCCAAAATGTTGAGGAGTGTACCCTTAGATTGAGGTGGATGCTTGAGGCTTTATCTTGCTTGGTAAAGATTTTTCTCTACATCTTTTCCTATGAGCATCTCATAATCTTTATGAATTGGTTTGAAAAGATGTTCGATAGATTTTTCCACTGATCCACTAGTTGATCCACGGGCGAGTAAGATCAATGTTATGGTACCATTGAAATATTCATTTCTAAACAAATATGAATTTCTGAATTTTTTTATGTTGCAATATTAAATGAAATGTTATAAAATATGAGATGATGATGGACAAAAAACTAATTATCTGAAACAAGGCGAATATTTTTTTAATTGAGAATGATACAAAAGCATGATCAATTCTGAATATCACTTTATTTTCTAAAAAAAACTACAAACCTTGATCTGCGATTTTTCCTTGTTCATGGTGGGGTATAACAAACCCTCAAAACCCTTAATGTAGCAGGTGCCACACGCAAAAGGGTGTACAACAAGAAAATAAGGCGACACCAGCTATTTGTGATGAAAATTCAACAGTATATTCGCATTAGAGGATGACGCAGCCCATATAGGGGTAACGCCAACATTTAAACCCTCTAATTTGTAACCCTAGTGAGCAAAAGCAACAAATCTGTTGTACAATAGCTGAATATGATGCCAAAAGTTTGGTGATGTGATACGACAACCCTTAAGGTGTTGATAAATCTGATTTTTAATTGCTCTAACCTTTGTTCGCAAAACCCTTGAAGTGGATTAAGTCTTCCAACACATACACCTGAAAATAACATGATAATCGCCCAAATGTGATTTTTGTTTCAAATTATCATTGATGGGATGGGAGGATTTTCGGCTTCTAATCCACAATAGAAACCTGGAGGGTTTTCGTCATCTAGATCTAAATGCAATGGAGAGTTTTTGTCCTCAAATGTAGAAGTTGGAAGCAAATGCCCAAACTTAAAATAGATGTAATAAACAAGATGATCCCAAATGACCCCCAAGGTCCTCTTTTATAACTTTTTTTGTCCCTTTTTTCCAAGTTGGCCTCTTACATTACTTTAATAAAGTACACTTTTAATTTTACTTTTTCCTTTTCTTTTATTTCTAATAATAATGAAGTAATATTAAGTTGTCACTTTTTAATAAAATAAAAAATAAGTCACTTAGCTTAAAATATTAACTTTATTATTTTTCACTTTATGGGAAAAAGGGGACATGATAGTCTGCCCTTCCCAAAGATTGCTTGTCTTCAAGCAGTCCCTGAACCATCTTGCAAATACTCAGATCCTAAACCATTTTTTTTGATTCTCGTCCAAATGTGAACACTTGAAGTTGCTTTGTTTGTTGATCTTCAATTCCCTGTAAAACTTTCTTAGTTGTGCCCAAATCTATATCTACAATTTCTAGCTTTCTTGGAAATTTTTTTCATGGAGAATGATCTCGTCATTCCGCTTCTGTTGCACTACTCTGATGGGATCTTCATATAAATCGTTGTTTGCATTAAGAGTGAATGCTTCTGAAGTCTTGGCTATTTCTTCAATTGCCTCTATGCATGCCATTTTAGCATCATGACATTGATTGTTTGTGATCAAATCAGCATGCAATTTAGTTATAATTGGTTTCCTAACAGCCTAATGAACCTTTTTAATTTACTCAATTTCTGCTGCAAAATTAGAGGGAATAATTGACTTTCTCAAATTTTGCTACAAATTTTCTAATCTCTGTTGCAAAGTTTTGTGAGGCTACTTTTGAATAAGTTCCTTTGTTTGTTTTGTTGTTATTTTTGTTGGTATGTATGGCCTCAACTTTCCTTCACACTGATCAATCACATTTTTAGCTGGTGCATGTGGTGTTGGTGATATTTCCCACACATCCTTTCTCATATTATCCAATAAAACTGATAGGAGTGGTTGAGAAATATTGTCATTGTCATTCAAAATCCAAGACATAATTGCTTGCTTTGAGGTAATAATATTGTCTGTATGACTCTTACTAATAATAGTAAAGAAATGTCGAAATATTTTAAGAAGCAGGGCATCACAACCAAGATTTGACTTTTGCAACCATTTCTAAAATCTTAACCCTCTTAGCAAAATAAGGACTTTGATTTCATCCATACCTTGAAAACTTTCCACAATCAACTGAAATATCTCCCTCATTGTGTCTTCACGGTATGAGACTTCAGATGCTATTATTCGGGTAATTTCGCTAATGCAAGTGATAATCATAAGCCTTACGTCTTTGTCTTGATAGTTCTAGCTTTCCCAAAGAAATAATTAATGGAGACATAATATGATTCATTGTACCAAATAGTGATTGTTCCACCATAGATAAGCAATTTTTCACTTCTTCCAAAATGCTAAGTGTACCCTTAGTTTGAGGTGGATGCTTGAGGCTTTTCTTTGCTTGGTAAAGATTCTTCTCCACATCCTTTCCTATGAGCATCTCATAATCTTTATGAATTGGTTTCAAAAGATGTTCCATGGATTTTTCCTCCGATCCATAGGTGGCAAGATCAATGATCTGATACCTCTGAAATATCCCTTTCTAAACTTATATGAATTCTGAATTTTTTAATGTCGGGATATTAAATGAAATGTTATAAAATATGAGATGATAATTCACATAAAACTAATTATCGGAAACAAGGCGAATCTTATTTTAACTCGGAGTGATACAAAAGCATGATCAATCTTGATTATCATTTTATTTTCTAAAAAAAACCTACAAACCCCGATCTGTGATTTTTAGTTGTTCAACTGGGATGATTTTTGGCAGGTTACATGAGACCCTCAAAACCTTGAACATAGCAGGGTTTACGGCAAGGAAATAAGGCGACGCTAGTTGTTTGAGATGGAAGTTCAGCAGTATATTTGCCCAAGAGGATGACATAGCACATAGAGGGGTGACACCAACATTCAAACCCTGTAATTCTGTAACCCTAGTGAGCAAAAGCAATAAATATGTAGTACAACAGCGGAATATGATGCCAACAGTGTGGCGTTGTGATACGGCATCCCTGAAGGTGTTGATAAATCTGATTTTTAATTGCTCTAACCTTTGTTCACAAAACCCTAGAGGCAGATTATGGCTTTCAACCTATACACATTTGAAAATACCCTGATAATCGCCCAAATGTGATTTTTGTTTGAATTCACCAATGATGGGATGGGAGGGTTTCTGTCCTCTAATCTCCAATAGAAACTTAAAGGGTTTTCGTCCTTCAGATTTGAATGCAATGGAGGGCTTTCGTCCTCAAATGCAAAAGTTGGAAGTAAATTTCCAAACCCAAAATAGATGAAATAAACAAGATAATCCCAAATGACCCCCAAGGCCCTCTTTTATAACTTTTTGTCCCTTTTTCTCAAGTTAGTCTTTTTACTTTAATAAAACACACTTTTATTTTTACTTTTCATTTTTATTTTATTTCTAATAATAATAAAGTAATATTAAGTTGTTATTTTTAATAAAATAAAAAGTAAGTCACTTAGACAATTTAAAATATTAACTTTATTATTTTTCACTTTATGGGAAAAAAGGGACATGACAGTCCTTTCTTCCCAAAGATTGCTTGTCCTCATGCAATGCCTAAACAATCCTGCAAATACCCGAATCTCAAACCATTCTTTCTGATTCCTGTCCAAATGTGAACACTTGAAGTTGCTTTCCCTGTTGATCTTCAATTCTTTATAAATTTTTTTTAGTTGTGCCCAGATCTATATCTGCAACTTCTATCTTTCTTGAAAACTTTTCTTCATGGAGAATGATCTCTTCATTCCGTTTCTATTGCACTACTCTAATTTGATTTTCATATAAATCGTTGTTTGCATTAAGAGTTAATGCTTTTGAAGTCTTGGCTATTTCTTCAATTGCCTTTATGCATGCCATTTCAACATCATGACATTCGCTGTTTGTGATCAAATCAGCATGCAGTTTAGTTATAATCAGCTTCCTAACAGTGCAATGACCCCTGTTAACTTCCTTAATTTCTGCTGCAAAATTAGAGGGAATAGTTGACTTTCTCAATTTTTGCTGCAAATTTTCTAATCTCTACTGCAAAGTTTTGTGAGTTTGATTTTGAATAAGTTTCGTTGTTTGTTTCGCTGTCATTTTTGTTGGTATGTATGGCCTCAACTTTCCTTCACATTGATCAATCACATTTTTAGCTGGTGCATGTGGTGTTGGTGAGATTTCCCACACATCCTTTCTCATATTATCCAATAAAACTGATAGGAGTCGCTGAGAAATATTGTCACTCTCATTTAGAATCAAAGACATAATTGTTTGCATTGAGATAATAATATCGTATGTATGATTCTTACTAACAGTAGTAAATAAATGTTGAAATAAAAAGTAATTCACCTAGACAACTTAAACTATTAACTTTATTATTTTTCACTTCATGGGAAAAAGGGAACATGACATATTAAGTATATTTTTAATTTTATTTTTCCCTTTTTTTAATTTCTACTAATAATAAAGTAATTTAAAGTTGTCACTTTTTAATAAAATAAAAAGTCAATCACACAACTTAAAATATTAACTTTATTACTTTTCACTTTAGAAAAAGGGGACATGACATATATCATGTTCATAACTCATAACATGTTCATGCTTGTTTTCACAAGTATCAAGCTTGTTCATATCTGTTTAGAACTGTTTTTTATAGGATGTTATAAATTATAACTGTTTACTACATATGTTCATAACTGTTTTGACATATGTTCATAACTGTTTTCCACATGTCCATAACTCATAATATATATGCATATGTAGGTACTTATGAGTATTTACCTTTGTATCCTCACACACACATGCTCACGCATGCATGCGCACACACATGCACAAACACAGATATGCACATATTCACAAATGAATGCTACCTTGTGACTGTTTACAAAAAGTACTTCAGAGTTTCATGTAGGACATCATCTTAATACCGCTGCACCCATTCTAAACCTCAAACATCATGAGAATGAACAATAAGATTTCTAATTTATACTAGGCCATACTGTTTTGAGGAAACATTGCTAATCAACCCTCCCCATACTCCATTACAACAAGGTAATATTTCTGTTTTGACCCAGAATAATTTATGCACATTATCACAGTTTTTGAAGCAGCTATACCTCCTTACAAAATCAGTCTCTTGACCCCAATTTTAGGGCCTTGATAAGATATCCAAACAACACATTGGACAAAGGTAGTTAACTGGAACTGAATAGGAATGTACCTTTCTACATGAGTAGGTCAATAGCCTATGTGATCTTGAATACATCTCTTCAAACGTGTGACAAGAAAGCTCTTGGCTAGATTAAGAGGCTGAAATCCACTCATTCACCCAATTATAAAAATGGTTTTACAAACTCAGATATACATCCACAATAGACTCGGGGTTACTCAAGATATCAAGTAATGCTATCATGGCTGCTTGGAGACCATTATATATATATATCAGCAGAGCTTTCTGTTTATGCAGCCGTATTCTATTGGAAAAGATCCAAAAATTTTACTCTTAACCAGCATTTAACCATTTCAATATGCTTTTTCACATAATATTTCAAATACCTACAGTTTCAGATGCTTATCTCTTAAAGGAATCGATACCTTCTTATATGCATAAACAAATCAGACCCATATAGGGCTTAAACCTCACAGCTAAAAATTACACCAAACCTCACATTTACCATAACAATGATCTCATTCATCATGACAGAAAAATAGACATGAGAAAAGTGAACTTGGGATATAGGCGGTTTGCTTTCAGCTGTAGCTCTATCCTAGAGGTTGTATGGCCATAAACACTTGCATGGACCTCTATATCGATCTTATGTGTGTCCCTTCTAAACAACGTTGCAAAGCATTTAAAGCCCTCCAAATTACCCCCTTCTTCATCTAATATAGATCAAAGGCGAGAATAGGAACGCCTATCATGCAACTCTTTTTCTTCCAGAACTGTGATTTCCATCAACAAAAATATAAAAACTGCATGTTTGATCTAGGGTTTTTACACTTACCGAAAATAGATAACATAATACTCTTTTTCTTCAAGTTTATCCACACAAAAAAACTAGGTTTAGGGTTGTTTACATATGCCATGTTTTTCCACCATATCCACAATATCAAACTCGAATGGTCAAAAATAATCTTAATATCATAATTCCTTGTAATGTCCCCATTTCCGGTTCACAAGTAAACATGTATTGAAGACCGTTATTCTACTTTTCCCCATAGACTAAGGGTTAACTTTTGGGGATTTTATTTTATTAATTGATTAAGATTGCCCAAATAGTAATTTTGATCATTTGACCATATAAGACAATTTTAGTTAGTTAACAGAATAATATAAAAAAATGGTTTTCACCACTAAAGCATTCTATAAAAGTAGTTTTAACCACTAGTGCATTTGAGAGTTCGAATATTATTTGGAGAAGGTATTTTATTTAATTGTTTGCCCAAAAGTGATTTAATCACTCTTGTAAATTAGGTAAATTAATTAATTATTTAATAAATTTTTACTTTATAGTAAGTTTAATTACTTATTCTATTTTGGAAATTAATTTAATATTATAAGTGAGAAAAAGAGTGAGTGTCGGTTTGGAGGAAAAATAAAAGAACAGATATTTTGAAAAGTGGTTAAGTGATTTTATAAAAATATTTTGCCTCCAAAATTGCTTCGTCCCAGTTTGGAAACTATATATGGACATGAAGGCTTCTATTTTGAATATGCTAATTGATATATTGAATCTTCAATTTTGAAGCAAGATTGGATGTGAATGTCCAAGGTTGATGTTACTAATTGAAGAGTGATTTCACCCGGAAATCACATTGAAAGCATTTTGCTCTTTTGTAGGTTGCTGATTTGAACAAGTATTTACAATTTTTTGCATTTTTAGGTCTACTTTTGGAAGGCAAGTGAGTAAAGACCTCAGATCTGAAGCGAGTGATCAGATTGAAGACATGTGTGAGGGCTCTAGAGTGGAGTGAACCCCTCTAGGAGAGTGATGTCACTCTCCCTAAGGGTGATGTCACCTTTGGGAGTGCATTTTTTGTTTTTTGTGGACGTTTTGTGCTTAAAAGATTCTACAATAAAGATCATTGGATTCCTCCTATTTTTGTGGTCGTTTTGGTATATCATTTGTGTTGATTGGCCGAGTATTTTTGGAGCAATTAATTTTATAAGTTTCCACTATATTTAGCCTATAAAAATTCCAGAATTGATGAGTGGCAAAACTAATTGGAGTTGTTTAAGGGTAGAAAAAATATTTTTTACCAAATTGCTGATCTACGGCAGTGATCTAGTCTTTTCGGCAATTTATTCAGATTTTGGCCTTTTAATATTGTGTCTTTTCAGTTTGCAAAGAAGTGGGATTTGTGGATTTTCTGTACGTTTTTCTTTGGTCTTATAAGGGGACATTACAGTGGTATTAAAGCACTGATTTAGTGCACTTGTGAAATCTTATGCATGTAGATTTGGATGCAAGCAGAGAAAAAGATTTTGTGTTATTAGAAAAGAGGAAAAGCCATAGGTGATCAAGGGTATACTTCAGAGCAAGTAAAATTTTTGTAGGATTTGATCAAGAAGAGCCAAAGTGATCTTCAACATACCTTGAATGTGCATTTTGCAGCCATGTTGAAGACTACACTAGATCCAAGCAAGAGCCATCACCTCAATGGAGAATGAAGCTCAAATAGCGGTGAGAGGGTTTCTACCAACCCCCCTCACAAGTTTTTCAAGGGCACATTTCTGTAGAAAGAACCAGTTGTTGAGGATGAGCCACTGACGTGTAATCCACTTGATACAAGTCAAAGCGAATATGCAATTCTGAGCTATGCTACTCAAGGACTTTTGACTTTCCGTGAGTATTGTGAGATGAAGGATGGGTCAAGATACAGAGGACTGAGCATGCAGCTCCGTAAAGACTTACAACAAAGGTTGGGTAAGGTTTCTCTTCCTATTTTTGATGGTACTGATAAACTTACAGTGAGATCATGGTTGCAGAAATTGGAGACCTATTTTTCACTCAACCTCATTTTTGAGGATGAAGCTCTCAAGTTTAGCACACTTCACTTGGAGGGTATTGCTCATGAGTGGTGGTTTCATGGCATGATCACACGAGGCCATGGATCTATTACTACCTTGAAAGAATTCAGCAAGAGGGTAATGGAGATATTTGATAGAAGAGATCCAGAGATCCACTTTTGTGAGTTGGCACAACTCAAACAAAATCATGATATTGAGAGGTATGTTGCTGATTTTCAAAAGATTTTAGTCATATTACCGGATGTAAGTGAAAGAAGGTTGGTTGTTCTCTTTATTGAGGGTTTGATTGAGCCTTTGAGAGGTTTGGTAAAAGCTTTTAACCCTTTTTCTTTGCAAAATGCAATTACTAAAGCTTTGGATCTAGAGTGTTCAGCTTACAAGGGCAATATGTGGCCAAAAGGACAGCAAGGGGCAGCCACTCATTCGTTGCCAAATGTGACAAATACCGGGCAGCCAAGGTCTGATTTTAGTGGGCAGCCAAAATCACCTAGTGAGCCACCAAAGAAGCCTTTTCAGCCTTATGTTCCACCACATAAGGCGCTGCCCTATAGCAGCAACATGAAGGATTCAAGAGATGACTTGAGGAGAGGTTTGTGCTACACTTGCAAAGATCCATGGATTAAAGGCCATTGTTGCATGGGCAAAAAACAAGTCCATTACATTGAGGTAATTGATGATGATTTATATTTTGATGTTTTTAATATTAATGTTGAGCAAAATAAAAATGTTGATGAGCATGTGCATGAGGACACAAACGAAGTGGGCAGCACACTTGCTTCTGTTTCAGAAGCTCCCAAGTATCATGCATTCAAGGTAAAAGGCACATTGATAGAACAAAGAGTGACTACTTTGGTTGATAGTGGAGCCACTCATAACTTCATTGATGAGGGCGTGGTTAAGAAGATGCAATTGGAAACCACAGATTGCAAGGGCTTCAATGTGATTGTGGCGGATGGTTTCACTATTTCTTGTTCCAAGAAGATTCAACAACTTCCACTCACTCTTGAGAAGCACAAGGTAATTGATGATTTTTATGTTCTTGGCATTGGTGAGATTGATGTTGTGTTGGGTGTTCAATAGTTGCATTCATTAGGTGAATTCACTCAAAATTATAAAACTATGGAGCTAAAGTTCTTCAAAGAAGGCAAGGAAGTGGTCTTCAAGGGTCTACCAAATGGTGCTCCACAAGAACTTTCCATGAAGAGGATGGAAAAAGCTTTTAGGAGAGGTCAGATCGCATGGGCATCAAGCTGCCTTATCACAGTTAAAATTAAAAAAAACAGAACAACTCCCTTCATGGTTAGTTACAAGCTATTTTAGACAAACATGTTCATGTTTTTAATGATTTGCCTTATGGGTTGTCACTGGATATAGGTTTTGAGCATAACATTGAGCTAAACGTGGGTGCCAAACCGGTTATTGTCACTCCATACTATCATCCAAGAGCATTCAAAGAAGAAATTGAAAAGACCATCAAAGAGTTACCTAACATGGGACACATAAGGCCTACCTCAAGTCCCTTTATTTCTTCAGTTGTTCTAGTGAAGAAAAATGATGGCACTATGAGGATGTGCATTGATTACAGGTTGTTGAATAAGAAGACCATCAAGAATAGGTATCCAATACCTAGGATTGATGAATTGATTGATGAGTTGCATGATGCCACTTACTTTTGCAAAATTGATTTGAGATTTGGTTATCACCAAATCAAGGTAAAGAAGAGGATGTTCATTCCGCTTTTAAATGTCATTTTGGGCATTTTGAGTTTTTGGTTATGCCCTTTGAATTGATCAATGCTCTAGATACTTTTTAGTCATGTATGAACAACATATTTACCAAATATCTAAGAAAGTTTGTGCTAGTTTTCTTTAATGACATTCTTGTGTATAGCAAAATTTTGGCGGAGCACTTGAAACACTTGGATTTGGTTTTGGGCACTTTGGGGCAGCATTCTTTCTTTGCAAAAAAATCCAAGTGTGAGTTTGGTTTGACAAAATTTTTGTATTTGGGGCATGTCATAAATGCTCAAGGTGTGTAAGTTGATAAACAAAAAATTGAAGCAATCATGGATTGGCTTACTCTCACTACACACACAATTGAGAGGGTTTTGTGGTCTTTGTAACTACTATATAAAATTTGTGAAAGGTTTCTCACAACTTGCTGCCCCCTTGATTGATTTAACTAAGAAAAGGGCCTTCAAATAGTCCAAAACAACTCCAATAACATTTGAAAAACTCAAGGAGGTAATGTGTTTGAATGTGATGCATCAGGAGAAAGAATAAGGGTTGTCCTAATGCAAAATAAACACCCTATTACTTTTGAGAATAGGACACTCAAAGATTCTAAAAAAGGGTATTCAATTTATGACAAATAGATGTTGGCAATCATGCATGCTTTGAATAAAAAATTTAGACAATATTGGGTTTGTGACAAATTTGTGATGAAATTTGATCATAAAAATTCGAGGTTTTTTCTCAGTAAAAAAGAATTGAATGACCGACAACAAAAGTGGGTAAGCAAAGTGCAAGCTTATGATTTTGACATTGAATATGTGAAAGGTAAAAGCAATGTGGTAGTAGATGCACTATCAAGGAAGCCAAACGGTTATGTGGAAGAGAATGATCAACCATGTTTGGAATTGCTTGAGGGCAAACAATTTTGGGAAGGGAGGACTGTAATGTCCCCATTTTCAGTTCACAAGTAAACATGGATTGAAGACTGTTAGTCTACTTTTTCATAGATTAAGGGTTAACTTTTGAGGATTTTTTTTTATTAATTGATTAAGATTGCCCGAATAGTGATTTTGATAATTTGACCATATAAAACAATTTTAGTTAGTAGAATATTATTAAAAAGTGGTTTTAACCACTAAAACATTCTATAAAAGTGGTTTTAACCACTATTGCACTTGAGAGTTCGAATAATATTTGGAGAAGGTATTTTAATTAATTGTTTGCCCAAAAATGATTTAATCACTCTTGTAAATTGGGTAAATTAATTAATTATTTATTAAATTATTGCCTTAGAGTAATTATAATTACTAATTCTATTTTGGCAATTAATTTAATATTATAGGTAGGAAAAATAGTAAATGTCGGTTTTGAGGGAAAATAAAAAAAGAAAAAATATTTTGAAAAATGGTTAAGTGATTTAAAAAAACATTTTGCCTCCAAAAGTGGTTCACCCCACTTTGAAGACTATATATGGACATGAGGACTTCTATTTTGGATATGCTAATTTGATATATTGAATCTTCATTTTTGAAGGATTGGGATGTGAATGCCCAAGGTTGTTATTGATTGAAGAGTGATTTCACTCTGAAATCACATTGAAGACATTCTGATTTTTTGTAGGTTGCTGATTTGAACAAGTATTTTCTTTTATTGCATTTTTAGGGTTTATTTTTGGAAGGCAAGTGATCAAAGACATCAGATCTGAAGAGAGTGATCAAATTGAAGACATTTGTGTGTAATGTTTCCAAAAAGGATGGTTAGTTGAAAATTAAAAATATTTATAAACCCCACTTCAAATTAGAATTTTTTTGATTTAATTGCAGCAAACCCTAGCCGCCAACAACCCTTCATATGTACATTAAAATAGCTTAATATTATGCTGAACCCTAATCAGTTAGTCGCTGGTCAAAACATGAAAAGATCCTAGGCGTCCTTTGCTGTAAAATAAATTTGAAAATTGTAGATGTTTTTTATGCCAAAGATCTTATCAAACTTTTGATAAATTGCATAAAATATGTTTGTAATAAAGTCGTATTTTTTTATGAATTTTCTGAATATTTTAGATGGCTAAAAAGCACCAAAACTCAAATTGCCAAGCTGAAAAAATATGAAAAAATTACAAAATTAAATTCAAGATATTTTATCCTTCGTAAGAGGTCCAAACCTCTCCCAAACCAAATCACCACTATGTAAAATAATGTGAATAATTTCAGAATTGCCCTAAGGGCACAAAAAACACCAAAAGAATGAGATTTCACTCTCCAATCAAGTCGCCACTCTCCCAATAGCAAGGTGCCAACCTGAAAATAACCAATTGGTGTCTAAAACACTCTTTAATAATTAGTTGATTTCAATGGTAACCTCTGAATGAAGTTAGCTCAAAGAAGGATGAGGGTTTCCGTCCTCTAACTTCATTTGCTTGAAGGGTTTCATCTTCAAAGCAATTGGCTTAGCATTTGCATGTTGATAGACCCAATTTTCAATATTCAAAACATGACATGCCCTTTCCAAATGATTCTTCTTTCCTTTTTGTAGCCTTCCAAGTGTGGTGCCCAAAAAGAGGAAGGGAGGAAAACTTAAAATGTTTTGAAAGACCTTTCCTTATGATCTTTTCTTAAAATCACTTAAGCCTTCATGACCCTTAAAGGTCTCCTCTTTAAGTGAAATAAGAAACATAAAGTACTTTTCAGAAAGGTATTTTTATAAATATTCAAATAAAACATTCAATACTCATTTCCCTTTATACTTGCCCCTTATCCCCTGAGAATATTTTAAGGCTAAGGGTTTTCTAATATGTCCCTATCAAAAGAGAGACATGACACTTCTTGTCCAAAATTGCTTGTCCTCAAGCAATAGAAGTAGCCAAAGTTTTATCTCCACCATGGGTTTTGTGTCAAACTCGAACCTAGACCCTTACCAGTGGAAAGACCCCTCTTGATGATGCCTTCTACAGCTGCAGATGAAGTTCTCTTGTTGCTTAAGCAAGCTGAAAATGAAAGACCAACAGGTCCTCATATTGTTACTTTTTACTCTTGAGTCCAAGTGTTCACAAGTTGCCCATAAGATGCTGAAAACAAGGAAATCTTCAATGTTGGCATCACAAGGGTGGCTGGAAAATGGTATTCCAGCTAGGTAGTCTTCAAGTATTAGGGCCTTGATTGCCCTTGTATCGACACCTGCACATGAAGCAAACACATTAGTAAAAAAAAATCATCTTCCCCCTCTCTTTTGTATTTTTGGCAATGCTTTCCTTAAGGAGTATGGCTGCAAACTCTTTATTGCTAGGTATGGCGCAACCCCTAGCATTCTCGTTATCCACCCATCCAATGATTTTTCTTTTTACTACCTTGCTGCCCCAAGCATATTCCATTTTATTCAACTCATAACGACTGCATATGCTCTTGATTTTACCCTTCAAACTCTCCAATTTGAATCTCTGAAGGGATGGAAACTCGTGTGGAAGTGTTAATTCCACTCTTGACCGATAAATTCATTTGTTTCTTTGTATTGGAGTGAACCAACACCTTTACCAACCATTTATTTTGATTTTCAATAACCTTGCAATTCTTTATTGAAACAAATCTATCCATCACCAAAGTGTTGTCCAACAACTCCTTAATGTCTATACCACATAAAAGAGACACCGTGGACGTAAAAAATAAATCAGAATTAGAAAATATCAAAGAGCTGCTCTCTATATGTACCTTGATGATCTTGAAAGCATATGTTGGGTTCCCCAAGCGTGGAAGTTGCCTACCTTGGAGGAGTGAAGCAACAATTGGAACCTTGTTCCCAAAGGAAAACTTACATTTCCTTGCAATATTAGATTTTGTAGAGTGTTGTTCATTGCCATTTTTTACCTTGTTCCATGTGCACATATTCAGCTGAAGTGGCTCATCTATCCCCTCATTACTACCATCACCAAGTGTCCTCTTGGTTTCAAACCTTGGGGTGTTTTTAACCAGCTGAATTGACACCTTATTTTGCATATTTCCAAACTGTATGCTAGGCTGGAATGACATAAAAGACTCAGAATTTTCTGAGTGTATTTGCAAACGTCTTCTCATGTCATTTTCAGATTTCTTAATTCTCTTCAAATATGAAACCTTACTTCCCTACAATACCAATTTTAAGCACAAATTTTCAGAATCGGCAAAAGAAAAAGGAATTAAGTAATTCTTTCCACACCTTGGGAACAAACTAGCATTGACTCCTCTCAACAAACCTTTGTTCATTTTAGCATGCCATAGAAACTACATTTTAACATACCTTAAAACCCAGCTTATACAAAGAAGAATTTGGGAGTTCTTTTCATATCTTAGAGGCTGCCCTATGCTCCCATCATTGAGATTTTTGTAGGGGTAACCTTTTCCCACTTTTTCTTCACCCCACATGCCATGTATGCGACTTATTCTCTTCATGAGAGTTGGCTGTTCCAACTCAGAAAATTCAATTTGTCTTGCTGCCCCTACATGGATTCCTTCATGCATCATGCTCTCCATTCCCTTGAACATTGCCCCCTTGAACTTCTCTTCACACCATGTGATTGAAAGTCCCTTAAAAGTATCTTCAAACTGAAAATTTATCACTTTAATGACTGCAATTACTTGCATGCCAACAAGCTTACAGTTTGGTTCCAATGAGTGACTCATGAATTGTGTGTATTGGCCCTTCACAAAATTGTTAGAATTCACTACACTTCATATATGATTCCTTATGAATTTTATTTGGATGTATAGAATGGCAAACTTATCAACCATATTGAAATTAAGGCCTCTAACATCCATCTTGGCATGTTTTCCATGATGACCTTAATCTAGTGATAAAAACAAATCTCGAAGACCTCTATACCCTAACTCGTTCTTCGCATGCTTGTCTCTCTTTGCCAACACATCTTCATCCCGATAACTCAGATTTCTTCATTCACAAGTATGGTTATCAGTTGAACCAAAACTAATGTGAAAACAAAATGTTGCGGTCCCATCTAGCATACCTTGGAACTTGACTAAAGGATAGTCATCTCCAAATACCAAAACATGTGCATGCTGTCCAAGATGACAAATATACAGTGACGACATAAGTGGAAGCCATAAATCTGAATTGTTTTCATACCTTTGGCGGCCATCATAATGCTCATTTTTCTTTGTTCAATAAACATGAGTTGAGATGTCTTCCATCCTCCCAACCTTGTGAATACCACGGTTTTCAAATAATAAGCTTCTTTTTGTATGCCAACCTTCCAATGTCAACCTGTGCATGCCTATATTCCTCCATACCTTGTTGAGCATACACCACACTGAGTGGGTGGGAGGGGTGAATCAATGTTTAATAATAATTTACTTTCTTTTTAATTAATTTTTATAAAGAAACCATTCACACAAGAACAAGTAAATGCACAACACAAAATTTACATGGAAAATCCTTGGTGGGGAAAAACCACACTTGAAACGCTGCTTGGATTTACTGTCCAAATCCAACCATAAGATTAATAATTCTTTTTACAAAAATTCTATAGGCACCAACCTACTTGGGGACACCAATCCCCAATGCCAAGCACCAACTTAGCAAGAGACACCGATCACTTTGAATTGAAGCACCAACTTCACTGCCAAGCACCGACTTATCGAAAAACACCGATCTTTTTGTTCTGAGGCACCGACCTCACTTTAACAAATTCCACCTTCTCACTGTTGCTTTGTCAACAAATGATGGCTCAATCAAGTTTCGCTCTTCTCCCTCTTCTCTCTCTTCTTCCTCTTCTTCTCCTTGTGTATGATAGAAAGAATTATTTCTATTTGCTTTCTAATTCCCATTCATTTCTCTTTTATACCTTTTCATGCCTCTTGGAAATGGTGTGATTTCTTCCAAGGGATACAACCTCTCCAAAGGTGGTCGGCCCTTCATTTTAGATTATCATTCATTAGACTTGGGTTGCGATTCTTATTGCCAAGACTTGGATGCTAACCTGCTAACAAAGGTTGTCGGTCTTTCATTTAATGCAAAAGAATTTAATTTCATTTCAACGCTGCCCTTCATTCTTCAATCGCTGCACTTCATTCTTCAATCGCTGCACTTCATTCTTCAATCGCTGCTCTTCATCTTGGGTGAGTTGTAGCTGTTGACTGGGCGATCCAGAGCTCTAGGCGAGTTCGGAGCTACTGGGTGAGTCCTTAGCTCTAGGCGAGTCCGAAGCTATTGAGTAAGTTCGAAGCTCTGAGCGAGTCCGAAGCTATAGGCGAGTCCAAAGCTACTGAGTGAGTCCGAAGCTCTGGGCGAGTCTGAAGCTTGCCCTTCATTTTGCTTTTGACATCAATGACAATATTCCAACAATCTTCCCCTTTGTCATTGATGAAAATCTTATAGAAAAAATAGTACATGAACTCCCCCTTGCTGTAGTTCTCTTCCTTTGCTCGCCCTTTCTTTGATTCTTCTCCTTTGACATCAATGGCAAAGAGACATATAACATACAGTGTATATCACCAAAATATCCAAGGAGCTGAATAATACTATGATTAGCTCCCCCTTAATCCATGCTTTTCTTGATGGATTTAATGACTAGATAATGAATGGATCACTCCCAATTTCTGCCTTAGAAATTCAAAAGTTTCTTTTGTAAGGGGCTTTGTAAAGATATCTGCCATCTGTTCCTTTGTGGCAATGTGCTCCATCTTTACTTGCTGATCTGCAACCTGTTCTCTTAGAAAATGATACTTGATGGAAATATGCTTAGTTCTTGAATGCATAGCTAGATTCTTGGAGACGTTTATTGCACTTGTATTTTCATAAAAAATAGAAATTGGATTGACATACTCAATTCTAAAATCACTCAAGGTTTTTGTCATCCAAAGGCCCTGTGTACAACATGATGTTGTTATGTACTCAGCTTCAGCTGTGGACAAGGAAACTGAACGCTGTTTCTTACTCAACCATGACACAACTATTACAAAGAAAGAATGCACCTCCACTTCTGCTCTTTCTGTCATCAATGTTGCCTGCCCAATCTGCATCAATATAAGCTGTCAAAGTGAAGTCCTTTCCTCTTGGGTGCCACAAACCAAGACCCATAGTGCCTTTGAAATACCTAAATATCCTTTTGACTGCCTGCAAGTGTGTTTCTTTTGGTGTTGCCTGAAATTTGGCCACTAGACTTATTGCCTGCATGATACTTGGACTTGATGCAATAGTATACAATAGACTTTCAATCATTGATCTATACAAGATCTGATTGACTTCTGTTGACTCATTATCTTTGCTCAACTTACACCCTGTTATCATTGGAGTACTTACCGATTTACAATCGTCCATATTGAATTTCTTTAACATTTCCTTAATGTATTTGGTCTGAGAGATGAAGATTCCTTTACTTGACTGAGTAATTTGCAACCCAAGGAAAAATGATAACTCTCCTCACATGGACATTTCAAATTTTTGTTGCATTACCCCTCTAAATTCTTGAGACATCTTCTCATTGTCTCCGCCAAAACTAATGTCATCAACATATACAACCACAATTAATTGGTTCTCACCTTCAGTCTTGATGTATAGGTTACTGGCAGCCACTCCTCTCTTGAAACTTTGATCAAGCAAGTATCTATCAATTCCAGCATACCAGGCTCTAGGAGCTTGCTTTAGTCTATACAATGCTTTCTTCAGTCCACACACAGTCTTTATTCTCTAATAGAGAGAAACCTTCAGGTTGCTCTATGTAAACCTCTTCTTCAAGATTCCCATTGAAAAATGTAGACTTAACATCCATCTGATAGACCTTGAAATTCTTGAATCCAGCATATGCTAAGAATAGTCTTATGGCTTCTAATATTGCCACAGGTGCAAAAGTCTCCTCAAAGTCAACACCTTCTACTTAAGCATAGACTTTACAAACCGGTCTTGCCTTGTTCCTTGTTACCTTGCCATCTTCATTCAGTTTGTTTGTAAAGACCCATTTAGTTCCAATTACATTTTTGAACTTTGGTCTGGAAACAAGTTCCCAAGTTTTATTCTTTTCTATTTGGTTCAATTCTTCTTCCATGGCATTGATCCAATGCTTATCATTGCTGGCTTCTGAAAAGATCTTCAGTTCTATCTTTGACAATAGAGAGAAGTCTAGATTTTCTGATGTATTCATTATCCTTCTCCTAGTTTGCACTCCAGCATCAATATCATCGATGCTTTGATTTTTTGCATGATTTTTCTGAAGGAATTTGGACGGTGCCCTTGTATCTTCCCTTCTTCTTGACATTCTTTTGCTAATTCTTCTTTCTTGAAGTCTGATTCTTCTGAATGAATATTAGTTGGTAGACTCACTTGTTTAGGCCTAGTTTCATACATTCTGACACTATCTACAATTGTTTGCAGTCTTTTTTTATAGCATCTATAGGTTTTACTCTTTGAGGAATAACCAAGAAAAATACATTCATCGGCTCTTGAGTCGAACTTCCCCAAGTATTTATCATCTCTTTTGATGTAGCATTTACTTCCAAACACTTTGAAGTATTTGACCAAAGTTGGTCTACCCTTCCACAACTCATAAGGTGTTTTACTATTGTTTACTCTGATTTGTCCTCTTTTCAAGATTTAAACTATGGTGTTGACTGCCTCTCTCCAATATCTATTTGCAAGCATAGATTCATTTAGCATTGTTCTTGCCATTTCTTGCACAGTTTGATTCTTTCTCTCTACAACTCCATTTTGTTGTGGAGTCCTAGTGGCTGAGAAATGTCTCTTTATTCCATGCTCTTCACATAATTCATTGAATTCATTTAAGAGGAACTCACCCCCTCTATTTGACCTTAGGCATTTGATCTTTAGATCCATTTCATTTTCAACCACAGCTTCAAAAGCTTTAAACTTTTTGAATGCCTCAGATTTCTCTTTTAGAAAGGCAAGCTATGTCATTCTAGAATAATCATCAATAAGCAGCATAAAATAACTCACCTTGTATGCGTTGCTTTTTTGTGGGTCCACATAGATCTTTATGGATTAATTCCAATGGCTTGGTTGTCGAGTACTCTTTTGATCTGAAACTCGCCCGTGTCTGCTTCCCATGCTGACATTGCTTACAAATAGCGTTTGAAGGTTTTGTGATTTTCTGCATGTCTCTTACAACATTCTTAGTGCTGATTTTCACTAAATTGTCAAAATTCATATGGCTCATTCTTTTATGCCATAGCCAACTTTCATCAACTTGACTCATGTAGCATTCCTCTCCTTTTACTTCACTGAGTATGTATGGATTATTTGATGTTCTATTTGCATCTGCAACTAATTTTTCTGTGTCTGCTCTCCTGGTCTCGCAGCCTTGAGCATAAAATGTGAGCGCGTGTCTTTGATCACACATTTTGCTGATACTCAATAGGTTATACTTCAACCCTTCAACGTACAAAACATTTTTCAGTTTTTGTTTTTCCATTATCAACGCTGAGGGTACTTTTTCTGGCAATTCTAGCCATAGCATCATCTCCAAACTTTACTGTACTTTCACTCATTTTCTTTAAAGTGAGAAATTTGCTTGTATCCCCTGTCATGTGGCTTGAACATCCACTGTCAATATATCATTGCTGTCCATTTTGTGCATGAAACATTGTTTGAACAAGCATAGATTTTATCCCTTTTTTATTAACTTCCTCTTGCTTCTCTCTCCATATTTTTGTAGATTCATTTTTCTTTATAACCAGGGTATTCACCTTCTTGTTTTGTTTAGGGGTTTCTATGAAAATACTCCTACAAAATCGTGCTATATGATCAAAGTTATTGCAATTATAGCATACAATGTCACTTTCTTTGTAATTCGATACTGGTGAAAATGAGTTATAGTTTCTATTAGAAACTCCATAAGTGTCTTTTTCATAGTTCCATGCATATTCATTTCTTGCATGTGCATTACACTCTATTTCTGTATGACCAAATTGATTGCAAGAATAATAATAACCATAAAAGTAGCTTTTGTACCTTATCACATTGTTCTGCTTTGACGGAAATGATCTTTTGAGATCTCTAACAGGGATGTTCTTACCTCTGTTTTCTCTATGAGGAGAATTGACATGCTCTATCTTCTTTTTGCTTTTTGTATTCATAGATCTCTTAAGTGCATCTGCATAGCTCTTTGGCTTCTCCGTATTTATCCTCTTAGGTAGTTATGTAGTTTTTGCACCCTCCCCTTCTTTAGCGCTCTTCTGGTTCTCTTCATAACCAAGACTAGTCTTGATACATGAGGACTTTTGGCAATTGAGAATCTCATCTAGTACTTTGGTGCTTTTTAATTTAGCACATGTTTTCTCCAATTCCTTCTTTAAGAAATCAACATCTGATTATAGCTTGGCAATGTGGTCTTCTCTTGCCTTAAGTTGGACTCTTACTTCCTCCTCTGTCTTCTTGGCTTTTTCTATTTCAGTCTTTAGACTAATGATGACCTTTTCTGACTCTTCAAGGCTTTGAGACATTTCTGTTTTTAGGTCACAATTTTCTTCTTCGTATTATTGAATCTGTAATCTTTGTTTCAAATTCTTTTTCTTCAGCATTTTTATCTCTCCCAAGGCACAAATCAGTGCTTCTTCAAGATCTACCACTCCATTTTCAATATCATCCTCTTCTTCCAAGGTGTTTGCACTTACAGAGGCTTTGAGTTTTGTTTTTATTTGAACAGGGTTTTCTCCCTATCACTATCTGATATTTCTTCACCGCTCTCCTCCGCTGAGCTACTATCATTTTTGGAATAGAGGTTTTTCTTGTACTTATTGGAATTTTTATTATACGCACTTTGTTTGAAGTGAGGCTTGCTTCCCTTCTTTTTCTTTTCATTGTTATTATTTTCTTCATCTTCACTATCATCCTTATGAGGACACTTGGTAGAAAAATGTCCTATCTTACCACAATTAACGCATTTGAAGGGTAACTTACCTTTGTATTTTTTTCGGATCATTTTTTAAGTTTTTTGACAAACAGGGCCTCCTTTTCATCTTCATCGTTGGTGCTAACTCTTGATTCAGACTCTTTATATTTTCTTTTCTTAGAAGCTTTGAAAGCTGCTTCCTTTTTAGATATTTTTTCCTTTTCAGTCCTCATCTCATATGTCGTATCTCATGCAGCTCATCCATTGTTAATGAGTCTAGATCCTTTATCTCTTCAATAACATAACCTTTTGCATCAAATCTTAAGGATATAGACCTTAGTACCTTTTGAACTATTACGGATTCTTCAACTTTTTCACCAAGTCCTCTGATGGTGTTAACAATTTCATTCACATGAAGCAGATTGGCTGCAGTGTTTTCATCCTCTTTCATCCGAAAACTTTCAAATTGTCTCTTGCAAGTTTGAAGCTTGGCCATCTTTACATTGTTATCTCCCCCATAGATGGTCTTAATTTTATCCCAAATCTCCTTAGCCGGGTCGCACTGCATTACATTTGCAAACTCAGATTCTGACAAACCGCATAGATTAGCATTCTTGGCTTTTGCGTTATTTTCACTAGCCTTCTTTCCTTTCGTATTTGTTGGTGAAGTCTATGGCGCTGTGTATCCATCCACAACTGCTTGCCAAATGTCAAAACCAAGGGACAAGATATGCCCTCATCCTTATACTCCAGAATGCGTAATTTGTCTCGTTGAACAATGGAGCCTTGTTGGTGGAGAAACCTTCCTGAACTTGATGACTGGCCATGTTTGCTTTCGGGATCTGCCTTCTAGTGGTTAAACTGATTGTGAAGGAACCTTGCTTTGATACCAATTGTTGAGCACACACCACACTGAGAGGGGGCGGGGTGAATCAGTGTGTAATAATAATTTATTTTCTTTCTCATTAATTTTTATAAAGAAACCATTCACACAAGAACAAGTAATTGCACAACATAGAATTTACGTGGAAAACCCTCGATGAGGAAAAACCACACTTGAAAGGCTACTTGGATCTATTGTCCAAATCCAACCATAAGATTAATAATTCTTTTTACAAAAATTCTGTAGACACCAACCTACTTGGAGACACCAGTCACCAATGCCAAGCACCATCTTAGCAAGATACACCGATCCTTTTGAATTGAAGCACCAACTTCACTGCCAAGCACCGACTTAGCGAAAGACACTGATCTTTCTGTTCTGAGGCACCGACCTCACTTAAACAAATTCCACCGTCTCACTGTTGCTTTGTCAACAAATGATGGCTCAATCAAGTTTCGCTCTTCTCCCTCTTCTCTCTCTTCTTCTCCTTGTGTATGATAGAAATAATTATTTCTATTTGCTTTCTAATTCCCATTCATTTCTCTTTTATACCTCTTCATGCCTCTTGGAAAGGGTGTGATTTCTCCCAAGGGATACAAACAGTCCAAAGGTGGTCGGCCCTTCATTTTAGATTATCATTCATTAGACTTGGGCGGTGATTCTTATTGCCAAAACTTGGATGCTAACAAAGGTGGTCGGCCCTTCATTTAATACAAATGAATTTGACTCCATTTCAATGCTGCTCTTCATTCTTCAATCGTTACTCATCATTCTTCAATCGCTGCACTTCATTCTTCAATCCTTGCTCTTCATCCTGGACGAGTTCGTAGCTGCTAACTAGGCAAGTCCGAAGCTATTAGGCGAGTCTGGAACCACTGGGCGAGTCTGGAGCCACTGGGCGAGTCTGAATCTCTGGGCAAGTCCGAAGCTACTTAGTGAGTCTGAAGCTACTAAGTGATTCCGAAGCTCTGGGCGAGTCCAAAGCTATTGAGCGAGTTCAAAGCTATTGAGTGAGTCTGAAGCTCTGGGTGAGTTTGAAGCTGCTGAGTGAGCTCGAAGCTCCGGGCAAGTCCGAAGCTACTGAGTGAGTCGAAAGCTGTGGGCGAGTTTGAAGCTTGCCTTTCATGTTGCCTTTGACATCAATTACAATATTCCAACATACCCCAAACAATTTTGATTTTTTCTTTATTCCCTTGGAATCAACCATAAAGATTTCAAAATCAGAATTCATAACTTTTTGTAATTTTAAAAAAATTACCGGGATCCCATACCTCTTGGTGCCAATAATTGTGGACTTGAATCAAGGAGAACTCATGCCTTATATAAGATTTCCAATATTTTATTCGATCACAGGACTCTTTTTAGGGCTGTTCTGAAAATCTGTTAATGGATATTTGAAGGTTGGTGCATGTTCTTCAAACTCGAACCCTTGGTATACAAGTGATCCCCTTCTTGCTTCAATTTCATCCTTCTTTGGCTCAAGCTCCTTGTTTTAATCTTTTGTGACTTCACTGTCATGCATACAATTATTAGAGGATAAATAGACATCTTCTACATCAAAATATATTTTGTTGGCAATTTGAGTATCATGGTGTATAAGGAGATTGTCTGTAAGATTGTCATTGATGTCAAATAGGCAAACATTAATGACAAAGGCATAGTGATTCGGGTTTGTCAAGTCCATGTACTTCATTCGCTTTTACTTATAAAGTTTCATAAGAAAAGTCGTGTCGAAAACCTGATTGGGTCAGGAGAATGTTGATCGGGTTTGTGTACTTCAATTGCTTCGACTCATAAAGTTTCACAAGTAAAGCAATCTCGAGAACCTGAATGGGTCTGGGTGAGTAAATCGGGTATCCAGAATAACTTTACTTCGTTCAATTTTATAAGCTAAGCAGTCTCAAGAACCCGAATGGGTCTAGCAAAGTTAATTGGGTTTCTGGAATGACTTAACTGCTCTCATCTTTATAAGTCAAGCAATGTGAAGAACCCGAATGGGTCAAGGAAGAGTTAATCGGGGTTATGGAACAACTTTACTTAGTTCAAATTTATAAGTTGAGCAATGTTGAGAAACCAAATTGGTCTAGTGGATTTGATTGGGTTTATCAAATGACTTTACTTCTTTCAATCTAATGAGCAAAGCAATGAGAAGAATCCGAAGGGCAAGTGGACCAAAAAAAGTTTTCGAAAGGACACTTTGAGAATTTCCGAAGGGTACTTTGCAAGAAGTCCGAAGGCCAAGTGGATCAAAGTTTTCGAAAGGACACTTTGAGAAATTCCGAAGGGTAAGTGCACCATTGCAAAAGTTCTGAAGGGATCTTTTCAAAAAGTCTAAAGGGTAAGTGGACCGTTGCAAAAGTTCCGAGGGGTTCTTTTCAAAAAGTCCGAAGGCCAAGTGGACCATTGCAAAAAGTCCGAAGGGATCTTTTCAAAAGGCCAAAGGGTATATGGACCCTTACAGAAAAGCTGAAGAGCATGTGGACCTTTAAAGAAAATCCGAAGGGCACTTAGACATTCCTTCGAGGAAATTGTGTGGGGAAATTGTCCCGAAAAGCCCTTGACAAAAAGCTCGCAACAAAAAGTCCGAAGAGAAAGGTCACTTGCAACTTTGCCAAAAGATAAAGTGTGGAAGTCTTATAGGGCATTCTCAAAGGGACAAGGCATGTTAAAGATCGAGCAAGTCTACAAGGATCTACGGTGCAAAAGCATTACAAGAATGCCGAAGAAAATGAGATCACGTCAACATGCTGAAGTTTAACGTTACAATAGAAGGGTAAAGGTCGAGCATATTCGAATAAATTGAAAGGAGCGAAAGTGATCCTGATATATAGGAAATAGCGAGATGCAAAAAGGAGCTCAATGGTTGTGCGAAGAAAGAAATCAAAGGCCCGCATTTAATATGTTCTCAACGAACAAATGAAAGAACAAACAAAACTTGTAAATGATTACACAGAGCTCGAGATTGATCGATTCAACCAATCAATTCTCGATTAAAGATATGACGCAGTTATGCCCTGATTCCAGCGCTTGCCAAAAATAGAAAAGAGAGTAGAACATTGCGGCATGATGCATGAACCGAGACACGAAAAGGGTATATGTCAAATTGGCATTGAATGAAGAACCAGAAAAGGGGAGTTGAAGTGCGAAAAGAAACGATGCAGTTATGACCATAATCCAACAGTTGTCAAATATAGAAAAGAGATCTGAGCATTGAAGTGTGATGTATGAATCGAGACACGAGAATTTGCATATGTCAAAGTCGCATTGAATGAGAACAGATAGCTGGAATCAGTTAAGAGGAGCTGAAGTGTGAACACGTTGTATAGATGAAACCCTAAAACTCAATTTATATACACGACATCTTATTCATTGTGGAGTTGTTGCTGTCGTTGCAATTGAGAGTGCTGTAGAGCAACTCGAAGAGTGTCACTTTGAAATGTATGCAGACATAGAGTGAAAGACAGAGCAACAAAGAATGAGGCAGAGAAGAAGAAAGAGTACACAGAGAATGTGCAGAGATTGAGCAGAGAATGAGCAGTTACAGACTAGACTTGTAACAAAGAAATTGATGTGGATTCATTTGTGAATCTATCTTGTATTCTGAAGTTGTAGCTTCATAGTTCTGATTGGTTGGTGCCATCAGAAAACTGAGTTGGTACTCAGTTAGGGGATTGGTGTCTCCTTAGGGAGTGGGTGCTTCCATAGAGTGGGTGCTCTTGAATGTAACTAGTGAGGTTAGCTAGTAAGACATTTAACAGTGAGACTGGATTAGAACAGTAGATTCTACCAGCCATTTTCACTATGGTTTTTCCCTTTGGATTTTTCACGTAGAAATCTCGAGTAATGTGTTTTTGTGTGTATGTGTAATCTCTGCATTTTTTCTTTGACTTGCATATGAATTTGTATTTCCTCTAAAAGGTTTAAAAGAACCAGTTTTTCGCTGATCTACTGATTCACCTCCCCTCTCAGTAGATAGTTGTGTTCAAAATCTTTACCTTGTTCTTTTGATGTCTCATGAAGTTGTTGAACAACTTCTTGTTTCACCTTGGGAAGTTCTGATTTTTTTGTTATTCCTGGTTTAGGGACTACCCTTTGCAACTCCATTGGTTGCTTCATAGCTTGTTGGAGACCTTCACTAGGCTGCCTTTGAATTTTTGGTTCTTGTGGCTTAGAAAATTCAATCATCAGCTGTTCCAAATTTTTTGATTTTTGAAGCTCATCATTCACATGTAGTTCAATCTCCTCTTCTTCAAAAAGAGACCTTTAAGGTCTAGGACTTAACTGCATAGATTTTGCCACATCCTTGGGATTTAGTGCCTTTAGTCCCTTTGATAATTCTCCATGGCTTGCAATAATTCATCCATGGCTTCATCCATTGTCTTCTTCATCCCAACCTTTTGAATGTGATCTTTGTATTCCTCTTTTGGCAAAAACTTAGGTTGCCAATCCATTGAAATCATTCACACAATACTACTGGCCAAGAACTTGGCTTTGATACCACTGTAATGTTCTCAAAAAGGACGGTTAGCTGAAAATTAAAAATATTTATAAACCCCACTTCAAATTAGAAAATTTCTGATTTAATTGCGGCAAACTCTAGTTCCCAACAACCCTTCAAATATACCTTAATAATAGCTTAAAATTATGCCGAACCTTAATCAATTAATGGCTGCTCAAAACATGAAAAGATAGCCCTTCAAAATCAGAATTTATTCTTCAAACCCTAGGCGTCCTTGACTATAAAATAAATCTGAAAATTGTAGATGTTTCTTATGCCAAAGATCTTATCAAATCCTTAATGAATTGCATAAAATATGTTGGCAATAAAGGCGTAATTTTTTATGAATTTTATAAATATTTTAGATGGCTAAAAAACACCAAAACTTAAATCGCCAAGCTGAAAAATATGAGAAAATTATAGAATTAAATTCAAGATAATTTAGTTTTCGCAAGAGGTCCAAACCTC
Source organism: Torreya grandis (assembly GCA_037957365.1). Classification (NCBI taxonomy): domain Eukaryota; kingdom Viridiplantae; phylum Streptophyta; class Pinopsida; order Cupressales; family Taxaceae; genus Torreya; species Torreya grandis. Next base: position 472,110 of record JARHVA010004705.1, read on the forward strand.
TCCCAAACCAAATCGCCACTATGTAAAATAATGTGAATAATTTCAGAATTGCCCTTAGGGCACAAAAATCACCAAAAGAGTGAAATTTCACTCTCCAATCAAGTCGCCACTCTCTCAATAGCAAGGTGCCAACCTAAAAATAACCAATTGGTGTCTAAAACACACTTGAATGACTAGTTGATTCCAATGGTAACTCCTGAATAAAGTTATCTCAAAGAAGGATGAGGGTTTCCATCTCCTAACTTCATTTGCTTGAAGGGTTTCATCTTCAGAGCAATTGGCTTAGTGTTTGCGTGCTAATAGACCAAATTCTCAATATTCAAAACATGACATGTCCTCTCCAAATGATTCCTCTTTCTTTTTTGTAGCCCTCCTAGTGTGGCGTCCAAAAAGAGGAAGGGAGGGTAACTTAAAATGTTTTAAAAGTCCTTTCCTTATGATCTTTTTTAAAAATCACTTAAGCCTTCATGATCCTTAAAGGTCCCTCTTTAAGTGAAATAAGAAACATAAAGTGCTTTTCAAAAAGGTACTTTAAAAATATTCAAATAAAGCATTCATACTCACTTTCCTTTATACTTGTCCCATAGCCTTCGGGAATAAGTTAAGGCTAAGGGTTTTCCAAGATGTCCCTATCAAAAGAGGGACATGACATTGTGAGGGCATTAAGGTGGAGCGAACCCCTCTAGGAGTGTGACGTCACACTCCCTAAGGGTGACGTCACCTTTGGGACTGTATTTTCCCCTTTTTATGGACATTTTGTAATCAAAAAATTCTGCAATAAAGATCATTGGATTCCTATTTTTGTGGTTGTTTTGGTATATCATTTGTGTTGATTCGCTGAGTATTTTTGGAGCAATTATTTTTATAATTTTTTGCTATATTTTTTCTATAAAAATTTCAGAATTGATGATGTGGCAAAACTAATTGGAGAATCATATCTGAATATTCATTTAGCACTTGCAAACCAAATTTCATAATTTTTGGAGTTGTTTAAGGGTAGAAAACGTTTTTTTTATCAAATTGTTGACCTAGGGCAACGATCTAGTCGTTCTGGGAATTTATTCAGATTTTGGCCTTTTAATATTGTGACTTTTCAATTTGCAGCGAAGTGGGATTTGTGGCTTTTTTATACTTTCTTCTTTGGCCCTTTAAGGGGACATTACATTACCGTCATTCAAGTTTAGAAAAGACTAGTCATGAGACTACAATGTCTTTAAGTAGTTTGTTTTTGATAGACATGGTCATATGGAGTCATGTCTTAGTTAAGAGTCTAGGTTATCTTCCTAGATAGAAGTTAAGTTTAGGACTTAAAACGATTGTTTAGGATGTCTATTGATACATATATATATATATATATATATATATATATATATATATATATATATATATATATTATATCTATATATATCCATATATAAATATATTCCGTTCTCGGAATGGAAAACTTACAATTTTATAATTTTGTTTACATCAATGGTTAAGGTCTCATAGGATTAACACCTTAATACACAAATTCAATGATAGATACTCAAAACAATATCTATTTATAGATATATTATTTATTTATTTTTTTATTTACACACATTTTGGTCTTTGAATTAAATAGTATGTAAGATATATTTAGAGTGAAGCTTGGACTAATTCTAAAAATACCACACATGTTGATTGTTAAAGGTCTCAACAATTGTAATCCTTATGTATTTTAAACTATGTAATGCAATATACACACACACAATTTGGTCTTTGAATTAAATAGTAAGATATATTTAGAGTGAAGTTTGCAATAATTCTAAAAATACTACACATGTTGATTGTCAAATGTCTCAACAATTGTAACTCTTATATATTCCTAATTGTGTAATGCGACAATGGTCACAACAAGATTACAAAAAACAATAGTATCACACTCACAAACATTTTTTCCTATGTCATGCTAACAATAATAAAAGCAATGTTGTTGTAATGGCGATCATAGTGCCAAGCAAGTTGTTAAGCAAATCATGCAAAACTATCCCATACATACACAAAACGACAAAGACGACATGCCAAAAAAGTAACCATGCAACCATCATGCCAAATAGAAAACAAATGCCAACATGGTTGCGTAATTTCTCATTGGTCCCTAGTGACATTGATCCCTCAAGTTGAATGTGACCACAACTATACATTGCCGCAAATATTCCCTTCCCACGTATCTTTGAGTTAGGAATCTTGACCACGTTGCAAAATACAAAACGACATCAGTAGAATCATGATAATTATAATAATTCTCATAAATACATCATCATGATAAGTATAATAATTCTCATAGACACATCATCAAACAAAATCATTATTAATCACTTTAATTATAAAATAGTGAAATAAGTACATAATAGTCATCCATAAGTACATAATAGTCAAGGTCATAATGTTACGTCATAAATGACCAACATTAACCAGTACACTCAATATCTCAATCAAATACTGTTATACACAATAAAGCTCAACTCCGAGGTTTATCACATTGAATATGTTTGTGGTCTTCGGTACATCGAAGAAATATGTAGATCATTCTTACAATGGTTTAAGAAGCATTCTTCATACATTAATCATAGCCACATCAAAAGCTATGCCTTGTCTGCACATGCCCAAGCGATGTCTCATGACATTTGCATAGGCAAAACACAAAGTATGGTGAGAGAAGAACATTTCTGAAAGAGGAAAATCAGTGAGGTTATAGGGACCAAGGAATGGACCTCAGAGATTTATTTTTATCCCATCATCCCTTTACTTAAATTAAATAGGTTATAGTTATGTCTAGTGTTTAATAATGGCGATTATACATTAATTATCTCAATATATAGTATGATCCCTATCTCTTTTTGTTTTTAATGGGTTATCTATATAAGGAGACCTAGTGTGTAATCTAATCATTCAATCCTAATGATGGACCATGTATAGTGGTCTGAAACGCTAATTTTCTAAATGTATTTGCAATTTTTTGGGAAGTTTTTATTTATAATAAACCAAATATTGTAGCCATTATTGAGCCCAAGTTACAAAGGGTTTGGGTAAAATATCCAATGTGGAATGAGAAATCAAAGTGGGATATGAGAAGATTCCTCTCCATCACCAATGATAAATCCCAATAGTTCTTGACATTTCAATTTTTTTCCATTCTTCGCTTTAAAAGCATAATTATCCGAATTGAGTATTGGAACATTAAATTTTGAAGCCATATTTTGAGGACAGACCAAAAGAACCAAAACGTCTAAATTTTCAAATGCAAATAAATTACATATTCAAATACCCTTTTTGTGTTATAGGTTATTTGTTTATTTTTTTGAAATTCACTTGAAAAATGTGGAAAATACTTGATTTTGTCCTTTACCTTAAAAAATGTGGAAAATATAGAAAATATTAGGGTTCAATAAATACCCTAATTTGGCTCAAAAACACATACCACAAGGGATTTGAAGTTAAAACTTGCACCACAAGCTCTTGACACCTTCACCTTCCATTGCCAAGAACAAATTTGACAGAAGTCTCACACATTGTGGAGAGGAATGAATTTTTTCCTTACCCTAGATTCAAGCTTGAAAAAAATAATGAAACCCAAAATCTCCTCAAATTGGGTGTCCTCTACTCTTCTACTACCTTGCGATTGTTTGGATCAGCATTAGGAGTTACCCCTTTAACATTCACATCCATCCTCCAAGTTTCCCAATTCTTCACACTCGTAAGATTGTGAATGTCCTATTTTTTGCAAGAAAGAGTCTCTTTGTACCTAAAAAGCCTAAAATCTTTTGCAAAAATGTGTATGATTATGTGCGCAAAGAATAAGGTTATCTTCCTCTATTTTTGAGCTTGTAGGTTTGATGGGTGTCAATTTTCCTATAATCCAAAACATTTAAACCCTTTATTTTATCTTTTTTCACTTCATAACCCATCTTTTGGGATTATATTATTAACTCAAAGGATTTATTAAAAATTATAAAGGCTTTTGTCCCTGTTTCCCACCGTTGATCAAATATTAATGCTATGGTTTGAAGCTTTTGCACTCGAGAAAAATCACTTGTTTTATAGCTTGCTCAAGTGGTCACACAAAGCAATAAATCGAGCTTTGCATCCAATGCCCCTAAACATTTTTCAATCCTACTGGGCCACAAAACTTTGTTTATCCCTTTAATTCCTGCAAAAGCTTTTTGCCTTCATCTTCGCCATTTATCTAATCTGCCATCCAATGGTGTACAAGATTTTGTGTTACCATGAGGTCCTTAAATCCTTTATTGGCTTCTAAATCCACAAAATGCTTCCTTCGCCATCAATTTGTCATAATTTCAATTGTTGACATGTTCTCCGTTTATCCCTACCATTCATAATCTTGAGACAACCTTGACCATTGATCAAGATGTGATCCGATGTTTCTCAAGCTTTTGCATGATCTTATGCGACCCAAATGTTAATGCCTCCTTTAAATGCCTAGAAGGCCTTCTATGGCATTGATATGTTGAATCAATGGTCCTACTTAATTAGATGTTCAAGCCCATGAAAGGTCTTCTTTGCGGTTGATTTGTTGAATCAACAGTTGTGATTAATCAACCGATCTCAAACGATTTAAGATGCCACCTTTAGTGAAATTTAAAAAAAAAATCCTGCAAGCTCATATGACAAGAAACTTTGAATCAAAATCCCACAGCCTTTGAAATCATTGTGAATGGATTGGAGTTATGTGATCTAATTTGGATTTGTAGAGAGCTTAAGCAACTTGATTCAAGCTTGTAGTCATTGCAGAGAAGCTTGACAATAAGATGGAAAGAGTTATTACTAGGGAAGGAGTTAAAAAATTGGAGCTAATTAGCTTTTTTTCTTCTCACTCTGAGTGGTTCATTAAAGGTATATTGGATCTAATGGGGGAGCACAACTAAGGAACAAGAATCTTTTGGGCCAAGTAAAGAGGTGAATTTCAATAGATAAAAGGGGAGGTTCTGAATGGGTATGGGAACATTGATGCAGGGAATGATTTCGAATAGATACACGGGCACAAAGTGATTGAGGTAAAGGTCTCTCTTGGGCCGAGTGTTGAATCAACTCCAATGTATGTTGTTTCCTTTTCTACATCCCAATGATTAGCAATGCCTTGGTGTAGTGCAAATTGTCAGGTTAATACTTGATTTTCCATGGGTAACCATGAGGGAATGTTTGAAGGAATTTTGTTACAAGGTTTTTTGTATAAATGTAACTTTCATATGTGGTCCCACCTCTTGGAAAAAAAGACCACTATTTAGATCAATAGCAGTGGAACGACAACAAAAATCCCTTTGGTGAGGATCCTTTGTTTCCCCTTTGCTCAAGCAATTAATAAAGAATAGTGGTTGCTAAAGATGAACTGATGGGGAAGTGAAGACAAGTGTAAGGGTGGAGTTAAGTGACCCACAATTACCCCCAAGGGTAAGCATGGTTAGGAACAACTCCAACTATAAAAGGATTCCATCAGAAAAATTCATGTCCATCAGCATTTTGTCACAGGTACTTGTTGAGTTCAGATGAATCCTCATGATTTGTATTCTTCTATGTGCATTTTACTCATCTTTTTTTGCCTTCCTCTATTTTACATGTTGCAAGATGAAAATGGAGCTTCAATTGAAGTTGGTGTCTGATTTCTAAATTATAATAGGATAGGTAGTAAAGTCTTTACAATGTTTTGTTGCAAGATTACTAGTATTTTTGTGCTTATTGTAATAAAAGTCCTTGAGAGTGCAATACTTGCTCATTTTTGTAAGTGGCCTTTTTGAGTTCATGGGCTAATTTCAGCTCTTAAGTGATTTTAAATGGAAAAGTACCCTTATGATGTGTTCTATTTTCCCTCCAAGTGGAACGCCCCACTTTGGGAAGGGTATTTAAGGAGGTTGAGGGCTCATTTGGAAAGAGGATGCTATTTGCTGATTTGATTTTGTAGTTTAAGCACGGAAAAACTTAACTCACACCTTGAAGACAAAAACCTTCAAAGGTCAAGAGGAATTAGGGTTGAAACCCTCTAATTCTGAACTAGGGCAACATCATTTAGGGGCTGCAATTGGGCTAAATTATTCAGGAAATTTAGAAAATAACATTTTGGGGTGTGGCGACTTGGTTGGAGTTGTCAACGTCTTGGTTGGGAGCCCATCCATGGCAGATTTCGCCCATTTTCAGCTTGAAGACCCCATGTGAAAGGGCTGCGTGGAGTTGGGTTTGAAGACCCCTATTTAGGGTTGCATTGGAATTGTTGCTGGAAATAATATTTTTCCAGCTAGGACGACTTGATTGGGAAGCTGAAATTGAGGGTTTGATAGGCTATTTCAGGCCTATAACTTATTTTGAAATTTGTTATTATTATTTTAGTAATTATCACTATTTTAAATCATATTTTCCACCCTTTTATAGAGAGAAAATTGCCAAAATCAGGTATTTAAGCTTGTTGCAAGTCTTTTGCATATTGGCGCCTTTGTGGTTGAGTTTGATGGTTGATTAGATGCCCTAACAACATTCGGTAATTTTCACCTAGGGTTTGGATAATTTATTTCAGCATTTTTGTGAGATTTTTGGCACCTAGGGTTTGTTGGAAATATCTAAAAAATATTATCTTTGGTTAGGGTTTTGTGATAAAATTTAGATTTCAGGATTTGCCCCAATTTGAGGACATTATAGTGGTATCAAAGCCTAGATCTTGTAGCTTGGGGTCAGATCAAAATTTTAATGCGGCGTGATGAAAGAAGTTGGGAAAGAGAAGCTCTACAGAACGAGGAAGTTAGAGTGTCCATGTCAACCAATAGGTGATCTAATCAACATATTGGAAGAAATAGAAAATGAGTTATCCAAGGTAAACCATTCACAGTATGTGACAATGGAGTCGGAGGTGCAGCCCTTCATGATTTGCTTGGTCCAGCGCCACTTATGAAACACCTAGACAAAAAGGTAAGGGTTTTGATTACCAATTGTTTCAATGAAATTACAAGAATGACAACTCCCAAGGTTCTTTACAATAGCAAAACCATGAGGGAGATATTTCTGCAGATTGTGAAGAGTTTCCAAGGTCTAGAGGACAGCAAATGACCTTCTTTTGCTAGGAGGGTTAAAATTCTAGAAACTATGACGAAAATTAGGTCATGTATTTTGATATTGGATTTGGAATGTGATGATCTTATTATTGAAATGTTTCAACATTTCTTGCATCTGTCAATGAGAATCATGCATAAAATGTTGTGACTTCTATGCGAACAATTATGACTCTGACTCTAAATGAGAGTGATAATATTCTCAACAATTATTATTTATCTCAGGGGTTAATGTGAGGCAAGAACATAAATTTTCTCCAGCTGCACATGTGCTGATTAAAAATGTTAGGAAATGTGAGAAGTTGAGGTCTTATTTGACAGTAGAGCAAATGGAAGAAAAGATTGAGTTGTAGGTAATTGTGAAGGGGAAAGATGGAGGGTCGAACCCTCATGAGGATTCCAATGGAGTTAGAAAACAAGAGAATTCGAATGTGAAAGGGGTTAGTGAACAGTTCATAGAGGCATCCACCATACTAAGGGAAAGTGGGAGAAATATCCCAACCCACGAGGAAGAAATTGTCCTTTGAACAGTAGAAAATTAGCACTTTGGGACCCTTTGAAAAGCAAAGGGGCAGCACTTTAGGGCAGCCTAGGGCTAGAATTTCAGAACAACAAAAATGAGTCACTTTGGGGTAGCAGAAGGAGCCCTAGCAATAGGATTTGGGGCAGCAAAAAGAGTTGCCAAAGATGGATAAAATTGAAGAAGAGAGGTCAACATCAAAAATTTATGAGGTTTTTAAAGCCCCGGAAATGGAGAAAAAAGAACACTCAGAACAGCTCTATGAAGCAGAAATATTTCAGAACAACTCTATGGAAAGGTATGTTTTAGAAGAGAATACTGATTTTTGCATTAATCCTAACAATAGTTCATTTTCATTGCATGACTCTGGATTTCATGAGGGAGATTGTAAGAAGCAATTGTTAGTAACAGATAAGAAGGAAGTGCAAGCCCTAACAAGGTTGGATAGCACAAAAAAGTCTCTCGAAAAATTAATGCAAAATGTGAAGAGACGACACCTTGAGAAAACTGTCAATATGGTGGATTTACACATAGTTAAGGGTGCAATGGAAACAATGAAATCATAATATCTACATATGGTTAAAGACAAGGATGTGACCATCAAATTTGCAGATGAGGCCTTAAATGTATCTAAGGCAATGAAGGTTAAGGTTGATGAACTCACTATGAAACTTGAATCAACCAAGAACTCTTTAGAAAATACCCAAAGGGCACTTTTAGAGGCAGAAAATCAGATTGATGTTGCATAATAGTTCAGGAAGCAAGAGAACGAAGCAAGGGCAAAGGAAATCGAGTAGGTAATTGATGAGCTTGTTAGACTTCAAGAAGATTTTGATTTAGATCATTTTTTAGAAAAATCATAAGTTGCAAATGTAGAGTTAGATCAACCAGAAGGTTGGTTTGAACAAGAGGATATAAATAAATTTCAATGTTTTGATAATCCACTTTTTGAGAGGGATGTTGAGATAGCTTGTAGCTCAGATTTTATAGTGGGTGATGATAGTAGAGAAGTGAAATATAAGCCATCCATATCACTAGAAGACTCAAGCATTTGGAATCACAAATTCCCCATATTGATGTGGGATTCAAGTGAAATTTTCAGACCTTGGGAAGAGGCTGCAAATTCTGAGTTTGAGCAGCCATTACATCACGTGGGAATTCACCCCACTCCATGCTTGGCAAGTGTCAAAAATTCTCGAAATTTTTAAACAACAAAAAAAGTGAAAAATGCTGCAAATTTTGAGTTGGGGCAGCCACTACAACATGAGGGAATCCACCCCACTCTGTGTTTGGTAAATAACGAAAATTGTGAAAATCTCTTGTTGGGGCAGCCCCTCTATTTTGTGAAAACTCAGTCCACGTCAAGAGAAGAAAATTCTGAGTTTTTGGTGAAAACTCAGCGCATTTCGAGAGGAGAAAATTCTGAGTATTTTTGGGACATTCAGCCAGTCCAATGTGTGGGAACTCAGCCCACCTCTTGTTCCAAAAAAATTGAAATATCTGTGGGAACTCAGCCAACTTCATGTGTCAAAATTCCTAAATTTTTTGAGTGGGTACATCCACTCCTGTGTGTGAGAACTCCGCTCATTTTGAGTGCAAGGAATTCTGGAAATTTAGTATTGGGGTAGCTCCTTGCAAGAATGGAAACTTAGCTCATTCTCAGCATGGTTTGTGCCGTTGATTTTGCAATTTTTGTGTTAAGACAGCAGTACATAAACATGAATATTCACTACTTTTTGAAGAAATATGCTTTGGGGAAGGGAATTTTGAATTCTGAAATCGAAGATTGTGTGGAGGCCACAAATACTCTCCATCTTGTGGGGAAGGAAGGGCGAGCTAAGGGCAGCTCCAAAGGTGAGAAAATTCTACATTTGTTTTGCACTCACATGCCACTTTGGAGGTATGAGTGGAAAGTTTAGCTTGGAAGTGAACTATGGGAAAGATTGGTGCTTAATTGGGCTTCATGGCAGGGCTGTCTTCTTAATGATGGTGTTCACATGAGAGTTTGGAAGGTGAGCACTCAATGGGAATGCAACAAAGGTATGGTTTCAATTATGTTCAAAGTTGCATTATTCAAAAAAATTGGTAACTTATGCCATAGGTTTGAAGGGAGATCCATGAGGATCCTTGGAAGCTATAATGGGTGCCCTGCCACCACAATAAATGAGGGCTACTCAGAAATTGTGGGGAACATTGACTGGAAATGGAGTTTCCAACAGGGAAGGGTCAAAGGTTCCACCAAGGAAGAAGGATGGCATCTCTCCAAAGACCATGTATGGCTGAGTTTGACAAGGAAAACCATAAGGGGCAGCAGCTATACACATTTTTTCCATGCTGCCAACCACAATACCAGCCCCCTTCAGCGTGAGCATGGCAGTCATAAAGTTCATTTTGAAGGCATGTTGCAAGGGGGAATTCCGAAAGGGTGAGTTCTTGTCAAAATTGCTCACAACTAAGGGTCATAATAAGGCTGTTATGCACAATTACAGCCAACTAAACACAAGGTACATAGCTGTAGTTGTCATTTCATTTGCATGTATGAAGGGTTCCTTGTTTCGTGGAAATGGGGAGTTGATTTCAGTCATGTTAGGAGTGGTCCCAGCCCATGGAATAGGTGCAATTCTGAGTTTCAAGGCAAGTTTGGAGCATAATGACAATTATTCTGTGCTTGGTGCTATTTGACACAGCCTAGGCAGCCCCTTAATGCCTTCTTGGGCCAGCATGAACATGTTTTCAGCCGCCAATTGGGAATAGACAGTGGTTAAGGGTGCAAGCAAGGAAGAAGGTTATGGAATAGGTGCAATTCTGAGTTTAGGGGCAAGTTTGGAGCATGATGGCAGTTATTTTATGCTTGGTGCTATTTGGCACAGCCTAGGCAGCCCCTTAATGACTTCTTGGGCCAGCATGAACATGTTTTCAGCTGCCAATTGGGAAGAGAGAGTGGTTAAGAGTGTAAGCAAGGAAGGAGATTTGAACCACACTTCGATATGGCATGGAAAGAGTAAAAATGGGAGGTGGAGAGTGTATACACTCAATATTTTTAAATTTCATCAATTACTGATGCTTTCTCTTTTGCAGAAACTCGTTGGGTCTCAATTTCTTTGAGTGCACGTCTTAAAAGGTGCACCGGGAAAGGGGTGGGCAAACCATTAGTGCTTCGCAAGATTGTTATGCTTTATACCACCTGTTAGTGCCCAAATTGCACTTAGCAATTTGTGTCTTGTTTCCGAATATCAATACTTGAATATCTAAAAGTTGCCACCTATTTGCAAGTGTTCACCCGTGTTAAAAATGCAACTTTTGCCTTGTGAAAACCCTGAATAATCTTGGTTCTAGCTAATGCTTAAGGTTTTCATGTTTTATTGATATTGCAGGGTCTGTGATAAAATTCAAGTTGGAAATATCAAATAATGTTGAGCATGATGTTTTCCATCTTCTAAAAGGCTTTGAAGTGGCAGAATTCTCAAGGTTGATTGCAAGATTTCAAAATTGCAGTTGGGGTGGAAGGGTCCGCAGGAACATATGACAAAGAAACAAGTTGCAAAAAATGCAAGTTCGATTTTTCAAGTTAAGTTTTTGAAAATTTTTTAAAGTTTTTTGGAAAATTCTCAAGTTTGATTTTTTCGGAATTTTTGCAATTCGGGCATTGTGTAAAGTCGGGTTTTGTGTAAATTCAAGCTTCGTGTAAATTCGAACTTTGTGTAAAGTCGGGTTTTGTGTAAATTCGGGCTTTGTGGAAAATCGAAATTTTTGCAAGTCGGGTTTTGTTTAAATTTAGGCTTTGTGGAAAATCAGAATTTTTGCAATTTGGACTTTGTGTAAAGTCAGACTTTTTGCAAGTCGGACATTTTGTTAGGAACATTTGTGTCGGACTTTTTGTTCAGACACTTTGTGCTCGAAGCCTTTGATTCAAGCCAATGTTTGCGACGTGCCAGTCAACATGCGGTCAAAAGAGAGATGGTCCAAAAAGGAAGCAACGAAGTTTCAAGGGAAATGAGAGGTTGACGTGAAAAACGAGTAAGGCCACATAAGCATTCAAGAGGCCACGCCAGTATTTTTGCTCATTCCAAAATGTATGACCTGTTCAAGTGGAAGTTAAAAATTTCAAAGCTCGAGCTTTTAAGTAGAAGAAAGCCACGCTATTAATACAATCCATGTGGAGGGTCAAACGGTGAAGCCAAGCTTTTAAAAAGTGAAAAATAATGCACTTAAGTATTATAAAGTTTGGCGGCAACCCTAAAAAGGTCAAAGCCAAAATAGAAATGTGGAAGGCACGAGAAAGTTTGGCATTAAGACAAAAAGTTAAAATAAACTAAGTATTGCCATTTTTAATATTTTGCTTGTGTCGAAAACCTCCTTGGAGGAAAAATATCTTGCAGTGTTTATGAGGCAAAGGTGGGCCATTCCAAGCATATTTTCCAAACGGCCATGGATCCTTCTTTGCCTCTATCATAGTTGGGGTTTTTTGATGCAATCATGACAAAGCAAGGGGTGTTTTTTGGCCTACACAAGGAGAATGGCAGTTGTCCAAAAATTCTAGATTTGCAAATAATTAACAGGGGAGCATAGCCAAGCAATTATACATAAAGACAAGGAGTTTGTTTTGCTTCCAAGGGAATATTCTCCCTAAAGTCCAAGTGCAACACATTTCTAGCCAAGAATATCAAGGGTTTGCTTGAAATCTTTATCATTACAAGGATAGGTAGTTACCATAATGATTTTCTTGTAGAGTGGGAGCTTCCAGACATGACAAAGGGCATCTTCCAGTTGAAGCATATTCCTGGAATATTCTAGGTGAAAGAGTTGTATAAAAAGAGGGCTTGTCCTCTTTTCAAAGGTTGTTGGTTGTTCTTCCTAGGTCTTAGGCTCTTTCAAATTTCAGGATCCTTGTGTGTGTCTTGTTTCTCTTGGTAAGGTGGTTGCAATTGTACAGCGATTAACAAGCTCTGAGAGCATTGCATATGTCTCTCCTGTTAAAAGAGCAAACTCACCATGATTTTTCCCATGGCAGCATTATGAAACACTGATGTATGTTAGATTTTCTTTGAAGATAATGAAAAATACTTGTGGTTTTTACTCTTTCCTGTTGATGAAATGCAATAATATGTTTTACAAGTTTTGCTGATTGGATATCTGGTTTTATGCTTATTACTGGTTGTCATTTTGGGCATAGATCTAGGTTATAAACCCCTTTCTGCAGTTTGATTTGAAAATATGTTGTTGAATACCTCTTAAAGGCACCTTGGGTTTATAGATTTGATAGGAATAAGTATTTGAAATTCTAGTTGCAGTGTATGTTGTAGGGTTTAGGAATCCTTTGGGTATTTGCATTATATTGGCATCAATGGATGTAAATCACTCTTAGTAGTTCCCCTTAGCTTGTATTTCAGTTTTTCTACATCTTTGTGAATGAGTGATGTAATGTATTTTGAAAGATTTCCTACTGTTTAAAAAACCACTTGCACACCACTCTTTTATATAGCTACCAAACTCGTCCTACCCTGCAAATAATACACCCTATTGCATATTCTAAGTGTTATTTGCCTGCAAATGTGTTAATATTGCATATCTGAAATGTATTTGTGTTTTGTGCTTTAAATCTCAGCATTGCAGTCTTTCATTTGTCCCTCTGTTGATTTTTTTTTAAAATGAAGGTTGCAATCATATTTACATCTGTCTTTTGTAGCTTGTGTTTGGCCTAGAGCATTTGCTCATTTCGTGTGACAACTCTTACCGAGTGGAGTGAGCAAGTTTAGTTATGTTGTGGTCATATTTGTGTTTTTTATGTGCCAATAATCCCCATGGAGATTGAATTGCAGTATCCTTCCATGTGAACAAGCTACCTCTTAGGTCCTTTCACCTTGGTTCAGGCAGAGCCAGAAGTAGCAGAGAACTAACCATACCCTTTGTCGGTGTCTTCCAGTCATTGTCTGCGTTCAATCCATCCTGATGCTAAATCCTTCCTCGGCTATAACGACATATATGTGGGTTTTTCATCTTGGTTTGCCGTTTTATCAAAGTGTGCAATGCTGAGTGCAAGAGGTTTACAACTGGGAACCAACACTTCATTGGCGTCATTGTCGGAGACACGATACCTTGGCACTTGTGTTGACGGAAGATTTACAAAGCGCTGTAACTTGTTTATGATTTAAGTTGTTTTCTCCCTTTGAACACGAATCTGGATTTTCAGTATCTTTGTTTTATTATCTCATCACTGACTTCAGCAAAGTATATTTTCAGTATCACATGTTTGTAATTTTTTATATTCTAGAAGTTTCCTTCTAGTGGCGACTCCAACATAGTATCTGGTTTCAAGGAAGATTAGTGCCTATTTTTAACTCCTTAAGTTGTGAGGGTTCTTTTGCTTGCAAAGATGGAAAGACTGAGATCATCCTTCAAAAGTGACCCATCAAAGCAGCGTGTCTCACCCTTGAGTGTTTATCAAAGAGGAAGGGGACAAGTTTGGAGACCAATTGAAGGACAAAGTTCAGTAGCAGAAAAGTGTTTGGGCTGTCAAGATTTTGGTACACCTGAACTCTTGTTTGTTGAACCTCCTTTAATTGAAGATTGTCATAGTTTTCCTAATCATTCAGAGCCTTATATTCCAATTTATTACCCAACACATTCTCAACCAGCTGAATCTCCTCCTAAATTTGATCCACCAAGCCCACCTCACTCACCTCGTCACGACCCTTTGCCATTTGATCTTGAACCCACCATTGAAACAATCATGAGGCATAGGGATCGGGATGAGAATGAGCATCTTGCATTCATGATTCCCAGATTTAGGCCAATTAATTTTGATGAAATGGAAGGTTATCCCAATGAGGTCCCAAATGAATTAAGGAACCGTCTTCCTAAGTTTTAAGGGAATAATGCAGTGACTGGTGATCAGCATTTAAGGGCTTTTCACATTATCATTGAAGATTATGAGGTTGAGCATGAGGATGTTTGCATTAAGCTATTTGTGCACACGCTGGAAGAAGGTGCTCGTGAGTGGTTCAATTCCCTTTATCGTGGATGCATTGATTCATGGGAAGAAATGAAAAATGTTTTCAAGATTTAGTATGGTGATAGAATTGATCCTAGGTTCTTTCTTGCTGAATTTGAAAACATTAAGAACCCTAATGAGTGTGCATGATTTTAGTACAAGGTTCAACAAGACTATGATGAGGCTGCCCGAGAATATTATGCCTAGTGATACAGCTTGCGTGATTAAATAGTGTGATATAGTTGACAAGAAGGTAGCCTATTCCTTGAGGGACAAGGCTCCTACAAACCTGAGATTGGCATTTAACATGGCCATCCAAATTGAAAACAACATAAAGGCTATGGGAAGCCCTTGAACAAATGGGCTATGTGAAATTGGTTAATTCTGAAAAAATTCAGTCCACTAAGAGTGCCAACCTTGAGGAAACCGTGAAAACTTTGGCCTCTGCTGTCAAGGAGATGTCCTACAAGTTGGCTAGCGCTGAAAAGGGGCTGCCTCATGGGTCTACAAGTCAGGAGAAAACTCAGAGTCAGAATCAAGCACAAGGGAGACCCCCTTTCCACATTAGAGATAATGACAGAGGGAAAAGTCCTCCTAGGGATGAAAGAAATGACAAATTAGAATAGAGGGGCTTGAAAGGAAGTCCCTGATCCATTGAACACCGAAGTCAATGTTGTAAATTATGATAGTGACATCGATTGGTATGATAAATGTTTCCTTCCCCATCCTCCATGTGATATTGTTGAACGAATTGATGAAGATGCAGAGGAACCTGAGTTTGTGTCTGATTATGATGAGATTTTGATGATTGATTGTCAAGTCTCCTGAAGTAAATTGTCTGCCTCCATGGAATTGTTGAATGCTACCACTGTTTATTAGTTTTGGAGTGCTGTACAAAAGGTATGTGTCCCAACTCTTGAGGTTGTTTATGATGTTAACATGACACAAGGATATGAGTTACCCAATCATGATTTCGAATTCTTACGTTCCATGATGATTAAGAAATATGATGGGGAAATCCCTTTAGTTGAGGATAGGCAACTGCTAATAAATGCAACAGTCGCCCAAGAAAAAGAATAGAGTTCGAGAAGCAGGCAACAAGGTGTTGCTTCTCAAGACACTACCCCTACAAATCCAAGGGCAGGGGATGCAAGTAAGAAAGTAAATAAAACTACAACATTCCCAAATTCTTTCAAGTTAGCGCCTACATCCCCATCTAAAAATAGAGTACCTTTGTTGTCTAGTATCCCTAAGGGTGTGAGTGATGTTAGAACAAATCCACTCTTGAAGACTGTTGTTAAAAATGCTAATTCATCCCAACCTACTCCACTTCAGATTTTAAATGATTGTATTCTAGCTGAACGTGTTGTCACTCTTCCACCTAATACTCCTCTTCAGTATAACATGTGTGATATGGCTCAGGTGTTGAGCCAATTGAAAATCACCATGCCACTTGTTGAGTTATTGCGAATACTTGAACATAGGAAGAGGGCATTTGAATATGTGGAATTTGGTGAAAGTACAACTGCGAATGAAATGACTTCACCCCAAACACACCAAGAAGATGAAGAATCAAATGAGGTTGTTGAACCAGCCTTGGAAGTTTATTTGGGGATTGCATCGGTAGAAAGTCAGTTGAGTGTGGATCCGTTTTATACAACCCTGTTGATTAATGGTTTGATTGTTCACAACTGCATGTTTGATTCTGGAGCCTCTTGCAACATGATGCCCCTGGGTGTCCTCAATGAGCTGGGAGTGAAAATTACATGTAATGACCCTCACTAGTAGGATCACTAAAACACTGATATTACACTATGAAATTTTGTCAAACAGTTGGTAGGATCACCAAAAAGATACTAATATTGCCTATTGGACTTTCGTCAAACAATTAGCAAGCAATCAAACAATAAATTGAATATGAAACAAATCCGCTCCATTCAATGATTCAAAAAAATAGTGCCAATATATTTATTTAAGGAAGAAATAGATCCTTTACAAAAATTGCGACTTTCAGATTTTCGTAAAACATGGACAGAATAATATCTTCTTCATACAAGGATTTGGCACAAAAATTGAATCTTAATTCAATAATAAGCAGATGTAAATAGAACCTCATTCGCTGATAACCAAAACCTGATTTGTTTCTTGCGCCCTGAATGCTGTCCGTACGCCATCTGTACGCTGCTAACTGGTACAGTTTTTAATATTTAAATTGTCTTTACTGCTGACTGCGAACTGATGTTGCTGTTGGCCGTTAAGTTCCTTTTGCTGCACAGTTGTTCAGGGACTGCTACAACCTATCCAAGTCCCACGGTCTGCCCAAAAAGGCTGATTGGTGATGCCTGAATGCTCGACTTCAGCCACTGATCAGTCACAGATTCTCTTTCAAGCGCAAGATCATACAGAATATCCTCCACTGTAGCGCACTACCATCAATCACCGAACTATTAATATTTGGTCTGCCGTCTCCACCTTCGCTAAAGTTTCTTCCAGCAAATGCAACCGCGCGGAATGTACAAGCGACTAATTCTGCTTCGTCCAATCTTGACCAATCATATAGGTACTGCTGTAAATCGCAGTATGCTGGCAGCGCCAAAACCTACCGTACGGTTTTGCAGGTACAAGCCGTACCTGTACGGACTGTAAAAAATAGAAATATATATATAATATTATATCCTTGGGAATTCTTCAAGTTGGTCAATGATGCAATCGCTTCACCAAGGGACGCCAAAATTATTCAACTCTCGAACTGAACCTAAATACTCAATGAAACTCAACATGAAATCGCTGAATACCACTTCCAATGTGCAACCCTTCAGAAGATCTTCCACTTCCTCAGTTATGCAATCTCTTGAGATGTATTGTTCTCAAGGATTTTTGATGAATATTTGCAGACTATCAAGCCTCACAAATGCTCAAGAAGATTCGAATGATAAAATAGACTTGGATGCCAAATGAGAGACCCATGGGGGCTATTTATGCACTTTTTGGAAACTTTTAGAAGTTTCGGTAATACATCTTGTAAAACCTCATTGTACTTTTCTAAGAAGTTACTAAGAACTTCTAGAAGCATCCGTTATAAAATCTCATTATAATGCACTTTATAATAAAATAACTTTATAAAATAAAAAGTGCAATCTTAACTTAAAATTATAACATGTAGGCCCGAAAATCACATAATACTGAAAGTAGGCTCAACATCTCTCCAACGAGCAAATACGACCAACTAATCTCCAAATAATCAACAAGATGACTCTCTCACCAAAACCATCTGCCTATGAGAGTCCATGATAGGCAAATTCGGCACGCTAAACGATGTCAGCTAGAATGGGGACATGACATTACATCAGCGTTTGGCAAGTGCTATGCCATGGATTCACGAGAGGTTCCAGTTGTTGGACAAGTTAAAGGGTTGGTAGTGTAGTTGGCAGTTCATCCAGGTAAATTCTTGAATATGGATGCGGTAGTTGTGGACTGCTTGCCTAAATAGGGGATGCTGCTGTCACGAAAATGGGCTGTCGGCATAAGTGGAAGTGTGCAGATGGACTTGTCTTACGCCACCATTCCTTTGGAGGGTAAGATGGTCAAACTTCATAGAGAGCCGAAGATGCTGCATGTACTTTAAGATCTGAAAAGAGCTCTAAATGAGGTGTTGTACACGGATGTGGAGTTGGGTAGCTTTGTTGGGAATGTGGATATTGTTGACCAACCCACTGTTTTTGATGATGGGTTTGATAACGAAAGTGCTGTTTGGAAATTGTCTTTTGATGGGGCTTGCTCCAATCTTGGAAATGGAGCTGGGGTTGTCTTTTATGCCGCTAATGGTAAGTGTTTTAAGTTTTCTTTTCAACTGTCCTTTGAGTGCACGAATAATACTGCTGAGTATGAGGCACTCTTGCTTGATTGTCTTCTATGCCCCTAATGGTAAGTGTTTTAAGTTTTCTTTTCAACTGCCCTTTGAGTGCACGAATAATACCGCTAAGTATGAGGCACTCTTGCTTGGTTTAAGAATTGCCCGTGAACATGGGATCACAAGCTTGATTGTAAAGGGTGATTTGGAGCTAGTGGTTAAGTAGGTTAGGATGCTTATGCCACCAAAAATAAAAGGTTGAAACAATATAGGAATGTTGTATGGGATTTGTTAGAATTCTTTGACGCAATCAATATTTGCTATCATGATAGAAGTTTCAACGAAGACGCTGACAAACTTACAGGGTTAGGTGCTCAATTTGAAATTGAAAATGTGAACCCACACTGTCAATATCAAGTGGAGGTGCTTGTTAGGCCTTCAATCCCAAACAATATTCATCATTGACAGGTTTTTAAGAATGATGAACTGACTAGAAGGTTTCTAAATTGTGAAGATGAATTACAAGATCAGCTGATAGACTTGGAATCCATGGTTCAGACTTGTGATGGAAAAGAAACCTTGTTTGGGAAGGATATAATTCAGCTGAAGACAAAGACTCTCCCTAGAGGATTGGTGAGTTTAGAAGCATCTTTTGATGGAGCATATAGAGTTAAAACCAGAGACTTATTTATCTCAAAAGATTGAACTGAGTGTAATTTGGGTTCTGATGAGATTCCAAGGAAGGTCTAGTTGGGTACTCACTTGAGTGCAACAGAAAAGCAAACTTACATGCAGTTGCTAAAAAAATATCAGGATTGCTTGGCTTGGTTTTATTCTGAATTGAAAGCATATAAGGAGGATTTATTTCAACATGTCATCCCATTGCAGCCTCATAGTAAGCCTTTCAGGTAGAAGCAAAGACCTATCAACCCCATCTTGGCCTCTAAGATGCGGGAGGAGTTGAAGAAACTGAGGGATGGTGGAATTATTCAACCCATTAGATATTCATGGGTGGCAAACTTAGTTCTTGTATGAAAGAAAAATGGTGACATCCGCTTGTGTGTGGATTTTTGAAATTTGAACAAAGCTTCTTTGAAGGATAATTACCCCTTGCCTAATATGGATAACCTGTTTCAAAGTGTTATAGGATCAGAAATGTTGTCCACTTTAGATGGTTTCTCAGGTTATAACCAGGTTGTGGTGAAGGAATCTGAGAGACCCAAGACTGCATTCACAATGTCTTGGGGCACATATGTTTATATAAGGATGCCTTTTGGGTTAATGAATGCTGGTGCAACGTTTCAACGAGCTATGGATGTTGCTTTTGCAAGAGTAATTAACAAGTGTATAGCTGTGTATCAAGATGACATTACAATGTACTCCAAGAATAGAAAGGAACATTTGGAGCATCTAGAGAAAGTGTTCATTAGATGCATGGAGTTTGGCATTTCATTTAATCCTAATAAGTGTCACTTTGGAGTACAAAAGGCCAAGTTGCTGGGACATATAGTTTCCAAGAATGGTGTCACGATTGATCTCGAGTGAGTAGAAGCCATTGACAAAGTGCCTATCCCGCAGTCCAAAAATGAAATTCAGTCCTTTGGACATATTAATTTTGTAAAGAGGTTTGTGTCTAACTTTGTAGAGATCACTCTGCCTATTGCTTCCATGTTGAAAAAGGACCAGACCATCAAGTGGGAGGAGAAGGCCGTGCAAGCATTCAATGACATCAAAGGAGCCTTGAAATCTGCCCCTGTAATGGCCAACCTTGATTACACTAAGGAGTTTTAGATATTCTCTTTTGCATCACATAATACTGTAGCTGTTGTCTTGTTGCAAAGCAATGAAGAAGGCCATGAGCAGCCTATAGCTTTCTTTAGCAAAGCTATGCAAGGGTCTGAACTGAATTATACCATCATGGAAAAACAAGCTTTCGCTCTCATAAAGGCTGTTAAAACATTCAGACCTTATATCCTGAGTTCAAAGATTGTTGCATACGTCCCACATACAATGGTGAAGGACATCTTGACTCATATTGAAGAATCGAGCAAGAGATGTAGGTGGGTTAACAAGTTGCAAGAGTATGACATGGATATCCAGACCACCAAGTTAGTGAGAGGGATGGGTCTAGCCAAGCTCATGGCTGAGACCAATTTGTAGGTTGTTGAGGTAAACACTGCTGTTTTTAATGTTGATGACTCTTTGGATAGAATTAGCATCTTTCCATGGTATAAAGACATTGTTTACTATTTGCAAAATCTGAATTGTCCCTCTGACTTGGATAAGAACCAAAGAAGTTCTCTTAAGCTTGTATCCCAAAAATATCTCTTGACTGAAAGTGGATTGGCATGGAAGGATCCGGATGGGGTTCTCCAAAGATGCTTGTTAGAAGAACAAATTGCCGATATGATTGAAGACTTCCATGGTGGAGTATGTGGTGGTCACTTTGCATCTAAAGTCAACTCATAAAATTTTGAGAGCTGGTTGTTGGTGGCCATCATTATTCAAGGATGTTGCTCAGAAAGTTAAAGTGTGAGAAATGTCAATGCTTTGCTAGAAGGTTGAAAGCTTTTGGTTCTCTTCCCTTGCAGCCTGTGATGATTGAAGGCCCATTCAGACGATGGGGAATAGATTTCATTGGGGAAATCACTGATTTGTCAAGTGTTGGACATATATGGATATTGGTTGCAATTGACCACTTCACAAAATGGGTTGAGGCATTCCCTACAAAGAAGGCTAAAACTCAGGTGGTTGTGGACTTTTTGTTGAATTAGATTATTTTTAGATTTGGTGTCCCTGTTAAGGTAATTGCTTATAATGCCATGAGTTTCAGAGCTAAACCTTTGGTGGCATTGTGCAAAGAATATTGGATCGAATTAACTTACGCTTCCAATTACAACCCTCAAGGAAATGGGGAAGCAGAATCCAGTAATAAGAACTTTGGAAGCAAACAAGAAGTGGGGTGGACCGCTGAAGTTTGCTTTGTGGGTTGACAGGATCACGCCTAAGAGAGCTACAGGTAAAAACCCTTTTGAGCTTGTCTATGGAGCTCAAGCTATTTTGCCTATGAATTTGCAGTTGCCAACCTATCAGTTTATGCAGCAGCTGGAGGAAGATGATGAAATCACCCACTATGAAAATAAAATAACCCAGATTGTTGAGATTGATGAAACTAGAAGACAAGCTCATGAGAGACACCTCAAGTTCAAGGAAAGACTTAAAAGAATATTTGATAGAATGGTTGCTCCGAGAACTTTTCAAGTAGGTGATCTGGTTTTACTTTGGGACAACAGGGATGAAGAGAAATGCAAGCATGGGTTTGATGCTTTGTGGATGGGCCTTTATTCCATTGACTGTAGAATTGGGGAACATACTTTCTTCTTGAGACACGTGGATGGTGAAATACTGGAGTTGACAGTTAATGGCAGACATCTGAAGCACTTCTTTGATTGAGTCCATGACTGTGTAAAGTATTGTATAGTTCTGTTGCCCCTTTGTGCTGATCCTTTTTTTGTATAGTTCTTTTTGGTGTTTTTGTGTCGTGTGTTCGTTCTCAGATCCTCCTGATTTGTTTTTGTTGGTCTGCCTTTGTCCAATTCAGTTTTCGTGAGTGTTTGCTGATAAATTGTCAAGTTTTGACTCCGTGGCCCAATGGATTTGCACCTAGTCTTGTTTTTTGGGGTTCTTTGCACACTCGCATGATTGTACATCCCCTGGTGAGAGCAACTGTTAGTGCCCAAATTTGCACTTAGCAATTTGTGCCTTGTTTCCAAATATCAATGTTTGAATATCTAAAAGTTGATTCTTATTTGCAAGTGTTTACTTGAGTTAAAAATCCAGCTTTTGCCTTCTGAAAACCTTGTAAAATCCCGGTTCCAACTAATGCTTAAGGTTTTCATGTTTTATTGAGATTGTAGGTTTTGTGATAAAAATCAAGCTAGAAAGATCAAATAACGCTGAGCATGATGTTTTCCATCTTCTAAAAGGCTTTGAAGTGGCAGAATTCTCAAGGTTGATTGCAATATTTCAAAACTGCAAATTGCAGTTGGGGTGGAAGGGTCCGCGAGAACATACGGCGAAGAAACAAGTTGCAAAAAATGCAAGTTCAATTTTTCAAATTCTTAAGTTTTTGGAAAAATTATCAAGTTTTTTGGAAAATTCTCAAGTTCATTTTTTTCAGAATTTTTTGCAATTCGAGTTGTGTATCGGGTTTTGTGTAAATTCGACTTTGTGTAAAATCAGGTTTTGTGTAAATTCGTGTTTTATGTAAAGTCGGGTTTTGTTGCAATTTGGGCTTTGTGTAAAGTTGGGTTTTGTGTAAATTTGGGCTTTTTGTGAAGTTGAGTTTTGTGTAAAGTCGGGTTTTGTGTAAATTCAAGTTTTGTAGAAAATCGGAATTTTTGCAATTTGAACTTTGTGTAAAGTCGGACTTCTTGCAAGTCGGACATTTTGTTTGGAACATTTGTGTTAGACTTTTTGTTCGGACACTTTGTGCTCGGAGCCTTCGATTCAAGCCAACATCCGCCACGTGCTAGTCAACATGCAGTCAAAAGAGAGATGGTCCAAAAAGGACGCATCGAAGTTTCAAGGGAAATCAGAGGTCGATATGAAAAACTGGTAAGGCCATCTAAGCATTCAAGAGGTCACGTCAGTATTTCTGCTCATTCCAAAATGTATGATCTATTTAAGTGGAAGTTAAAAATTTTAAAGCTCGAGCTTTTAAGTAGAAGAAAGCCACGTTATTAATACAATCCATGTGGAGGGTCAAACGTGAAGTAGATCTTTTAAAAAGTGAAAAATAATGCACTTAAGTATTATAAAGTTTGGCGGCAACCCTAAAAAGGTTAAGGGCAAAATAGAAATGTGGAAGGCACGAGAAAGTTTGGCATTAAGGCAAAAACGGAAAATAAGCTAAGTATTGCCATTTTTAATATTTTGCTTGTGTCGAAGACCACCTGGGAGGAAAAGTATCTTGCAGTGTTTATGAGGCGAAGGTGGGCCATTCCAAGCATATTTTCCAAACAACCGTGGATCCTTTTTTGCCTCTATAACAACTGGAGTTTTCCAATGCAATCATGACAAAGCAAGTGGTGTTCTTTGGCCTGCACAAGGAGAAAGACAATTGTTCAGAAGATTCCAGATTTGCAAATAATTAACGAGAGAGCATGGCCAAACAGTTACACATGAAGACAAGGAGTTTGTTTTGCTCCCAAGGGAATATTCTCACTCAAGCCCAAGTGTAGTGCATTTCCAGCCAAGAATATCAAGGGTTTGCTTGAAATCTTCATCATTACAAGGATAGGCAGTTACCATAATGATTTTCTTGCAGAGCAGGAGCTTTTAGGGGTGACAAAGGACATCTTCCAGCTAAAGCATATTCCTGGAATATGCTGGGTGAAAGAGTTGTAAAAAAGAAGGCTTGTCCCCTTTTCAAAGGTTGTTTGTTGTTGTTCTTTTTAGGTTTTAGGCTCTTTCAAATTTTGGGATCCTTGCTATGTGTGTCTTGTTTCTCTTGCTAAGGTGGTTGCAACTTTACAACCATTAGCAAACTTTGAGAGCATTGTATGTCGCTCTAATTAAAAAAAACAAACTCACCATGATTTTCCGCATGACAGCATTATGCAACACTGATATATGTAATATTTTCTTTCAAGATAATGAATTTTTTTTGTGGTTTTTACTCTTTCCTGTTGATGAAATGCAATAATATGTTTTATAGGTTTTGCTGATCGGATATCTGGTTTTATGTTTATTACTGGTTGTCATTTTGGGCATAGATCTAGGTTATAAACCGCTTTCTACAGTTTGGTTTGTAAATATGTTGTTAAATACCTCTTAAGGGCACCTTGGGTTTATAGATTTAATAAGAAAAAAGTATCTGAAATTCTAGTTGCAGTGTATGCTGTAGGGTTTCAGGAATCATTTGGGTATTTGCATTATATTGGCACCAATGGATGCAAATCACTCCTTGTAGTTCCCCTTAGCTTGTATTTTAGTTTTTCTACATCTTTGCAAATGAATGATGTCATGTAATTTGAAAGATATCCTGCTGTTTAAAAAACCAGCAGCACACCACTCTTTTATATAACTACCAAACTCGTTCTACCCTGTCCTACCTTGCAAATAATACACCCTATTGCATATTCTGAGTGTTATTTGCTTGTAGATGCTTAAATATTGCATATCTAAAATGTATCTGTGTTTTGTGCTTTAAATCTCAGCATTGTAGTCTTCCATTTGTCCCTCTGTTGTTGAAAAGTTCTTTAAATTGAAGGTTGCAATCATATATACATTTGCCTTTAGTAGCTTGTGTCCGGTCTATAGCATTTGCTCATTTCGTGTGACAACTTTCACAGGGTGGAGTGAGCAAGTTTGGTTATGTTCTGGTCAGATCTGTGTTTTTTTTGTGCCAATAATCCCCATGGAGATTGAATTGCAGTATCCCTCCATGTGAACAAGTTACCCCTTAGGTCCTCTCACCTTGGTTTAGGTAGAACCTGAAGTAGCAGGGAGCTAACCATACCCTCTGTTGCTATTTTTCAGTCATTGTCTGCGTTCTATCCATTCTGATGCTAAACCCTTCTCCGACTATAATGACATATATGTGGGTTTTTCATCTTTGTTTGCTATTTTCTCAAAGTGTGCAAGGCTGAGTGTAAGAGGCGTACAATTGGGAACTAAAACCACCATTTGCAATCTACACAACCATATCCTATGTACTTCCCTAAGCCTTGCGTCCTCTCTTGCACTCTCCCCCAAACAATTCACCGCCTTCCTTAGCACCTACCTAAGCCTTCAACCCTTTTTGATTGTTTACATTACACTGTCGGCTTGGGCCGACCTTGTATTCAAATTGTTAAAAACACGTTATGGGTCTAGGTCGGTTCTGGGCAACCTAGACTGGGATTTAACTTGTTTTATCAATTAACGATATAGAGTCGATTGGGCCGAACCTGTCGGCTAAAATTTTGGAAAGGTTTAGGGTTAGATTTAGCGATATATACACATTCAGTTCGCCATTTGTTAGAGAGAGACAAGAGTTAATTATTCATTTGTGCCTTGTTACAATCTGCTCTTCCACCATTCTATTTGAGGAGTCATTGTGTAGGGTTTACACTTGGAGAAGAATCTTGTCTTGTGGAAAAGTCTTGGATGCTTAGGCCTTTCTAGTGATCCTTACAAACCACAACTTCTTGCGAAACACCTTTGGCCAAGGGAGAGATTGAGTCTTGACGAGTTCGTCTTCAAGGTAATTATCTCTAATTTTACTCTTCTATCATATTAGATAGAAGTAGCATAAGTAGTGGCTTTTGAATATATTGCTCTCTCCATGCATTAGGGTTTTATCTATACATAGCTTAATTAGGATTCTCCTATGCATGTTTACTTTTTATGTTTATTATTCCCACTTTGTGTCACAAACTTGGTGAGCACTAGATTAGATTTTACTTTACTTTGCATGTACTTAGTGAATATGAAATATAGGACCTAGCTAGGGTTATTGCATAGTGTTGCTTGACTAGAGGCTTTGGAATTCTCTTAAGTGATGTTATTGTGGTAAGAGATCGCTTTGTTAGGTCTCGCAGATACATCTTGGTCATGACCCCAAATATTTAATGTATTAACAATGGGAAGTGTAAGTAGGATTTATCTTCTCCGAGTTAGGATTGATTAATAGGTCAACTACATTTTCCTTTTTATACATTCTGGTGAATTCGATGTGAATCAAACCCTTGTAGGTTTTCTTTTCTATTTTTATTTTATCATCATATTATATATTTCTATTTTTGCAGTACTGTATAGAACCCGTCGGTATAGTTCTAACAATTTGTGCATAGGTTTGACACAGTCGCCCCAAAATGACCCTGTTCTGTCTGTGCGGGTCTTATCCAAATACAGGTGACTAGATCGATCAACTTGACACAGTCTTCTTCTTTAGTTACAAATTTGTATATATAGTTGAACCAGTTGACTCAATTCACAATTCTCCTTTTTCAACATACAGGTCTGTAGACATATTCGAGCCGGTCGACTTTGTTCGCAACTTCTTTTCAGCACAGGGTTTGCAAACTCCGTCCAGCGAATCGACTATGTTAGCAGAATTTTTAAATCAACACTTGAGCATCACAGCATAAAATTTTGCAATCTAAACATTTTCAAGCCCACCAAGGCTCATTCTTACCTTCTCTGTCATTTTAGTTTTTCTTTTTCAGTACTGTTTTTCATGAATTTGCAGTTTACAAAACTGCATACCTCAGCCAATTGGGTCGATCAACTTGACACAGTTGTGTAGCCTGTTTTCTGGCTAGAAGATAGTTGACCTATTTGATTGTGTTCTTCCAAATCTTGCTTTCGCAGAACAGTAGTGACCTAGTTGACTATATTTTACATTGTTTGCATACAGTGTTGCCTGAATCGACTCTGTAATCTTCACAGTCAAGAAATTAACCTCTTTTTGCTAGTAATTTATTCACTTTCATTTCAATTGCTTGCATGCTTAGAGTAACAAACATAAATTAATTAGGTGGTTTATCAATTTACCAATTTAGTTACACTGTTTTTCTCTTTTGCACACACTTCCAAATTATTTTACACATAAAAAACATTAAACATTTGCCTTCCCAAGGCTTGTCTACTTGGATTTCATCACAAAGGAGAAAACCGACTTGGTTTTCTATCCAAGTATAAAGGCATGGTTGATGGTATATATTAGCAAAGCACCCGACATGCTTATTGGTATGGGATTGTGAAGTGAGGGGGTAGGCTCCAATACGAAGCCAGTACCATTGTCAATATAGATCTTTTTTAGCCTAAACTTCTTGAAACCATCTTTAGATTGCTTTCTAGTTCCTTCTTACAGTGAACTTCCCATCACATTAAATTTAAACTTCATTATTATAAACAACACTTAGGAATGGCCAATTAATTAGCATTTACTTTCAAGTTCTTGCTTGCTCTTTGATCATTATATTTTGTATTTCAAAGCTTGCATTAGCCAACTTTGTTGCAAAGTTTGTGTTATGTGTTGCAATTGTATCGATCACATTGATCTAATTGTTTGTGTGTTTCATGTCATTTGTTTAGATATTATCTCGTAATTTTTTTTTTTGTTTTCAAATCACTGTCGTCTCTGTCGACACAATTTCTTACAAATTGTCAGTCTTGTTTTCCTTCAATACACAGTCGCCCTGTCCGACTATGTATCCTTATCAACCTAATCAGTCTCCCCTTTTCAAGTACACAGTCGATCAATTCGTCTGTGTATCTTTCTCATATGATTCAGTTTATTCATCTGCAATACAAAGTCGACCCATACGACTGTGTATCCCTTGAACATGTTTCAATTTTATCCTTTGTAGCACACAGTTGACCAATTCTATTGTGTCCTTTTGTTTCATTTTTTGTGAACTTTCCTTACATACTCTATCGACCTAGTCGATTTTGTACCCATTGGCCAATATTGTTCTGTGTGTGGTTGACTTTGTCTCTGTTTTTTACCTTCTTGCGTCTTGATTTATGACTCTTTTTTCAAGCATCATGAAAGCCCCTATCAAAATCTTTTTGGACAACCTAAATCCATTTAGATGCTATATTAGATGTTCTTTTCTGCCTACCTTCACTTCCCAAGAAGATCCTCAATCTTGGAGCACTTCTTCTCCCTCATCTTTCGATTGCAACATGGCTCAAATCACTCAAACAGACAATTCCCATCTTCAAGCATCTCACCATAATGTGGGGGCAATTGATACAAACCTATCCAATAACCCCTCAGGAAATCTGCCACCTAGCAACCCTCCCCCTAATACCAATTCGGGGAATCCTCCTACCAACAGCAACCCACCCATTGATACAATTCAAATTCTTGCACAAAGAGTGCAATAAATGAACATCATGCAAACATCTAACACCTCCCAAATGATGCAAGTTCAACATCATTTTATCAACGTGGCTAATCAACCTCCCGTTCTTTTTCAAAATAATCAAAACTTTATCCCTCCACCTCTTAGAGACGCCGTAGGAATAAGATGCTTCAACACATTCAAAATGAGCCTCTAGCCCCTTTCATCATTTATATTGATATTGGTAATATATCTCCAACTATTATATATGATAGGACTAAAGACCCCGCATCCTTTCTTTAGGCATTCGGTAATCTTTATAAAGAGTGGATCCAAACTAATACATTCGCCACAACCAAATTTTTAGTTAAAACCTTCATGTGTGATGTATTAGAATGGTACAACCAACTAACCCAACATTCTATATGGCAACTAGAGGGTTTAGTCAATTCTCTAGTTAAAGAATTCCAACACAATGATCTTCCCAAAAATCGCTTTAGTCATTTCATCAATGCTAAGCAATCCTTTACCAAATCAGCTCATGATTTTATCAAATGATGGAAATCTTTGGCTCACAAGGCTGATCACAACATGACTGATGACAACTTGTTTAAACTCTTTATAACGACATTAACACCACTCCAATACAAGGTTCAAACTTTTGCTCCCCAAACTTTAAATGAAACTCTTGACCAAGCTAAGCTTCAAGACTTCTTAATGAAACAGTTTGAACTTAATACTAAAATCATCAAAGGATCTTTCCAACATCCAACCAATGCGATAATTTACAATCCTCCTCAACCCAAACCAGGAGTAGCCAAAGCGGAAAATCCCCAACCTTCTCATGTGCAATCTAATGTGCAACAAATGAAACAACTTTTAACACCTTCTAAACCATTCACTTACCCTAATAATCCCCCTAAATGGTATGACCCTAATCAATTTTGTTGGTTTCACACCGATATTGGTCATTCCCACAAAACATGTCGAAGGCTTACAAAATTCGCTATTTCTTTTATGCTTGGCAATTCATTCAATCATGATACCATGATTCAAATCCATCATCAAGATTATGTTAATGCTTCTCAAAAGAAACAAGCTTCCAAAGCTTATTCTTCTACCAACCCAAAATCTCTCTCTATATCTAACTCTCAACATTTGTGCGATTGACATTGATTACGATCAATACTATACCAATTCCCAATACGTAAACGCGGCTAAGGTCAATTATCAACGCAAACCAGCTCACAAAGATCCCATCACCAAACCAAAGAAACCGTCTTTAGAAGAACAACTTCTCAAAGATACTACTACTCACTCATCTTCGGAAGCCAATGAGAACCCACTTCCTCCTTCCGAACTTCCAACCACTTCTCTTCGTCCTAAACATATTTTGCCTTCATAACCTTGCGCTACTTCTTCCTCTTCCAAAACTCATTGGAACTTCTTAGAGGAACTCAACTCTATCCCTTGCACAATTCCTCTCATGGAGTTAGTTCGCACCTCTCCTTATCATTGTAAATTCCTAATGCAACAACTTCAAGAGATCGAAGAACCATCTCCCTTTGAAGAGGAACCACCTTCTCACGAGCCTCAACCAACATAAGTTCATACCATTGAATCTATTTGTCCTTCCTCAAAACCTTCTATAGAATTCCTCGAGGAAGACATGATCAATGATGAATTCTCTTTTGAGCCGATGATCCACCCCTCTTTATCAAAATAACCATTAATACCACCCTCATTCGTAAAGTATTAGTAGATGAAGGGTCGAGAATTAATGTGATCTCTTTGGCTCATTCAACAACTCGGATATAATAAAGAACATTTCAAGTAAACTCGTTTAACATGTCGTGGATTTGACAAGACCAATCAAAAGCCACTTGGTTGTATTTGACTCCCTCTTACTATTGGACCCAAAATTATATGTACTAAATTTATGGTCCTTGATTTATCATTATCTTATAACATACTCCTAGGACACCCAATGACTCATCGCTTGAGGGCTATTGCCTATTCCGGAAACCATTGTATCAAGTTCATTCATAATGGCAAAGGTATAAACATGAGGCTGATCCTAACCCCTGTAGTATTCATCTTCCTAATCCTAAATCTCAATATTGGATTCCCACTATTCCTAAAATTATTAGTGCCCCTTTACCTGAATTTGTCAATATGAATCCAGATTTACACATCACTCTTGTCGATTTTGACGATGATGAGTCCAATGGTTTGCAAAATTCATGCAATAGTACCAAGCTACCTTCTTACATTTCGGAGTGGCTTCCTCCTAGTTGCCTCGTGATCGTACCATGCCTCTTATCGATGAGATCACCGATTTCCCTCCATGTAATGCACATGAAGCATCGTATACAAAAGATGCTTTCACGTGTAATGACTATGGAGTGGCTAAACTATTTCAAGATCTTTTAATTATGTCACCACGTAAATTTAGCGATTTAGGCATCTCACCTTCCGAAGTTCCGAGTCACAAACATGTACTATTTCTCCAACTTATGATGATAACTACATTATGGCCCAAGCTCAATCGAGAGATTTGGATGTTCAACATTATCAGAAAACTATAGCCCAAATTCATACTTTTAATTGTGATGTTCATACTATTTCCATGGATTTTGATTTAGACCTTGAAGCTCATGTACCTCCAGTTAATTTTCCACTTCTCGATACCCGTTGGGTGGTTGAACAAATCTCACCTCTCACATCTTCAAAACTTTTGGAACCTTCTATACCTCCTATGACACTGGTTATTCTATCTGATCATCTTGTGGTCAATCATTCCAAAAATAAACCAATTGAATTCGATCAACCTTCCTCTATAGTTACATCTACTCCCGAGATCACTCTCGATGCCAAGGCCACAGAGGTACGCCAGATACATTTTGAATACAATTGCCATGATAACAAAATCATTGATTTTAAAATAGATGTGGAATATTATGGACCTCACCCACGTTACCTAGCGATGAAGTTTTATACTTGAATTGCTCCATGCCCGAGAACCTCAACTTCCTCGACATCACAAACTTGGGAACTTCAAGCGCAAGGCCCCTCGTTTTAACAACTTCATTGCTAGCATTGATCCTAACACCAATCCCATCTCCTCTCTTCCCAACACCCCATATCATTTTCAAGACGAAAATGATATGCTTATTGAGGAAACTACAAGAATTGAATATGGCACACCCTCATGTCCTTGACCTATAATATTTTTTAGAGAACTCGCACCAACCGAACATGATAACTTTAGCTTATTCTTTGATAAATATCGTGAAACTTTTGCTTGGTGATATGAGGACATGCCTGGCATTGATCCTAGTTTGTGGTAGACGACATCATCACATATTCTGACACCAAACCTGTTAGGCAAAAACAAGGGAAATTTCCCCCCGAAGTTTCCACCTTATGCCATAAAGAAATTATTAAACTATTAGATGCCAAAGTTATCAAACTTGTGGACTATTCTGAATGGGGATCTAACATTGTCCTTGTTCGCAAAAAAGTCACCATGGTCATTCACATTTGCATCGATTTTCGTAACCTCAATCTTGCTTGTCCAAAGGACAACTTTCCATTACCTTTGATAGATGCCATCGTTGATTCCACTGCTGGATACGAAATGTTGTCCCTCATGGATGGTTTTTCGGGCTACAATCAAATTCATATCGCCCTTGAAGACCAACACAACACAACTTTCACCATGGATGGGGCACCTATTGCTATGTTAAAATGCCTTTCAGCTTTAAAAACGCTAGAGCTATCTATCAACGAGCTATGACTCACTTTTTTCATGACCTTATCCATAAGATTGTGGAAACCTATGTGGATGATCTCATTGCCAAATCCAAAAGTCGCAAGACTCATCTTTCTAATCTTGCCATCATCTTTGATCAACTCATCAAATATAAAGTTAGACTCACCCCCTACAAATGTGTTTTTGGCGTTACATCTAGTAAATTACTAGGGTTCTTAGTCTCTCTTCACCCTATTGATGTCTATCCCACTAACGTCAATGCTATTGTCAACGTGCCTATTCCGTGTTCCATTCCAGACATTTGTTCTTACCTTGGCAAGCTTGGGGCAATTCGACGATTTGTCCTCAAAATGGCTTATCACATTTACTCTGTTAATTCTCTTCTTAAGAAAGGTAATGCTTTAGAATGGATTGATCTTTGTCAGAAGACATTTGACAACATGAAAGAATCATTGCTACATTTGCCTACCCTTCGTCCACCTTCTGATGACTGTCCTTTAATTTTGTACACTTCTACACCCGTATCAGTTGGGGCAATGCTTGCCCAACGAGATGATACTGGAAGAGAGTATGCTATCTACTATATTAGTCGAGGCCTCATCGATTACGAAAAACGTTATACCCAAGTAGAATGTGATTGCCTCGCTATCTATTTCGCAGTCAAAATGCTTCTTCACTACATGCTATATCAAACAACCTATGTCATAGTTCATTCTAACCCACTTCGTCACTTTTTCTCTAAAGCCTTTCTTCGGAGACCAAATTGGGAAGTGGATGGTTCTCTTAATGGAATTGGACCCCCACATCATCACGCAAAAAGCTATCAAAGGACAAGTCATTGCCGACCAATTCACAACGGCACCCCTACGTGCTACCAATCATCTTCAAGATAGTCTCCCCGATGATAACATTCTTTATATTGAAGGTTTCAATTTGGCTATCTTTCTTAAAGATTACTTTCACAACTGTACTGCTAATTTAGATGCCAATAAACAAGAAGATTCCTATGTTATTCCCGATACTACTAAATCTAAAGTAGTTAATCCCTAGGGGCACTTGACTTAGACATTGCATATTTGCATGTTTTGGGTGACTCCCAACTCATTTGCTGTTAGGTTAATGGTGATTATCAATGTAAAAGTGAAAATCTTATTGCTTATCATCAATGGTCACTACCCTCGCCAAAGAATTCACTTCTTTTCCAAGAGATCAAAATTCCACCGTTGATTCTCCTACTTCTTCAACATCCTTATTTCATCCGCATCAAGTTCTCAATAATTCTCAATTTCTTATTGAAATAAGAAAGTCTCTGTCATCTATCCAACTTCAAGATTCACTTATCTGTCATATTGAGGTTGTCACCATTCGACAGAGCCCGTGGTATAAAGACATTATCTAATTCCTTGAATATCAAACTAATCCTCCAGATACGGATTCTCGTGAAAAGACTCGAATTCGCAAACAAGCCTTCAAATATGTCTTTCAATATAACACCCTTTATTATCACAATGTCGAAGGTATCCTGCTTCGCTATGTAATGAAATAAGATGTCCCTTCTCTCCCTGAACAAGCATATGCGAGCACTTGCGGTGGTTACTGTAGTGGACATGCAACAACACGTAAATGCTTACATATGAGATACTTTTGGCCTACTCTCGAAAAGGATGCTATTGAGTTCACTAAAAAGTGTGGTGCTTGCCAACTTCATGATGATCTAATTCATTCGTTACCAGCTGAACTCCAAACTATGGAATCTCCTTGGCCATTTTTATTGTGGGGATTAGATCTCATAGGCAAACTACCTAGATCATAGGATGGGCATGTTTTTATCATCACGGCTACCAAATACTTTACCAAATGGGTAGAAGCCATGCCTCTTGTCAACGTCATGGGAACTACTATTTCCAAGTTCATCCTCAATCAAATCATTTGTTGTTTTTGAGTTCCCCATACTATTAACTCTGATAATGGTGGCAATTTCAAAAACAAGGATGTGAAGCAGTTTTGTGTTAAATTCAAAATATCCCACAAATTTCTACATCTTATCATCCACAATGCAATGGCCAAGTTGAGGCCACAAACAAAATCCTCAATAAAATCCTTCAAAAGACCTTCTGTGAAACTCGCACCGATTGGCACCCTCATTTATAACCCGCACTTTGGGCCTATCGCTGTAGCATATGCACTGTCACTGGGGTAACATCGTTATTGCTAGTCTATGGTTTCGAGTCTATCCTTCCATTAGAAGTTGAGCTTCCCTCCCTACGTAAATCTCTTCACGGTATCATACCCGATGAGGAATTACGTGAAGCTCACCTTCATGCCCTTGATCTTCTTGATGAACACCATTTAGCCGCTCTGCAACACAATTGCCAATACAAGGCTCGTATCACCAAGCAACATAACAAAAATGTTAAAGTTCACACTTTCAATGTTGGTGATCTAGTCCTTAAATTAGACTATACCCATGACAAAGAAGACAAATACGTCCAAAAATGGTGGGGCCCTTATTGAGGGAAAGATATTTTTGACCCCAACACTTGTTGCCTCCAAACTAATGAAGGCTATGTTTTCAAAGAGCTCACCAATGCGCAATTCTTGAAAAAATACTCTGCTTAGATCTTTTCCTTATCATACTTCTATATGCTATCCTACTAACACTTTTTGCAAGATTTTTTCACGGATCTCACCCTTTGCAACAATCTGTTTCAACAAACCTTAGTTCCTTCTCTTGGTCCTTGGGTTTCTTTTTTTCATGAGTTGCATTGTAATACCATGGAGAGGACCTGGTCTTCCTCATGAATTCCTTTTGTTTTTTTTGACTTGTTATTTTCCAATGCTTTTTGCACTCTCTTGGGTTTCTTTATTGCGAGTTGTAGTGTAAGACCATGGATATGACTAGGCCCTCCTCACAAATACTATTTCAAATACTATTTTTACCTTTATTGCACCGTCTTGGGTTCTTTTTTGAGTTGCAGTGTAAGACCATGGATAGGACCAGATTCTCCTCATAAAATCACCATTCTATTTTCAAAACACCCTTTGTTCAACCAAGTGTTCCTTTTCTAGAATGTTAAGAACTGGTTTCAAGTTTGTGATCCCATATTTTCAACTTCGGTTTTTGTTTTTTTTGTCGATAAAACTTGCACGCCAAACTATGTTAGCATGTTTCCCTACACTTTCATACATTCTTATGATAAGAAATCATATTTGCTTGTCATTGTATCCCTTTTTCACCTTTGTTACATTTTTTGCGGTTTGAAGTAATTCAAATTGTTTCATGTTTCATTTCCCTTGATTTCCTTTCCTTCCATTCTACTTTGGATAAAACAAGGTCGAAGTCAAAGTAACACTTTTATTTCACATGAATAAACAAGACTCTTAGACATCATGCTGTCTAAGTTCTCTTTCTTAGCAACCAAGTCCAATGTTTTCAAATGATAGTCATTTTTAGCATCCATGTTTGGTTCTCTGAATCCGTATGGAGGAGGAATAGAAAAAACCATCAAAAATTAAAAGCCAAATCATTTGAAACAAAAGGCAATGATCACAAGGCAACATACAAAGTCAAAAGTCAAAATCACACTAAAAGACGTGATTCATAGCACATCTCCTATCTCCAATCGAAGCTCAGACTCCATAGTTGGCCTCATAATAGAGCTGAGGTCCATTGGGGTGTGGTAGGTCAATAGATTGGGATAGGAGAATTCAAAATAATTTATGGTGCTACCTACTTTCTCATGCAAGTACCCAATTTTTGCAGTAGATCGACGACTCTGTAAGGGGGCTTGAGGAACGGGGAACACATTGTGGGAAGGTAGGTGCATTTTACTTTTCATGCATATAGATTTCATGAGATAATATTCATACTTCATTTGGTGACCCAAGATTTGTGTGGTTAGGAAAAGTTCTTCAGAATCCTTAATGTCGACAGTTCTCTTGTTTTGACTAACCTAATTTAAGTGTCTTGACTTCGATAAATAGTTTCTCTACCTTGCTTTTTTCTTCATTTCCCCTCCACCTATATCATTTACCCCTTGACATGCAAGTTTGATTCTAAATCTGTTTTCCCACTTTTTCTACATTCCCTCTTCACATTTAAAAAACATGCTAGCACTACTTTGTTTTGGTTTTATCTATCTTTAGAACCAAATTGCATGCTTGAGTGACTATGGATTACTTTTTTTACAACATTACTTTACATTTCTATACTTGATTTGAGAATTTTCCATTGTTGCACCTCTTTTTCTCAGATACTTGCGTCCATTTTTATTTTGTATATACTTTTTTCATTGTTGAGTGAGGTTGGCTTGTTACTTCTCACTCAACAATGTTGTTTTCCTTTTTATGCACTTTTTCCATTGATGAATGAGTAAGGATTGTTACTGCTCACTCATCAATATTGTTTTATCATTTCTTGCCCATCTTTGTTTAAGGATTGTTATTGCTTTCACATTGATGTTTAATTACCATTTTGACTTGTATCCTTGGTTTGACTTGGTTTTGTTTGCCTTTCTTACTTAAGTTTTACTTATTTGAGTTTTTCGGTCGTTTAGTAGCCTTGGCTTTTCGGTTACTTGATTTACTCTAAATTTTTGACTTGGTCATTTGAATTTCTAAGTACGTCATGCCTACACCGAGTCAATTATCTTGGCTTTTCTGCGTTTGTTTGTTTTTGCTTTTTAGTTTTGTATCTTTGAGTTTGTCTAAAGCAGTCTCTACACCTTCAATGATCAAAACTACAAACACAATAGACAACCATTCAGTGATAAAGGTAAGTCAAGGTACGCATACATTACATTTATTTTCAGTGATTTCATTTCAGCCATTTACTTTTAGTTATTTTATGCTTTAAAATACTGCAATTTATTTAGCTTCAGCGTTGTGTGTTGCTATATTCTTTTCTTGAAGCACCATCCCCTGTTGTACTTGAGTGACATGTGATAAGCTTCGAGTGGGGCATATGTATACACAATATTTTCAAAGTTTATTAATTATTGATGTTTTCTCTCTTGTAGGAACCCATCAAGTCTCAATCTCTTTGAGTGCACGCCTTAAAGGGTGCACCGGAAAAGGGATGGACAAACCATTGATGCTTCATAGGATTGTTGTCCCCTATATCACCATCACTTGCAATTTACACAACCTTCTTCTATGTACTTCCCTAAGCCTTGCCTCCTCTCTTGCACGCATCCCCAAACAATTCATCACCTTTCTTAGCACCTACCTAAGCCTAAAACTCTTTTTGACAGTTTACATTACACTGTTGGCCTAGGCTGACCTTGTATTCAAATTGTTAAAAGCATGTTATGGGTCTAGGTCAGCTCTGGCCGATGTAGACCGGGATTTAACTTGTTTTATCAATTAACAATACAGAGTTGATTGGGCCGATTCTATCAGCTAAAATTTTGAAAAGGTTTAGGGTTAGATTCAACTATATATACACATTCATTTCGCCATTTTTTAGAGAAACAAGAGTTAATTATTCATTTGCACTTCTTTATAATCTGCTCTTCCACCATTCTACTTGAGGAGTCATTGCATAGGGTTTATACTTGGAGAAGGATCTTGTCTCGTGGAAAAGTCTTGGATGCTTATGTCTTTTTTAGTGATCCTTACAAACCACAACAACCTCTTGCGAAGCATCTTTGGCCAAGGGAGAGATTGAGTCTCGACGTGTTCGTCTTCAAGGTAAGTATCTCTAACTTTACTCCTCTATTTTAGTAGATAGAAGTAGCATAAGTAATGGATTTTGAATATATTGCTCTCTCCATGCATTAGAGTTTTATCTATACATAGCTTAATTAGGATTCTCCTATGGATGTTTACTTTTTATGTTTATTACCGCGCCCCCTCGCCCCCCCCCACCGCACCCACTTTGTGCCATAAGCTTTGGTGAGCACTAGATTAGAGTTTACCTTACTTTGCATGTACTTAGTGAATATGAAAACATAGGACCTAGTTAGGGTTATTGCATAGTGTTGCTTGAGTAAAGGCTTTGGAACTCCCTTTAGTGATGTTATTGTGCTAAGAGATCTCTTGGTTAGGTGTAGCGGATCCATCTTGGTCATGACCTGAATATCTAATGTATTAACAATCGAAAGTGTAAGTAGGATTTATTTTTTTCGAGTTAGGATTGATTAATAGATCAACTACATTTTCATTTGTATACAGAGAGTCTTGATTTTAATTAACATGTTTGCTTTTTGTGCATGATTGGCAATGGGGATGGCCATATCACAAATTACCAACAATCACCTCGCTGTAGCAAACATCTTCAGCCTTCATGGTGCTGCAATTTCAGGGAATTGTCCTTTTCCAATCACCTTCTTAGGGCCTATATGGTGCATGTCCTTAATTTGGAGCAAGGGGAAGGGAATCTATTGCTGTTATGACACTTCCAAAACACTTGAACAACAATCATCCTTCAGGGACAATTGTAAATAGTTTCAAAATAATGTTTTTTCTTCAAGGGAAGCTACTAGGAACAAGGATTAGCTAAAACACAATAAGAAGGAAGCCACCTTGGCATTACAATTGGAAAGAAGAGCTTACATCATCAATAAGGGACATCTCAAAAAGGTATGTGTTGTGGAGTACACACATGTGATGACCAAATTGTTTTCTGAGCTCCCAAGAGGCATCATTGTTGATGGGGTTGAGAGCTATATTTATGATCACAAATTGTCAAGGTTGAAATGGGATCTAGGTATTTCAAAAGATGATGGAATAGTTGAACCAATGCAAAGGAATTTGCAATTGCTTGAGGACAAGCAATTTTGGAAGGGATGATTGTCATGTCCCCCTTTTTGGACATAAAACAAAAGAAGACCTTTAGCCTTGTTTTTAGTGTTTCCTATATGCGAAGGGAAAAGAGGTTCAAAAAGGAAGTTCTAATTTCCCTCTTCAAATGGTAAAAATGTACTTTTTGATTAAGTTCTAATTTTGAGTTGAGGAGGGGCCTTTTTGAGTTCATGGGCTAATTTTAACTCTTAAGTGATTTTGAAAGGAAAATACCCATATGATGTTTGATTTTCCCTCCAAGTGGAGCGCCCCACTCTGGGAAGGGTTTTTAAGGAGGTTGAGGGCTCATTTGG
Organism: Torreya grandis; assembly: GCA_037957365.1. Taxonomy (NCBI): domain Eukaryota; kingdom Viridiplantae; phylum Streptophyta; class Pinopsida; order Cupressales; family Taxaceae; genus Torreya; species Torreya grandis. Next base: position 511,258 of record JARHVA010004705.1, read on the forward strand.
AAAGAGGATGCTATTTGGAGATTTGATTTTGGAGTCTAAGCACAAAAAAACTTAACTCACACTTTGAAGACAAAAACCTTCAAAGGTCAAGAGGAATTAGGGACAAAACCCTTTAATTTTAAACTAGGATAGCGTCATTTAGAGGCGGCAATTGGGCCAAAATATTCAAGAAACTCAGAAAATAGCTTTTTGGGGTGTGGCGACTTGGTTGGAGTGGTCAACGTCTTGGTTGCGAGCCCATCTAGGGAAGATTTCATCATTTTCAGCTTGAAGACCCCTTGTGAAAGTGTTGTGTGGAGTTTCTAGGGTTTGAATATTCCTATTTAGGGCTGCGTTGGAAATAATATTTTTCCAACTAGGGTGACTTTATTGGGAAGCTGAAATTGAGGATTCAATAGGCTATTTCAAGCCTATAATCTATTTTGAAATTGTCTATAAATATTTTAGTATTATAACTATTTTAATCATATTTTCCCACCCTTTATGGAGAGAAAATTGCCAAAATCATGTATCTAAGCTTGCTGTAATTCTTATGCATATTGACGCCTTTGAGGTTGAGTTTGATGGTTGATTAAATGCCCTAATATTCATTGCAACATTCAATAATTTTGAGCTAGGGTTTGAATAATTTATTTCAGCATTTTGTGAGATTTTTGGCACCTAGGGTTTGCTGGAAAAATTAGAAAAATATTATCTTTAGTTAGGGTTTTGTGATAAAATTGAAATTTCAGGGTTTGCCCCAATTTGGGGGCATTACATATTCTGTACAAGACACTTGCGTCGAACCCGAATAGTAGCATCAACACAACCGTCCCAGGTGACATTCGTGTCCAGAGTTCCAGAAGCGTCGAATCCAGAATCTGACGATTGTTCCAGAATCTCATTCCAACCTACATTCTGCCTATTCTAGATCCAAAACCGCATTAGCATCAGAACAAACTAAGTACATCACTTCTTTGTCATTTTTATATCTAGTATAGTTGTACTTTTTATATTTAGACTATCTGAGCATAATACATTCAGTGTATGCTTATATCTGAGTTCAACATCTAATTGGCCTATTATAGATCTGATTATCACCCTTGTGGCTTTTTATTTCTATATACCCCTTTAATTGCAAATATAGGGTTAGCAATAAGATCACCTTAGATTTCATTTTAGGGTTAAACAAGAGGATTTTCATCTTCAAATTTAAATTCAAATGGTGAGGGTTTTCGTCCTCTCAATTTGTACCAACTATAAGGGTTTTCATACTTATGCTGCAAATTGATGAATTGGAAGGTTCAATCAATTGAAAAATATTGATAATAAAAATTGAACCCATTACAATGAGAACTCGCAATATATAGAACTCAATTGCATTTTTTAGGGTTAGGGTTACACTTTTAGGTTTTATCCTTTCTTTTATTTTCAATAATAATAAAGTAATATTAAGTCATCACTATTTAATAAAATAACAAGTCACTTGAGAAACTTAAAATTTACTTTATTTGAAAAATGGAACATGACAGTCTGCCCTTCTCAAAGATTGCTTGCCCTTAAGCAATGCTTAAATAGACTTGCAAATACCAGGATCCCAAACCAATATTTCTGTTTCTTCCATTCCTCTTTGCGATGTAGTTGGTTTCTGCTGTGCAACTCTTATAATTAGGAATTAGAAGCACTGCACTAGGTGATACTTCTCCAATTGTCTTAGAGAGTGAATCCATGATAGTTGAATCATGAATCAGTTGGGATCTAGAAAGAGAACTGCCAATTGTGACATTCTCAAGTTGCTTTGCTTGTTGATCTTCAATTCCTTTCAAAATTGTCTCTGTTATGCCCAACTCTGTACTTGCAACTTCTGTCTTCCGTGAAAATTGTTCTCTCCATTCATCTCACTGAAAACTGCTTCAGTAATTTGTGGTTCTTTTGTCTTATGAAGTGAAGAATAGACTGAGCTAAACTTCGTAGTGAGGGCATCAACCCTTTCCTTCATTTCCTTAGATATAGTTAAGGCCTCTTCTGCAATTTCGATGACCATATCCCTGTCTTTAATCACATGCAGATACTCTGATTTCCTTGTTTCCAATGTACTCTTTACTATTTGCAAGTCTACAAGAGTGACACTATGGTTAGTGATAGCAACATTTCCCTTACCCATAGTGTCGTTCTTTGCCGAGCACTCTACAAACTTAGAGTTAGATCTTCAATGAGTCTTTTCGTACTATCCAACTTTGTTAGGACTTGCACCTCTTTGTCTTCTACTATCAACAATTACAGCGCTTCAATCTTCTATTCTACTTTCTTTGTTTGCTCTTAGTTAAATTGTTGTGTTTCAACGAATTTTGATGTTGTTGATATCTCATCAATTTATGTTTTATTAACCCTTTCAAGTTTTTTTTGCTACTATCATTGCTGTCATACTTTGAGCAATGACCCTTGATATTGTCGAACTGCTTATTATTAGTTCCTGATTTGAAAGTTTTAGCAAGTTTAAAATTACCATTAATATTTGTTGAGACATTTTTCTCCTGTGCATGCCCTTTGACAAAGTCACCCTGAATCTCCACCTTATATGCTTCTTGACTTGACACATTCTTTTCATTTCCCAATCTGGAATCACATGAATGCTCAAAGTGTCTTCCTTCTATTGCTAATGCCTCTGAGAAAACAATACCCCCAAAAGATCCTTCTCACGTTCATTCTTACAATTATCTTGCAAATCATCCCCATGTAGCATGGATTGAATCATTGGTGGATTGATGGGTATGTATTGAAAAGGAACAACTTCCTCACTTGTGCATTCACCAATTGATGCTTTCTCTTTGACTTTTTAAAGCTAATTCTTTTGCTGATTGGCAATATCAAAAGTCAAAATATTTTTTTCTACATTAAATTTCATATCTTCTACCTGCATGGCTGATTCCTCCAAGATTTGTTGTCTTTCAATTTCTTGCAATTCTGATTTTTCTTCTTTCTCATGCTCCACCATCACAGTTTCTTGCACTTGTTCTTTGCCTAGGCATCTGTGGCTTGGCTTCTAGGGTTCTTTGCTTGAGAAGCAACGTTCCTATCTTCTAAGATTATTTTTGCTGCCATCTTTTTGAGAGTTCTTGTTGAGTTCAGCTATCATTTCTGTTGTTAAGTATGGTTTCAACTTTTCTACACTTTGATCAACCACACTTCTAGCCAATGCATGTGCTGTTGGTGCAACTTCCCACACATCCTTTCTCACATTAGTCAATAAAACTGATAGGAGTGGCTGAAAAATATCTTCATTCTCATTCAGAATCAAAGACAATTGTTTGCATTGAGGTAACAACATTTTTTGCATAATTCTTACTAATAGTAGCAAAGAAATATTGAAACATTTCAAGAATAAGATCATCAAATTCGAGATCTAGCATTACAACACATGATCTGACTTTGCAACAATTTTCAAAATTGTAACCAATTTAGCAAAATAGGGATCTTTGATTTTATCCATACCTCGGAAGCTTTCTATAATTAATTGGAATATTTCCCTCATGGCAGTGTTGTATGGCTTTTCAGGAGCTGTTATTCTTGTAATTTCACTAATACAAGTGAAATTACAAGTCTCAGATTTGGATCTAGGTGTATCAAAAGCTTGGGCTTAGCCAAATGAGTCTCCGATGGATTTACTGCGCATTGCATAATCTCACAATCTAATAGTTCTATCTTAGAAAAAATTCCACTTCCTCCAAAACGCTGAGTAGATTTTTTTTTTAATGAGGTGGCTGCTCTAGTTTCTTCCTTGCTCTATAAAACTTTATTTCCAAATCATTTTATCTCATTAATGCCATCTAATAATTTATGAATTTTCTATCACTACTGAGCATGTGATATGATCTACATCAAATGGTTAGCTTCCCTGCAGGCTGGCAAGATTTAGGCTCTGATACCATTGAAATGTCCCTTTCCAGGGAATTTTCTAAATTTTGGGGTTTAGGTGAAATTCCTTTCCCATACTAATTATTAATCAAATACCAAAATGGCACATACAACAATAAAACTGAAAACCCAACTGCATACTCTATTCAATCAACTGATTACACATAAAATAATACTAAAGTCAATGTCAATTGAATAATATTGCAAACAACACTCTTACTTGAAAGATGAAATTCCAAATGCTGATGTATAGCAAAAATATACCTATAGTCAATTAGCATTGCATAGCAGTGAACAAAGTCTCATCCATGCTTGTGAATAAGGGATACTTGCCCAATTATGCATTGTGGTTTTATCAACCTCCACGTCAGCCCCAATGGGCCCACAAAGGCCAATTGCAGGTTATACCAGGTTTTGTTAGGTTGAATGCAGCACTTGATGACCAATGGGACTGAATGAATATCACGACAGTCAAGAAAAGCACTTACCGCAATTGCCAAGGGCTTAGGAGTGTATTACGACACTCCCAATGCTGCCCAACTGTCTTTAAAAGGTCCATGACAACATTAGAAAAGTCAAAAGTATTAATGCGGCTGTCAATGTACAGTAGTTGCTGCCCAAAGTCAGATCCAGGAGTCCCAATTGGATGCGGCCTTCACCAAACTCAATGCTCAACTTTAGATAAGTGTTTATTGGTCACCAATCTGCACACATCAAAAAAATCACGGTCCACGGCTTGCAGTTGGAGGACCCACAACAGCCTAAAATGGGACGCAATAGTCTAGAGGTCAACCAATCATCATCCAGAACCCCCTCAATGAACCCAACTGTCTCTTAAGGACCAACGGTACTTGTAAATTGTGCCCAACACTTTACAAAAAGTGACATCAACAGTTTTACAGGAAATGGACAACAGTATAAAGACAAAACATGTAAGGCTAGCCCCCAAAGAACAATTATTGGTCACCAAAAGAGATCCACGACTCACAAATTTTGAAATTGATGATAATCTTCAAACCAACTGTAACTGGAAATGACCCTGACATGTTAGCACACTTGTAATTTTTGGGTGAAATTACCTCAAAGGTTTAGAGGGTTTTGTCCTCAAACTTAAATCTGAATGACGAGGGTTTTCGTCCTCACAATTTGTACCAACTGTAAGGGTTTTCGTCCTTATGCTGCAAACTGATGAACTGGAAGGCTTAATCAATTAGGAAATATTGATAATAAAATGAGAACTCTCAATATATATAACTCAGTTGCATCTTTTATGGTTAGGGTTACACTTTTAGGTTTTACCCTTTTCTTTTATTTTCAATAATAATTAAGTAATATTGAGCCGTCACTTTTTAATAAAATAACAAGTCACTTAGACAACGTAAAATATTTTTATTTTATTTGAAAAAGGGGACATGACATAAAAGCTCTCCGATCATCTCCCTCATCACCTATTCAGTAGCTTTAGGACATAAATTCACGTCATCGTTGGGAATTCTTCCACAATAATTGCATATAACCTCCCCCACTTTTCTTGGAATCAGTTAATGAGCCCATGGCAAATATTTGTTTTCATTCACCATTTTTGGGCCTAGGGAGAGTAAGTAGAGGATAGATCAGGGCAAAAAAGGCTCAGGGAATGCTGAAAATACATGTGAAATCCCTTCAAATGGCGAAGACGATTGTATTAATCAGTGAGAATAACTTCTCATTTGGTCCCAATAGTGAATATTGGTGAGAAAAGGCTTGAGGCAAGCCCATTGGTGAAAATGAAAGAATTATGCTCCAAACCACTAACCCAATAGCAAATGCAAACCCGCTGTAGAAAGGTGGTCACAAGCACACCAATAATCTGTCAATAGCTCTTTACCAAATGCTATCTTTGGGCATAGCGATCAAAAAAGGAAAAATGTTACTTATAGTTATGTGAGGTAAAAAAAGGAAGGGTGATTGAGGATACTCATCCCACACTCAAAAAGAAAAAGGAGAAAAGGGTAAAATCAAATAAAAAGAGGCCCATAAGCCTTAGGCTAGAATTAATGTTTTTGGAAGGTTTTTGCAAAAACAATCTATCAATGACTAAAGTCCAAGACCAAGTGTAGCATCCATGCTGCCCTTGGAAGTGCTCTAGGACAGAGTTGGCATCCATACCTTTTTAGGAAAGTTGTTCTCTTTCTGCACAATTTAGAAAAGTGATCTTAATAACAATAAAGTTTTTCTTTTATAGCTTTCCTGAATGTGTTTCAAAATAGTCTGAATAACCTTGCAATTTTCAGAGTTTGGTTTTCAATATTCAAATGACAGAAAATGAGATTTCATCATATTAATTTTAAATTTCTATTTTTAGCTTTAGTTCTTCCTCATTTTATTATCATTTCTACATTCGATGTACAACACATTCTTGGGGCAATAACTCTTGAGGTTGAAGGGTCGAACTAGTTGATGTCATTTGTAAATGCTACTACATGTCGTCTCTTTTATCCAATCCAATGTCGGGTCATTCTTATCCAGATCTATGGCAAGGTCATACTTTCTCCCTCAAATCGCTTGTTACAATGTCAAAGATTATTGTGAACAAACACTAAATCATCCATCCCTTCTAATTGCTTGCATTTTTTCTAGTATATGTTTCCCAATATACCCTAATTATAGGAGTGCCTTGCTTCCCCCTAGGATCTCCCAATCGGGCGCCTTTGACATTGGGAACTCCCCGACGAACACCATTGGATCTTTTCTGTAATATCCCCATTAGGACATATTATGCAAATTTGGAAATTAAACATCCCTACACCAACCATAAAAATTTCTGATTTTTTCTATTAAACCCTAATACAAATTTCAGAATTCTGGAAATACGAAACTAGGGCATAAATTGTAATATTCTATTATGAAATAATTGCCAAAAATTTCAGAATAGTTACAGCTCACAAAACACCTTCAAATCTGATTTTTAGCCCAATTATATGGCTGAAAAATATAATAAAAAAAATACTAAAAAATGCTTTGTTTCCTTAAAACAGAAATTAGGCTTGAAATCAGCCTTGGAAGTGCCACGTCGAATCCCAAGCGGGGGGTTCACTGGCTTCCAAAGAGGCTCGCCGCCCACCCTAGGTAAGTTCTCTGCCCTTTTAGGGCTCCTCAACCAATTTGCCAACCCTCCAAACCTGCTCGCCACACTCCTTGAAGCTCCTTTTACTGCGCTGAAACCAAAATTGGTGTTTACACACCTCAAAATGACAAATGATACCTGATACAACCTTTGTTTTAAGGCTGCCCAGCTGATAGGTAACGGTTTTTGTCCTTACTTCAGCCTCCCCTTGAAGGTTTCCGTATTCAATGGATGAAGTCAAGCAAGTCGTGCTTAAGCTTGTGATTTTAATTCATATACATGGTAACCAAAATGAACCTTCTTTCCTTCTTTTATAACCTTTGTCTCCAAAAGTCAAATCCATTACTTTATAAATTAATTGTTGACTTACATAAAATTAGAGGAGTCCCCTTCTTTATTACAAATCAATTTAGAAAGAAGTTGCCAACATGTTATTATTTGTCAACTAAGACACAATATTATTTTACTTTAAGTATTTAAAAATACTTTTTATTTTAATAATAATATTATTCTAATTTCGAAAAAGGGGACATTATAGTTTGTCCTTCCCAAATTTGATTGCCCTCAAGTAAATGCAAGCTCCATTCTTCACTCCTTGTATCCTTCCGCAAATACCAAGATTCCAAATCAACCTCGAGGATTCTTCAGAGTGTGGACAAACTTTAGGAACCTTTTCCACCCTTGCTGCCACAACATACTCTTTATCCTTTGCTTGGGTTGAAAAAAAACTCAGCTGCTCCCACTCATGCTCGTCACGTGCCATGATCATTGTACTTTCCTTGGACATGTGCAAACTATGCACTCTTTGACTTATAAGAGTCTCTTTATGAACACTCATATGGGCTATTCTTATTTTTAAACCTGCACATGGAACATACATGTCAATGAAATCAAGAGCTCCATGTACCACTCCTTCAACCACTTCATCATGCCTCATAGGCATGTTGTTCAACTCTCCTTCAATGCTGTTCTGAAAATCAGTCATTGGCTTGTCCTTAAGAAGTTCGAATGATGGTGCATGCTCCTCCACTTGGAGGTCTTCGTATTCAACAAGTGAAGCCTTGTTCATCTTGGTTCCATCCATATTTTGTTGACACATGCATGGAGCATTTTCTTGGTTCTTGCTAGAGTCACGAACACCATCAACTAGCTTCTTATTGATTTTGCTGTTCTGAAAATTCCAGCAAGCTGAACATCAAAATTATCATCTAGCAATTTGGCTTTAACCACAATATTCTATCCCCAATCTTGCAATTATGACTTTTCTTATTCCTTGGGCTCCTTGGTAGGGTTTTGGAATTCAGAGCTTGACTTTTCCGTTTTCTTTTCTTCTACCCAAACATTTTGTACATTCGAATCCATATCTTTCCCTTTGGAGGGCTCTTTGTTTTCAATTTGCATGGTAGATTCCTCTATGGGCAGCTTGATCTTTTGTGGTGATAACGTATTCATCACTTCTGTTGTTTCTTTTCCTTCTTCTAAGGGAGACTCTGAGGTCTAAGGCTTAACCCTACGAATTTCATCTATGCCTTGGGACCCATTGCCCTTAGTTCCCTTTGAGATTATTGCATAGCTTGCAACATCTCTTCCATGACTTCCAGTGTTGTCTTCATCTTTCTGTCATTGTTTGGCATGAAACCAACTCAAACCTGAAAACACAAAAAAGTTTGACACTTTGATTGAAACCCTAGCTATAAAAGGTACAACCATTGATCTAGAGTTGTACGGATTGGAATCTGCCCCTTCCAATAGGGTATGACTGCCATAAGGATCCGTACGAATATGCAATTTTTTTTAATAAATTTATTTTCTTCCTCCGCAAGCTGCCAAAATTGTGGCTCCGTTACCATTGTAATATCCCCTTTAGGGCATATTATGCAAATTCGGAAATCAACTACAAACCTTAACACCAACAATAAGTTTTTTGATTTTTTCTGTAAAACCCTAATCCAAAATTTAGAAATTTGGAAATATGAAACTAGGGCACAAATTGCAATATTTTCATCATTAAATAATTGCCAAAAATTCTAGAATAAATACAGCTCACAAAACACCTTCAAAGTTGATATTTAGCCCAATTATATGTCTGGAAAATATGATAAAGAAATACCAAAAAATGCTTTGTTTTCTTCAAACAAAAATTAGGCTTGAAATCAGCCTAGGAAGTGCCACGTCCAACCCCAAGAGGGGGGTTCATTGCCCTCCAAAGAGGCTCGCTAGCCAACCTAGGTAGTTCGCCACCCTTCGTGGGTTCCTCAACCAACTCGCCAACCCTCCAAACCTGCTCACCACACTCCTTGAAGCTCCTTCTGATGCATTGAAACCAAAATTGGTGTTTACACACCTCAAAATGACCAATGATGCCTGATACAACCTCTGATTTAACGGTGCTCAGCTGATTGGTAAGAGTTTTCGTCCTTACTTCAGCCTTCCCTTGAAGGTTTCTGTCTTCAATGGATGAAGTCAAGCAAATCATGCTTAAGCTTGTGATTTCAATTCGTAAACATGGAAACCAAAATGAACCTTCTTTCCTTCTTTTATATCGTCTCTCTCCAAAAATCAATTCCATTACATTCTAAATAAAGGGCCGACTTACATCAAATTAGAGGAGTCCCCTTTTGTATTACAAATCAATTTAGAAAGAAGTTGCCGACAAGTTACTTTTTGGCAACTAAGACATAATATTATTTTACTTTTAAGTATTTAAAAATTCTTTTTATTTTAATAATAATATTATTCTAATTTTGAAAAAAGAGACATTACATTCTCACAGTGATTGATGATGAGTCAGACAACGCCTCCACTTTAGGCACAAACAAAGATTTTTGATGAGGTCGTACAGTATTCATCGACACATGCTTTTCGAGGCTCTTGTTCGCCTCTCATTGCTATTTGGTTTGGTTCCATTGCCGCCTTTGTTGGTGGCACAATGCTATACTTCGTCTTATGTTCTTTAGTTTCTTGGATTCTCTTTTCTTGAACTCTCTATTGTTAATGATTGTATCCTTGAGTCCCATTGACCTACTTTTGGTCATTCGTGGACATTTATATAATTTCTTTCTTTCTTTTTGCAACTCAAGTTCAAAATATAGATAGAAAGCTTTTGATGATCAACAATATCATTGCTAATGTCCTCCCAACATACACCAAATTTGTCCTATATTGCAAACATTAATAAAAAAAAGTAAAGTCAATAAGAAGAAACAAATTCAAGAATAAATATGTACTAAACTAATATTGCAATTTACAATGCTAAAAACTTAAGTCACAAGGTTAGAGTTCGAATTCGAGTTCGACGAGGATAAAATTCGGTTCGAGTTTGAGTTCGGATAGTAATCGAAAAAAAATTGCCATTAAATTTGGAACATTAAAAAAATAAAAACATAATTAAAAAATTATAAAAAATAAAAACATAATTATAATTTTTTTTAATAATAATAAAAATGAAAACACAATTAAAAAAATATAAAAAATAAAAACATAATTATAAAAAATTAGATTCGAAACGTAAAAAAACCTAAAAACATAATTTAAAAAAATTAAAATATATAATTAAAGAATTAAAAAGTTGCAAAAATAATTTATAAAATTAAAACAAAATTATAAATATAAACAAAATAAAAAATAAAACATAAAATAAAATAAAACTAAATTCAAAATTATAATCAAAATAAAAAACGAAAACGTAAAATAAAATAAAATAAAGTAAAACAAAACAAAACTAGTTAAAACCTAAAACCTAATAAAAAACTGTCCGCCATTGACTTGCTATGTTGACCTCATCCACTTCGAACCTGCTTCCCCTTCCAATGGCCTTTCTTCAAGTGAAGCATGCAGACATCAATATTACCCTTTGGAGTCTTGCATTGTCAAGTAATGCGCATAAATTGGACTGAATTTCTATTTGCGGAGGCGGCGACAAGGAGTAATTTTGAGCATGTAGCAAAGCCGCAGATTGAATGAAGAGTATCAAGGGCCTGTTAGGTGTTGCGGGTAAGTTTTATATCCGTAGGGCTGAAGGGTTTTGTATTCGAGATGCAATCCGTGCAAGAGGAACGGAGGAGTTGCTAGACACAGAGGGCCTTGATAGAAATTTATGACGCGCAAAAACGCAGATAGAGACATAGTCACGAAAAAAGTGTAGACCTAAAAAAATGACATTTTTTTACGTGTTTTTGATGGCTGAATAAATATCGGAGAAATTTGAATTTTATCTGAAAAATCGCTGTACCTTGTGACTTAGCTAAAAACAATACTTGTAAATTGAGTTTTCCTTTCCCACACTACCATTTCCTAACCCAATAGTCCTCAAGATTCTTGTGGTACTAAGTATGTCTATGGATAACTTCTTGAAGGAAGTGATTGGGGAACATCTTTTGAATGCAATACAAAGCCCTTACTTGATCACTGCATCTAAGAGGGAGGAACAATCACATTATAAACCTGGGTTAAGACACTGCCCAGTTGCATGCTAAAGTTTGTGAAGTTGATGAGTGCATCTTTTTGTCATTAATATCTCATATAGGCATGTATTTTTCCCTATTTATTCCATATGATCCATTGATGACCTCTTTGGCTCTATCAATAACCTCATAAACGTACACATAGGTGGTTTTCCCCCATTTACTCATCTCTGACCCTCAACAATTTGACCCATGGCTTTGCAATTTTGGTTTTTTTTTGGCATCCCTTTGAAAGGGATCATTAGATACCAATTCAATATTATCTATCACATTGATTCTCTTGCTATATCTTGATTCAATACACTCATTACCAATAAACATTATTTTCAAATTGTTTTTTTGTGAACTATTGTTTGCAAAACATTGAAATTGGTTGCAAACTGTTTATTCTAGACAGGTGGCTCTTTCTTCGATGTACAGTCTCATTAAACTAAAGGCAAGTGCATGATTAGAAACAAGTTTTTTTTAATTGATTATCTTTACAAAATATTTCATCCATTCCAATTTGCCTGAATCATTTAGAATGAGATCCAAGCAATGGGTTGCACAAGAACCCTAAAAATAGTTTTAACAAAACTCACCCACAACAACATATTTTTTCTGTAATAAATGTTACGAGGTTTTCCCGCACCCACATTTAAAACAATTGAGTCAAGCAAACCACATGATAATTGGGTAGACCTTACTTTATCAGATACATTTAAACTCTCCAGAAACATGGAACTGGCAGGACTAGAAACAATAAAGTTGATCGTAGTTCCATTCCTTCCATCAGTCCAACCATCAGGTACAAGATACTATTTGGACAATTTAAGGTAGAATCTTCGATGTAAGGTTTTCAAATGAAGGGGTTTTTTTAATCGTGCCTCACAAATAGCAATAACACCAATCATAGTTTGCTGGTAGAGGGAATTGAAAACATAATAAAACCAATTCTGAGTAGGACCAAAAGTTTCTTATAGACATACCTTCTTGTTTATGGGAACTATTTCTCCATTTTATACCCTCCATGGTGGTCTCATCTCTAGGTGTGGTATGAAGAGTGAAAAATATCTTGGTAAGTGGTTTGAGAGGGACTCCGAAAATTGGGGGAACCTGTAGAAATGTTATTGCCTGTAGGAGTCACAAGAAGGCAAATTTGGATTTGTGAACCAGGGCCCCCTTTCTTATTTTCCACTTGTGCCTTTAGCTTGTGATACCTTACATGCTTTGTTTGTAACTCCTGTTTGAGAATGTCTGAAAATGCTATTTGGTATTAAACATAACCAGTGATTTTCCAGTGGTTTGACCTTTGAAGAATGGGCAAATCCATTGGGTGTATCCATTGTGTATCAAGATTCAACATAATCAACTCTCGTTGCCTTTATCCAATGAATCATTGATACTGGGAAACTTTGTCTCATCCTTACTCTAAAAAAAATAAACCCTTATATTCTGATGTTCAAATTATAATTTTGTTATGTTGATGTTCTAATAGGTCTAAATAGTATTGAATGAATGGATTATACGTGCTTTAAAAAACATGAATGGTGTCTTTGTAACTTTTAAGTGTGATCATAGGCTTCTTAATATCAATCTTTTACATTATAGATATAAACTAGTCTAAGATTAAATTTAAAAAGCGAGGAAGTTTGGTTCATTTTAAGTGTGATAAGTTTGAAGTTTTGATTGTTCTTAAGACATGGAAGCTCGACCACTCTGACTTAGATAAGTCCGACTCTTTATTTGTCAAGGTAGAATATCATGGTTGTTTAAAAGATGCTCAATGATACTTTCACCTTGAGAGCTAAATTGAAATGGAAAATATGATAGAATTTTTTAAATCAGAAGGGGTTTTGGGAATGGGTACTCTCAGAACATAAAGAAACGAAGAAACAAGCATATTGTGTATGTACACATGCACAGAAACTATGATAGGAAAAAAAGGCTCTATAGATCAAATAGATTTATTATATAAGAGGATTATGCGCTTACTTGAATGATTAAATGATCATGATCAAAAGTTAAAATGATTAATAAGCAATAGCCTTTATTAATTAGGCTTTAATTATCAGGAAATAAGCTATATAGATCAATAATAATCAAGATCGATTTCATTATCATACACGCCATAGTTACCGTATTGATGGGCACAATAATCCTTTGGTCGTGTTGGTGTTATTGGGTCTGATTATGTTGAAGAAGAGCTGGATAAAATGTCATAATATGTAATCTATTTTCTTTTTTAATTTCTAGAAATAATTATTGCATCATGAAATGATCCACATTATATGGCCATAAATGAACATTTTGCTTGAAATTTCTCAGGAATTGGCATCAAAATGGCTTGAAAACATTTTTGTCCTCTGTTTTATGAAATGTATTTGGGAGTTTCAGAGGTGTTTCTGTTTTGGGAACATTTCCCAGATTAAAAAAGGAGTGGATGGTCATCTCATTCTATTTAGCTTGAAAGGAAGTAGCTTGAACCAGCACACTTCCATTATGTTTTTTTTATTTGAGAACTTAATAAATTATCCAATGTGATGTCATAAGTAATGTATCTGTATCAACATACCTTACATTTGCATATTCATACTCAACTGCATAATAGATTATTTGTTTTTTTTGGTTATAGATAGTGTATTTGGAAAACAAACATAATATTTTTTGGATGCTTTTAATGATAATACTATTCTTATATTCTTCTTGTCTTTGCAGCATTAGAGCATTATGTGGGTTAGATTCAGAAAAAAATTGCATCCATGGTTCTGATTCATACCAATCAGCTGCAAGGGAAATATCCTTTTTCTTTGGAGATGATAAATCGGGTGAGTTTTTATTCGTTAATTGTGATTTTTTTTTTTTAATTATATTATATTATCAACACTTAACATGTTTTAAATCATATCTTAGAACTATATAGTTCAACGTGATTCAATGCAATATCTTCTCATGTTTAGTATCCTATTAGAGTAATCCTCAATTTGTTCTTTGTGTCATTTATCGTATAGTGACCCAAGCCAAATTCTTTTTTCTGCAGAGGATTATTGTTCCTTGTAGTTGGTATATTCTATTTTGATGCAAGCCAACTAATGAACACTGTGGTAGAATTAGTTTGTCGCCCATTTCCAGTTGGAAGTGGCTTTCCATCCTCTGTAAGCAATCTTGGTACCTCCATAATCAGACAATGCCTGCTGAAATTAAAAGATGGAAATAGGATTTACTTTTTAGGTCAACAAGTACACTGAATGGTGAAACATTATCATGTTCTCTGAGGAATCAATGTGGCCATAGTTCTCCATTCTAAGCTTAAACTAGATTGCATTTTTACTTGGGATGTTATAGACAGAAAGTTCCAATAAATGGACAGATCTGTAGTTTGGAAAATCTCAATAGCTATTGGAAAGGAGTATGGGGTCAATGCAAGTCAAATAGGAAATTATTAAAATTATAAATGCATATCCAAGCCTTGCGATTATAGATTTGCTTCTTTATGTTGTTTGAGAAGCTCAAATCCCTTTTGTTACCTCACCATGAAGCATGAGAATGTTTCTTAGAATGCATGAACTATCAAACTGGGATAGAGTGAACTATGAGAATCACAGTGGACTAGGCTCTAAATTAGATTTAATCATCTCACACAAGATTTACACATTTATACTGAAAAATAAAAATTGATGCTGAAGGACTCAAAGGTACAAAAATCAACCAAATGTGCTACATATGATCTTAAACACTACGTTGCAGGGGTACGCCCTCCCCCTCGGCGCCTCCTATTCGGAGACGCCTCCGGCACGGGGATGTCTCGGGTACTCCCGGAGGCGTTTGTGGCCGTGCCAGAAACGTCCGGCAAGGCCATAGACGCCTCCAGGAGTACTCGAGACGTCTCCGGGCGTGCCCGAGGGATTCCAGCAGAAAAATAGCGAAAAACTTAAAAAAAAAAAGCTCAGAAAATCCTTAAAAAAAACCCTAAAAACTAAGCAACCCTAAATGTAAATCCAGTCCGAACCCAACAGTATATAAATAAAATAAACATTTAAGTATAAGAAACTAGATGTCCATATCTAAATGTAAACTTATACTTTAAAATATAACTTAAAAGTATAAGAAACTAGATGTCCATATCTAAATGTAAACTTATATGTCCATATCTAAATGTAAACTTATACTTTATAATATAATTTAAAAGTATAAGAAACTAGATGTCCATATCTAAATGTAAACTTATACTTTAAGTTATATTTTATTTATATACTTTCAGGGTGTTTGAGAGGGGTTTCGGACTGCTAGGAGCTATAATGCAAATTCTAGGTTTTGGAGGATCCTATCATATTTCAGAGTTAGTCAGATTCCAGGGTTTCAGACTTAGCCATATTTTAGGGTTTCAAGATTTCAAGGAGACATCATAGGAGGTATGAATGCTGCATGAAGGGATGTATGCGTGATAGAATAGTATGAGAATATCTCTCGCAAAGTGCCACAAGCCGAGCCCACCCCATTCCATGTGCACCCCTTAAGGCATGCACTCGTAAGATTCAATGCACCGATGAGCCCTTGTGAGAGAAAGTGTCAGTAAATGATAAAGTTGAAAAATAATGGGAGTGGCATTCATGATTTTGTGGGCAGTTGAGATGATTTATTCTAGATTTGAATGTACATCTTGTCTTTGCAGTAATGAATGAATGAATATTATATATTTTTAAGTGTTTTATCATTTATAGACAAATATTTTCATACTATGTAGTTTCAAGTGTTTTACTAAAAAAATGAGTAATATATATATATATATATATATATATACATATACATATACATATACATATATATATATATACATATATAACCACGACGTATCCAAATCAAGGTTTTTGAAAAATGACGTACCCGCGTACCCAAGACGTCCCCATGCTCGTACCCAAACAACATAGCTTAAACATATAATGAGGATTTGCAAACATCAAGTATTGTTGTGCATTGACATGGTACATAGTACAAATTACCATAGAAACCAAGAGATGCTTTTCCTGCTATAGGGGGCGTGTCCGGGTACGAGTATGTCTCCAAAGTCTCGGAGACTTTGTTTGGAGTCTCCTGATTCTCCTAGGGGAATCTCGTTAAAAAATTCACGTCTCCTGCCTCAAAATAAAAATAAAATATATTTTTTAATATTATACTTAAAACTTTAAAAAAATAGAACTTTAAAACATAAACGTGAAGTTGAATGATAAAAACCTTATAAAAATATCCTATAGCGGTAGCATTCATCTCATTATTTTCCATTCGCAACAATAAATAAATAACACAGAGTGGGAGACATAACTGTACTTAATTTGATATATTTGTTTTCATAAATTTAAATATATAAATATTATTGTTTATTTATTTTTCTATCTTGAAGTGCCCCGTACCCAGTGTCTGAAAATTAGTGTCCCCATCCTCATCCCTGTATCCTGGTGACTATGATAATTACTTAATTTGTTTTTGTAAAGGCTAAAAATTATATTCTATTTCATTCAAATAAAACAGCCATACATATCAGTTTTCAGGTTCTGGGTCTGTAGGACTTCGAGAAGCATAACGCAGGTTTCAGTTTCAAGTTTATCAAAGATCCAGACGGGCTATAAAAGTCCTTCACAAAGGTCATTAAATCCAACATTAACATAGAAACGACAAGTTACATTGTAAAAACTTAACCATTTTCTACTACCATAAATATTACTACAAATAGAACCAAAAATTAGAATGTCCAGGAAAAAAATTCTGAGATTACTTATTATATCATCAAAACAATTCCTGTCCATGACAACACCAACCATGTACACTTGATAGTCAAAATCAGCATCTTTCACACAAACATCAACACCATTATCGCTAAACTCATTAGCAAGAGAAAACCTGGAAACATCCATAGCCCCAACAAGTTGAAACCCCAATACAACAACAATATTTATCGGTTAGGAAGGTGTCCCACTGCAAGAGCCATGCAGTTGGAAATCTTCACCCACAATCCTTATTGTCTACACTCTTAGCGCCGTCATTTACCATCTGTTTCAAAGTGTTGAAGATGTCTAGATTAAACTAACGAGTTTGAGTTTTCAGGGTACGGAATTCCTCCTAAGAGATAGCAGGGATCAAACATCCACCTTTTCTCTCTCCATCCCTACCAAACAAGCTTCCAAACCCTGAAATTTGGCTTATGTAGTGCATCCATTAACACCAAGTCATAATTGAGCTAACACACACGAACACACACACACACACATTTCAAATGAAGATATATCATGCTTTCCCAAAGCACTTTGCTTTAAATCTATTTTCTTTTCTTTTCAATAAAGAAGTATCAATTTTCTTGGAAACTTTCTATATCAATTATGTTTTCTAATATTCAGAATGTGCACACATAGGGTAAGCAAATAATAATCAATGAAACTAAGGCAACTAAGGTAACTATCATAGGGACTCGATCCCAAAACATCACTTGGAAACCCATAAACTCACAACATATTATACAATTTATCCAATGATGATTGACAATAATATCACTTCCACATTACAACTTAATCCATGACAAAGTACAAATAGGGATTTCTTTTCTCTATTCTAAAAATATCTAAATGATGAATCCTTAACACAAATAACAATTTTATAGAGCTCCAAGCCTTTCAAGGAACAAGATATTAATTTCTCAACTTATTTCTCTATAAATGCATAATATAAAACATTACTTTTAGTAATCTAGAAACAACCAAATTCTCTTCTCCTTTTCAATATTCTAAGCACAACAACATGTAAATTGGAATCCTTTGCTTCATATATGCAACTCAGCAGACATAAAAGAGGGCTCATCTCTCAACCATGTTATGTCATAGGCATCCATGGCCATTATCAACCCCTGAGTCCAAGAGGTTTCCCAATGAACCAAAACTCAAGAAAAAATACAGGGATAATAGCTTAAGTTTAGGCATCAACCACACAATATGCAATCAGACATAGATCTAAAGGGGGTGTTTGTACTTGGGTAAGTAGGGGGAATGGTAGAAAAGCACTTATTTGGAACAAAACAGAAATGAAGCTAGTGTGTTAGAAAACACTTAGAGAAAAACAGGAACAACTATGTAGAGGGAACTTAGCTTTCCTTAATAGCAGTACTTGAGATGTATTCCATTGACTGGGATAGGAAGCTCTTCACCATTCATCTTTGTGAGCTGGAAAGCATTATGGGACTTGCAGTTGGAGATTGTAAACAGACCACTCAGAGATAATCAAATTTTTTGTGCTTTTCTGGCTTAGCTCTGCCCTCATCCCACTTGAGGACTAAATCTTCTTCTTGGAAAGCTCTTGAACTAGTTCCTTTGTCAAAAGATCTCTTTGTCATTGCTTGATTGGCCTCCATGGCCAACATTGATTGATGCCTTGTCTCCTCTAGCTCCATGAGCTCATCATATCTTATTTTCATTGGCTCAGTCTCCAAAAGTTCAAGCTGATGCATTAATTCCAGAGTAGGGAATTCAAGAGAAATAGGCATTCTTGTTTCCTTACCGTATACTAGCTTGTATGGAGAATTAGCAATTGACTTTTTATAGGTGATCCTGTCAGCCCACAGAGCTAATTTCAATTTGAGATGCCATGATCTCTGATTGTCTTCTATAGTCCTCATGATGATCTTCAATAAATTCTTATTAGTGAACTCAACGAGGCCATTGCCTTGTGGATAATAGTTTGATGAGGTACTGAGGAAAACACTATGTTGAACTGTCCACTGGCTAATCTTAGATCCTACAAAAGCCATAACATTATCATAAATTATAGTTGAAGGGACCCCAAATCTGGTAAGCAAATATTCATAAAAGTCCAAAACACTGGTTTCATTGGCTTCTTTTAATGCCACTGCCTTTGTCCATCTGATAAAATAATCTGTGGCAGTTAGGATCTCCCTGAGCTTGATGGCTATATTGTGAATCCCAAACCCAGTGCTTACCAGTCACTTCATACTACAATGCTTACCAGTCCCTTCATACTGCAGTGCTTACCAGTGTATGCATGAATCTACTGAATATTGACATGCTGCTCACTGGATTTATAAAGAAGCTGGAAGTACAGGAATATGCATCTCCTTCCCAAGTGATGCAAAAAATATTTCCCCTCAAAGTGGAGATGATATCATAGAAAATAGTACCATCCAGGAAAAAGAGAAAGACGCTGACAAGGAACCATATCTAAATATGAAGTCAATAAGAGTGGGACATCCTGTTCTTAGAGTTGAGGATATTCGTTTACTTGCTGCAATAGTAGTAAGCGTAGATGATGGTGGTAAGAAACTTCTTGTACCTGTGAGTTTTGCTCTTGCTGCACTTGAAGTTGTGGCTACAAGCAGATTGAAAAATCAAACAAAGCGAGGGGAAGCTTATGTAAATCTTTACAAAAAAGTGTCAAAAAAGTGGTGGTTTGCACCAGGGCATGGAGATCGGAGCACTTTATTAGGGAAATATGATCTTTGCTGCGATGGGATTTATCATAAGCAAGACCAATTTCAACGTTTGCTTCGAACATTTATCCAGCTTATTGATCTTAACAAAGAAGAAATGGTGCAATATTGGAAAGTTATGTCTGTAGTTCTAGAAGGGAAGGAGGTTTGTGCTTATTTCAATAATTATATTCAAGTTGAAGTCAAAAATGGTTTTCAAACTCTTTTTAGATCCCAGCTGATTCATGATTCAACGATCATGGATTCCCTTAATAGGACTATTGGGGAACCATTACCTGGTGTGTGGCTTCCAACTCATCATTATATCAAAGAAGTGCAGCAGAAGCTAACTACATCACAAGGAGGATCGAGGATTAGGAATTGCAAATTTCCAAGATTGAATTGGGATCCTAGTATTTTTAGGATAGTTCATGCATTGCTTGAGGACAAGCAATCTTTGGGAAGGAAGGCCTGTCTGTCCCCTTTTTCAAATAAAGAAAAGAATACTTTAATATTAATGTTTTAAGTTCTAAAATAATTTTATTTAATAACATGGGAAAAAGAACACTTAATCATTATTATTTTTTGATAGATGATATGAGGGTTGGGGGGTCCCTCTCCTTTTTATTAATTGAAACAAATGAGGTTACAAAAAAGATGGGAGTAACTTGCAAGACAAGACTTTCGAAGAAGAAAACACTAACGAACAAAAAGCCACGTAGGGCAATCAAGACAACCTAAAGACAAAACACCCCAAAGGGTAACCACTAAAACCAACCAACAAAAAACAACATAGGGGGACTAAAGCCCCAGCTAAGGACCAACCGCTGCCTCCATCGCGTCGCCACCATCAACAAAGATGGAGCCGCCAGTAGCCATCGGGGAAAACAATGCCTCATCATTGCCACGTCCTTCCGTGATTTGTTCCATCCCAGTTGTGTTGCCCCTTAGTACATGCCCGACCCCACCCGTAAGCCCATCCATAGTGTGATTGTTTTTTTCCCTACTCACCCCAACCATCAGTTGGCAAGTGGAAGGGTGTTTTGAAAAAAACATAGTAGGAAGGGAGAGAGAGAGTTCTAGGATCTAATAATAGCTTCTAGATGAAAAACACATTCAAGCAAGCATGCACACTCAAGTTGTTCAGCTATTCTTTCTTAGTTTGTTCAAACCGTGAAACAAATTGAAACTTACCTTCATAGGTTTGTTCTCAAAGATCAACAATAAACCTGTTTGTTCAAGTATACCCTATAGGGTTTAATAATGACCTAATGGTTTGATGATACCTTGCCCTCAAGTCTTACTATTTTGCTTTTCTAGGTCTTAAAACCTAGCCATCTAAGGACATCATATCATGTCACTTTATTGACACACACGACATGATTCTTATTCATGCAGTCCTATGTATATATTCAATTGGCAGTAAACCTAATATCAATAAGTATATTCACTAATGAAGATACCCAAAAGGCTATCATCATGTTCCCTTTTCAAGATTGATCAAATAACAGGGGTTCAACCTTTCAATACCTTTCTTATTTAACTTGCTTCAAGGAACAAATAGAACTCAATGTTCTTATTAGTCAAATAAAGTCTCATTTAGACCTATAGGTCTGTTCCACCCTTTCCTTTTTATCCCTTTCTACTTTGCCTGTTGAAACTTACTTTAAGGCCATCTTAGGGTTGTCTAGAGACCTAATGGTCTAGTTTTATCCTTGCCTTTTCAAGGTCTTACTAATCTACCCTTTTGGTTCTTACAAGACCATCTAGGGGCATAATATCTTGTCAATCACATGATTGCCAAAGTATTGACAATGAGGCCCTGAATATATTCATTGGTGGGTGTACTTGATAGCACCCGAGTTTGACTAGGTATAACCATCAAGGAGGATAAGAAAAGATCCCTTTTTGTTTTACCTTGCACTTAGGCTAATACCTACAATTAACTATCAAACAAAGAATGATCATCCTACAACTATACTGAGGAATCTAAAATAGGGTTTGTATTTGATAAATCCTTAAATGTCTATCATAAGCTTATAAAAATTTATTTACATTCAATGTGCAAACTGTATACACATAATATTTTTCACTTTGTCATTTATTGACGCTTTCTCTTGCAGTGACTTGTTGAGCATCGGTCTCCCTGAGTGCATGCCTTAAAGGGTGTACTGGGAAAGGGGTGGGCAGGCTTGTGGTGCTTTGCTAGAGATGTTGCTGCTATAGCATGATCACATCATTTCTTACTACTAGTCTAGCTTCTTTAGATTGTTTTACCATTTATCTCCTTCCATCTTATTCTATTCAATTGTTTTAGTTTCTCTTATATCCTATGGCATCGTCCTGGCCGATACTGTCTGTTTTGTGCCTTTACCCTTGCTGTATTGTATTGTTCAGCTTGATGCAGTTTTGAGCTTGTCATCTGATGTTTGTATTGTATCGGCTTGGTCGATACTATTCTGTGTTAGCGGACTTCTTTCAACAATATTGACCCTGTCGATATTGTCGACTTAGTGTTTAGGGTTGGTTTAAGGTATTAGATCAATGCATATAGATGTCATATTTCATTCCAATCATATCATATACATTCTATTTGTTCTGTTTTCGCTTGCCCTTCTTACCTAAGTCATATTTGGAGGAGTTTTTGATCTAGAACCTTATCTTGAAGAAGCTTGTCTTGTAGTAGTCTTTGAAGCTCAATAGGAGAAGTTACTAGGAGTCCTAGATGAAGATATCTTGAGTATTTGTCCAACCATTTGAAGTTTTCAACCCATATCTCTTGCAAAGCTCCACTTGAGCCAAGGTGGAGATCAATATTCGATGGGTCCACACCAAGGTAAGTATTTCTAACCCTATACTCTTTATTTTATTTACTTAGTAGTTAGATGTTGTTTGGTTCTTATTGAATGAATGTCTGTATATCCTTGTCTAGGTTCTCTCTACACCTAATGCTGATGTGGCTATAGGATTACTTACAATTACTATATTTCGTTTTAGGTTGCCTAGTCCCCCAGTTGGTTGACCATGGCATCTTATCAATTACTATCATTCTAAACCCTTTCCCCCTTAGCTTAGTTTAATTTACTTGCATACTTACAATCATTTAGTTTCATATAATTCTAGTGAGAGCTATTTCCTTGTGTCATAGGCTTAGGATTTGGACCCTTTCTTCTTGGCATTTGCGACATAGGCAACCCTCTCCTAGATTTGTGGATTTCGTTGATCATTACCCAAACTAACGAAGTATCACGAGCTCTATTTGATCATCTTTCTCTAAGTCTGAGTTTATTGATATAGGATAGTATACATTCTAGTGAACCTAATGTGAAACTTATTCCAACTTTCATACTTTTAGCCAACTATATCAGCTAGCCCAATATAGTTTCTTCCAGTTTGTAAACTGCATTGTCCAACCTAATACAGTTTCCTCATTGTTTGCAAACGGTGTCAGCGAACGCTGATCCGTTCTATGTTTGCACAGACTATATCGACTAGCCCAATACAATTCTGTTTTGTGTTTTCAACTATAGCGGACAGTCCGATATAGTTATGCACTTTTAATTTCGGCACATTTAGTTTCTAACTATATCGGCCAATCCGATACTGTTGTCTACTTGTTTATTTCAATTCATTGAATGCTGCAAATCGGTTTTCGACATTGAATTTCAAATTTTATTATTTATTTGTTTGGTTTTTCCTAGAAATTATGTTCTGATAGTTTTAAGACTACTTAGTTGTTGTCGTTATGGGCCAAGTGGTTGTCTGTTTTACCAACACTAGGTATAAGGGGTATTGCCTCAATTCTCAAGCCATTGTACAATACAAAACACAAAGTTTAGTTTCTATGTACCTCACGGTATATCAAAAATGCTTAGGATTCCCTTTTTATTGAATTTAGGAAACCAACAATCTGTTTGGTTTTGTGGTGCACTTGAGAGGAGTGTATTGCCCAAGGAAGTTACTCAGTGTACCCTTGGAAATGAGGTTAGTGGACTACTGGCATGGTTTAGTCTCAGTAGTTAGTGCTCTAAAACATTGGGCCGGCATTAATCTACAAACGAGCATGTATATTTGAAAGTTCACACTATTAATCAAATATTTTTAATATATCTCCGTGATCTTGTTTTCAAAAAGTAGTTACATGCAATTTGCTGCCTAATTTGATTGTTGTATTGCAGACTGCATTGGCCAGCGCGCTACAGTTTTGTGTTGTGTTATAGTTGCATCAGTCAGTCTGATACAATTATTTGCGTGTGAACTGCACAACCAATCCAATACCATTTAATTTTTACCACATTTCAACGAACTATATCTAACAATCTGATACAGTTTCTTCTATCATCCTACAACCAACTGTATCAGCCAACCCAATACAATTTCTTTTCAACTTGTTGACTACATCGACTAGACCAACATAGTTTGATTTGTCGAATTTCCTCTCATCCTACAACCAATTGTATCGGCTAACCCAATACAATTTATTCCTATCTTCTTGAGTGCATTGGGCAGCCGATACAGTCCGATTCTCCCAATTTCCTATCATCCTACAACCAAATGTATCGGGCAACTCGATACAGTTTCTTCTTGCCAATCTGACTGCATTGACCAACTCGATACAGTATGATTTTTATAGTTTTATTTTCTAATTGTATCGGTAGGTCGATATAGTCCGTTTCCTATAAATTAACTGCACTAGCCAATCCGGCTTAGTTAATATTTTCTCTTTCACTTGTAGTACATCTTTGTTGAATCTGAAGAGAAAACCCAACAAGATATGATAGAATTGATTAATTATTGTAAAAAGTTTAAATCTTGTTTGCCTTATAGTACCACAAAAGATCAAGACACAAGCAATTGTCATGTGACCACTATGGTTACAAACTATGAGTCATTTAGCAAATCCAAATTCTTTGACCAAAATTACCCACCTCAATTCATGAGTGTAATAGAGCATTAGTGTGATCTCGAATATACTGACGAAATGATCATTTAACTTAGTGAGCATCTTGAGCATAGGGGCAAAGACCATTCGGTGATGTCATGTCTCCCTTCTGGACATAGAACGAATGAAGACCTTTAGCCTTGTTTTGTTTCCCAAGGGCTAAGGAAAGAAGAAAGTAAAGGGAAACGTTTGGGGTTTGTAAGGGCAATTTACAAAAAGTACTTTATTGTTTTAATTTTCACTTAAGTTGTGGTTTCTTGAGGGTCATGGGCGCCCGAGAGCTTAAGTGGGGTTATAAGGATTACTCTTTTAATATTTGAAAAAGGTCTTCCCTCCGAAATGGAACGCACCCCTTGGGGGAATTGATATAGAAAAGAGTGGAGTATCATTTGGAGAGGATATACAATTATGATATTTGAATTTTGAGGTTTAAGCACGAAAAGCTTAACCCAAGACTTCGAGACGAAAACCTTCAAGGCTAAAGAGGAATTAGGGATGAATCCTTCTAATTTCTGATTAGGGCAGCATCATTTCAGAGGCTGCAATTGAGCTTGAAAATTCAAAAAATCCAAAAACACATCTTGTGAAGTGTGGTGAATACCTTGGGGAGTGTGGCGACTTGCTTTGGGGGTTCACACCAAGGGTTTTAGGGTTGTTTATGGGTAGGGAACCGGTTTGTTTGTTGAAGACCCCTTTAATTAGGGCTACGTTGGAGTTTGCTTGTTGAAGACCCCTTGTCCTAGGGTTGCATAGATAAGGACATAATTATCTGCTGTTTTGTAGTTGGGCGACCTCCTTTGGGGATCGTATGCATCATTTTCTAGGGCTTAATTGGCATAATTTGCAGATCTGAACATTGCATAATATTTCAATTATTTTTTTGGATTTTCTTAATAATTATTGTTTCAAAACATACTAGAAAAGGTATTTATTTCAGCTGAATATTTGATAATTTTTCGATAATTATTTGATCATAAAATAAGGTGATTTCGGGTTGAAAAAACCCCTATTTAATTCTGCAATTTTTCGGCCCTTGTGGCGTCTAGGGTTTGAGGTTGAAAGGCTCTTTTATGCCCCATTCATCATTGAAATAATTGTTAAATTATTTTAAGGGTTTGACATAATTAATTGCAAGTGTGTGAGGGTTTGATCACTAGGGTTTGCAGTAAAAATTAGAAAATATTATATTATAGTTAGGGTTTGGTCAAATGAATCATAATTTAGGGTTTTATCCTATTTTGGGATATTTTAGTAGTATCAGAGCGAATTTCTTGGCCCACTGTGGGGTTTGAGGGTTTATAAGGTCAAACAATGACAGAAGGGAAGATAAATGGCTTTCAGGTTTTTGGATGGTGCTAGATTGGAGAAGCTTATCCAAGTGCAACAAAGACTGAATGATATGTGGCAGAAATGATCCACCTCATGAAAAATCTCAATGGTGAAGGGAGCCTTCCAAGGATAAACATTAGTTTTCAGCCATCAAAGGTCACAAATGATTCTTTACCTAGGTCATTCCTGCCTACCTCTCTTCCAAGGGAATTGAAGGAAGAACGAGTTGGGATTGCACCAAGGTCAACCCTAAGAGCTACACAAGGAGATTCGAGTCATGCTTGGCATATAGAAGAGGTAAAGAATTATGCTCTTGTGATGAAGGAAGAACCACTAGCTATTTGCCTTAAGGATTCATAACCAAAGTGGGGCACAAAGTTAGAATTGAAAGGGGTTAGTGAGTAGCAGAAAATTGGTACCTTGAAGCCATTTGAGCAACAAAAGAGCAACACTTTAGGGCAGCCAAGTATTGAAATTTATGAGTTTCACAAATTAGAAAAATTTGGGACAGCAAGAAGTTGTTCAACAAGTTCATGAACAACAGAGAAAGCAAAAAAGGAAAGACAAAAATGGAGGAAAAATAGAAAAATCAGAATTCTCCAAGGAAGTGAAATAGCAAGCTTTACATGAGGTGTGTCAAGCGTCCAAGGTTGAAGTTGTTCCAGCCCTAGAAGTAATGAACCCTCATGCAAACTTTGCAAAGTTTGAGCCATCACATGTTGAGAGTAGTGTTATGAGTTCTTCTTTAGTGGTGAAGGAAGAAGGAGAAATCTTGGAGCATGAGCTAATGGAAAAAGAAGAATCCATTTGGCATGATGATGGAGAGTATTTGATGGTCAAGGTCAAATTTCCAGGTACTATTGTTCATTTTCAGTTTGCTAGAATTTTCATATTGGCAACTAAAGATGAACAATTTGATGAGCTTCACATCAAGGGGTTGTTGCATCAACAGCCTACTTTGGACCTACAATATTTTGATCACCATGAAGATTATGCTAACAATGAAAACAAGATGAAGGGCACTAAATAGAGAGGAATTTCTCCAAAAGAATCTAAGGATGGGGAGTTGCAAATTCTCAATATGGTGTGGGATCCAGGAGAGACTTACAAATTTAGTATTGCTATCATACAAATTCTAAGTTCTTTGGCACCCATGCAAGGAGGTTGGCAAGGCCTTGGGATTATGAAAAAGATCAATAAGGTGCAGAGCATGTTGAAGAAAATGCAAACCACTCCAAATCTTGGTAAGCATCATGCTTTACTTGCTAATTTTCAAAGGCTACATAGGATGGTTTTGATTGATGGAAGCATGAAGGGAACACAGTATAAGATTATACAACCGTTGGCCAAGGTTGAGGTATGTATCAGTGTTATAGAATTATTTCCATCTCTTATAAATCAGATTCCAGGTGGAAAATTACATTTCTACAGCTATGGTATGAAGGAGAATACTTTGTTTAATTTTGTGTATGTAAGGGATTGCTTTGTGGGGTCACAAAATATAATCTATAAAATAAACATATCGCTGTTTGAGAGGGAAAACTAAACAATTAATGACTGTTACAGCCCACTTACATTCTATTTTATGTTGTTGGACAAGGGATAGAGTTTGGATGGTCATGAAAATGGGGGTAAGCATTAGATATCATGACCCAAGGATCAATGGGAGGGCTGTTTATAACTTTTTGATTGTTGTTTCTCACATTTCCAGCATGTTCCCTCCAATATTTACTCCCACAAGAGAGAATCTTGACTCTTGGGAGGTGTGTTTCCCACCCCTTAACAACTTAGAGATGTTTCTAACAAGCACAAGTGGATTTCCAGCCACCTCAGGGATGAGTTTGAGGAAGAAAATGACATACTACAGCCATGATCGGGATAACATAAACAAACCCTCGGGAATCCAGGAGAAAAGTTGGACGAAAAAAGCCAGACATCAAAGAGGAGTTCATATCAAGTTCATAAAGCTTGATCAGGTGATCAGAAAAGTGTTGCTAAACACTCTTGTTTCCACTAATATGTTTGTTCTATGTGTAGGATCACAACTTGGGTCGGTTGCAATGGCAACAAGGCATGCAAAGAAGGTTGCAATTTCTAAATTGGGGCAACCACTACAACAGATGGGGATCCTCCCCATTCCATGTTCAGTAAGCAATTCAAATTCTAAAAATGAAGATTTTGGGCAGCTCTTTAAATGGGCAAAAATTCAAGTTATGGACGATAGAAGAAAATATGAAATTCTCAAAAGGAAGAGGCCCCTAATACACTCAGAAAATTTTGAGTTTCACATGACAATTCAGTTGGTTTTATGTACAGAAAATTCTGAAATTTGTATTGACACGAATTCGGAGCATGTTGTAGGAAGGCCTGAAAAAGATGTGCAAGTTCAGCTTGAGTTATGTGCAATTTTTTTTGAAGATTGTGTGACAGCAAACTTTACCAATGATGATGGGAAAGGTTCCAAGGAAGTTATACAAATTCAATTTGCTGTAGGCAAAGGAAATTCTGAAATTTCTAAGGCAAGAAATTCTTATGATGAAGGTAAGATGAGTTCTGGAAAACACGTGTCAAATCAGCTTCTTGCATACACCAAGAATTCTGAAAAGCGTGACATGGTACAACCCGTGGTCAATTTTGGAAATGGAAGGGAAAATTGGCCTCTCCCATATGGTATGCTAAGACGATTTGCAGATGGGGAACAACCCTTTCAAGGAGAGCAACTGTGGCACCTTGTAGGTATGGTAAGTGGTCCTAGCTTGATAAATTGGATCTTAAGGCAGCAAGGTTTGAATTTTCAAGTTCAACTAAGTGTGATAAGACATGCAACAAGGAGAAGGGCTCAGAAAAATGAAATGACGAAGGGGAAAGTGGATACAAGGAATTGTTGACATTTTTGCCCCCATAGGGCAAAATTGTCACCCCTACACTTCGGAACTTTGCTATGGTGCCAAGTTTGTCTTGTGAATCAGTTTTGGGGTCCTTAAATAAGCATTTACAGCCACCCAAGTGGCCATCTACAGCCAAGTGAAGTTTAGTCATGCAGAGGTTTCCAAGGAGCTTGCTTGATTACAGCGAAACGTGCCAATACAGCCAAGATATTCAAGCTGTAAGTTTATTTGTTTTGTCTTCCCAAGGAATTTTTCGGGTATAAGAGGTGGACTATTTCTTCAGACATTTTGTCCAAGAGAAAGTCCTCTCAAAGGACTGACAAAAATTCCGAAAAAATGACTAAGTGGCAGTCGTTCAAGGCTTTTTTCTTCGGGTTTTTTCTCTGAAAGAAAAGAAGAGCACAGTTGAGAAGATCAGTTTTCAAGTCAAGACAAAAAGCCCAGGTGACCTACAAAAAGCCCGGGTGCATTACAAAAAGCTCGGGTGCCCTACAAAAAACCCGGGTGCTTTACAAAAAGCTCGGGTGCCTTGCAAAAAGCCTGGATGACCTACAACAAGCCCGGGTCCCCTTCAATTCTTTCGAAAAGCCACTTTCGAAGGACACCTGCCCTTGCAAAGGGCATTTGGTCGGTGAAGTGGACCTTTGCAATTTTCTCAAAGGGCACTCCTGGAAGACAGAAGCCCTTGCGTAGGACATCTAGACGTCGTGTAGGGACATTTACAATTTTCCAGAAGGGTATGTGCCCTTGCAGGGGACACTTCAAGCATGAAGAAGACCTTGGCAAAATTTCGAAGGACCCTTTCACAAGTTCCGAAGGACACTTGCCCTTGCAGAGGGCACTTGGCCGGTGGCAGGATCCTTTCAAAAGTTTCGAAGCGGAGGGCAGAGACATAAACAAAGGACAAAAGCAAAGTTAGCCAAAGGAGACGAATTCCTTCGGACAAAAAGTTCGAAGAAATTCGGGATGTTAAAATACCCGGGGAAAATAAGAAAAGCGAAGGCAAAGGACCCTTCGGAATAATTGTCAAATAGGAAATCTGCGAGAATTTGAGGTCAGCAAAAGTTAGAAGAAAATCAAAGGCAAGATATAAGGAGCCTAAAGGAATAAATTTGGGGAAATTGGCAAGGAAACGAATTCCTTTAGACTTTGTCCGAAGGAATTCCTTCGGACAAAAAATCTGAAGGAATAAGGACAGTCTCAAAAGCCCGATAGAAAAGACAATGGTGTAAGCAAAGAGACAGAGAAAGAGAAAAGACAGAGTTCTTCAGACATTTTGTCCGAAGGACAAAAACCAAAATAAAGCCCGAATCCCGAATTAAAGCATAACATGGGAAAAGCCAGAGAAAACATGAAGTGAACTGAGCATGATAAATAGCATGAACAGAGACGTAAGCACAAACAAGACTGAGCCAGAATTAAACAAGAAGAAAAACAAACGTAGAAATAGATGCATGAGCAAAGCAAAATTGAACATGGACATAAACATGAACAACGAATAAAACAAACGCATAATAAAGACAAATGTAGGATAAACAAAGATCATGCACAGACTAACGTGAAGTGACTCCAACGAAGTAAACGCGTTTAAGAAAGCAAGCACGTTTCAGTTCTGAAAATAGAGTCGTCTTGCATGATGAACAGGGAAAGCGTTGAATGTTTCAAACAACAAAAAATTCCATGCACACACTCTCCCTTGTCTTGAAAGCTCGAAACGTTCCGGTGGCTCAAACGTAATTCTTAATTTGGCATTTGCGTTGATTTCATGCAAAGGAAAGCTTTTAAACGTTCTAGCAGCTCAAGAGGAGTTCCATAGTTGGAGATTGGTGAAGCATCATGCAGCTTGGGCCCACCGTCCATTTTCAATGCCAAAGAGCTTTCATGCAAGGCATAAGACAAAAATAACTTTTATTTGAACGCTAAAATAACCGAAGTTGGACTGAGTTGACCTCTTCTTCTATTTTCAGTGCCAATCTCTTGGCTGTTGTATATTTTTCTATATAAGTTTGCTTTTCAGTGTTGAATTGTATCCCTCTCTTGGTAAGACCAAACTTTACCATTGGTGAGTTGTGTAACCTCTTCAATCAATAGGATTTTACTTTTAGATTTCAAGTGCTGGCATAGTGTACATTCATTCAACAATTTGCATACGTGGTAGATTTCTCTCCCTTACCAAATTTTGATTCATACCTAGTTGCTAGCTCATCATGTTATGCAGGTCATGTTCAGTGTTCTATATGTCTTTTGCTGAAGCTGTAAGTGGATGTTAGGTGGCTGCAAAGTGTCTTGTATCAGACCTCTCTCCATCGTTTTCCCTCACGTTCTTTGTCATTGGATCGAACCTTCTCATGAAATATTTATGCATAGTGATCAATTGAAATCAAAGGTCTTCCTTTTTCCTTGTTTGATTCAGTGTTCAAGGTTCCAAGTAAAGTGGATCAACATTTTGGTGTATCACCGTCATTAGGTAGGATTTTCCTTTCAAGTTTTTTTCTCCCTTTTCCATGGTAGATTCACAACACAGAGTAGAGATCTTTTGATACATCTTACATGATCCAGCCTTCTTTGTAGGTTCTTCTTACCATTGAGGCACCCACCCTCGTGAGAAGATCCCATTGTTTCAACCAGAGAGAGGATTGGTCATTTCAGCACGTCTTCGATTCAAGGTGCAAACATTTTTTTGGCACGTCCGGTGGGACCACGAAAAAAGTTCTTTGCATAGAGTTTTCACAGCAGCAGAGGATATTCATCTACATCCAGTTGCTGAGTAAATAGCATCATTCAGGGGATCTGTTCATGTCAAAGGTTACCACAAGATCAACAAGTAAAGGTATTCCTTTTGAATTTGATACTTATAAAAGAGCAAGGTCTAAGAGGGCAAATCCATATCCTCAAAAGGGAATATTTACCTCCCCCTCATCCTATCCTTCTAAACACTACAATCCCCACCATCGAGATGGCCGTTAAAAATCAAGTGTTTGCTCCATTCAATAGGGGAAGTCCACTGAATCTAGCACAGTTAGACGACATTTCTGTATTTGCCCTCAAAAGTATTCCATTCTTCTCAGGAGAAAATCAAACCCCTATTGAGCATATCTAGGATGTGGCTAATATTTGTTCAGTTCATAATGTTGTTGAGGATAATGTTGTTATCAGATTTTTTGTTGCTTCATTCAAAGGAAAAGCATTATAGTGGTATAGAACCGTCCCACTTAGATCCATTTCCACCTGGGATGAATTGTGTGCAGCCTTAGTCAAGCAGTTTGAAGACAAATCTGATCACTTATCTTTAGTTGAGCAATTAACTCCCATACAGAGAGCTCCTCATGAGTTCATGTCTGATTTTAATCTCGATTCTGGAAGATTGGACCAGGATACTGGTTCTAATTAGGCCATCCCTTGAATATGCATTTCTGTATTTTTTGAAAGCTTTTAATTCTGAAATTAGTGTGATGATACAGTCAATGGGTGGTACTACTTTGCTAGATGCTTATGAATTTGCATTAAGGGCAGAAAATAGTTTTATACAAGCAGGTAAGCTTTCTCCAAGACCCTCAATGCCCATACTTTCAGAAATAAGTTCTATACCAGCCCGTCAATTTTCTCAAATTCCATCCTAAGCTCCTATTCCAGCATCTACTGGTCAAGCTAGTGAGATAAGGGAGTTGAAAAGTTTGCTACAATCTTTTGGAAATGAAATAGTATAGTTAAAAAGGCAGCAATTTCAGTCAAATAGGCCTTATCAACAGCAAAATCAGAACAACTACCAGTCTTTCAAAGATCAAAGGTCTCTTTATTAGGGTTTCAAAGAAAATAGACCACCCTATCAAGTACAAGGAGCCATAACTCCAGCTAAGCCATATACTGCTCTTGATCCGAATTCTCTTTCCACTTCAAAAGCCATTGTTCCAACCCCACCTCAAAATAATTTGGTGCAGGATTCAAGTTGGCAGCCCTCAAATCTCAATGATGTTCAAAACCAAGCCTTGGTATCACAGAACATCACCATGCCACAAATGACACAAGAAGAGTTCTCTTTTCTATGAGGTCAATATCAAGATACAGGTTTGACATCACAAGGAGTGACTCATCAAGTTCAAGGGCAGCTTGATGCTATTAATGTAAATTGGCAGGTCGATGATCATGTTGCTTTTACTCAGAATGTTAAAACTAATGATTCAAGTGGTCAAGTTGTAGCTATAACCTATCAGAGAACTAAAAGAAGAGCTGTTGAGGAAGCCCAAATAGTAACAAATACTTCAAGTACTCATAGTATTGTTGCTCAAAGTACAAAATAGTAGCTTGTTGCTCCCACAATCCAAAAAAATTAGAATATAGAGGTTAGTAAAGTGCAACAAATACCTCTAATTCGTGAGCAGCAAGTACCACAGAAAGCGCAATCAAAGGTTAGTGCATCTCAGTTCAATATTGTAGATCAAATGAAGAAGTCTAACATCAGTATTAGCATGTGGGATTCTCTTTCAATTCTAGGGCAAAATGATAAACTCATTCAAAAACTTTCAGCTTTTGAATTGTTTCCAAAACCGGTTTAGAAAGGTGTTGTCTTGACAAATTCGGACCAGCAAACTAAGCAATAGGTGCAGCAAGGAGAAAATATCAAAGGTGGACAAAACTGAGGTAAAAACGAAGAAAACTCCCCCTTTTTATATTTCTTTGATAGTGGGTGATACTTTGGTTCATAATTGTATGGTGAATAGTGGAGCTAGCAGTACAGTGATGCCCAAACAAATTGTAGACAAGCTCGGCCTTGTTTATGAGTCAAATACTAAAGGGTATTGTAGTTGGATGGTTCACCAGCACAAACGGTAGGCATTATCAAAGATTTGAAATTGACATTACATCTGTGTCCTAACTTTGCTATTCAACAAGATGTTGAAGTGGTGGACTTGCCTCCTTATTTCGCTATGTGTCTTTCAAGGGATTTCACCTCAAAGATTGGGGGATATTTATCAGCTGATTGGACTTGTTTGCTGTTCAGAACCAGATATGACATAGGTAACAATTCATTCAGAGCCTATTGCATGTTTTCATATGGAGCCTTATACACCAAGTTTGTCAATGTAAATTGTATAATTTTAGATGAAATATTACAAACTAGTGATATAAAAAAGGACTTGCCTTTGGATGGAGTTCCATATTTGTTTTTTGATGAGTGGGCTTTCACCTTGCATGAACATGATCCCTACAAGCTGATTGAAGAGGAAGGTCTTGGTGTGTATTGTTTTCATGAGAACGATGCACCAATTTCAGCGATGGTCAAAGAGGACGAATCTAATGAAGGCTTGTGGCAATTATACTTTGATGGATCAAGAAATAAGCATGGGACCGGAGCTGGAATGACGTTAATTTTTCCTACACAACAAAGGTATTTCTTCTCTATTAAATTTTAGTTTGGCTGTTCAAACAACGTTGCTGAATATGAAGCACTAGTTCACGGTTTGCAGTGGGCTATGAAGATGAAAGCAAATTGTTTGCAAGTGTTTGGAGATAGTGAACTTGTAGTCCACCAATTAAGAGGTTTGAATATATGCAAGAATCTGTTGCTTAAATCTTACAGACATAGAGTTTGAGATTTACTTGAAGATTTTCAGGGTTTTGATATTCAGGGAATACCAAGAGATAGGAATAAACATGCTGATAGGTTGGCTGCTATTGGGGCACAATTTGATATTCCATCTGATGTAAAAAGTGACATTTTTCAGTCACATATAAAGGTAGTTGTAAGGCCTTCTATTCCGGATAACCAAGAAAATTGGCAGGTGTTTGAAAATGACAATCAAATTGTGAGATTTTTGCAAAAAAAGCTGAGTTTCCTTTAAGAAATCAGTCAAAACACTTACAGCAATATGGTGATCAAATTGTACAATTGAAAACTAATAATCTACCCAAGGGATTGGTCACTCATGAAAATATTTTCAGTGAAGATGATGAGCTAAGGAAAGAGAAACCATCTTTGTCAACAAAGAAAGAGCACTATGCCAATGTAGAGATTGCAGCTGGTAAAATTTTGAAATTGGGCAAGGTATGCACTCCACAAAAGAAAGCTTTCATTGATTTATGC
This sequence comes from Torreya grandis, assembly GCA_037957365.1. Taxonomy (NCBI): domain Eukaryota; kingdom Viridiplantae; phylum Streptophyta; class Pinopsida; order Cupressales; family Taxaceae; genus Torreya; species Torreya grandis. The sequence goes on from JARHVA010004705.1 coordinate 546,405, forward strand.
ACAAGTTTTGTTGATATATTTGCATGGCAGTTTAGTGATCTCAAAGGTTTTGTTCCAAGTTTGGCTCAACACACTATTGAGTTAGAAGATGAAACTAAACCAGTGAGACAAAGACATGCCAATCAATCCAAAGCTTGAGCCTTTGATGAAAGCTGAGCTTTACAAGCTCATAGAATCAGCTATTATATTTCTAATCAAGCACTCAACTTGGGTGGCGAACCTCATTCTAATACGAAAAAAGAATGGTGAGATTCGTTTGTGTGTTGATTTCCGTGATTTAAATAGGGCTTCGCTTAAAGATTCCTATCCATTGCCATCAATGGAACAAATTTTACAACTTGTTGTAGGTTCAGAGAGGTTTTCCTTGTTGGATGGATATAGTGGTTACAATCAGATTTTGGTCAAAGAAGAGGACCAATTCAAGACAACCTTTATGACTAGGTGGGAGGACATTTGCATACAGAAAGATGCCATTCGGTTTGTCTAATGCTGGAGCAACCTTTCAGAGAGCCATGGATATGGCCTTCCAAGGCCTTCTTAATATGGTTGAGCTTGTTTATTTGGATGATATAACAGTATTTTCAAAAGACGCAGAAGATCACATGGTTCATCTCAAGCAAGTTTTTGAAAGGTGTAGGCAATTTGAGATATCTCTAAATCCCAAAAAGTGTGTATTTTCAGTTCATGAAGGTAAGCTTCTTGGACATGTTTCAAAGTATGGTTTAAACATAGATTCTAAAAGGATTCAATCCATTCTTGCACTCTCCTTGCCTTAGAGCAAAAAGACTTTGCAAAGTTTATTTGGAAAAATCAATTTTATAAGGAGATACATTTCAAATTTTGCTACTGTAGCTAAACCACTTTCAACCATGTTAAAGAAAAATTAGAACTTCAGTTAGTCCAAGGAGTAACAGGGTTTGAAGATGTTAAGAAAGCCATAGCAAGTGCTCCTACGCTTTTAAATCCAGATTTTACGAAAGATTTCATTCTGTATATGTATGCTAATGTGAACACCATTTCAGGTATTCTTATGCAGCAGAATCATGAAGATTTGGAGCAACCAATAGCTTTCTACAGCCAAGGCTTGGAGGAGTATGAGACAAGGTATTCTTTTGTTGAAAAATATGTCCTTTCAGTTATAAGATCTCTGAAAAAATTTAGGCACTTGTCTAATAATAAAATACATCTAATGGTTGTTCATTCAAGCATCAAAGAATTTCTTTTGAACAAAGACATAAATGAGAAGAGGGCTGGTTGGATAACCAAGGTAATGAAATATAACGTAGAAATTAAGGTTACAAAGCTGGTTTGAGGCAAAGGACTTTGTGAGCATCTAGCTCAGGACTTGCAAGAAACTAATGAAGCTATTTTAGTGTCAAATGATGAAGAGATTGCTGCTGTTCACACCTCACCTTCCAGCTGGTTTCGTGATTTGGTAAGCTATCTGCAAAATGGTTTTTACCCTTCTCACCTAAGTGCTTCAAAAAGAAGGTATTTCAGATTGCAATCAATTCCATTCTTGCTCGTTGACGGTGTTTTGTTCAAAAAGGATATTAATGGAATGTTACTAAGGTGTGTGGAACCAAGCCAAACTCAAAGATTACTTGAAGAATTCCATGATGGACTTGGTGGACACTTTTCTGCAGGAACTACAGCACTTAAAATCATGAGGTGGGTACTATTGGCCTACTATATTTGGCGATTGCCATACATGGGTTAGGAAGTGCAAACGATGCGCTATGTTTGTAGGAAAAGTTAAACTTGCAGCCCTGCCCCTTCAACCAATTGCAGTGGATCAACCTTTTGTCCAGTGGGGATTGGACTTTATCGGTCTCATTAATCCTCTTTCGAGTTCAGGGCATAAGTGGATTCTAACAGCTACGGATTACTTCACACGTTGGACGGAAGCAATTGCATTGAAAGAAGCAAACGAAACTAGCGTTCTTGATTTCTATGAAGGTTTGCTTACTAGGTTTGGAGTTCCTTCGACCATTATTTCTGACAATGCAATGGCTTTTGTGGGATCTAGGATCAACCAATGGGCTGTCCAACATGGAGTTTATCTCAGCACTTCATCGAACTATTATCCACAAGGAAATGGCCTTGCTGAATCTACAAACAAGAACCTCTTAAGGATCATACGAAGGACTATTGAAGACAATCAGAGGTCATGGCATCTCAAGTTGAAGTCAGCTCTATGGGCTGATAGGATCACCTATAAGAAGTCAATAGCCAACTCTCCCTACAAGCTAGTCTATGGTAAGGAAGCAAGGTTATCTATTTCTCTCGAGTTTTCAGCTTTGGAACTAATGCATCAACTTGAGTTGTTGGAGAATGAGTCTATGGAGATCAGGTATGCAGAGCTTATGGAGTTGGAAGAGACAAGAAATCAAGCCATGCTAGCCATGGAAAGTCATCAGGCACAGGTGAAAAGAACATTTGACAAAGGAGCTTCCTCATGAAGCTTCAATGAAGGAGATTTGGTCCTCAAGTGGGATGAGGATCGAGCCAAACCAGGAAGGCACACAAAGTTTGATTCCCTTTGGAGTGGCCCATATACGATCTCCAACTGCAAATCCCACAACGCCTTCCAACTTGCCAAGATGGACGACCAAGAGCTTCCAATCCTAGTCAATGGGATACATCTGAAACATTGCTATTGAAGAGCAAAGCTCTATGTACATAGTTGTTTTTGATTTCCTCCAAGTGTGGTTCAAGCATAGTAGTTTGCTTCAGTTTTGTTCGATAAATGCTTGTTTGCACATTTGCTTCTTAGTTAATTTTCCCGCTTTCGTGTTTTCCCTTTCTTTTTGAGGGAGAAAGGTTACTTCAGCCAAGGTCAGGGGGAGATTTTCAGTCAGAAATTAGGTTCACCATTTGGGAATTCGAATAGCATTTATATGGGCCTTAGTTCTCTAGCATAGCAGGCATGCTTCCCAGCAGAGTCGCCAAAAATGTTGACATTTTTGCCCCGACAGGGCAAAATTGTCACCCCTACACTTTGGAACTTTGCTATGGTGCCAAGTTTGTCTTGTGAATCAGTTTTGGAGTCCTTAAATGAGCATTTACAGCCACCCAAGTGGCCATCTACAGCCAGGTGAAGTTTAGTCATGCAGAGGTTTCCAAGGAGCTTGCTTGATTACAGCCAAACGTGCAAATACAGCCAAGATGTTCAAGCTGTAAGTTTATTTGTTTTGTCTTCCCAAGGAATTTTTCGGGTATAAGAGGTGGACTATTTCTTCGGACATTTTGTCTGAGAGAAAGATCTCTCAAAGAACTGACAAAAAGTTCGAAAAAATGACTAAGTGGCAGTCGTTTAAGGCTTTTTTCTTCGGGTTTTTTCTCCGAAAGAAAAGAGGAAGAATACAGTTGAGAAGACCGGTTTTCAAGTCAAGACAAAAAGCCCGGGTGACCTACAAAAAGCCTGGGTGCCTTACAAAAAGCCCGGGTGCCCTACAAAAAACCCAGGTGCCTTACAAAAAGGTTGGGTGACCTACAAAAAGCCCGGGTCCCCTTCAATTCTTTCAAAAAGCCACTTTCGAAGGACACCTGACCTTGCGAAGGGCACTTGGTCGGTGAAGTGGACCTTTGCAATTTTCCCGAAAGGCACTCCCGGAAGACAGAAGCCCTTGCGGAGGACATCTAGACGTCGCGTAGGGACATTTACAATTTCCCCGAAGGGTATGTGCCCTTGTGGGGGACACTTCAAGCACGAAGAAGACCTTGGCAAAATTCTGAAGGACCCTTTCACAAGTTTCGAAGGACACCTGCCCTTGCAGATGGCACTTGGTCGGTGGCAGGGCCCTTTCAAAAGTTCCGAAGGGCATTATTGGAAGACAAAAGCCCTTGCAAAGGATAGAGACATAAACAAAGGACAAAAGCAAAGTTAGCCAAAGGAGACGAATTCCTTCAGACAAAAAGTCTGGAGAAATTCGGGATGTTAAAAAACCCGGGGAAAATAAGAAAAGCGACGACAAAGGACACTTCGGAATAATTTTCAAGCAGGAAATTTGCGAGAATTTGAGGTCAGCAAAAGTCCAAAGAAAATCAAAGGCAAGATATAAGGTGCTGAAAGGGAATAAATTCAGGGAAATTGACAAGGAAACGAATTCCTTCGGACTTTTTGTCTGAAGGAATTCCTTTACAATTTTTTTGAAAGAATAAGGACAGTTTCGAAAGCCTGATAGAAAAGATAATGGCGTAAACAAAGAGACAGAGAAAGAGAAAAGACAGAGAGTCCTTCAGACATTTTGTCCAAAGGAGGAAAACCAAAATAAAGCCCGAATCTAGAATTAAAGCAGAACACAGGTGAAGTCAGAGAAAACACGAAGTGAACTGAGCATGATAAATAGCATGAACAGAGAAGTAAGCACAAATAGGATTGAGCTAGAACTGAACAAGAAGAAAGACAAACACAGAAATAGATGCATGAGCAAAGTAGAACTAAACATGGACATAAGCATGAACAACGAATAAAACAAACGTAGAATAAAGACAAAGGCAAGATAAACAAAGATTATGCATAGACTAACGTGAAGTGACTCCAACGAAGTAAACGCGTTTAAGAAAGCAAGCACGCTTCAGTTCTGAAAATAGAGTCGTCTTGCATGATGAATAGACAAAGTGTTGAACGTTTCAAACAACAAGAAATTCTATGCACGCACTCTCGCTTGTCTCGAAAGCTCGAACCGTTCCGACAGTTCAAACGTAATTCATAATTTGGCATTTGTGTTGATTTCATGCAAATGAAAGCTTTTAAATGTTCCAACAGCTCAAGAGGAGTTCTATAGTTGGAGATTGGCGTAGCATCATGCAACTTGGGCCCACCGTCCATTTTCAATGCCAAAGAGCTTTCATGCAAGGCATAAGACAAAAATAGTTTTTATTTGAAGGCTGAAATAACAAAAGTTGGACTGAGTTGACCTCTTCTATTTCTAGTGCCAATCTCTTCGCTGTTGTATACATTTCTATATAAGTTGGCTTTTCAGCCTTGAATTGTATCCCTCTCTTGGTAAGACCAGACTCTGCCATTGGTGAGTTGTGTAACCTCTTCAATCAATAGGACTGTACTTTTAGAATTCAAGTGCTGGCATAGTGTACATTCATTCAACAATTTGCATATGTGCTAGATTTCTCTCTCTTCCCAAATTCTGATTCATACCTAGTTGCTAGCTCATCATGTTATGCAGGGCATGTTCAGTGTTCTATATGTCTTTTGCTGACGCTGTAAGTGGATATTAGGTGGCTGCAAAGTGTCTTGTATCAGACCTCTCTCCATCGTTGTCCCTCACTTTTTTGTCATTGGATCGAACCTTCTCTTGAAATATTTATGCATAGTGATCAATTGAAATTAAAGGTCTTCCTTTTCCCTTGTTTGACTCAGTGTTCAAGATTCCAAGTAGAGTGGATCAACATTTTGGTGTATCACCGTTATTAGGTAGGATTTTCCTTTCAAGTTTCTTTCTCCCTTTTCCATGGTAGATTCACAGCACAGAGTAGAGATCCATTGATACATCTTACAGGAACCAGCCTTCTCTGGAGGTTCTCACCATTGAGGCACCCACCCTCGTGAGAAGATCCCATTGTTTCAACTGGAGAGAGGATTGGTTATTTTAGCACGTCTTCGATTCAGGGTGCAACTCCAGGTTGGCAAAAAAAATATTATACCCGTAGGGGAAGATATGCAAAGGGCAGCCATGACGCATCCCCTTATGATGTTGTTCATGACTGTTCCAACCTCTTCAAGATGGGTTATGAACTCATAGCAAGTTCCTTGAGAGTATGGTGCATAAGGAAAGTACTGAGGGAGGAGTGTGAGATGAATAGCATCAACTTTCTTGGCAAATTCAACGCTGTAAACTACAAACTCATGTTTGCTATGTGATGTTTTTTTTTTAATATGTTTAATGGCCAATATAGGGCTGTAAACTTCATATGCAGCCCTAAAAACATCCAATTCAGATTTGTTTTGAGGCCTTCTCACCCAAACCAAGGAAGCACACAAGCAAAAGGGTGAAAGATGGAATTGCAGCCATAAGGAGGAAGTTTCCAGCCCATGGAAAGCATGGGAGATCTTTGATGGCCGTAACAACTGTTCTATGTTTCAGAATGAAGAATGCATTTGGGGCAGCCACTTCTTTGAAGGTGTTTAAGTTTAGTGGCTGATTGGGAGAGTGCTAAGGTCTGGTGCCTATCAAACAACAATAAGTACAACTGTATCTGCCTTTGGTTTGGAGGAAGGACTACCCTATGCTGTAACATTGTTTCCAACACATATGGGCAGCCATTTTTTTTTCAAGTACAACAACAAAGGGGTACTGAATGAGGCTTTTCTTCCATGGGAAACATCTACAGGTGGATTGTAAATGAAGGCAATTGTCAGGAAAACTCCATGGATGTTATTGCTTGAGGACAAGTAATTTTTGGCGGGGAGGATTGTCATGTCTCCTTTTTGGACATAGAACGAAGACCCTTAGCCTTGTTTTGTTTTCCAAGGGCTAAGGAAAGAACAAAGAAAAGGGAAACGTTTGAGGTTTCTAAGGGCAATTTGCAAAAAGTATTTTATTTTTTTAATTTCACTTAGGTTGTGGTCTCTTGAGGATCATGGGTGCCCAAGAGTTTAAATGGGGGTTATAAGGATTGCTCTTTTAATATTTGAAAAAGGTCTTCCCTACAAAATGGAACGCACCCCTTGGGAGAATTGATATAAAAGAGAGTAGAGGATCATTTGGAGAGGATATGCAATTATGATATTTGAATTTTGAGGTCTAAACACAAAAAACTTAACCCAAGACTTGGAGACGAAAACCTTCAAGGCTAAAGAGGAATTAGGGACGAAACCCTCTAATTTTTTATTAGGACAACATCATTTTTGAGGCTGCAATTGAGCTTGAATATTTAGAAAATAAAAAAATCAAAAATTACATCTTGTGAAGTGTGGCGAATACCTTGGGGAATGTGGCGACTTGCTTTGGGGGTTCATACTAAGGGTTTTAGGGTTGTTTATGGGTAGCGAACCAATTTGTTTGTTGAAGACCCTTTTAATTAGGGCTGCATTGGAGTTTGTTTGTTGAGGACTTCTTGTCCTAGGGCTTTGTGGATAAGGACATAATTATCTGCTATTTTGTAGTTGGGCAACCCCCTTTGGGGATTGTATGCATCATTTTCTAGGGCTTAATTGGCTTAATTTGTAGATCTGAACATTGCATAATATTTTTATTATTGTATTGGAATTTTCTTAATAATTATTGTTTCAAAACATGCTGGAAAAAGTTATTTATATCAGCTGAATATTTGATAATTTTACGGTAATTATTTGATCATAAAATAAGGTGATTTTGTGATGGAAAAACACATTTAATTCTACAATTTCCTAGCCCTTGTGGCGTCTAGGGTTTGAGGTTGAAAGACTCTTTTATGCCCCATTCATCATTGAAATAATTTCTGAATTATTGCTAGGGTTTGACATAATTAATTGCAACAGTGTGTGAGTGTTTGAAACTAGGGTTTGCAGTAAAAACTAGAAAATAATATATTACAGCTAGGGTTTGGTCAAATAAGTTAGAATTCAGGATTTTATCTTATTTTCGGATATTTCAGTTGATCTACCATCTCATGATGGCACCACATGTGGAAGTTCCTCCCCCTACTCCTAGCTTTTCCACCGGACTTGGGGCAAGTCTTTACATGACTTCCCCCTTTCTTTATGCACGATGCCTAGTATTGCTACTAACATGGTGGGTCTTTCCTAAAGTGGGCCTACTCAAAATTCCTACACTAATACTTTCACGTTAATGCCACAACTAGTGCATCTCAAATAGCTACTCGAGCTTCTTCCTCTAGCCAACAAGCTCCTCATCCAAATCAAATCTTGTTGGAACCATGAACCAAATGGCCACCTTTCAATCTAATAATGCCAAACATACGATGCAACTGCAAAATCAACTTTTGCAATTACAAGATCGTCTTCAACAACTTCAATGGGGAGTGCAAAATCCAAATGCCCACCCGCCCCTTCTTAGAGATGCTTTTGGTAATCTCATTTTGCAACCTTCTCATCACAATAAAGCAATTAAACATCTTCAAAATGAACCATTAGTTCCTCAAATTGCAAACATAGATATAGGTGGCATCACTTATACGATCAACTATAATGTATCCACTGATCCTGCTTTGCATTTGAAAGCTTTTGGAAATCTTTACAAGGACTAGATTAAGCTACCTCTGCGGCTACCAAATTTCTAGCCAAAACCTTTTCTGATGATGCCCTAGATTGGTACGATCAACTCAATTCTACCACTATTTCTATTTTATAAGACTTAGTTAATGCATTGGTTCAGGAATTTCAAATCAACGACCTTCTCGAAAATAGCTTATCCTCTTTCATTAATTGCAAGCAAGAGGAATTTGAGACTACCCAAGCTTTCATCAAGCATTGGATGGCCTTAGCTAACAAAGTTGAGCACGACATGTTGAAAGACAACCTCTTCCACTAGTTTACCATTGCTCTTTGTCCCAAACTCCAATACATAGTCAGGATCTCTCTCCAAAATCATTGGAAGAAGCTCTTGATCAAGCTAAGTGCCAAGATTTCCTCATAAGACAACTCGAGCCTTCCCAACCGAAGTCTGGAACTCGTGTGCTTATGAAATATAATTACAAAAATGCTACCAGTGATGGTGTTTTGGATACATACGATTCCACATGCACCATCAATGTGATTCTCCTAGGTGTCTCTGACGAAGTGACACTTTCCCAACCTATCAGAGGAAGTCCCTTCTAGTCTCCTTGCTCCCAAGTTAATCATATTGTTGTTCATCATCCTATTTCTTTAGATGAGATTAAGAAGCGTATTCGTAAACACTGACCTAGAGAGTTGGATTCTTCTCTTCATTCTAGTCATTGGTATAATCCTAAAAGTTTTGCTAATATCATGCAAATTGGGGGCATTCCTATGAATCTTGCAGACAACTTCTGAACCTTGCTTTTAACTTCCTCCTTGGTCCCAACTTTGATTATGAAGCTATGATTTGAGAGTGACAAGCAAAAGCCCATGACTCCAAAGTCAAGCGTGATGCCCTTCACCAAGCTAATGTTCACCTTGCTATATATTTAGATCCACTTCCGAAGCATAACCAACAACTTAATCCTAATTAGCCTACTACCTCTAATGCTGTTGTAACCACAGCCAATCCTCACTCTTCTACCAATGAAGAAAACCTGGTTAACATGAACAACATGAGCGTGTAGTCTCTTATATTGATCCCTATCTTCATTTGACTTGTACTCCCTATCCTACTTACATAACAATTCAAGATTTCTTTTCGCCGCATTTTGCGAATGTCAAGTATGAGGAAATAATCACTTTTGTTGTCTCAACTATATCGGCCAATCCGATGCAATTATCTTCCCTTATGATTGTACCTACTGCATCTGTCAACCCAATGTAGTCTGTATTCAGTCTTCTATCCCAACTGCATCATCCAATCTGATGTAGTCTGTTAATCCCTAGTTTTCAGTAGCAACTATATTGACCGGTTCGATACAATCAATTGTTCCTAGTCCAGAATCTACTGCATTGACTAGCTTGATATAGTCAGTTTTTGTTTCCAATTCTATTCCTACTACATCGGCCAACTTGATGCGGTCAATTGTTGTAACTAATTTTAATGTTATTGCATCCACCAACTTGATACAATATGATTCTAGCATTTTTGTGCAACAAACCACATGGGCTAGTGCGATGCAGTTTGCTCATCCAACCCTACTGTATCGGTTGGGCCAAGACCGCACAGGTCTATTCCTAACCAATTTCAGCCTAGATCAGTTCCTTCTTTAGTTGATTGACTCCAAAATTATACACCTTTCTCTCAATTCTGTCCAACTCACCTTGGATTTGATGAATGAGATCCCATTGAAGAACGTTCCAAGTTCCCTTCCCAAATTTTGCTTCTTGAGCTCATGAGGAATTCTCCATGTCATCACAATTGATTGATGCAACTTTTGTTTGATATGAACATTCCTTGACCACCACCTTTTGGGTAAGAAACTACCTTGCCCGGATCTGAGGAGAGTATCTTACAACAATGTGAATAAATACCGATTCAAGATGATGCAACCTTGGATGCTTCTCTTTCACTTAAGCTTCGTGTGGATGATCTTCCCCATTTCATTATTGTCCAAGTTGGTGACATTCGAGTCAAGCATGCCTTGATAGATGAAGGCTTCGACACTTGTGTGGCCTCCATCAAGTTCATCAAAACCATTGGATACTCTGAGTGCAACCTTAAGTCTACCCAAAGCATGTGTCAAGGCTATGATAAAAGACAAATGCCTCCTCTAGGTTGTGTTTGACTTCCTATCACAGTCCCTCTCGTCATAGTTAGAGTTAAGGTCATGATTTTTAACTTTTCATTATCTCATAATATCTTGCTTGTTGACCTTGGTTTCATCACATGAGGGCGGTCATTTCCTATGCATGCCAGTGTGTCAAGTTCCCCATAAGGGTGCTATATATAAGATTCAAGCTGATACCAGTCCCTGAAATTTCAAATAATTTGAAGAACATGGTGTCTTTAAAATACCTATCCTTGAACCTTTGCCTATCATTCCCTTTCGAGAATATCAACGATTTAATTTTCTCTTCAAATCTAACTGAGGTTATGGTGGTCACACTGAGCTTGTGGTCAACATACCCCCTAACCTCCTAAATTCCGATGATGACAAGCCCGATGAGATTAGCATTAAGATCAAGACATCAGACCTTCCTTCTAGCATCATAGCTCAGTTGTTGCCTCCTTTGCAACCTTGTTCTTGCAAGAAGCTGATTGAGGAGTTTCCCGCATTTGTGGTTATTCCTAAGAAGCTTGCTTTCCACTCTTCCTATACTGACATAGTGGTCAAAGCCCTTCATATTGATCTTCATACACCTGATTATAATGACAATTATTCCCTCAATGACCCATACTTAGCTTGCTAAGCTGGAGCTAAGGATGCGGAAATCCTCCATTATCGATCCTCTCTTTAGCGCTGGTATGAGATATCTTCATCTTTGCATTGCATTAATTTAGTTGACATTGTTCGCTCTCCTACTTTACTTGAAGTTAATCCTCCTTCGGTTGATGCTTACAGGTCAGAGATGGAGAGTGCCCCATTTTCTTTGAGTCCTACCTTAGTTACTTTTGAGCCTCTTCAGAGAATGCTCCTTGATCATTCCATGATATGACCATACTAGTTTTCCAGAATTTCTGATCCTTCAATTATGCTTCCTCTTGCGAGATGTTGGCTACATTGATACAACCCACACTAAGGCAGTCTCCTAAGGAAGTAGTTGCAACGCTAGTTCCGAAACCTACCTTTAGATTCTTTGATAATGATGACTTATTCGACGAGGTTGCAGACAGACCCCAATATGATTCTCCACCTAGGTCATCTACGGTTCCACACCCACCCACCCAAGTAGAAAAGTTGTCCTATGAGTTTCAGAAGGTAGTCGGTCATTGGGCCAAAGATTGTCAAGCATACCAAAGATTTTTAGCACAATAGAAGCCGCAAGGCTCAGTCCCCACCTTTGATAATTGACCACCTTGATCAGCTATTCCTAGGTGCATTTGTTGATTGCATGATACGAACATGCACTCTTTGACCTATTGTCGAGTTCTTCGGCAATACTTGGATGTGCTCTATCCTGAAGCTGTAATGCTCAAAATTTTCAGCCAAAATTTCAGGTAATTTTTTTTCTTTTGACATAACACACACATTTCAAATGAGAGGCATAAAAAATATTAGGCCAAAATACACTTTTAATTGAGCAAAAAAGTGACAGTTCCAAGAATTGCCTTAAGGACAATCCTCCAATACAAGCAATTGACTAATTTTCAAAGATGACGAGTCTAACATTTCCAATTGATATCCTACTAGATAGTAATTATTAATTGAGTGGTTAACATTTATCTCATACAAACATATTAGTATTGACATAAAGGGTTCTGATTGAGGAAACTATATTGACTTATTACATCCAACCAGACTCGAGGGATTTTGTCAATAACCTTCAAGGTTATGGGTCTGAAGTCTAAGAATATCCTCCTTTAAGAATGGAGCTTTCGCCTTAACACAAAAAGGGTTACAACTCATGCTAGAACTGAGATGGTTTAAGCAAAATAAATCCCCTGAAGATAAGTACCTAGAACTCTTTAAAGAATGCTAAAAGATATATTTTTCTATGCTAATAGTGATAAAAAAAATGTTAACCGCAATGAAGTCTTGTACAACATCCAAGCGTGGTTAATGTATTACACCACTTAGAATAAGGAGGATTCGTTATTTATCAAAAGTTATTTCCACTAAAATAGCTAGGACCAAAGCTAGTTACTTCCAAAATTTAGGGAAACATTAAAGTGACAATCTAATAACTATGGACATCCCAATTCGATCCTTCTCTAGACAAGTAAGGATCTTGGTATACTAGTAGATTCCATGTTGCCGAATCCTAGAAGCTTAGTTGCCACATGGATAGTTGTTTGTCATACTAAGAGCATTTTAGTTAAGAGTTCAACCAAGGGATTCTTTTGTCTTCTTTTTATCAGATAGATTCTTCCTTGTTGCCAAGTATATTTCACCACAATATACAAAAGATAAGTAAGCACCCAAAATTCTCCATTGGCAACTTATTACCTAGTGCCTTAATTGGAATACACGAGAAGAGACAAAGCTTTTAGACAAGAGGAACGATGATAAGCGTAACCAAACATCTAGTCAAACTGTTGAAGGATGGTCCCAGTTCCCACAATCAATTAGACTTACGCAGATCTTGTACGACATTATTTGTTTGGACTAAAGGTTCTACCAATCTAGATATAGCAATTAGGTAAGTAATGAGCATCTCACCTAAAAGAAGAGGAGAAAGGTACCTTGTCTGAAACTCATCCGAATTAAAATGTTTTCCATATTAGTTAATAAAGTTATAAACAACTTGGTTAGTCCTAAAAAAACATATCTTCTTTGAACAAAATATTCACTTACATGACAAATTCTAAAATTAACCTACTTATAAGTCTCATTTTCTAATTGACTCTTAACCCAACCTTAGGTGATGTTTTATTTACCCAAAAAAAAACAAAGTCAAGGGAACAAGAAGAATAAGACTATAACTTAGTTATTCTAGGATACGACCTTTGTTTCCAAATAATGGCTAAGTTAGACGTGATTACCCAAGGTGGGTTATTGCATAATGTCAAGCTCTTTGATGCTTACTAATAGTGTTCTTTAGATAAAGTCTTAACATTCTTTAAGTTGTAATATTCAAAGGGACGAGATCAATAAATAAGTTATGTTTTCCTTACTAAATTCATAATCAAATACAAAGCTGGATTAGATCCTATGAGTATCCTACAAAGTATCTTATAATTCACCCCATTTCCTCACTAGTTCTAAATACGCTTAACTTCACCTATTCTGCCCAACTTACTTCTCTTTTATACCACATTCTTCTATTACTGACATTTCTTTTACATCCAATTTTCTCAATTACACTCTTTCGACTTCATATTACTATATTCATCTTATCTAAATCATACCTATATTTGACCGCGTTCCTCAACCAAAAGCCATATCCCTTTCAAGTACTTTATTGATTTTTTTTGCCACAGTGAAGGTGTAATGAGGTGTTTTTGGCCAAGTGTGGTGGGTAGATCCAAGGCAACAACTCAACGAACTCTAATGGCGACTGCCACATGGTTCCCAAGCTGAATACTCAGTACAAGATCAGTTTATAGTTTATAACCTATACGCCACATTTCATATAGACATTTTGTCAACAATATGCATGACTTCTGAATACAGCCAAGTTTTTGCTTATATCCACCTTACTACGCTATGGACAAACATTATCTATTAGCATCAGCTCAAACAAAATCTAATGGCAAACAACCACATGGCTTCTCAGCTATAGATTCCTCTATGTGTCAAAATTTCATTGAGATGTCAAAATTTCATTGAGACATTCTATCAAACAATACATGTGCAACCCAAAAACTACCACGTTTTGCCTAACCTGGCCATCATATTATGCTGTGGATACGACGCTAGGTTCAATATGCGGGCTGGAAAACTTTATAGAAAGAATACCCATGATTGAGGCATTATGCTTCAAAAACTGCGCTGGTGGAAGGCATTTTGTCCATGGATATTGCGCAAAAATATGGACAGTCTGTCTATGGGCAATACGCAGAAATGCTGTATACAGAATCCCGGAGATATTAAGAGTTGATTCCTTGTACCAGCTAGAGCTAACATTGTAATTTAAACTATACTTTCACTATCTAACTGATGATATATATATACCCAAGAGAATCAAGATGCATTCAAAACTCACTCCAGGTAATTTGCACAGAATAACGACCCAACACATATACCATTCCAAAACAACAATCCGGAAGTACAGAAAGTTAAAAAAAACACTTGCATCTACCCAAATCCATGCAAACCTACAGCTATTTATTCTATCTATAACCAGAAAAATAGTGCAGAAAACCACTTGCTTGCTCAGATTTTCCCTTGGATCTTTCCTCTTGGCAGCTTAACAACCTCCACGCTGGTTCTTCTTCCTCCTTGATCTCCTTCCACTTGCCTCTTCCTTACTGCCATGCCATGATCAAAGTGGCGGATTTATAACCCCCAAATCCTGGTGTGTCATCAATGTTTGCCACCTACTGTGCCATTCTTCAGGTCAGAACAATAATTTTGGTTTCCTCCTGCCTTGGGTGATTGCAGTTATTTTGTTTGCACTTTTTGAGTATTAAATTTTTAAATTAAATGATTTAAAAACCTAAGTTGGAGACTGTAGCACAAGGTTTGACCATGACCCATGACTAAGGTTTTGAAAACTAAGTAAGTAGGGTTTAAGACATAGTCATGATTTAAATTTTCACCATTATAAAATTCACAATAAAACTACACACACACACACACACACACACACACATATATATATATATACCGAGGGGAGGGCCAACTGTGCCTCTTAAGTACATTTCTCTTCCACCTTACAAGGGTCCTTGTTTTAGAGTAATACATATATGTATTACTCTAAAACAAGGACCCTTGTAAGGTGGAAGAGAAATGTACTTAAGAGGCACAGTTGGCCCTCCCCTCCGGCCAATGATGGCCTTCGGTCAAATTTTCTAAAACAAGGACCCTTGTAAGGTGGAAGAGAAATGTACTTAAGAGGCACAGTTGGCCCTCCCCTCCGGCCAATGATGGCCTTCGGTCAAATTTACATTGTTATATGTATTACTCTAAAACAAGGACCCTTGTAAGGTGGAAGAGAAATGTACTTAAGAGGCACTTTTGGCCCTCCCCTCCGGCCAATGACGGCCTTCGGTCAAATTTACATTGTAGGGTGAATTTAGTGTAATAATGGTGTCTTGATTAAGAGCTCAAAAGAATCTTGCAATTTACTAGAATGATATGTCTCAAATTATTGTAGGGTTACCATAATATTATCGACAATGGGTAAATTGGTCACCATGGTTAAATCCCCTGACAACAAGCATAAAAGGACCACGAAACATGGTGTGTGTGTGTAAGAAAGATATTTGCAAGCTAAGACTATATAATACTTTATGCATTGCTTTTAGCAATAGAAACATAAGCATAGTTGGATTAACAAAGGATTAAGGGCACAATTGGTCTAGCAACAATGACTGCCCAAAACTCAAGAGGCAAGACCAGCTTGATGTTCGTAATGTCCCATGCATTAGGTACAGTGGAGACAGTACGACCATCGTTCTATTCTTACATGTCGAAACCAATATATTAAGAGTGCCAACATCAAGGTATGACCTGATAAAGTAACAACTTCAGCTTTTAAAAGTAAACGTTCTATAAACAACTAGCGTGCACAATCGGTTGTACATCGATGATAGCCACATGACCAAGATAGCTAGGTCAACCATTGCAATAATTTCAACTGATCATGCAAGAATTATCAAGCAGTCAACAGTGTAACACAGGCGAGGCACTATAGAAGCACCTTAGCTTTCCAGTGTCTTGAACATGTTGCCCCCGAAGATTTATCTCTAGATTACATCCCT
Source organism: Torreya grandis (assembly GCA_037957365.1). Classification (NCBI taxonomy): domain Eukaryota; kingdom Viridiplantae; phylum Streptophyta; class Pinopsida; order Cupressales; family Taxaceae; genus Torreya; species Torreya grandis. The sequence goes on from JARHVA010004705.1 coordinate 562,499, forward strand.
GAACACGGGAAGTCTATAGTCTTTGGCATCAATGCGTTCCACATCATACAGACATGTAGAACACTCTAGTAGCATCTTTGCGACTTTTTGAGACCCACGCCTCAGCCTTCTCAACAACTCTCATATGGTCATCCTCGGACAAAGGGGTAGTCTTCTCCTCGACCAAAGCCTTCCAGTAGATCAGAGGATGTTGGCAACCTGATGTCATATGTTCCTTGCGTTGAGTATTCTTCACAAGAGGCTCCATGACCTCCTCCTTCCAGTGTTCCTACTTTCTCCATAGAGCTCATCTGCCAGGCAATCCTTGCACTACTCTTCGAGAAAGTAGAAGATACTATGATCAGAGCTAGATACTAGTTACAACGAGACTTATCAGATGTTATTGAGGATGTATGTCGAGATCTATGTTGGCATTTGTGAGCACATATTTGAGTCATATCATATTATTCTTCACATTGTCATATGAGTGGATTTGATGTTTATTATTTTTAGCATTTGTTATGCTTCTTATACATATCTTGCTCATATCATGGTTCGTTTTTATTTTTCATCCCTTTAATTTCCAACATTTAGATTTTATCTTGTTATATCACTTTACAGTCGGCCTTTTTTTCTATTATAGAATTGAGGTAGCACCTTCATGTTTTCTTGTTATCATTTTATCACATTTTAATTCGTATTCGGCTTAGTCTCCTTGTGATTCTTTGGCTCCCATTTACTTTCCCTTTCTTTTGGGATGATTATTTATTTTCCCCATATTTTGGGATGACCATCTACTTTCCTCCTCTTTCGGGATGACTGTTACTTTCATTATTACTTGTGCTAGATCCCGTGTAGGTTAATATGGCTTACCTAGTGACATGACTATCATGGCATAGCCTTGCCCCTTTCAAAGCATTGTTTTCCCTCCTTGTGATCAACTGTGAACATATTCCTCATTGTATCATTATTATTACATGGATGTATCTTCCACGATTCCCAACTTTCCCTTCTTTCCTTTCGCTTGAGTGACATGTAGGTCGTTTTTGAGATTGAACACTTGTGGGCAAATCTCAGAGTCTTTAGGCACCATGGTCTTTAGGTTCCCTCTTCTTGTGGCCAAGCATAATCTTTTTTGTGCTTGCTATCTATTTCATCCATGTTTGGTTTTTTTAATCTGTATGGAGGAGTTACAAGAAACATGAAAATAATAAAAAGCCATATCATAATAAAAGGAAAATCATATCTTAAAAGTCAAATCATATCTTAAAAGTCAAATCACACCAAAAGACGCGATCTTTGTTTGGCACATCTCCTATCTTAGTTGAACCTCAAATTCCAAAGTTGGCCCCACGATAGATCCGAGGTCCATGGGGGTGTGGTAGGCCAATAGACTGGGGTAGGAGGTGTAATATCATTACATCATTATATTTTCCTACATTTTAGTGCCACCTATCTTCTCACACAAGTACTAAATCTTTGCAGTAGGCCGACAACTCCGTAAGGGGTCTTGAGGAGCAGGGAACATGTTGTGGGAAGGTAGGATCATTTTATTTTCATGCATATAGCCTTCATGGGATGATCTAAGTACTTCACTTGTTAGCCCAAGCTTTGTTTTCACTAGGTGGAGTGTCCTAGGTCCTTGATGTCAATAGTTCTTAGCCTTGCCCATTTGTCTAGAGTGTCTCATTCCTGCTAAGGATTTATTTCTACATCAGCCATGTGGTGCCTTGCATTCTTTATTCACATTTTATTTTCGCTGAATTCCCCTTGATGGATATCGCTTTTCGCTGATCACATCCTTGATCACATCTATATGACATCATTATATTACTTATGCCACGTGGCTTTCAGTTTGTGAGTTGCATTGTAAGACGCATGGAATCTAACCAGGCCTTCTTCACAAATACCCATCACCTTTGTTTTCCACACCATCTCATTGTCCTCCTAGTCATGTCATTAGGTGGTCATGTTTTCCTACATCGCATTTTAGAGCAAGCACTAAGATTAAGTAGTCATTCTTTAGAGATTTTTGGTTTTCATCTACCCATCATGTTCTTGTTTGATTTTAGTGGACCTCACTTAATTTACATAGGACATTTCACATAAGTTCATGTTTATCGTTATGCTTGACTAGACATGTAAGTTCACACTAATATTCCTTTGCACATTCAAGACCAAATGAAACCCTAGGTGCAATATACCTTCAATTCTCGTCTTTCCTCAGAATGCAGCCAACAGGAAGAATAGTTATTATTTCATGAATACAGTGGATGAAATCCACAAAACAAGTACATAGCAGTGCTCTTTTTCTCATTTCCTAGAGGTATATTTGAAAAGTAGTGGAAAATTTCTACTTCTCATTGATGCTAAGAAGCCAACACGATTTTGGTTAGTCTTATCTTCCCTTTATGTTCTTTCTTTCTTCTCTTTACTTCGCTTTATTTGCCCCTTGAAATTACATAACCTCGTGCATAATAGTAACCTCTAGGTTACTTGATCTCTATTATATCCTATCTTGCAATTTAGGATTTCAACAGTAATGGAGAAAAACAACCTCCCAAAAGAAGTTGCAAGATCACAGACCAAGGAGAAGTGTGAGTTCTTATTTTGTATAAAAGACATCGCCAAAAATAACTTGCATGATTCCAACATCACCGTCCACGTCCAAGAGCCCATGATCAAAAGCATAACTGAATCATTGGTTTTCCACAAGATTTGACAGTTTGCCCACTTTGTAGGTTAACGACCTTCATCATATATTCTCTGTTTTGCTGTTCCTGGGCTGCTGTGGCCTTTGTTTGCTGCACCTTCTAATGATGAACCCTAACCTGAGTCTATTCGTTATTTTTGTTTTGGTTTCTTTTTTAACTTCACCAAAGTTTAGCTTGGATTGAGTTAGTGTTATAGGGGTTTCCTCCCTTTAAGAAATGCCAGGCTATAGTTTATAATAGCTCATCTTATATCAAAAGATCATTATAAGCTTTTAACATATATTGAAGTCTAGTGCCATAACCCACACTAAAGTGCTATCTAGACAAGGTTTTAATTATACTTTCAACCTACACATAAAGTCCTTATGAGATGCTATCTAATAAATCCAATATGACCAAGTTAGATTTCACAACTAGAATTGTCAATGTCCTTTTCAGTTTGCATTTAGCAAAGACAAAAACACAACTGCTGAAACTACATTTTAGCAACTCCGATCAGAGTTATAAGCTTACACTTTTAGTTTATAACCCAAGCATGTAACTGATATGTAGTGGAACTCAACAACACATGGTTCCCCAGGCAGTCGATTGATAATGTTGAAATAAGTAGTTGCCGAAGGCCATCATATTGCGACAATATCGACCCATCGTTAATCTTCTTATAAAACTACAAACAAACAACCATGCATGCACGGATGCTAAGAACAATGAGTGCCTAAACAGAAATCCTATGTTCTCTCTCTCCCTTGAATACCTTTACTCTTTCTGGAGTACCATTCAACCTGCCAACGTAGCTTTTGGCCAATCCAATGATCTATAAAAACAGTCCACAAAACATCAGCAACACCTGCCCCAATAATGAATTATGAAAGTTTCTGCATAATAAAGACAAGCCATTGAATATATGTATCATAACAGAATTATTAAGGCTCATAACAATGTCAAGCCATCCACAAGGTAATGATGTCATAAACAAATCTGCGTATAACCTAAAGATGCATAACATATATTATAACTGAATTTTAATCATAATCAATACTCATAGTCTATAGTCAAAACAACTATCATCATTACAATATTGTCCCCGTAGCACCTATTAAATACTGAAATCGAAAGGTCCAAAATTGGGGATGTTACACTAGTGCAACCCCTTTTTTCAGATAAGGAAAGGATTGCATTGAAATCCCCTGCCATGACACAAAGGGTGTCTATGTATAGATCCATAAATTTATGCATACTCTTCCATTGAGAGGATTTTGCTCTAGTATTTGTGGGAGTGTAAACATTGAAGGCAAAAAATGAGAGACTTAAAATTAGGTTTTTCCCCATAACATCCTGCCAACCTCTTCCCCCAACAATTTCCACAATTGCGGTTTTCTTCACATTCCAACCTCTGACTAAACAACCAGAGTCCCCCTGGGCAACTTGGGATTCATAACCACATTTTTTCTAAAGTCGAGTAACAATATCCATTTTCTCTAGACTCAACTTGGTTTCTTGCAAGAAAGCCAAACCTTGTTGCTCCCTATTGAACAATACTTAAGTGGCATTTTGATGAGGCTTACCACCATGGCCTCTTTTTTTATTAGATAAGGTAAAAATTCGGGGTTTGAAAGGTCTTGAAACCTTATACAAAGGAGAAAGAGGTAAACCATAAAAAATCGAATGAGACGTCTCTACCAGCGGCAAAAGGGACAACCAACGACACACAACAAACGAGCTGATGTAGCAACCTCCCAGCGAGCAACTGTGAAACTTTAGCTCGTTGTCCACCAAACTAGAGCTCACCAAACAGTGGGCTGTACCTTCCTCTAGCAACCCAGTTCCCATCGGTTAGTCTTCCGCAAACCTTTCGTCAAGTTGCCGATGTTTTCAACTATCTTCTGCTATTCTACTCGGAGTCCCCCCCAATCGAAGAGTCATGATCTTCAGCTCGGAGTCCCCTAGAGCGGAGGGACATACAGGAGGGCTGAACTATTGCTTTTGTATCTTTTTCCTTTTTTTGAACCTTGGGCCATCCTTGTCTTCTACAATATTCGTTTGGACCATAGTAGAAAAAAAGGGGAACCACGGTTACTCGGCAACCAAAAATTGTGACCCGTACTTGGGACTCGGCAATTACATTACATTACTCGGCACTTTTATCGCTGCTTTAAAAAAAATATATAAATTTATAAAATATAGTGAAATATATAAAACAATGAAATGAATTTAGAGAAATGATTGTAGAGATTCAAAGAACACATAACTTAGAGTCATAAACATGCTTTATAATTTAGAATACTATCGATTAGACACGAAACACTATAACTAATACAAAACAAAACTTAAAATAATCTAAATATTTATAAGACTACAAAATTAAAAACTTTAGACTAACTATATCCGACTATAACTACGACCTAATAAAACAATATTAAAAAATAACCGAAACTAAACTTAAGACCTAAAACCATTATCCATTTAAAAGACTACAAACTTAAAACTAATAGGAATAAAACCCTAAAAGAGATTGCCTAATATTTATCATAACCGTCCACCGTAGATATTGGCGGCGTGAGGCATGAACGATAGGAGTTTCAATTCTATTGACTATAGGTGAGGTGAGGATGGCAGCGTTGCAGGTTGGAGATGAGATGAGTTGTCGTGTTAATAGGCTGGCTCCCAAACACCGCCTCCCCGCTACCTACGACGATTGCTCTGCAGCCCTTTCGTGGCTCCGCTTCGGAGAAGGGGGAGCGAATCCTTGGCTCCAAGGTAAAGACTAGAATTTATATCCTCAGGTCAGTACTCGACGACAAAGCACGACGGTAGAAAAATGAAAAAAAACAAGGATTGTGATTAAGGTTTTACCATTTTATGTTTGTTTTTTTTGTTCCCAGGTTTTGACCGATTAGCAGGTCAAAACCTGCGGTTTTCGACGGGTAACCGGCCCACGAAACCCGCAGATTTTACCCTAGTAACCAGCCGGCGGGTAATCAGGTGTCTTCCCTGGGGATTGCTTCAGAACGAGTTTTCGCATGTACGTGACAGGTACCCGCGTTTTTTAATACTATGGTTTGGACTATTAAGGAGTTTACTATTGAAACACAGTGCTGAGATTTGTCTTCTGCTATTGTAACATCGATTGATTCTGCCTTGGAGAAGTCAGTTTCTGGGTTTTCCTAGGAGGGGGTGGTTAAAGTGGAGGGGACAACCAAGTTTGTAGCCTTCCTTGGAGAAACTAAATCCTTCAACAATTCATCTTTAGAGTGAAGAGGACTTTTAAGGTCCTCCTTTGTGATAGGGGATTCAAGATCCTCCGAAGGTGACTCAGAATCATCACTATCAAAATCTTCAGCCGTCACTTGTAGGTGGGTAGGGAGGGAGTCTTTCAACCAAGAATCCTTTTTTTTTAGGGAACTACAGTTTTTGGTCAAATGTCTAGTATTAAGTAGCTACGGCAACGAAACAACAAACCTTCATATTCAAGGGGTTGAGACCAAGAGCGGTCTCCTATTTGCAAAATGATGTTTTCAGGAAGATTCTTGGATGTGCCATTATTCCCCAGAATTCTAGCAAATGTAGTGTGGGAGAATTGATCGGTATCTGGGTGCATTGGCAGATACTCACCCAATGATTTACCAATTGCCTTCAGGCTGGATTCGAAGCAAAACTGAAGAAGGAGATGAGGTAGGCAAACCCAAATGGGTTTTACAGTAAGTGGTTTAGTGAGGGGATTGAAGGCAGGGGACCATTGTTTGATGACTAAGGGGTGATGATTTAAGCACCAAAATTGGTCTTGAATCATTTCCTTGTCCTCAATATTGTGAAAAACAATAATAAACTTTTTGCACAAGGGTATATATCAATATCATCTGTTAGGAGGGGTTGCCAATGCTTCGATATCCAAGCATGGATATCTTGAAGTTTTGACCAGTGATCCATGAATTTGCGATGACACCTTTGGCTGAAAAGGATTCTTCAGATCTGATCACTTGCCTAGACTCTTCCTCATCAAAGATCACCACCAGGTCATCAGATGCAGGTTTGAGGGGTTTTGGATCTGCTTTTGGAGATGTCTTGCGAGTGATAGCTTCGGCAAAGGATCTTGGCTTCGGGCATCTAGCTTCCTCCCCAGCTTCAGGGTCCATCTCCATCATGTCCCAACCCCTGGAGAAACCGTTCTTGAACTACACACAACTAAAGGCATTTGCTTCTGCTGTAGGCGCAGATCCCTGCTTCCATTCGTCCAATGCAGGAACAGGTAGATGAGGAGAAAGTTGAATCCTTGGAGCATTTTGGGAGCCATTCTAAAGAGAAGGCAGTCGTCGCCCATTATCTTCCACAATACACTGTTTAGGTGAGGAACAGGAGACATGAAGAGAGGAAGGGGCGACTACCTAGGTTGCAGGCACCTATGAGCACAGTTGGGTGCCATCAGAACTAGGGGAGCAGCTAGGGTTTGAAAGTTTTAAAATTGTGTTGGGCGGGAGCGGAGTAACAGCTATAGCAAGAGTAATTTTAAATCAGCCATGGTCTCTTTCATTCCATGAGACTATAATCATTTTTGGGATGGCATGAAGAGAGAATCTATTGTCTTCACAATTGCTGAATCTGTCAACAACTCACTGCGAATTACAATTTTTCCTGATCTGTCTTCCTAAGTTTTGACTACCTTCTTGTCTAATCTTCTTTGATGGATTTTGTTTAAGTCCCAAAGCCCAATTTGGCCTTTTCCCCCCTTTTGGATTGATTGAAACTTCTTGGGATGGATTCATCTCAACATTTTGTGCTTTTGTAGGGTTTTCTATGAGGGCAGTTGTGTGAGGGTTCCCTGATTCAAAAACATCTGCAACAACTTCAGTTGAAGCTGAAAGAACATAACTAACGGGAGTGGGGGAGGCGGCCGCGGAGGGCACGGGCTAATGGGATTACGTAAGTTTTCTAAAGAGAAGAAGAAGATTGCAGCTGAGGCATTGGGTTTGAGTTGTGATCTTGGGGGTTCTCCACAACTAGGTCCTTTGAGAGGGTCCATCGCTTATGGTGATTTCACATTATTGTCACAATCCATATTTTCTTCAATTGAATCTTAAGGGCTTATAGGAGGGGATTAGAGAGGTCAATTTCTACATAGATACGAGCATTAGTCATCGCCTTCCACTCACAAGTGAAGTCAAAAATCCTAGAAAGAGTCTCATAATATATCCAATCATCTTTAGAATTTCTTCCTACTAGTCAATCAAGGGGGTTTGAAAAAGTGTATCTAGTCTGGGACTTTTTGATGGCAACTTCTCCGTTGGATTGAAACCATAGTGTTAGGGCTTCATGAATAAGCCATCTTGTTTACAAAAACAGGGCCCTCTTTCAAAAACTTTGGTATGGTCCTAAATTCGATTGAAGACAACAATAAAGTATCCATTTACCACAATAGAAAATATGTAGATCCCCTATTGGCTGCCTTGCTTTCCATGACCATTCCTCAACAAAACTTAGGCAGTACTGATGCTCACGAATTTGCAATTAAGGGCATGATCCTCGAAGTAGATCCCATCCTTTTCGATGAATTTGATAGGCACCACTAATTTGGTCTTCGCTTGAATCTTCTGAAGACAGCCACTTTGTTTCTTTAGAGTTTCATTTTTATGGAAGGGCCTAGATAAGGCTTTGAGAACTTTGTTTAAAGTATCGGGATCCACCACTTGGGATAGTGGTGACGAGAGTGAGGGGTAGGTCCAAAGTACACTGCTGCTTTCAAAGGCAACAAAGGGGTCCTGACCTTAGGACTTTGCCATGGTGAGGGCCCCAATAGCCAAGCACAAATCTTGAAAACCCTACTCATTCAGCTGTTAGCCATCATTTGTAAATTTATTGGATAAATTGAAATTACAAAATATATTATGATTAATTTTATGATGAATTTAGTCTGATGTGTTTTGTATATTTTCAAATCGGTCATTTTGTAATACATCTAAATTGTACTAGCTTTGCGATGTTGATGTCATCAAAACTAATAATTGTGAAAAAAGGTGTGATTATGAGTCCTATTTGATTGTATGATATTAGTTAATGTCATCCTCTTCCTTTGTGTTCTGATTCGGAAGGTGTATGAGAGAGGGAGAGAGTATGCTTATATAATTATATTTTGTCTTTCTATTCAATTGGCTCCTAAAATGTCTGTAGTTAATACACCTTAACTTTGTTGATGATAAGTAGAGTTAAGAACGTGACAAATTTGTCAATCCCATATACTGATCGCAGGGTGAATAAACCACTTTGCTACTGTTCCTGCGTTTCGTTTCTGCAGTATTGATTTAACATGAGAAACTCCTGTATTTTAGTTACTTGGGCACAACCATATCGTGAGAGAACAGTTTTTTTTGTTGCTCAAGTACGTTGAGACAATCACTTTCAGGTGTGTATTAGTGTTTGAGAAAACCTGGTGGGGAGTATCTTACAAGAAAAGTTTTAACATCCATATTACCTTGAGCTGAATTTGAAGCATGTTTATCTATTTTCCTAAATCTGGTCTAATCTGCACAGTAAATCTTCTGAAATATTATAACTTAAAATGATAAAAAGTAAATAAATGCATTTGTGCTTTTCTTACTTCTGAAATTCTTGGAATCATGCAGGGGAAGTCATTGTAGGCCATGATGAACTCTAGTCGTTTGGCAAATTAGTTAACACCAATTGAAAGGTACATCCAGGCTGATAATATTGTTTCACTTGGTGCTTCAAATATTCTTGAGAGGCATTCAATTAGACACGCACTAGCATTTCTAACTGAAAAAGCCCTACAACAAAGGATATTGCATTCAAGCAATCCATTTAAGCTTCATAATTGTTTTCCAATTAGTTCTAATATGATGTCCAACCTATTAAACCTGGCATAAAGTGAGGGTGTGGTTTTCTTGTGTTTTCTAGTTAGGAAGAGTGGTCATACAACTTATCATAGGAATTAGTATATGACAATGATTTGTGTGTACTTATAAGGTTTTGTCTCTATCTGCATATTTAATTCGTTGCTCCGCTTGTAAAATATTGTTATTTAATTAATTTTTTAATGCTGATCTCTGATGTTTGTGATTTTAAAAAAATAGTAATTAGCCTTTTTCCTCTGGTGTCTAAAGATGTTTTTGTGTTTTTTTCTCATTTACTTCAATTATTTTTTCCTAATATTTTAGATTAAAATGAATTTGTGTCGACTTTGACCTTTTTAAACCTTTCCCAACCTCTGTCAAGCGAGAACTGTTTGATTACAGTTGGGACCAATAAGTATTTTTTAAAAACATATCTTTCAACTCAAAATATTTTATTAAATATGGAAACTTGGAATGTTTATACGAATAAATCAAATCAGATCAAACTCTTAGCGATGAGTGGGAGGTTGTAGATGCTTCATTTGGTGTAGATTGTCATTTCCCCTTTTCGAAATATTTAATTATGGAAATAATTTTATAGTAAAATTTTAAATTGTCCAAAACTCACTTTATTTTATGACAGAAATATGACACTAATGTATTATTATTATAAATGGGGTCAAATATAATATTTATTAAGTAGGTCAAAAAGATAATATTTATTAAATGGACCAAAAAGTAATATTTCCAGAAAATAATATTTTATTAAATGTTTTAAAACTCTTTTAGGGTTTTTGGAATGAAAAATGAAATTATAAAAAAGATGAGTTGGATTCAAAAGTGATTATTCGTTATTCATTTTTAACAATCGAAGTCTAACCCAGAGCTTGAGCCATTGTGTTCGATCTTTTCATCTGAGGACAAAAACCCTCTAATCCATTAAGGAGATTTCATCCAATGATCATATTTGTGTCGAAAGATTGGAATTTATTTCATTTTCAGTTTGCTACAGTGTTGTTACAATGATCCGTATCGCTGCTACAATATTCAATATCGCTGCTACAATATTCAATACTGCTGCTATAGTACTTCATACCGCTTCTACAACATTCTGTACCATTGTTATAGCATTCCGTGCCACTGCCACAATACTTTGTATTGATGCTATAGTACTTCCATACCGCTACCTTTCTCTATTGTACATTGTCGATAAAATTGGGTTTTTATGTTGCATAAAGCATGTAAGGGTTTTCTGCATTTTATCTTTGTTATTCAATAGTATCATCATGTATGTTTTGTAGGCATTCAGTGTATTGAAATAAATATTATAATTTGGGTTTTTAGTATTAAGTGTTGCAAGTGCTAGTCTAGTATTTGCATATGAATATAAAAATAAGAATTCAAAAATTTACCAGAAAGGTTTTACGAAAAATTTAAAATTATTGCTTTTTGTTCAAAAAGGGACATTACATAGATGCTTCACACAGCGATAAAAACTAAATAGGTGCAATGGAATCCTCAATAATTGAAAAGTTTTTTTTTTTGAATTATTTTAAGCACTGGATTGAAAGATGTGTGTAAGCAAAACTTAAGGCTAACTTTGTGTTGGAAGAAGATATTGGAAAGAAATCTCAAGGAGAGGTGGAATGTCCTTGCCACTTAGTCTACAAGCTTGCAACATCATGAGGAAAAATAACAGCATTCACCTCGACTCATTAAAGAGCAAACAAATGAAGTGACAGTTCAAGATTATCCACTTCATGACAAGGTCAACAATTACACAAAGAAGCAACCTAATATAGAAGAAAAACGAAATGTGAAGGACCAATCAATCATCCCTCACCATCTTCAAAACAAACACATGTCAGTGCAAAAAGAGAGGAAAGTAAAACAAACCCCATACTTATGTAATATGATTTTCAAGATTGAGCAATGTAGTTTCAAGTCAGAGTACATTTACCCATGGTTAAGCATGATTGATTGTGGTAGTGTGGTAAGTGGGATTGATTATGGGGAAACTCCATAGTTAAGCACATTTGAGCCATAGTGGTACTAGAATGGGTGACCTTCTTGGAAGCGCTAGTGATTCATCCCTTTGACCATCACCTAGATATGATGAGAGCTAATTGAACTGTCTATGCTCATGAGACATGGGTTCTTGTGAACCACTACTCATAAAATATGAGTCAATATAAATTTGATTTTAAAATACACAACTCAGTGATGAAAAATTATGAAAACCCCAGTTGTCTTAAAACACAAAAGCTGGCTAGCTTGTGCTAAAGAATTACTCGAAAACATTATATAACCCTTAATGACCAACATGTTGAGAAAGAGACTCTAATCTATATGTATATTTATGTTTGTCAGGATGGGGTTTAAATTTTGGGATACATTTCAATTCCTTGTTTCTAGTATTCTAGAAAATGTTGCTTATTTTTTTAGGAACTTATCAATAGTCACATGACACACTATCTTCATATTTTGTTTCTCGAGGTCATTTTCCTTTTATATTAGGGTTGGGTATAAAATTAATCTAGTTTATGATAGACCAACTTTAGAAAATTATTAATTTTTTTTGGTATCAAAATTTCTTTTTATTGTATTTGTGGAAATCACTGTTTATTTCGTCTAAAAGATTTTGTTTATTTTTTAACATGTTTAAATGTTTTGAATTTCAACATACTTGTATATATACACATATTTGGCACTGCGATTCAAGAAATGGGACTCCTCCATTTAGGTTTATTTGTGGATGGACACTCAAATTGTCATATGCATAGTACACACCCTCAAGTCCTCAAAAAGTTTTTGTTTTTCATTTTTTTAAATTGACCTTGGACATCCCCCAAACTAGAATAAGAATAAGTTTTAAGGAAAAACAAAAGGATGACTTTTGCAGAACAATCTCATTTTTTCTCAACCATATTGATTATGGTGTTTTATTTTCTTAAAATAAATTGTAGTCTCTTCATGAATATGAGTTTAAATATTGAAAAATGAATTCTTATAGATATAAAAAAATATGCATGTATATTAATATAATATGGATAAATGAATTTCAATTAAATTGCAAAACAAATGCCCAAATTACCTTTGACTAAGCTAAATAATATGCAAAAAAATAGTAATCAAGTTTAATTAATTGATTCCAAGTTTAGAAGTAGGGTAAACACACAGTTTATGCCAATCCGATTTTATTTCGCGATCTAGTGGCAATTGTCAGAATGCAACAATGGAAATGCACACTCTAAAGTGTGAATAAGATAATCCAAAAAATTGACAATGCCCACATATGTTTGTTTAGACCATACAATTCCACTCCAAACAGTCCAAACCATCATATTGACTAGTATTGACATCTAAAAACCTCGCCTAGATACCTGATCTTTCACTCTGATCAGTTGTAAAACATAATTCTTGGTCCTACCTTAAGTGGGCAACAATATCTGAAAAATTATATTAATCCACAACATGATCAAACTATATTGATTTTTTTCCAATTCCTTAGGCAATAACAATATTGAAAACAACAAACCTCAATGATTGGAGAAGCTCTAATAGCATGCAAACTAGTACCTTGGGGTCTATCAAAGTGTAAATTTTTGTGCTTCGATGAATGCTTGATTTCCTCTTGTAGACTTGAAAATGTTCATTAGATTCATATGAATGATAGATAGATCATGTATATCTAAAACTACATTACATGTGTATTTATATGCAAATTGAATTCAAATTAGGACCCCATTGGTGCACAAACTAACAAAATAACCACTCCAAATGAGAAAGAAAAGACCACACAAGACAAGTGAAGCTTGGTCACAGGTGGCCACTAAAATCCAGGCATGTGCATTGTTGTTCATGATTGTTTGGAAGGTTAGAGAACGTTCTAGACACATTTCACTAGGTACTTGAAAGAGAGGAGAGATAACGGGAGACACGATGACAACTCACAAAATACACATTACTGTCTAGTTTTAACCAATAATTGACAAGTACACAAACACCCTAATAATGTAATTCAACAATTAATAAATGCCTAAGGGCCATTGTTAGGTGTCTATATTTTGTTCCACTTTAATGTGTGTGTATACATATCAAAGAAAAGGAAGATGTGTATATAAAATTTTGTGTGCATGGTGCTTCAAAGAAAAAAGGAAGATGTACTTTTGAATATGCAAAAACATTCTCTTTTACACACATGGGTCAGTTCCAAATAATGATAATAAATGTAGAAAATTTTGAAGTATTAAAAAAAAAAAATTGTCTACATTACATCCAAGTATTAGCAAATTATGTCATGGAGTCAAATCAATCAACCTCATTAAACTATGTTTTTTCGAGGTACTTGGATTTCAAGTTAGACACCACAATAGACTTGAGCCTCTAATCTCAGTCATCATATATAATCATGTTGTACTAAAGCACCAACAATGATTAGAGTAATAATATAAATAAATATAGGAAATGGTTGCTCCCCTTGAGATTTGAGAAGAGTAAGTGAAATGACAATTGGATTTCGAGGAAAGTAATGAAATTGTCCATTTGGGGCAACGATAGAAAATTTTGTGTGCCTGAAGCTTCAAAGCAATATCCAATGTACCTTTGAATCTGCAAAAACATTATCTTCTACACACACATGGGTCAACTCCAAATAATGATAATAAATGTTATTTTTTTTAAAGTACTAAAAACAAGAAATCATCTAAGTTACATCTAAATGTCAACAGATTATGTCATGGAAAACACCAATAATGATCAAAGTAGTATTATAGATAAATATAGAAAATGGTTGCTCCCCTTGAGATTTGAAAAGGGTATGTGAAATGACAATTGGATTTCAATAAAATTAATGATAGTCTATTTGGGGAAATGAAAAAAAAAAAAAAAAAAATCGTTGTGTCATCATGAATATATAATATCACAAAATATACAATATGACATGATAAAAAAACTTGTGTGCTACATATTTCCCTACGCCAACATTACTCAAATCATTACAAATGTAATGTCTTGTTTATAACTTGGTAAAGATACAAGGCAACACTAAGTGAATAGGCAAATACCACAAAAACTAAACCTAAAAAATTCATCAAGATAAAACACGATAGTTAGCAATACTTCTATAAGAGGTACAAGGGTTAAAAACTCATCAATCAAGATAAAAATCTCAATATCCGTTATCATTACGTTAATTAAGCATTAGTTTTTGGAAAGCATCCTAGAGAAAAGTGACCTCTACTTATAGAATGATTGACCTTCTATCTAAAGGAGAGTGACATTGGTCTCATGGGTCATTTGGGAGCCACACTACTTCAAGTTGTGTAGGCTATCCAACAACCAACCAATCTAACACAAGAATTTAATGTAGATGCAACATGAATCAGTCCTATACAACATCATAACAGAGCTCAACATGAGCCTATAACATCTAAGCAATACAAGTATTGAGTATGTGTAACCCAACATAAGTTTGCTTAAGAATTTCAATCTGTCCAAACCAAACAAGAGGTCTCTAGGTCAGATGATAGGCATAATGATTATTGTTTAAAACTTCTATTTTCTTAAATCAATATCAATGCACCACCACATCTATACTAGTTATTGTTTCAAACAACCACCACAAGTTAGACTATATCATAGTTCCCCATAAGATTCTTAGACAAAGACTCTAGTCTTCTCAACTCAACATGATTCTAATTCTCAAAGTAGCTATAAAGCATAAAAGTAAATCAATATACACATTTTGCCCTATGTCCCATGGTA
Organism: Torreya grandis; assembly: GCA_037957365.1. Classification (NCBI taxonomy): domain Eukaryota; kingdom Viridiplantae; phylum Streptophyta; class Pinopsida; order Cupressales; family Taxaceae; genus Torreya; species Torreya grandis. The sequence goes on from JARHVA010004705.1 coordinate 577,800, forward strand.
GAGGAGCTCATCAATCATTACTAGTACAAAACTTTCCATCTAATGTCCTCATTGCCATACAAATCATTGAGGGGTAGGTTGTTAACATTAGGAAACCCCATTGGTTTTTTGATGGCGACAAACAAGCCCTTACCTTAAGAACATGCTCTCAATAATTAAAAGTTAGTCAAGCTATTTCATTCCAACAAGTATAGGAAACATAATACTTACAAGTTCACAACCCAACTAAAATCTAATGCATTTTCTCAATACATTTCACATGGTCAAGATCCCTGTGTTATGAAATGAGTGTAATAAACAAATATGCTAATAAACACATTAAGGGTGTGATCATTAACTCACCCAAGAGGCAATTCATGCCAAAAAGGATCGTGTTGGCACTTGTTTGAGAAGGATCTGATGATACTCTTCCAATAACGACTATTTACAAGTCACACATCACAACAATATTCATAGCTACTTGTCAAGTTCAGTAAAAATTGAAGGTCAACTAATGATAAGCTGAAAAATGACACATGCACCTTCTTTATCATCCATTGCTAACTAATTCAACACACAATGTTTTTATCAAACAATTAAATCTTGTGTGTGTACAACTATGACAACTACAATTTTATTACCAATTGAAAACAACCTTATTCTCACACTCTTCATTATTAGAATTGCATATGAGATCAATTTTTCTCTAGGAGATCATCGAGAAAATACAATACAATATGTATTAAAGCTTTAAGACATTTCATGATCTAGTATATTGCCTCAACAGGGTTTACCAAGCTTAATAAGAAATGGAACAACACAATGAGCCCTCAAGTTATCAAGACAAAATATTCTTTTTATAATCTAATGCACATGAACAACAATACTAATTCATTCATATAAATATAAAGAACATTTATGCTACAATCAACATCGTGACTTTCTTTCTCTACAAGTTACTGCCATAGTATCATCTTAACCATTAATCAGGAAAAAAATGTTCTTATTGTTCTTTCACAGACTAAAACCAACTATAATCTCAAATCATATTGAATATAGACTACAATCATATACATTAATGCCCTTCCATTCAATGGAAGAATATACAAAAAAATATTGAGGAAGAAGACTTCAATAGTCTGCAACACATCCAACAATATGATGTTTCAACATCAAGAAACCAGCAATGAGTCATTTGCATACAAATCAAGAAGTTATATAGCATTTATGCCAAAGATCTTAAAAACAAATTAATCCTTCCAATTCATTAAGGATTTAAGAGCTCATTGTCTTCACAACATGTCTTGGTAGGGAATGTGGATGATGATACCTCGTGGTGGCACATTGCACCCCAATCATCAGTTCACAATATTATTAATTCCATTGCCTTGATGCCATATTGAATACAATCAAATCAAATATAGGAATCAATCAAGGTCTACATTAACACACATATTAAAACAATCGGTCTTCGTACAATAGCTCTTTCTTGGGTTTTAAAAAAACTACAACTTCAAATAGGGGGAAGAAATCAGGGTATTACAACAACTAAGCTCAACACATGGGCTTAGTATCCATTTGATAATTGCATCACACCAAAAATCAAAACAAACCAAAGGCACTACTAGACCTATGTCATGATTGCCAACAACTAAAATACATATTAAAGGATACAAGGGTGACAGGAATTTGTTAGGTCCCCATACCTTGATCTTAATAAAAAAAATGTGTCGTTTATTCAAAATACCTATCTGTAATTGTTACCCTACCTCCACCTTGTACTTGAATGAAAACTATGCATGTCTTAATTGTGAATTGAAGTGTGCACATTCTAATTAAGTGTTGAGTGGGTCCTTTTAGGAGGATGCCACTTTGGTGACATTCCTAGGTGATAAATTTATATATTAAACTCTAACTTTATATATGACCTTTATCCTAAAGTAAATGTAACTTTATAAAAGTGTTTGGGTAGATTTAATGTTAGACCTAGACTTTGAAGCCTTGTGCTTGCATGCGACCTTGCTTAGTTGGGCAATTGATAAGTTGAGTTTGCTCATTACTCTTGTTGTGGTATGGAGACTTGTCACCTTGCACTTTTGTTGAAATATTTTTTTTCCTCCATGTACAATTGTTACCCTACCTACACTTTGTACTTGAATGAAAACTATGAACATGTATTCATTGTGATTTAAAGTGTGCACATTCTAATTAAGTGTTGAGCGGATCATTTTAAGAGGTAGTCATTTAAGTGACATACCTAGCTAGTAAAGTTATATATTAAGACTCAAAATTTTAACTTGACCTTTATCTTAAAGTGAATGTCCCTTTATAATAGTGCCTAGGTGGATTTAATGTTAAACTAAATCTAGAAACCTTATGCTTATATGTGACCTTGCTTAGTTGGAAAACCGATAAGTTGAGGTTGGTTCATTACTTTAGTTGCGATTCTTTGTTTGTGACTTGGTATTTGTCACAAACAAAGAATCGCAACAAAAGTAATGAACCAACCTCAACTTATCAATTTTGACCCACTTTAATGTGTGTAAATTATGGGTATTACACTTGGTCTTGCAACCATGATTTCCTTTTGACTTGTAAAGTTGTAAGATGTCAAGTCTCTACACCAAGTCAAAAATAAAGAATCACCCTTGTTTTGACCCACTTTAATGTGTGTAAATTATGGGTATTACACTTGGTCTTGCAACCATGATTTCCTTTTGACTTGTAAAGTTGTAAGATGTCAAGTCTCCACACCAAGTCACAAATAAAGAATCACCCCTGTTTTGACCCACTTTAATGTGTGTAAATTATGGGTATTACACTTGGTCTTGCAACCACGATTTCCTTTTAACTTTAATTACCTTATGTGGGTTGGTGGGATATTTCTAGTTTTGGGTTGATATTTTTTCTAATAGTAATTTTTTTTCATCTTTGATTTTTTACCCTTTTTTCTTGTTGTTCCCAAAATCCGTCACTTGTTTTTGTGGACAACATGTCGATCATTTTGGTCCTGCAGGCCAAAATGCTCTCTTTCTTTATCAAAAAAGGTTCTGAGCAGTTAAGTTTTTCAAACACTCAAGCCTTTTCAGCTAAAGAAATCACAGGTTCAACAGGCGGGCTTTCTCAAAGGGAAGTTCAAAACACTTGAGGCATTTCCTAAGTGTTTTGAGGATGGTTCAACGCCGAGGTTCAATCAAAAGACTTAACGACGGGGTTCAAAGAATTGGAATGAACCATTGAACCGTTAACTATTGAACCCTGACTCCAAAAGGTTCAAAGGTTCAACGAGTTCAAAGGATTCAAAGAGTTAGAATGAACCGTTGAACCATTGAAATTCGAAAGGTTCAAAGGTTCAACGAGTTCGAAGGGTTCAAAGTTCAAAGTTCGAGCAGAAGCTTCAAGCGAATGGATGAAGCGAAAGATTCCAGAAAAAGGTTCAACCAAATGGTTTAAAGAATTGGTTCAACGACACCTTGAGCGCACAAAAAAAACTAAGTGAACACGACCCTTTACAAAACATTGAATCATTGAACCGTTGAACCATTGAACCAAAAGAGTTCAAGGTTCAAGGTTCAAAGAGGTTCAAGCGACCGACGACGTCCCTGCGGATGTCAAATTCAAGGTAATGGAATAATTGTTGATTTTCAAAAGACCTGAGAACAAACTCAGCGACCAGCCAAGAAAGGAGCCGAAGGCGCCAGTTGAAAGCGAGACGAGAAGATAGCCTCGAGAGCTCAGATCACCAGAAAGAGACAAAACGTGGCAAAGAAAGAGAGAACGACTACAAAAAATCTAGAAATATCTGCAGAATAGTTATTCCAGTAGGTGGAACAGTCTACCAGGTGGACCTCAGAGAACACAAACATTCAATGGCGCGACCTATTTTTCTTCATTAAGTAAAGGCGAATGGACAACTGTGTAAGCATCATAAAGAAGACCAGGAAACCCATGCTTAGGAGAAGACATTTGAGATGATTTAGAACGCTAAAGTTAAGGTCGATAACATGTTCAAGCATGGCCCTTTCACAGAATATTCAATGCATTCAATGCATCATGGGCCATTTCATGAAAACAAGCGCCTAAGTCTTTCTTTGGATGCTATATATTGTAATCTCTCATTTTGTAGAAAAATGATCTCTCTGTTATTAGAAGCGAAGCTTTGCCCAAATTGAAAGACATTCTTGAGACTTTGAGCTCAGACTGTTAATCATATTTTGTTAAGTGAATGAGAAAGCAAGTGACCTTTTAGACTCTGTGTTGAAATAGCTTGTGTTATTTAGAAAATTCTTCTTATGTCTTTTTCTTAAATACAGTCTTGTCCATTTAATCAAATAAGTAGAACAAGTAAAAATAAGTTGGAAGATGTTTTGAAGCCGACTGTGGGAGACTTTGTGCTGTCATAATTGTTTTCAGTCTGTGTTTTGTGTAAAAGATACTGGAGAGACTTTGAGCTCCCCTTATCATTCGTAATCTTTTACTCTGTTGTAGTTTTAGGTGGAGACTTTGGGCTACATTTCATTCTACTGTTTCCTTCTCCTAAATCAGTGGGAGAAGCAATGAAAGACTGTGCTTTCATTGGTTTCTTGTGGTTACAGTTACTACCCAAGAAGAATTTCTGCTGTTTGCTGAATATCATTTCTGAAAGAAGAGAAGTGCCTTAAGTAATTACCCCAGAATTCTCCTCTGTTTTGTGAACATCATCTCTGAAAAATGAGAAATTGATGGTATGATTTCACCCTTGTGTCTATTTTCAGCTTATATATATATTCTATAGTTATAGGGAACCTCCCCTTGCTGAGAGGAGAGATTTGTCTCATTTTGGCTGTGGTCACCACACCCATTTTGCCGTATAAATCTCCTTATGGTGTGGTTGATATAACCATTTTGTCATCAGCCAGTTGATGACAAAATATTCACCCAACATTTCCCATAGGTTCTTAGTTATAAATGTATGATTTTGAATTGTCCAAACTTAGACTCAGATAATCACTAATTTTCCAATACTTCAACCACTTTTCTAAGTTATATTGCAAAACTTACTTTAGTTGTAAAAACAACTTGAAAACACATTAAACATGATTACTTCACAATAACGTGAAGCCTATAGATACCAAGCATAACAAGCTATGTTTGTATACAGTATAATACACTGAGATTATACTTTGAATGTGCAATGTACATGCTTCCACAAGTTTTTTACGATAAATTATATTGGTTTTAATTTTTAAGTTGAATTTGTTTAAAGTTTATTGTAAAATGATTCAACTCCACATTTCGCCACTAAAGAGGACATCATGAATAATTAGGCTAAAAAATAGTCTTTTCTTTATATCCCAATTATAGGGTTTAACATGTTTGCAACTATCTTATATATCATAAATTAAATTATCTAACTCCTATTTATTAAATTTTCAAAATGAAGATTTCATTTCACTTTATGTTTAAAAACAAGCCCCAAGTATTTTTAGAGATGAATAAAGTTCATTGGGTTGTTGTTGAAGGAAACTATAGGGTAAAATATTCCATGAATAAAGTTCATTGGGTTGTTGTTGAAGGAAACCACAGGGTAAAATATTCTATCAAATTTGGCAATCATAATTTTATACTTATCAACATTTACTAGATGTTAGACTAGAATTGTTGTAAAACTCTTAAAGGGTCCTCAAATATTTTTCAAAGATTTAAAGTTGTTTATTAAGTAAAAAAATATTGTTGACATATAGTAATAATATAATGGTTTAATATGTAATATCCCCAAATGGGAACAAAATAATTAAATTTGGATTTTTCCTAAATCCAATTTATTGGAAACTATATCATTGATATTTTCACCAATTTATCACAAACTTATAAAAATAAAACAAATATAACAAATTTCTGATTTCAAATACTAAATTCTTGATTTATATCTTATACAAATATTTCAAATAAGAATACTAAGATAATCAAAGTGAAGCACACGTGTAACTCCTAAATGAAGTTATCACAATAGGCGTCAAGGGTTTTCGTCCTTGAGTCTAATTATAAATGAGGGTTTTCGTCCTCAAATGCATTATCGGATTTGCTGCCCAAATATGAATATTTATTAAATAAAATCTGATCATGCTTTTTCTCCACGAATTGCCTATCATACATACCCTTCAAGTGGCTTTTCCCAAATGGAATGACTTCCCAGGGAGTGGCATCCCCTGAATCCTCACATGGGATGACTTGCTTTGGATGTTGTTCCTTCATTGTGGCACCCCATTCTTGAGGGATGACTTCATCCTTTGGACTTTCTTTATTTTTAAAAAGGGACATTATAGTCCTCCTTTCCCAAAATTTCTTATCCTCAAGCAATTTTAAGTTGGGATGCTCTAAAATAGTCGCTCCTTCCCAAGCGACATCCTCAATAGGTAAATCTTTCCAATAAATCAAATATTCTTGGATGCTTATGTTTCTTAACCTCTTCTCATGGGCCTCTAGGATGGCTTATAGTATTAAATCAACTTGCCCTTTTCATCTAATGAGGGTAGCTTCATAGAAGGAATAATATGTTGTCCAAGTGCCCTTCTTAGGCACGAAACATGGAAAACATTATGTATTCGGCTACATCTTGGTAATTCTAATTCGTAAGCAACATATCCCACTCTCCTCATGAATTTATATGGGCCATAGAATCATGGCTTGAGTTTTTTAGCTTCACTTTATTTGATAGAGGACTACTTGTAGGGTTGTAATCTTAAATATACCATGTCTTCCACTTCAAATTCCCTTTCTATTCTATGTTGATCTGCAAACAACTTTTGTTGATTCTATACCTGTTGAAGATTGTCTTGGAGAGTTCTAAGGTTATTTTGACTTTGTTGGATCAAATCCTTAACTCCCGGAACTCTACAATCTGAAATGACCAAGTCCATGAAGGAATTTGCATCGTGCCCATACAAAGCTTTGAAATGTGTCATTCCAATTGACATGTGATAAGAGGTATTATAGGAGAATTCTCCTAAATGCAATGTTTTGATCCATGCATTTTGTTGTCCTGAAACATAATTCCTTAGGTATCCTTCAATCCATTTATTTACTATTTTTGTTTGATCGTCTGTTTGAGGATAATAACTTGTACTTGGGGTCAATTCAGTGCCTGTTAGGTGAAAGAGTTCTTGCCAAAATGAACTCATAAATCTACTATCTCTGTCACTAACAATGTTCTTTGGTAACCCATGTAATTTAAGGATTTCTGTAAAAAATATTCTAGCTACCAAGGGGGCATCATACTTAGTGGGAAACAAAATGAAATGAGCATACTTTGTCAAACGATCAACAAATACAAAGAGGCAACTCTTTCCTTGAACCGTGAGTTACCCGGTAACAAAATCCATTGAAATACTTTCCCATTTTTGAGTAATTTTGGACTAACGAAAGGCTCCCCTTTTGTCATATTAGTCAAAGGGATAACTAGTCAAGAAAACCCTTTAATGAACCTCCGATAATAAGTGCATAACCCCAAGAACCCTCTCAATTGAGCCATGGTAGTAGGAGGGGGCCAATCTAATATAGATTGGATCTTTTCTTAATCAACATGCACTCCTTGTCTATTGATAACATGCCCCAAGTATAGAATCTTCGACATTTCAAATTCACATTTAGACATTTTAGCAAAAAGGGATTGTTGCTCCAATATTTCCAGCACTATATCTAAAGCTTTTAAGTGTTCCTCCCATGTCTTACTATGTATCAATTTATTATCAAATAAAATCAAATTTTTTTTCCTCAAATGCTTACCGAAGATATGATTCATGCAAGATTGAAAGGTGGGTGGAGCATTGTTCAATCCAAAGGGCATAACTAAAAACCTGAAATGTCCATAATGACATTTGAATGTTGTCTTCTGAACATTTTCCTCTTGCACCTGAATTTGATGGTATCTTGTTTTTAAATCAATTTTGTAAAAGAAAATAGCTCCATGGAGTTCATCGATAAATTCATCAATTCTTGGTATCATATATATATTCTTAATGGTCTTCTTATTCAATTGTTGGTAGTTAATGCACATTGTCAAAGTGCCATCTTTCTTCTTAACTAAGACCATTGAAGAAGCAGGACTTGAACTCGGCTTAATATGCCCCATTTCCAACAATTCTTTGCTAGCCTTTTCAATCTCCTCTTTATAGATTTTGGGATGGAGAGAAGGTGTAATTATTACTGGCTTGGTACCATTTTCTAATTTAATGATATGTTGAAATCCCTTGTCTAGTGGCAACCTAGGTGGAACATTGTATAAAACCTTAACATGTTTATCAATTATGGGTTGAATATCTTCATGGTATATCTGTTGTTTTGACTTTGTAGAGCTCACCAAATATTTTGCCGCTCATGAAATTTGGCCTTTCCTGAATGTCCTTTCCCTCCTCTTGATTGTAATTACTTGGGGGCCTCCATTAGCCATGCCATGAAGCACCACTTCTTTCCCATCTACTTTAAATTTTAATTCTATGGTTTGATAGTTTTGGGTAAATTTTCCTGAAGAATGTAGCCATTGAACACCTAACACCAAATACATTTCACCAATACCTATTACATATAAATCATCATTTATTTGATGTCTTCCCAATGTGAGATGAAGTTGTTGAATTTTCTAAGTGCATGGAATGGTAAAACCATTAGCAACTATCACTTTAAAACATTGAAATTCTTTTGCTTTCAAACTCATTTTTTTCCTTAGTCCTTCATCAATGAAATTGTGGGTGGCCCCACTATTTATCAACACTGTGATTTTTTGCCCTTGCAGACTCCCTCTTACTCTAAAGGTGTGGTATCAAGAGCCCTTGATAAAGTGGCAAGAGTACCCTATGATGTCTTTTCCAATCCTTCTGGTTCATGTACCATTTCTTCAGCTTCAACTTCTTCATCAAATTCACCATCTGAAATAACTTCTATGTAATGGACTTGTCCCTTTGCAAGGCAATAGTGACTTGGTATCCAAGGATCCTCAGAAGTGAATCATAAGTTTTTCCTCCTTAGTTCATTTCTTGTTTCTGACTCTTTACCTAGTTTAGGCTGTTCTCTTGGTCAGAATCCTCTTGATTGAAATGGTCTTCTTTGTTGATCATATGGTGTCGTCTCTTGTTGTCCAGAAGGTGGGGTTTGTGGTTATCCACTATTGTCTGTTCTTGGTTGTACAAATGGCATAATTCTATTTCTTAGCGTTGGGGTCTTTAAATCTAATGCCTTTTTGATTGCTTCTTAGAGGGTAGAATGATTAAAGGCTTTGACTAAACCCATGACTGGCTCAATTAATACTTCTATGAATAATACTACAAACTTCCTTTCATTAACATCTGAAACCATCACGATGAGCATCTGAAATTCAGCCACATAGTCTTCCACATTGTTTCTTTGTTTTAATAGTGCCAATTCTCGAAAATGATTTTTGGAGTCAATTCTATCGAATCTTTCAATCAACCTCCTAGTAAATTCATCATATGATTTACTGAGATCATGCCTTGTGTAATCCACCCATGATACCGCCATTCATGAGTTGTTCCTTCAAGATGAAGGTTTGAGAATTTTATCTCTTCTTCTTCCATCATAAGTCAGAGAGATAAGTAGGTATCCAATTTGTGTATCCATGCTCAAGTTGTGCATTTGTTAAAGCCATGAAAAGTACACAAAGTCAATTTACCCAAAGCATGCTGAAGATCTCTTTGAGTAGTTTGGGGTCTATGCTCCGTCCTAGTAACATTTCAATTTCTTTTCATTGCCATGAAATTTGTGAGTGGTATTTCCCTTTGTATTTCATTTGGAAGGGGTTTATATTCTTCAAAACCGGATACAAGGTCCTCTCCCAATGAAGTTTGGGTTTCTTCTTTCATAATCGATTATTCTTTTGAAATAAATTTAGGCTGAAAAGGTGTATTTGAAGAACTCATGGTTGTTTTTTGAGGGAATTGATTGTTGCTAGTATTAGAATAACTATTTTCACCATTTTGATATCTATGATTCATCATAGATGGCATTGTGAGAGTTAACTGAGTCATTGTATTAGCTAATTGTTCATGTCCTTGAATAAGCCTATCAATTTGTTCATCATCTTGGTTATTCTCTCCCATATTTGCCCTTTCTTCTCCCTTTTCAGTGTCTTCCCTTTGCTGATTTGAACCCTTATTTCTATTTCTCAAATAATAACGTATCTCTTTATCATCACCTTGCATGAAGTTTTTTCTACATGCTAATGGGGCAAAAGCTCTGATACCACTATAATATCCCCAAATGGGATCGAAATACTTAAATTTGGATTTTTACTAAATCCTATTTACTAGAAACTATATCATTGATATTTTCACCGATTTTTCATGAACTTATAAAAATAACTCAAATATAATAAATTTCTGATTTCAAACACGGAAATTTTGATTTTTGTCTTATACAAATATTTTGAGTAAGAATAGTTAAATAATCAAAGTGAAGCACAAATGTAACTCCTGAATGAAGTTACCATAATAGGTGGCAAGGGTTTTCATCCTTGAGTCTAATTACAAATGAGGGTTTTTGTTCTCAAATGCATTATCGGAGTTACTACCTAAAGATGAATATTTATTGAATAAAATCTGATCATGCTTTTTCTCTACGAATTGCCCATCATAAATACCCTTCAAGTGGCTTTTCCCAAATGGTGCGACTTCCCAAGGAGTGTTATCCCTTGAAACCTCACATGGGTGACTTGCTTTGGATGTTGTTCCTTCATTATGGCGCCCCATTAATGAGGGACGACTTCATCCTTTGAACTTTCTTTATTTTAAAAAAGGGATGTTACACAATACCTATGATTGATTTTAGAGCATTTCACCTCTTCTAGATAAATTATTATCTATCTAACCCATTGTGGTTGGGTTTGGGTTCAACAATGTCTCATCCATATAATCTATAGATACCCATATTTTAATATAACAAAGAATTCTAATGACTTTCTTAAACAATATATATGTCTTCTATACATATCCAAAGACTCAAGATTTTTTAAATTTGATGAAACAAGTAAGAAGTTCTTTTTGTGTTAATTTTCTTCAAAAATAATTCTAAGTGAGAATATATTTAATAGTACAATACTCGTTTCTAAAATTAGGTTGGTCTTTAACTTTCATTTTGTTGTCCTCTAAACATTGTCTTGTTTCCTTTCAAAAATGGCTCTAAAAAATTTGATAAGTGGAAATCATTATAGTTCTATTATTTGAGGGATTGTCAATATTATATTTGTAGATGTGTATTGAGCTTGTTGGCCACTATTTAGGGAATCCTTATGAGTTTGGTGTTTTATAGGATTCAAATATGTGGTATAAGATAATATTTCCAATGTTAAGGATTTTGGATTGATAAACTTCAATATTACTATGCAATATTCCATGAAGTATTTTCTCTCATATAGATTGCAAAAAGTTGGATGTTATAACTTACTATTTAATTTCACTTCCCTTTTAAAAAATTGTTTATATAGTGTTTTATTTTGTCAGTTGAGAAAAATCTTTGTAGTCTATGCAAAGAGTTTGTAAGTGCAAAGATTAGAAAAACCATTTTTTTGTTTAAAGAGCATGAGATATTATGAACTTGAGAAAACCTCTTGGAATTTATCATTGTTGATTATGCTCACTAGATCCAACATTAATCTTCTTTGTATAATATTCCAATAACCATATATGCTCAAAACCCGTTAAGAGTTCAACATCAAATACAAGGATTTTCCTCATATATTTAAGGAAACTAAACCCTGCCATGTCAAAGCTTTCTTAAAGGCTCCCCCACCTTTGCCTCTCCATTCTTTTGAACTTTGAATAAAAATTTGTTATATGAATTACAATTGCTTCTTACATGTTTGAGATAAGGAGCACCTTAGTGAAGGGAATTCACTACCCCACTTTGAGAACTTTTCTAATAAATGCTTAACTAAAATGAACTATGTGAATACTATCGAGTCACATTTTATTTTTAACTTGATAAACTTTATATTTAATGCAAAACAATGTTGTGGTTGTTTTGAATTCCATAATTCAAAAACTAATATGTATGGAACACATAATCTTTAATTTATATGAGTTTCCATGAATTATGTGAGGTTGTCTTTAATGTTATTCAATGATGGATTTTATTATTAATAACAAGTATCATTGACATGTACTATTGATGAATTGTATGTTAGTTTTTGTAAGATCAATTCCCTATTAGGTGGGAGGAGCTCCAGGAAAAGCGGATTTGAGATAGTGTTTAGGTTTAGATGGAGCAAGAAGTGGCTGACGATGGTGAGGGGGACCCAGGTGGGTCAGAAGTGTAGCGCATAGATTTGGGTTTGAAGAGTGTTCCTTACCATACGTCTTCATTAAAAAATTTCGTGAATCAGCGCATAACTCCTAATGGAAAGGTTAGTAATACTTTGCTCTTTACTAAAGATTCTTATATGGAGGATAAACTAGCAACATCGAGTGTTCACGGGTCGATAATCTCAAAGGAAAGATAGGTGAATACAAGGAAGTCTATGTAGTTACAGATCTATCCATATCAAAAGATTTGAGAAGATTTCATATTGTCATTCTAGATAAATTGAAAACTAAGGCTTCTTTATGACAGTCTTCTTGTTTGGTGGGCAAATTTCTTGGTCCACGACCTAACATAGAACATTTCAGGTCTTGGGCCAGGATCCATTATAAATTAAGAGGGTCTTTGGATATTTCAACACTTAGCAATGATTTTTTCTTGATCAAATGTACCAATGATGAAGATAGTGTGCATATCTTGGTAGGAGGCCCTTGGTTTATTGGTAGATTTGGGCTTTTAAAAAATAAAATGGAACATAGGATTCGACCCAAAACATGAAGATATTCATAAGATGCCCATTTGGGTGCGTCTTCCTAGTCTTCCTCTAGAATTTTGGGAAGAAGACTTATTCATTAGTATAGTAAAAACTTTCGGTAATCTAGTTGCCTTTGACTCTGCTACGAAATCCAGGACCCGCATGGTTCACGTCTGATTCTTTGTGAATGCAAGGATGGATAAAAAATTTACACCTTTTTATTCTTAATTCCTCAAGTGGAGAAAGGATTCATAAAATTGAATATGAATACTCTTTACTGAAATGTGAAGGATGCAAGAAACTGGGACATATGACTAGAAATTGCCTCTCCTTTGTAAAAAAGGGTAATGCTTTTATTTTCAAAAAGGATCAAAATACTTGGCTGAGGAAATCAAATATCATTATAGAAGAGATTCCATTGATGTCTCATCCTCTTTATCAGGTAAACTTTCTTTCAAAGGATCTTTCATTGAATTCTTACACTATCTCAGACTTGAATAACACTATAGTTTCTATGAAGGTTTTAAATGTATCTACATTAGGTAATAAACCAACTTTAGCAGAGGTTATTATAAGGGATATTGTCAATTCTATTGATACTCAACTACCCCCTATTCCCAGAATGGGGACCCTCCTATTTGAATTTTCCAAAATGTTTAAGTGTCAATTTTGATAAGTCATTTGGTTGCATAAAAAATCTGATTTAATACTTCCTATTAACTCCTGGTTAAATATTCATCTTGAAATATAGATTATCATTTAGAAATATTTGGATTATTGTAAGATGCTTTGAGTTTTCTCCGAGTTTTAATAAATTATTAACCATGAATTGATTCAAACATGTAGACAAGTTCCACCAAGAATGTTCAGTTTGGTTCCCACATTGGCATGAACACCTTAAAGCTTCACGGGAATTTCATCTGACTAGACTTATATTTTGTTCAAAGCATTTACTTATGTATTCTCGCTTTAAACTTCTTTTAATTTGCCTATGACAGGTGCTTGAACATCTCCAGAGTCTAACTTAGCTTCTCGTATGACTTTGTAGGACATCAATTTAATGGTAGTAGTTCGTGACACATTGGGGACATCAAATTACAGAAAGGCTAAAAAAAAATACTCGCTTCACAACATACCACGTGGTGCCATCCCAAGATCTCACAAATGAACTAGTCATTAGAATTCAAATCCATGGGCTACGTGTCAAAATCTTGAATCCTGCGAGCAAGCCCCTTCAAATCTGAGCCACCATGCATCCCATTAAATCCAATAGCTTGTGAGATAATGCCGTGTGCCCCAAGTGCAACCGGAGAAACCTTCCAAAGTGATGCATGTCTCCTTTAAATTCATCCAGAACTAACACATGTCAACATCGCATTGTGTTTGATCCAAGACTTGTGATAGCCTTTCAAGATCGACATGTGGAACCCCCCGAACCATTCAATCAAAAAATTGATGGTATCCAACTATTTGAGCCCCTTCTGAGAATGACAAGTGGCTGAAGAATGGAGAGAAGCTTGTGAGGATGACATGTGTCCCCTTGGACCCATGCGATGATGACACTTGTCATACTCACACAACTTTTATCTAAAGAACCACTTGATCACCTATGAGAGCTTTTCAAGATGACGTGTGTCCCCATTAGACCCGTGAGATGATGCCACATGTCATTCCCATGGACCTACAACATGAGATCAATATAATTGCCTTTGAGAGCAACATGTGGCTCAAACTGAGCCACACATTCAGAATAAGTTGCTGATAGCTATCCATAGGCCATCCAAAGGCAACACCTGCCAAAGCAAGGCCATGATTACCCATGAAAGAGCCACCTGGCAAAGAAAAAGCCTTGATTCCCTGTGAAAGCAACATGTGACACCCCCACAGCCACTCAGAACTAAAGGGGCCCAACAATGATCTCACCATGAATAGAGGAACACCATGTGGTAAAATACGAAGGACTCACCACACAAAGCTGCATCTAGAGAGCCTAAGAGCAATCAAAAGATGCCATGTGTCTAGATTTAAGGCGACTAAGCATCCAAGTCACTTTTAGGCCCCGTAAGCACCTAGCTGGATCCCAAGCGACATGCCATATGTCACAAGCTGGCAATCTTTAGCTTTAAATCTAAAATTGACAGTGAATCAAAGGAAAATCAGCGCTAAGATTTGAATACAAAGGTGACAAGCTCGCCATTAATGTTGCATGAACCAAAATTGCCATCAACACTACATTAATAAAGGCAATCTTCAAGAGGCTACTCAACTCGGCTATTGCTACTCACATTTGCATTCGAAGCCGCCCTAATCATTTGCTGCCTCCCTCCAAGTTGTGTTATCAAAGTTCAACAAAGCTCATGTTCTTCATGGATTGCATCCCAACCGTCATCAAAAAATACTACATAAATGGCATGAGCAAGGCCCTCTACTCTGGGTAAGGGCATTGCATTTGGAAATGATGATTTCTTATTCAATATGGTAATTCAATCATGTTTAATGACACAAAGTTCATCCCCGAGGCCATAAACGTGAGGGACATGCATTACAATAGTGTTTATCATAATGTTGAAGGAACTAGGGATCTAAGGATTCTGAGACCATGCCCTACGTTATTCAGCTTACTTATGATATTCTCACAATCCAAGCTGTCGATCTTCATAAAGCCATAGCAAAACCAGAGGTCACGCCCTACGCTGACTTGGTCTATGGCATCTTTGGGAACACAAGATGCGAAGATGGATTGCTCAAGTCTATGCACCAAGGGCTTCCCATTGCCTTCATTGAAGGGCCGAGTTTTGAAAGGTATTATGACCTACCCCTGCAAGAGCTGGACTACAACTAGAGCATCATCAAGGGTTGGTACGAGGCACACAAGCTGGAGGCAGTTTTGGCTTCATGGACATCGAACCCAATCGGAGTCTTCATGGACGACCAAGGGAACATACCCATTTCCTAGTTGAGACAGGGAGTTCAGATTGGCCTTACCCTATTAAACAGAGTATTCAACAATGCCCACATTAGATACATAGATATAAGAGCTATTCCAATATTATAAATAATAATGGAAGATCAACAGATCCCCTCACTTGGGGATATTATTAACAGGAACCTGAATGCAATGATGCATGATACTTACCAGAATGGGGCTCCATTTTACATGTTGAGCTACCTATTAGATGTTATTTGTGCAACTACACAATTAGGGCCAAACTCATGGACTCTTGAACGAGACGAAGTGGTGCCTCAAACATATTCACCATTTTAGGTGCCATATCAAAATAATTGCAGATGTTTTTTATCCCCTATCTACAAGTTAGTCATAAAGTGTGAAATGCATCTGAGGTTAGGTAGACATTGAGAGATATAGGAAGCTTTTGGCTCTACCCCGATTGTACAGTCATTCGAGTAGAAGCGGTAATGGTAACTCCCTTCAGGCTACCAAGGTATGTGCCAATGAAGTTGGCATAAGAAGAAATAACTTACCAAATGCTACATGGAATTGATGGCATATTCAAGAGAAAAAATAAGACATTCCCACATAAGGCTCCTTACCAACTAAGGAAAGCCAAGGTAAAATAGGGGCAAGATGTAATAGTGGCAGCAAGGCATAGGGATTCCTACCTATTGCCTATAGATGACCTTAGAATGTGGAATCCAAACTAGGTCATTGCCAGGCACCTCACCAAATTTAAAAAAGACGTGGATGTAGAGTATAAGCATCAAGATGAGGTACATGATTGGATATACCTCGATGCAATGAACGACGAGGTGGTCCTGAGGAACGCAAAAAATAACATACCACTTGAGATGAGACTTAATCGAGAGAGGAAAGAAGACATAGCGAGACCTCAACTCCCACCCACTCATGGGATCATGTTTAATGTAGACTATGAGGAGGAGGAAGAAGAAGAGGAGGATGACACTCCTCTTATCAAAAATAGACCCTGTAGGCCCCCACTACAGGGCACTCCAAGTGGGCAAATCACACCTTTGAGCTCAGAGCAAGGAGAGCCAAACAACTAACCTGGCCCTGCATAAAAGCTTGAAATCACCCCTACATCTATTGAAGAAGCTACCACACAAATTTCGGACCAACCAGGTCCTAAAATCATTGATCTAGATGAAGGATCCCCATAACAGGGAATTGAGATCTCATTGGAAGGACTCCTGGCATTAGCTGGGAGGACTGTTGAGAGAGTGTACACAAGGAAGAAATCCCCATCATCTTCCCAAATTCCCAATGTAAGTACTTCTCCCTTGCATTCTTTCCCATTTGTTAGCACATTTACAACTGCCCCTACTCCTGTTGCCCATGCAACTCCCATGTTCACATCTCCCACCACTGCTTCCTTTGGAGGCACCATTTCACAATTCATCTGCCATGTCACTGTCAACTTTCCACCTCCATGAGAATACCATAGGACTAGGGGTAGCAAGGCCATGGAGTCTACTCCATCCTAGACAGTTACTACAAGTGCATCCCTCGCCCTTGGCTCCATTGCACCCACCAAACCATTGAGGCCCATTCCACCATCATTCACTTGGTGGAGGCCACATCGTCTCACCGCAACAACCAAGTTGATTGGGCCTCAAACATTGCCCTAATTTATTTTAGACACAAGCCTAACTAAGTCTTTATTTGATTCATTAGGCCAATTGGACCCAACTAATTTGTACATCCTAGCCTCGACTTTAGCTTCTTCTACCTAGGCACCCCCATTGCAGAAACCCCTATTGTAGGCAACTTCTATAGATTCCCCAAATTCGGTAAGAGACATGATGAAAACAATAAGATAGGGGAGCCCTCAGGTGAGCCAAGATTTAACCCAAATTGGGATGAAGTTTGACCCCATGACTGGTACCATGAAGAGGATAGTTCAGAGACAAGTAGAATAACCACAGTCCAGCTCAGTTGTGACATATGAGAGTGAAGAACCACTCTTCACTCTAACCAAGGCCCTGGAGAAGTGCAGGAATATGGTGAGGATCCTGTGTCCACAATACAAGCACATGCAGAATCCACCATTGATATAATAAAGGGAATGCAACAGGAGTTGCAAAGGTTGAAAGAGCAAATGCTGCCTACGGTGCCAGACCACACTTTGATTTCAATAATCAATGTTGTAATCAATTTTTTCTACCTCTACAAGGTTATGAAGAAGAGATAGGGAGAAGGGATTTGACAAGCCAAGGTGGTCACAAAGCTTGACCAAAATCTTGTCCATTATGACACCAAGTTGGCAAACTTTGCAAGAGTGGCAAGAAATAACAAATTACCTAATCTCAAGGTTTTGCCTCTTGAGGACATAGTGCCTGCATAGACCATCCTCATGAATAGGAGGAGGATCTTGAAGACTTGGTTTGATCAATTCAAGTATGCAAACACATCCTTTGAGAAATTTGAGTTCAAAATAGTTCACTTGCTTAAGGACTCCATGATTACCAAAGTGACCAACACTGATGGCTTGTAAGAGTTTAGGGCATAGATGAAGGTCTTTGTTTCATGGTTCTAGCAGGATGTGGCTAATGCCAAGACAACAACAGAGGTTATTAAAATTGTTGCATTTGCTAATTAGAGGCTGCAGAAGGCAGAGACAATAGAAGCCCTTAGACCCATACTTGTAGAGCACAATAGGTTGATCCAGAACATCCCTAATTTGTTCAGGCCCATGATCCTGGACTTTGCTTAGATAGACAAGGCCTAACAGGCCTGTGCAGAATTGTGGACTAAGGAGGAAGCTAAAAAGAAGCAACAACAACAGCAACAACAACCCCCAACCCCTTAGGAATATTTTATAGTCTTTTTATAATTTCAGATGTAGAATATTCCATTGTAATATGGTTATTTAAGCCACTTGGCTATGTTTGGGTGCCATTTGTTGGCCCACTCAAATCATCTTAGGCATTTGAGCCTATAAATAGGGGACTACCCTCATTTTGTAAATCAAAAAATATTTGTTGTAAAATTCAATACAAAGAGCCAAAGAATTTGAGTCTGTTTGCAGTGTTCTTTTGTGACTTCTAATTCTCATGCTTTAGACGTCTGTTTGATTCCTTTCTGCAATCTAATTGGGCAATTACATCTCATGTATGCATTTGTTAGTTTGAGGTTAATGCTAGGCTGACTAATTTGGTAGTATTCTTGCTCTATTTTCTCTCATTAGCAACTATGTTGTGCAATTTACTGCAAGTGGGTTATATTTATGTAATGTATGCTATTAGATATATGCATTCTCCTTCCTCAGAAGCTTCAACTGCATTTATTCATCTTTGAGCATTATGCTAGGGTTGGTAGATGTTAGTTTCATGTGATTTGATTTACAAGTTAGTAAGATTGGTATCTTCTTTTGTCTTAAGCACAACTTCTTTCTGCCCTCCCTACTCTCTCTTGGATCTACCTATGAATCACCATAGTTTAGATCATGTTGTATATATCCATTGTTCGTTTGTATTTTGGGTATTAATTGGAAAACATTAAAATAATTAACAAAGATTGATAGGAAATTGTAACTGTGTTACCTTTTGAGTCGCCCTTATTCATTTTTTTGTGAATTGTCCTTAAGCAAGAGTCAACTTATCTTTTTCCCTTTGTTTTGGTCATATCTTAGTTTATTTAGTCGACTCTTTATTTTTAAAGTTCACCCGTCTATCGTCTTTTGTGTCTGAAATTTCTAAAGAATTGAACCTTTGAACTTGAACCATTCTCAAAGTTCAAAAGTTCAATGATTCAGTGGGTTCAATGATTCAATGTTTCTCAAAGCGAACTGTTTGTCCATTTGTATATTTCAATTATGTCTTTGAACCTTCCGATTGAACTTGAACCTCATAGCGGAGTTCAAGAGTTCAACGATTCAATAGTTCAATACTTGATGTTTTGTAAGGAGTCGTGTTCACTTAATTCCCTTGTATAAATTAGTGTATCGTTGAACCTACCACTCGAAACTCATAGTGAAGTTCAATGGTTCACTTTTTCAAAATTCAAAGTTTCTTGAAAGTCGTGTGACTATTAGTCGGCATGTGTAGTTCAACTCGTATCTTTGAACTTCAAAATTGAACCACATTCTGAAAGTTCAATGGTTCAATGACTATACTCTCATCTTGTCCCGAGGCTTTCTCTAAGTTAAAATTAGCAAGAAATTTGGAGGAAATTATATCCAAAACTCATTGTAAAGCAAAAAGTTTTGAATTTTTGTGAGGTTATAGTTAATCATTACTCATCAAAATCGTGCATAAAAAATGCTCACCATTAATGTATATGTTAGAGTTCACTTCTTATCAAGCATTTTTAGCACGTATTGTTTTGGTTTAATTATTCGACTTGGTTAATATCTGTATCAAGAGAAAACAAGTCAAATTTAGCAAACAAACATACTGAGTGATACAAAGGAGAACAATGCAGGTGATATAAGATTTTTGTTGCTCAAATTCGCAATGATTTCATATACATTTAAGGTGAGTTATACTCTTACTATAATCTATTTCCATTACTTGGTTCGAAAGAAGAATCCTTTTGAGTTTATGGCACTGTTTAAGAAGTTCAAAACATTTTTTCTTTATTATATCCTCCAACCTGTAGCCATGAAATCTGCATGTCTTGGTTATGAGCATGGTCCTGGTCTCATTTGTTCTCTTCTTGAAATTGGGGACACCTCTCTGGTTCAATATGACTTAGAAAATTTTAGGGAAAGGGCTAGAAATCCTGTGCCAAATCCTATGATGCATAAGATAGTAGAAAGTGGTTTGGTCGAAGCTGTGGCCTTTCCCATGGCTGTACAGTGCCCCGAATTTGTTCTAGAATGCATGAATAGATATGAACCTCAAAACAGGTGCATCAGAACTGTAGATGGTAATATTTTACTTCATATCAATAGACAAACCCTAATGTCTGTGATGAGAATTCCACCCAAGGAACCATATTCTGACCTCAATATTACTTCTTCTTATGATTATTTTTCACTGAAGAAAGCAATTTATAAGAGCGTGATCACTAGGAATTGGTTATTGAAGTTCCAAAAAGGGGGTTTAAGATTGGCTAGACCATTGACAAGAAATCACATGATTTTAGAAGTACAAGATATTGTGGTGTTGCTACACAAGCTAAAGGGCAATGCTCAGGCATATTATTGGGAAGACTGGATGTACTTTTTCCTACAGGTGATCCTCCAAGGAGAGCAATATGTGGATTGGACAGAAATTAAAGCTGAATGTTTGCATCTGGGTCTAAGTAATTATTTGGGGAATAAAGAGTTTTACATGTCCTCGTATCTCTTCTATTGCCTGACGTCTAAAAGACAATGGGTAGCGCTGCCTCATGCGCCCTTGGTTGAGGACATCAAAATTTATGATTATTATTCACAATTACAAATGCATAATTGTTATGAAAATTATAGGAGGATTAATGATGTTTTTACCAGAAAAATGACTTATGAATTAGGAAACAACATCAATAAGAGGATGTCTGATGAGGCTATGTAGCTGATCAATATTTGTGGTAGTTTCTTTATTCAGTTTTCCAAGTTCACTTATATTAGAGTTGGGGGTTTTGACGACAAACCTTTGAGGTTACCCAGGTATGTTTTTGACCATTTTGTGTTGATAGAAGTCTGCAGACAATTAGCACATGTGGATAAAAAATTATTAATGAAAAAGAAACCTGGTATATCTTTTCCCATTGAACTTGGATGTTATTCATGTCAGTCAGTATCTGATGCTTTGAATTTGGAAGTGGATTTTAAAAAATTCAATTTTCAGTACTTCACGGCTAGATCCCAATTTGACAACAAAGGCTTTGCCAATGATAACTTGGATCTTGGAACATGGTTTTCACATATTCCTCAATTAGAAGATTATTGGGAGGATTGTTCAGATGAATTCGAGGTCAGAAGAAGATTGTGGTCCAGGTTCTCCCTAGGATAAATAATTACTCTTAATTTAAATATAGACATTTCTATAATTTTCGATAATGAAGAACATGTGACTGATCCACAATTTGAATAGATAAAACAATCACCTATTCCATAAATTGACTGGGATAAAAATGAAGAAGATAGGATTGAAGTTAAGACCCTCCCGGTGATAAAGAAAACCAAGAAATGGTTGAGAGAATAAAACCTGGGGGGAGCTCAAAATAAAGTTCTCCAACAATGTACATCAATAGTTGAATCACCAGTCCCAATAAGCTTCTCTAACCATCTTATTGCTATCTATGATGCAGGTACTTTCAAGTCAAAAACTAGAAGGGATCTTGTCATTAAAGAATCCAAGGTGACCCTTACAACTGTTCTGCCTCCTCGTTCCACCCAATCAAGAATGAAAAGCAAGAGAAAGAGTCATATTTTTGAAAAAGTAATTGTGGATTTAAATTCTGAAGAAGATTCAGAAGAAGCAATAGGTGATAAAGATTCTGATTTACCAATGGCAGAGGAGGTTAGTACAAAACAACAAACAGATATTGCTTCTGATTATGTTGACTTGATGATTATTTCAAATATACCTTCTGATCAATCACATCTTGATAAAGAAGTCTCAGCCTCTGCACCCAAATCGCTGGAAAGCTCAATCAGAAATAAAAAAAAATAGTCCCATTTTCTTTACCTTTGGAAGACACAGTAAGTGTTTAAGAAAAACTCCTAAATCCAAGAAATTAAAAACATCTAGGGTAGATGTTGACCCTAACACAGGGAATTGGAGTGCAGAAATAGCCTGACCAAGAACTAATGAGGAAGTTCAAGATCCTACAGTTCAAGATTTTACAATTGAAAAGATAGATCTTGGGATTGCATCACGTGCTGTAGATGTACATCACCTTGAAGCATCCACCAAAAGGATAGTCAGCCAAACTTGGAAGGATCAAAAAGACAAAAGGGAGTTGAAGCAGACTTTACGGTCAATGACAGAGTACATTAACGCCATTCATAATCCAGATCCACAACCTATTACCCAACTGCCCCTATCTTTTGATCCAAAATCCCTTGTCAATCAAAAGATGTTGGATCAGATAAACGAAAACAAAATGGTCGCCAGGGTATTTGATGATTGGTTGGATGGCATCATCAAGAAAGGTACGGAATACATTCATAAACTGAAGAATGTATATGATCTAATCACAATTACTGTTGAAAATTTGAAGACACAAAATGCTCTATGGATAAAAAATGAAGGCAAATGGATGAGTGTTATGAACCAAATTGATGAGGTACAAAAGTATGGAATAACAACATTTTTGTCAGAAAAGAATTTCATAGGTCTGGATAAAGATATACTGTATGTAAGAAAAATATTGAATGGAGGAATTCAGTATCCCGATAAGGGCAAATTGAAATCACAAAAATGATCAAAGAAATTACTGAATTCACTCGATCATTACAGTATGATCTACAGTGTATTGATGTAAAATACATAAAGGATGATGAAAAACTAGAAAAAGACATCAATACTGTGATTCAATCATTCAGAGAAAAGATCAACATCGTTAAATAAAGTAACAACATATTAACTGAAAATTTCTCTCAGATTTCAAAGGTAGAGTCTCTTCTTTGTCACTACATTGACACACTCCTAGAGCACATGGAGAAGATGGGGAGAATTTGGAGGGAAGAAAATATCTGGAAGGCTAGGATAAAGCACATCAGTATTCCCAATCTCTCAAAAATCTAGGAGTTTGTTACAACATTTTAGGAGTGGAAAGCTCAACGTGCCTACCCAATCGAACACAACAAATCTGGAGATTCTAATCCGTCACTTCAACCTTGATCTTATTTACACAGTTTCTTTTATTCAGTTGGTTTTCTGTTTAAAACTTGATCTTTATTTAAATTTGTAAAAACTAAATCCTGTATGGGTCAGAGTTACTTTAACTCTGGTTTAGTTTGAAAGATTGGTTAATTAGGGCAGCTATATATATAATTTCAGTTGTTAAAACAGGAGGAAGAGAAAAGAAAAGAAAGTTAAGAAATTTTAGAATTGAACTATTGTTATCGACAATATATATGATATTTGTCTGGTATAATTTTCATCTATGAATGAAAAGGAGAATTAATTACTGCATACTTGGATCTGTGCATATAAGTATTTGAAATTGGGTTTTTTGTATGAAATCTTCTTTCATATGGTAATTACTCTTTCACTAGATAATTCATTGTATGTATTTTATCATTTATTGGTTCAACAATATATATATATATATATATATATATATATATATCTGTGTGTGTGTGTGTGTGTATTAGATTGTTATTGAAGATAGAATCTGTGTATTCTATTACCCACTATTGTTATAGAAAAGGATATCACATTCATAGCATGATTATGTATGGATGTTAGTTAGCCTTTAAACACTTTTTGGTTAAAAGTGTATCATGATGATTAGAATAATTTGAATTCATTGAAAATTTTAAAGGGAGCTGTACCTTAATTCAGAGGGGAACTATTCTTGATAGTTCACCCATTTGTTTTTTAACTTATTTTTTCTTCAAAAAAGAAGGGTATAGAGTCAAAATAAAACATTTTTAGATAAGGACAAATTTGTTATCCAAGAAACTGCACATACATCTGCTATCCCTATAGCAGGGTTTGCTTGTAGACTTTAATGTGGTGATCATATCCTTGCCATTTGTGCTATTCCAAGCAATATTTGTACAAACAACTCCAAGACTTTAAATTTAGTTTTTACTTTCCCTTTTGTTCCCTAGTGACACAGGGAACACCAAAAGTGCATCAACTGGGAGGGAAGTGCTAGCACTAGAAGGAGGGCCTTATGCAACTATTTTCATACACCTTTGTTGAATTTTAATGTGATTCGTTATACACTTGTTTAATTGTTTCAAATTACATGAATACTATTAAATAACACTAAGGATTTACATTCTTTACACTAATCTTTGCATTCTTTGAAAGATTTAATCAAAATTAGTGTTCATTTATGCAAATTTGGTAAAACAATCTAGATCTTTGCTTAAATTCATGCAAAGATAGGTGGAATACCCTATTCTTTACACATGTTAGAAGTTATTTTTATCATCTTTGTAAAGATTGGTATAAATCAACTAAAGAATCTAGATGTTTGTGAAAAGATCATTCTCTAAGACATTGCTTATACTGGATCTGGATGTTTAAGATCTTAATTGCTTTGTTTTGTTTGGATTTAAGTGAATATTTGCATTAATTTGTACTGGAGCTAGCTAACATTTTTAGATGATTGAATAAGGCATAGAAATCCTATGAAATACTGATTTGACATTGATCTTTGCAAGTTTACGTGTAGAGTTAACAAGTATTTGCACAGGTTTTGAGAATTCTGAAGTTTATGAGCTTAGATATTTAAAGATCAAGACAAAGATACTTGATCTAGTCTTTTCTATGTCAAGTAGCCTGATTTTTGTGATGTTTAACAATTGTGGAGGCTATCTTTGTATTTCCTTTGCTCTTAGCACTCGTTTCACATCTTGGAGTTGCCTAAGATTCGAACTAGGTCCTGATCCGAGCCAAGAATCCCTTTAGCATCTTTATAAACCCATATGAAAGAAAGAGTAGACAAATGTAGATGTAGAAAGTCTAGGACTCAACCCAATTCTCCATCAAACCAGAATTTGCAACCCCTTGTGCCAGTCATGGCATGGTTGGTTGGCTCACCCATCAACGTCCTTGGAGTCGTGCATGATTTACCTAGAAGTCCAGAGAAGTGTCTGCCTCTCTTTACCGCCACTGGTAGAGTGACGACTAAGGAGCATATCAATTCCTTTAAAACATCTTTGAGGTTTGTTAACGTCATTCATGAGGATGTGGCTTGCCGCCTCTTTCATTTCATGTTTCAAGATGCCACATATGATTGGTTCCTTAACTTACTAAAAAATTCTATCACAGGATGGAATCAATTTAATGACACCTTTATTGCCCAATTTGGTAGGGTAGTTAGCCTAGGAATTGTGTACCAACAGTTTACCACCTTGAAGAGGGACCCAAAGGAACAAATAAGGATATTTAATGCTAAGTTCCAGAAGATGTACACCCTTATGTCCTTGTCATATAAGCTTACATATGATTTAACCTTGAAAATATACAAGAACGCTTTGGATCCTATGACAACCATTTTTATAAGGAGAACCATGGGTATTCACACGTTGCCTTTAGCCTATGCTAAGGCTATACATACCGACGAACAGATTCACCCGCAAGGACACCCCACCTTTGTTATTCCAAATTTTGACCCAACTAGCCCTGCTCTAAATGTCATCCCTAACATGAATCAAAACCAACTCGCTTTAAACCAATTACTAGTGCTTAACCAATTACCTTTGAGTCATACCACACCTAACCAACAACTTAGATTATTCAACCAAGTGAATGCTGAGGTACACCCCCAAAATAATCAAACCATGGTGCTTGTAAACAACACCAATGTCCAAGATACCACTCATAATAAGATCCCAAAACCTCCAAAGGGAGAGTTAGACTCAATCCAAAGAACTGTCTAAAAGCTCGCCAATGATTTCTTGGACCTCAAGAAATATATGGGTAATAATGATGAGAGCTCTAACAAAAACTACAGTTTCCAAAGATACAAAAGATCTTTCAATAGGTCTAACAATAACAGTGAGTATCCTTTGAGTAGATTGCCTAAAATCAACATTTGTGAGATGGCTGTGCCTAATTGGTGCTGAGTGCACAATATTGATAGACATGGAGAATTGGACTATGTTGAGTTCTGCCATGCATTTGAAGCCATCCAAAGCCAAATGGAGAGATTCGACATGAATCCCAATGATCAAGGCAATGCTAAAGACTTTGATAACTCTAGTGATGCCCTTAGAACACCTGAATCTGTCCTCATGGTTGAGATTTATGACTTTCCCAGCCAAGACGAGAATGAACCCAAGGACAATGTCAAAGAGGTACATGTTTTCCAATAGTTCTAATGAAACAAATATGCCTTGAGAAGCAAAGGCCATAACCCACCATTGACAACCTGCACTCCACCTAATAAACTTGACATGCCACCTGATAGTAGGACACACAATAATCCTCAACACCCCAAAGGTAAGGAGAGTCAACCAACAACCAAAACCCTTTGTACAACACCAAAAGGTGGATACAATATAGTGGAACACATGAAGAAAATTAAGGTGAATATAACATTGCACAAGCTCACACAAATAATTAAACAACATGATTTTCTATTAAAATTATTGATTGAAAAGCCTAGCTCCAATAAAGCTAAACAAGCTCAGACCAATGTTTTGATGTACAAGAGCAAGCATGAGGTTCCACCATTCCTGTTAACTGTTATAATTTTTGGTAAGAATCTCCATAATTGTTTACTTGATTGTAGTGCCTCAACTAATATTATGCCTCTAGGAATTTATGAAAAGATGGTGTTGAACCCAATTAAATTTGAAAAGGTGGTAGTGAAATTAGACAAGTCAAGGGTAAAGGTGATAGGTGATTTATTGAATATCCACATGTAGCTAGCTCAAGATCCCTGAATACAATAGCTCATCGACATTCAGGTCATTGACATACCTGAAGCTTATGGGTTGTTTTAGTTCTGATTGGACTAAATCCTTAAATGGATACATGTCCACAAATTGTTCTCACATGTGGCTACCTTGGAGAGGGATCCCTAATCAGATGAGGATCGATTGAGAGCACAAGATGAAGTATATGATTACAAAATACAATGCCAAGAATGAGAAGGTAAACTACTAGTCCTTTGATTTGGGTGTCTATACTTTGGAGACTACTAACATTGTTGTAGGTGATGGTGTAAAAGAAGAAAACAAAGGCCCTTGGAAATTACACTTTGATGGTGCACAAGCCAAACAAGGCTCAGGTGTTGGAATTGTCTGAACGAATCTCGAAGGCAAAGAGTATCTTGCTTCTTATAGGCTCCAGTTCTCTTGCACTAACAATTTAGCAGAATATGAAGCCCATATTGTAGGACTTTAATTTGTAATTAAACATAAGGTTAAAGAATTATTAATTTATGGTGATTCTAAACTAGTTGTTAACCAAATTAGAAGTAGGTATCAGTGCAAACTTTCCTATTTAAGAAAGTATAAATTTAGAGCATGGGATTTAATTAAGTATTTTGACTCATTCAACATCGTTTCACTGCCTAGGGAACAAAACCAGTTGGCAAATGCTTTGGCTTCAGTAGTAGCTAACTTGGTGCCACCAAAATCCATGAACCTACATGAATTCGCTATGGTGATCATATCATGCCCCTCCGTGCTAGATAACATCAATCACTTCCAAGTCTTTGATGATGACCAATAGATAATCGACTTCCTATGCAATTCTGGTGTGTTTGAGTCTCATATTGTGGATGATCAAGATGATAATTCTAGGGAAGGTGCAAAAGACAATGAAGATGGAGTGGTCCAGTTTGAGGAGAATGAAATTCCCAAGGGCATGATCTCCTTGGAGAGAATGTTCAACCTAGACAAACAAGGAACTCGAGATACGCAATCCAAATTAAGTGGGAAGGACTACAAGCAAATTAACTTGGGAGATCCTGGAAATGAACAAAATGTCAACATTGGTCTTGTTTGTACCGATGAAGAATTGAAGAAAGCAACTGCCCTCTTGACCAAGTTCAAGGATGTTATTGCATGGTCATAAGATGACCTCAAGATCTTTGACACTAGTGTGATTACTCACACTATCTCATTAAAGGAAGATTAAAAGCCTTTCAGGCAGAGACAAAGACTAGTAAATCAAGTGTTGGAACCAATAATTTACAAAGAAGTGAAGAAATTTCTTGATGCGAGGATAATTTTTCTTATAAGGCACTCGACATGGGTTGCCAACCTAGTGCCTATTCGGAAGAAAAATAGAGAGATCAGACTTTGTGTTGATTTCCACATCTTGAATAGATCTTTTGAAAATGATAATTAACCCTTACCATCCCTGGATGAATCCATACAATTAGTAAGTGGCTCTAGAATGATGTCATTCCTGGACGGATTCTCAGGCTACAACTAGGTCTTGGTGAATAAAAATGATAGAATGAAGATTGCCTTCACAACCAAGTGGGGAATGTTTGCTTACAAATGGATGCCAGTTGAGCTCATCAACGTAGGAGCAACTTTATAGTTAGTGATGGACCATGCTTTCCATGAGTGCATTATCATTTATATGGATTATCTAACTATTTTTTCTAAGAACAAGGGAGATCATATGATGCATTCAGAACAAGTGATGGAAATGTGTAGAAGGTATGGCATCTCCTTAAACCCCAAGAAGAGCATCTTTTGTGTGACTGAAGGTAAGTTTATAGGACACATGATCAATCAAGAAGGTATGACCATAGATCCCAATAGGATCAATGCAATTTTGAAGGTAGAAATTCCAAATAGCAAAAAGGAGTTAAAGTCTTTCTTTCGTAAAATCAACTTTGTAAGAAAGTTTATTTTTGGTTTTGTAGAAATAGTGAGGCTACTCAACACCATGCTAAAGAAGGATTCAAAGATATAATGGACCACAGAAGTGAAGAAGGCCTTCCAGGGCATCAAGGAGGCTATTGTTCAAGCCCCCATCTTGAAAAGCCCTGATTTTAGTAAAGATTTCTATCTATACTCTTTTGCTGCTAACCATACTATTTCTGTTGTCCTGACATAGAAGGAAGATGACAAAGAACACCCCATAACCTTCATGAGTACTAACCTGAATAAGGCAGAGCTAAATTACCGTATTCTAGATAAGTAAGCCTATGCACTGGTGAAGGCTGTAAATAAATTCAGACACTACATCTTATGAAACAAGACCCACGCCATAGTGTCTGATGCAATAGTCAAACTGATGCTAAGAAAAAAATGAACTTAGGGAAAGAAGAGGGAAGTGGATGACCAAGCTTCAAGAATATGAATTAGAAATTAAATTTTCATAGTTAATAAGGGGGCAAGGTCTTATCCGACTTATTGCAAACACTAATCCTCGTATTGATGTTTTGCAGGCATAGGTGAATCAAGTACCTGGTGGAGACTGGTACAAGTACATTGTTCATTATTTACTGCATGGAATATGCCCTCCAGACCTGAAGAGAGAATAAAAGAGAGCCCTCAAATTGAGATCATCCCACTTTATGATCAAAAGAGGAGTCCTCTACAGAAAGAACTATAAAGGAATCTACCTAAAGTGTTTTTCCAAAGATGAGGCTACCAAAATTATGGATAGTTTCCATGATAAGCTGGGAAGCGGTCACCCTTCAGGGCGCACCACTACACATAAGATACTAAGGGTTGGCTATTATTGGCCAACTATATTTAAGAATGCACAGGCTCATGTGTGAACATGCCACACGTGTTAGGTGTTTGACAAAATAGAAGTAAAGGCAGCTATGCCTTTACAACCAGTAATTGAGGTAAAACCATTCACACAATGGGGCCTCGACTTTGTGAGAGTTATCAACCCAAACTCCTCGACAAGACACAAGTTCGTATTCACAGCCACAGACTATTGCATAAGATGGAATAAAGTGGTAGCCACCAAGAACAATAGAATAATAGATGTCATCAAGTTCCTAGAAGAAAATGTTATTTCTCACTTTGGGACACCCTTATCCCTGGTGTGTGATAATGGCCTGGCCTTTGCATTAGCTAAATTCACTGACTGGGCATATGAAAACCAGATAGTCATCAAGTTTGCATAAAACTACTACCCTCAGGGTAACGGAGTTGCAGAATCAACCAACAAGAACTTGATGAGTGCCATCAAGAAGTCTATAGGAAAGAAACCAAGAGAATGGTAGTCCTTGCTGAAATTTGCTCTATGGGCAGATAAGACCAGATACAAGCAGGTGTTCAAAGCATCCCCATTCTTTCTAGTTTATGGACAACAACCTATATTTCCCATCACTTTGAAGCTGCGTACATATGAATTCATGGTCGAGTACATGGAAGAGGATGAAAGGGTGTAGTCCAGGATCCTAAACATCATTCAAATGGAAGATGCTAGAGATGAAGCATTGTAAAACTTTAGCAAGCTTCAAGATGTGAATAGATGGTTCGACAAACAAGCCAAAGTCAAAGCATTATGAATTTTAGACTTAGTCCTATTGTGGGACAAGGCCCATGAGAAAAAAGGACAACATGACAAGTTCACTCTCCTTTGGATTGGACCCTACCAAGTAGCAGAGATGGTGAAAACACATTCATACTCAAAGACCTGCAAGAAGATGATCTCGCTTTGCATGTCAATGGGCAATACATGAATCATTACTTCTCTGCTGCCCTATCCGAAACCCCAAAAGGAGAGTAAGCTTATTTAGGTTTAGAATAGTTTCCCTTTCTATTTTTCTTTCCTGCTTCCCTGCTTTTTTTTTTTGCTTTGTCCTTTCCTGCTTTCTATTTGTTTGTTTGTTTCCTGTTGTGGGTTGTAGCGTAACAATAAGTACTCTCAATAAGAAATCTTTGGCTCGATTTGTGTTAACTTGGTCCTTAATGTGAAGGAAGTATTGTTGATTTTTAACACTAGTAGTATAGAGTTGGAAAACCTCTAGCATTGTTCTCATTTAGAAGCGTTGGGAAGGGTTAATTAGAAGTTAGTCTTCTCATGAAAATCTTAGGTTATTTTGATATTGTAATATAGTTCAGATGATTGAACGCTTGCTTGAACACGAGTTTTGATCTATGTAAACCATCATACTGTCACAAAATTTACTAAATGAATTGCCTAGGCAGAACTCTTTATCTAAGAGTGAATAACATTCAGTTATGTCTTAACACAATCCTTACACTTGGCTAATTTTGGTTCCCAACCATTCTGGTTTATGAATGTAGGTATAAAAAAAACCAAAATATGATACCAATGAAGTAAATTCATAAACTGCTTCATGTTCCATGAATGGTGATTTAGGCAATTTCTACCAAGGCTATGGATGCCTGAATGACAATAGAGCAAGGCCCGGAGTGGAGCCAAAGGTATTTCTATCAGGGCTATGGCCGCTTGACTAGGAGTAGAGCAATGCCCAAACCATCCCTAATTAAACAAAGCATTAATATTACTTAAATCTAAATAATTCTTAGATCATTTCATATCTTAATGTCTTGAAGCTCAAAGATTAACATTTCTGAACCTAGTGGCAATGGTCAATGAACTTCAAAGAGCACACATAGTATGCTTGTCTACAAGATTTAAATTCTATTTCCATCTTGTGAGCTTTCATTAGTTCTGATAATCAGTCTTGATGTAACAAAAAATCATACTGAGATGAGTAATTTCTGATTAGAGATCTAGATTCTAATATTTTTCAATGTTTCCTGGTAGAGGTTGTCATTTGTTGATACTCAACTACCCCCTATTCCCAGAATGGGGACCCTCCTATTTGAATCTTCCAAAATGTCTAAGTGTCAAGTTTGATAAGTCATTTGGTTACATAAGAAATCTGATTGAATACTTCCTATCAACTCCTGGTTAAATATTGATCTTGCAATATAGATTAACATTTATAAATATTTGGATTATTGTAAGATGCTTTGAGTTTTGTGTGAGTTTCAATAAATTATTAACCATGAATTGATTCAAACGTGCAGACAAGTTCCACCAAGAATGTTCACGCTGGTTCTCAAATTAACACGAACACCTTAAATCTTTGTGGGACTTTCATCTTACTAGACTTATATTTTTTTCAAAACATTTACTTATGTTGTCTTTCTTTAAACTTCTTTTAATTTACCTATGATGGGTGCTTGAACGTCTCTAGAGTCTAACTTAGCTTCTTGTATGACTTCATAGGATGCCAATTTAAAGGTAGTATTTCATGACACCTCGTGGGATGTCAAATTGTAGAAAGGCTAGCAAAATAATACTCATTCTGTAGCATATCACGTGGCGCCATCCCAAGATCTCATGAATGAACTAGCCATTGTAATTTAGATCCATGAGTTACGTGTCAAAATCTTGGATCCCGTGAGCAAGCTCCATCAAATACGAGCTGCCACACATCCCATTACATCCAATAGTCTATGAGTTAATGCCATGTGTCCCAAGCACAACCTGAGTAACCTTCCAAAGTGATGCATGTCTCCTTCAAATTCATATGGGATTGACATGTGTCAACATCATATCGCTTCTGATCTGAGACTTGTGAGAAGCTTCCAAGATCAGCATGTGGAACCCCCTGAACCATTTGATCAAAAAATTGATGGTATCTAGCTGTCAAAGCCCCTTTTAAGAATGAAAAGTGGTAGAATAACGAAGAGAATCTCACGAGGACGACGCGTGTCCCCCCAGACCTACACGATGATGACACTAGTCATACTCTCACAACTTCTATCTAAAAAACCATTTAATCACCTCTGAGAGCCCATCAAGATGACATATGTCCTTACTTGAATATGAAATGATGTTGCGTGTCATTCCCATGGAGCTATAGCCTGAGATCAATAGAATTGCCTCTGATATAAACATGTGGATCAAACGAAGCTACACATTCAGAACAAGTTGCTGACAACTATCTAGATGCCCTTTTAAGGTGACACCTGTCAAATCAAGGTTGTGATTACTTGTGAGAGAGCCATCTGGAAAAGAAGATGCCCTGATTACCTATGAAGGCAACACGTGGCACCCCCACAAACACTCAAATCTAAAGGGGCCCGTCAATGAACTTACCATAAATAGAGGAATACCATGTGGTAAAATACGAAGGACTCACCACACTAAGCTGCATGCAAAGAGCTCGAGAGCAATCAAAAGATGCCATGTGTCCAGATTTAAGTTGATTAAGTAACCAAGTCACTTTTAGGCCTTGTAAGCGCCTAGCTAGATCTTAGGTGGCATGCCACATGTTGTAAGGTGGCAATATTTAGATTTAAAGATAAAATTGATAATGAATCAATGGAATATCAGCAATAAGATTTGAATACAAAGGTGATGAGCTTGCTATTAATGCTACACGAACCAGAATTGCCATCAATGCTACATTAATCAAGGTAATTTCAAAAAGCTACTCGATTCGGCTATTGCTACTCACATTTGCATTCAAAGCCCTAAAAATTTGCTCCTTCCCTCCAAGCTATGTTATCAAAGTTCAACAAAGCTCAAGTTCTTCATGGATTGTGTCCCAACTGCCATTATTGGAGCTCCAAATTTGTAGAGTACAAGAGAATGTCGATTGCTATCCAAAAACACTATATAAATGGCATGAGCAGGGCCCTCCACTCTGGGTAAGGGCATTGCATTTGGAAATGACAATTTCTTATTTCAATATGGTAATTCAGTCATGTACAAGGACACATAGTTCATCCTTGAGGACATAAACTCAAGGGACATGCATTACAATAGTGTTTATCATAATGTTGAAGGAGCTAGGGATCTTAAGGATTTTGAGACCATGCCCCATGTTATTCATCTTGCTTTTGATATTCTCATAATCTAAGCCGTCGGTCTTAAAAAAGCCACAACAAAACCAGAGGTCATGCCCTATGCTGACCTGGTCTATGGCATCTTTGGGAACACAAGATATGAAAATGGATTGCTCAAGTCCATGCACCAAGGGCTTCCCATTACCTTCATCTCAAATCCAAGTTTTGAAAGGTATTATAACCTACCCCTACCATAACTGGGCTACAACCAGAACATCATCGAGCGTTGGTACGAGGCACACAAGCTGGAGGCAATCTTGGCTTCATAGACATCGAACCCAATCGAAGTCTTCATGGATGACCAAGGGAACATACCCATTTCCTAATTCAGATAGGGAGTTCATATTTTCCTTGCCCTGCTAAATAGAGTATTCGACAATGGCTACATTAGATACATAGATATAAGAGATATTCCACTGTTGCAAATAATAATGGAAGATCAATAGATCCCCTCAGTTGGGGATATTATTAGTAGGATCTTGATTGTAGCCATGCATGATACTTGCTAGAATGGGGCTCCATTTTACATGATGAGCTACTTGTTAGATGTTATTTGTGCAACTGCACAATTAGGGCTAAACTCATGGACTCCTGAACGAGATGAAGCGGTGCCTCAAACATATTCTTCAATGCATATTCACCATTTTAGGTGCCATATCAAATAATTATAGAGGATTTTTATCCCCCTATCCATAAGTTAGTCATAGAGTATGAAATGTAGAGGGTACCATCTGTGGTTAGGCAGGCATTGAGAGATATAGGTAGATTTTGGCTCTACCCAGATTGTGTAGTCATATGAGTAGAAGGGGTAATGGTAACTCCCTTCTGGGTACCAAGGTATGTGCCAATGAAGTTGGTAGAAGAAGAAATAGCTTATCAAATGCTACATGGAATTGATGGCCTCTTCAAGAGGAAAAAGAAGACACCCCCACATAAGTATCCTTACTAGCTAGGGAAAGCCAAGGTAAAACAGTGGCAAGATGTAATAGTGGCAGCAAGGCATAGGGATTCCTACCTATTACCCAAAGACGACCTCAAAATGTGGGATCCAAACCATGTCATTGCTAGGCACCTCGCCAAATTTAAAAAAGATGTGGCCATAGAGTATAAGCATCAAGATGAGGTACATGATTGGATATACCTCAATGCAATGAATGACTAGGTGGTCCTGAGGAATGCAACAAAGAACATACCACTTGAGATGAGACTTGATCGAGAGAGGAGGAAAGAAGACATAACGAGACCTCAAATCCCACCCACTCATGGGAGCATGTTTAATGCAGACTATGAGGAGGAAGAAGAAGAGGAGGATGACACTCCTCTTATAAAAAAATAGACCTTGCAGGTCCCCACTTCAGGCCACTCCAAGTGGGCAAGTCATGCCTCCTAGGTTAGAGGAGGGAGAGCCAAGCAACCAACCTGGCCTCGTACAAGAACCTACAATCGCCCCTACATTTGTTGAAGAATCTACCGTACAAATATTAGACCAACCATGTCCTAAAATAATTGATCTAGAGGAAGGATCCCCACAACAGGGAATTATGATCTGATTGGAAGGACTCCTAGCATTAGCTGGGATGACTGTTGAGAGTGTACACAAGGAATAAATCTCCATGATCTTCCCAAATTCCCAATGTAAGTACTGTTCCCTTACATTCTTTTCCATTTGTTAGCACATTTACAATTGCCTCTACTATTGCTGCCCATGCAACTCCCATGTTCACATCTCCCACCATTGCTTCCTTTGGAGGCACCATTTTGCAATTCATTTGCCATGCCACTTCCAAATTTCCACCTCCACAAGACTCCCATAACACTAGTGGTAGCAAGACCATGGAGTCTACTGCATCCCAAGTAGCTGATACAAGTGCATACCTTACCTTTGGCTCCATTGCACCCACCAAACCATTGAGGCCCATTCTACCATCATTCACTCGGCGGAGGCCACATCGTCTCACCCCAACAACCAAGTTAATTGGGCCTCAAACATTTCCCTCATTTATTTTAGAAATGGGCCCAGCTTAGTATTTATTTGATTCATTGGGCCAATTGGACTCAACTAATTTGTACATCCTAGCCATGACTTTAGCTTCTTCTACTCAGACACCCCTATTGTAGGCAACTTCTACAGATGCCCCAAATTGGGTAAGAGACATGATGCAAACAATAATATAGGGGAGGCCTCAAGCGAGCCAAAATCTAACCCAAATTGGGATGAAGTTTGACCCCATCACTGGTACCATGAAGAGGATAATTTAGAGACAAGTAGAACAACCACAATCTAGCTTGGTTGTGATATATGAGAGTGAATAACCACTCTTCAGTTTAACCAAGAAAAGAAAAGTAGGCCCTGTAGAAGTGCAGGAATATATCGAGGATCTAGTTTCTTCAGCACAAACACAAGCAGAATCCACCATTGCTACAATGAAGGGAATGCAATAGGAGTTGAAAATGCTGAAAGAGCAAATGCTACCTACAGTTCCAGATAACACTTTGATTTCAATAATCAATGCTGTAATCAAAATTTTCAACCTCTACAAGGTTATGAAGAAGAGATAGGGATAAGGGATCTGACAAGCCAAGGTGGTCACAAAGCTTGACCAAAATCTTCTCCATTATGACACCAAGTTGGAAAACTTGGCAAGAGTGGAAAGAATTAACAAATTCCTTGATCTCAAGGTTTTGCCTCTTGAGGACATAGTGCCTACACAAACCATCCTCATGAACAGACAGAGGATCTTGAAGACCTGGTTTGATCAACTCAAGGATGCAAACACATCCTTTGAGAAAATTGAGTTCAAGATAGTCCACTTGCTGAAGGACATCATGATTACCAAAGTGACCAAGCTTGACGGCTCCTTCATGGAAGAGCAAAAGTTTAGGGCACATATGAAGGTCTTTATTTCATGTTTGCAACAGGATGTGGCTAGTGCCAAGACAACAATAAAGGTGATTAACATTGTTGCATTTGATAATCATAGGCTATAGAAGGCAAAGTCAATAGAAGAAGCCCTCATACCCATACTCGTAGAGCACAATAGGCTGATCCAGAACATACCTAATTTGTTCAGGGCCATGATCTTGGATTTTTTCAGATAAACAAGGACTACCAGGCATATGTAGAAGTGTGGACTGAAGAGGAAGCTTAAAAAAAGCAACAACAAGTTGTCCAGAAACTACCTCCAACCCCTTAGGAATATTTTATAGTCTTTTTATAATTTCAAATGTCGAATATTCCATTGTAATATGGCGGTTTAAGCCACTTGGCTATGTTTGGGTGCCATTTGTTGTCCCACTCAAATCATCTTAGGCATTTGAGCCTATAAATAGGGGACTCCCCTCATTTTGGAAATCAGAAAACACTTGTAAAATTCAATACAAAGAGCCAAAGAATTTGAGTTTATTTGCAGTGTTCTTTTGTGTGGTTTTATGACTTCTGAATTCTCATGCTTTAGATGTCTGTTTGTTTCCTTTCTGCAATCTAATTGGGCAATTACCTCTCATGTATGCATTTTTTTAGTTTGAGCTTAATTCTATGCTAACTAATTTGGTAGTATACTTGCTCTATTTTCTATTATTAGCAACTAAATGTGTTGTGCAATTTATTGTAAGTGGGTTATTTTTATGCAATGTGTGATATTAGATATATGCATTCTCCTTAGAAGCTTAAACTACATTTATTCATCTTTGAGCATTATGCTAGGGTTGGTAGATGTTAGTTTCATGTGATTTGCTTTACAAGTTAGTAAGGTTGGTATCTTCTTTCATCTTAAGCGTAACTTATTTCTGTCCTATCCTACTCCCTCTTGGATCTACCCTCGAATCACCATAGTTTAGATCATGTTGTATATATTCATTGTTCGTTTGTATTTTGGGCATTAATTGGCAAACATTAAAAATAATTCACAAAGATTGGTAGGAAATTGTGTCATTGCACATACATCTGCTGTCCCTACAACAGGGTCTGCTTGCAGACTTCAATGTGGTGATGACATCCTTGCCATTTGTGCTATTCCAAGCAATATTTGTAGAAACAACTCAAGCTCCAAGTCATTCCAGGACTTTAAATTGAGTTTCTATTTTCCCCTTTGTTCTCTAGTGACACAGGGAGCACCAAAAGTGTATCAACAAATTATTCAGAGATTAATGAGGTGGTATAGGCAAAGTCAAAAGAAGTTCTTTAGGGGAGAGAAAATATACCTATCTCCAGCAAAAGTCAAGAAAAAATACAAAGCAAAGTCAATGAGCCTGATAAGGTGATTACAATTCTCCAAATACTGAAAATTCTTCTACTTAATGATTCTCTAATGGATTGGAATATTTTCCAATGTTTTGAAAATATGGAGAAAAGAGAAATGGGGGTTGTTTCCTTGAGGAGTATTTCTCTAGTAAAAGAAACTTCTTCAGACACAACGCATGATCACATGGGATTGGATGATGACAAGGAGAAAAAGGAGTTCTCTAATAGGATATATTTTGTTTGTACCTCACCAAGTTTTAAATTGGATTATGCTAAAGAGGAGAAGGATATTAATTCAGATGGGTATAAGAGGCATGCAAATACAGGTTCACGAAGCAAAAATAGGAAGATTTTTGTCAGCTAAAACGAGAAGGAATAAAATAGACAATGAGATAGGGAATGGCTATCAAAAAATTCTAAAGCCCAAACCAAGTAGAGAATCCATTAGATAGTGGAATAAATAGGAACAATGAAGGTTATGCCATGGAATATTATGGGTCTAAACCATTCAACCAAACATAGAGTATTCAGGGATATGAGGATCACTAATCAACCAACTATTCTTGCTATCTAGGAAACGAAAATGGCTAGTAATGTATTACAGACAATAAAAAATCAGCTTTGGAATGAAGCTTTGTTTGCTAGTGTAGGCTTGGAGGGAGTGTTTGGAGGTATTGCTATATTTTGGGATGATCAGAGGGTTAAGGGTGAAATCCTTTTTGAAAATAGACACCATCTAGCATTTTTGTTTACTGATCTTTCTCAAGATATTTCTTGGATTCTTTCAAATATTTATGCTTCTAATATGATTATTGGTCAGAG
This sequence comes from Torreya grandis, assembly GCA_037957365.1. NCBI lineage: Eukaryota > Viridiplantae > Streptophyta > Pinopsida > Cupressales > Taxaceae > Torreya > Torreya grandis. The sequence goes on from JARHVA010004705.1 coordinate 617,020, forward strand.
AAGATTATGGTTGGATCTAGTGTCTTTCAGAAACACTTGTAAAGATTTCAAATGGATGCTTGTGGGTGATTTCAACACCCTAGTTTGTGTAGAAGAAAAAAATGGGGGTGTCCAATACTTATATAACAGTATGGAGGATCTAGCTGAGTTCATCACTATCAATGGGCTGTTTGATATCTAAATAAGAGGATTTACCTTCACTTGGTTGAATAAAAAGATTTATAAGAATCTTATTCAGAAAAGATTAGATCAATCTCTTGTCTCCCTTGATTGTTTTAGCATTCAATATTTTTGTTTATCATCACTCCCCAGGATTGGATCGGATCACAATCCGTTGGTGCTGAATATTCTAACAAATTTTAAAACTCACAAAACACCTTTCAGATTTGAGCATATATGGTTTGATCACCCAAAACTGCCGATAAGAATAAAGGAATAGTGGAATGTGGAAGCTTAAGGAACAACTATGTTTAAGTTGGTACAAAAATTAAAAAAATGTCAAGAACAAAATCTGTGTTTGGAATCACGAGGTTTTTGGAAAATATATCAAATCTAAGTTGCTTAGTCTCAAAGAGTGTATTAATGCCTACGGATTTAGCGAACATTTCTTTCAACAGGATCATCAACTAGATACAAATTTTCATTCCATTTTGGATCAAGAGGAATCTTTCTAGAGACAAAAATTGAGGGTTACTTGGTTGAAGGAGGGAAATTGTAACATATTTTTTTCATTTAACTACGCTCAAGAATAAAATTCATAACATAATTAATAAAATATTTGATGAGGATGGATCCTTCATATTGATCCTGTACTTATAAAAGAGAAAAGCAGTGATTTTATTCAAATATCTTTTTGCTTCCAACTCTGTGTTTGAGAAAGAATTGATCACATATTTTGTTCAGCATGTCCCTACTTTTATTACCGAAAATGATAATATTAGCTTGTTGAGGTATGTAATAGAAACGGAAATAGAGGCATTAATTTTACTAATGAACAAAGATAAAGTGTCGAGACTAGATGACTTTCCTATGTTTTTTTTCAAAATTACTGGGATATTATTAAGCATGATTTATAGGCAGCTGTGGATGAATTTTTCTCCTCCAAAAAAATTCTCAGAGAGTTTAATTATATTTGTATAGCTCTTATTCTCAAGAAGAGAGGGGCCTCAAAATTCAAAGATTTTATGCCTATCAGCATGTGTAATTCTGTTAATAAAATCTTTACAAAGATTTTGGCATTGAAGATTCAATCGCTTCTGAATAAAATAATTTCTTTTAATCAATGAGGGTATGTCTCAGTAAGTCAAATCCAAGATGGTATAATGGTAGTACTTGAAACGACACATTCCATGGCTGAAAGTAAACAAGCAGGCATAATTTTTAAAATTGATATGGCCAAAGATTATGATAGATTGGACTGGGGTTTCTTGGATTTAGTTCTAAATAAATTTGGTTTCCATAAGCATATTAGAAGGTTGATAAATTTCAATGGCTATGTTTTTAATTATTATTAATGGCTTCCCAAATAGGTTTTTTAGGAGTCAGCATGGAATTAGACAGGGTGATCCTTTATTTCCATTCTTATTCATTATAATGATAGGTTCTCTAAGCATGATCCTTCTCAATGTGCTTGCACAGGGCATCTTGAAGGGTTTTAAACCAACCTCAAGGGCTCAACCTTATCTTCACCAATAATTTATTGATGACATGATCATTTTGGCATCGACTTCGGTAAGGGAGGCTAAAGAAATAAAGTTTATTCTAGATAGTTATGCAGTTGTCTCAAATCAGTTGATAAACTACTCCAAAAGTGACTTGTTTTTTTATCAACACATCAGTTTCCTATCAAATAAAAATGGTACATATTATAAATTATCAGATCAAAGAACTTCCCTCAATTTATTTAGGCATGCCACTGTTCAAAGGGAAAATGAAATCTGAATTTTTGTACCCTCTAATTGAAAAGTCTCAAAGGAAGCTTTCTTGCTGGAAAGGGAATCTAATTTCTCATGCGGGCAAAGTGTTGTTCATCAAAAATGTTTTATAGAGTTTCCCCATCTACATTATGTCCCTCTTCAAAATGCCCAAAGTTATCTAGTAAAAAATTGACAAAATCCAAAAAAATTTCTTGTAGATGGGAGTGGAAGATATTCACAAATTCCCTCTGGTGGCTTAGGATAAGGTATGCCTACCAAAATTCTTTGGATGATTGGGTATTAGAAATATTTCCTAAATGAACAAGGCATTAGTCACAAAGCTTTGTTGGAGACTCCTCAAAGAACCTAATCCTTGGGCAAACATTTTCTGTGCCAAATATCTTGGTTACAATTCTCCTTTATCCTTCCTTACTAAGCCTACCTTTATTAAAGGATTCACAATTTAGAATTTATTTTCCAAGAATATGGATACTTTACTAAAAGGTTGAAAGTGCAAGCTGGGTAATAGTCATAATATTAGATTTGGAAGGATCCTTGGATTCTAAATAATTCACTAGAGACTATTAAACCATGGCATAAAGTTGCTCATTCTATCTCTTATTTTAGGAGAAATGGTGGTAGATTATATACAGGTTTGCAATGGTAGAAAAAGCTAGAAACATTTAACCTTTGATAATGTTGATGCTGCTTCAACCACTATTGTTTCAGATCGTAATTTCATTCTCAAGGGTAATTATATTACAAATCTACTGTGGGAGGATGAAATGATTTGGATTGATTCAAAGGATGAAAACTATCATGTTAATTATGTATATTTGAAGCTTAAAAATTTGATAGAGGGGAAATCGCTTGGGTCAGCTATAGAATAAAAATCTTATTATAAAAATCAACATCTTCATCTAGTTGAGTGTCCAAAACAGAATTCTTACATTGGATAATCTAAGTAAAAGAGGTCTTAATGTGGTTAATAGATGTGTACTGTGTGAGAATGCTTGGGAATCTATTAATCATATCTTCTTTGATTGTGTATACTCTTTCCATATTTGGGGATCTCTGCTACAAAGATTCAAGGTTTCTTGGGTTCTTCCTTCATCTATTATGGAGGTTTGATAAGCTTGGTTTTGTCCCTTTGTTAACCAAGAACTCAAGGAGATTTATAATATGGCTTTCCGTCATCTTCTACGGGGAATTTGGAAGGAACACAACATAATATTCAGGGATAAGAAAAGCCCCTTTGTCAGAGTATCTAAAAAAATCTTTTCCTTTTTATCTAAAAATTTCAAAAATATAAGATGGGAAAAAAAGATGTCTTTCTTGCCATTTGAGGAAACATTTTCTAAGGAGTGCAAGCTCAACATTTACAACATACCTATGGTGGATCCTAAGATTTCCTTGAGAATATTTGTGAGATGGTTGGATCCTCAAATTGGTTGGGTGAAACTGAATTTTGATGGGTCTTCAAAATGGAAACCTGGGCTTTTAAGAGGTGGAGGGGCTATTCAAGACAATTAGGGAGAGCTTATTTTAGCTTATGAATGAAGCATGGGATTCCAAACAAATCATTTCTCAGAAGCATTAACAACCTTGTGGGGGGTCCAAGTGGCTCTTGAGTTGGGTTGCCAATACATTTGTATTGAGGGGGGCTCTCTCAGTATCATTAACTGTATCAATAAAAGGAATATGGTTCCCTGGTCTATATTACATATCATAGACGAAATCATTTAGTTAAGTAAAGGATTTGAGAAGGTTATCTTTCAACATACTTATAGAGATGGAAATATGCTGGCTGATACCTTTGCTAATAGAGGGGTAGAAGCCAATGAGTTCAAAGTTTGGAATAAACTCAAGGTTTGACCTAATCATGTCAATGATATTATTAGCAAGGATAAATGTAACATCAACAATCCAGTTATGAAGGGGACATATTTATGATTAGGATTGGCACGTAATACCATGCTTTGAAATAGGTGTTTTCATTATGTAGAGTTATAATAAGTTATTAATTATATCAACAAATGGTATAATTTTTCTCATCATTACTCTATCAGCCAACATTGAAATCATTTGAAGGTTATTTCTATTTGTGAGTTCATTTACTTTAGTAGCCCTTCAAGTGCAGTTTTGGGAAAGTTTACAAATGGGTATTCTACCATGGGAGGGGATTTAAATCACGTGGAACTTATGAATGTGGATCATATCAGGGAGAAGCTATAGGTTTGGCAAATTCTACATACAGGGGTTATTACAAATTTCATAGATCATATTTGTGGATGTGATACTTATCTCTTGCATCAATTTGCAAAGAATTGGGTAGACCAGGTGGTTAATATCCTTACATTTTCGTTGAAATCAAAGAGGAGCTAATTTCAAGGGTTATTGGGTTTAAAATTGTATAAAATAAATATATTAGATTGATTATGAACTTTGAGAATGAAAAAGACAAGTTTATGGTGGGTGATGAAAAGCTCACGATTTTCCAAGAAGGATTCAAGAGAGAGAATTTCCCAATTCCATTTAATGAAATGGATGAGCAATTCATAAGGTATGTCACCCTTGATGAATGCTATAAAGTGGTGCATTATTATCATCTCCCTTTCCTGAATTATCTTCATCATAAGATTCATGTTAGCATTCGTTTCTATATTTTACATTCCTTGGAACATTCTGTCAAATAGGTCCAAATGGGAAATAAAATAGAGCCGCTGCATCACATGGTTATTTTCCTTATATACAATTTTTTTCAAGCTCAAAACTTTGCTCATTATTTTATTGCTAAAAAGAAGCTTTTCAATGTGAATGTCTCTGCCACTGGGCCTCCCAAATGGATTTTGCGAAGTAGTTTCAAACCTAAACCTAAGAAGGTTGAAGATCATAACAGGGTTGATAATAAGGAAGAGGGTTCTTTCAATGATTATATTTTTTAGGAGACACATTCAGTGATTGATCTTGAGGAAAGTGTCAGGGATACTGTCTAGGAACATCATACTCCAATCAAGACTCACTCACCTGAAATTGGGGAAGGCGTAAAATAGGGCATAACAAGTAGCAAAGGGAAAGATGATAATGTTGGTGTACAAATAGGGGATCCTCATTCTAATGTTCAGGCCAATTTTAATTTTAACTCTTTCAAGGATATATCAAATAATCAAAGAAAATTGGAAGTTATAGAGGACGAGGTAAACCTACATAAAGCTTTCCTTTGTTGGTTTATGAAGGATCATTCAAGACTAACACAAGAGGTCAATAATTTTAACAAAAAAGATTGGATTTATTGCACAAAGGAGAAAGAATTGGAAATAGCTACTCAAATTTATATTCTTGATGATATAATTAATAATTTGGATAAGGAAAACATAGATCTCAAGGACAAGCTTAATCTTCTTGTTAGCTTCAACAAGGTAACAATGAATAATGCTATGTAAAGTATGGAAGGGTTGTCTGTATTTTTTAATAATGCAGAACCAAGTGAGAATGAAACCAGGCCCAAGAAGAAGCTTAAGGGAGTCACTACTATGAGTGAAAAGGAAAAAATGGTAGGAAGTGTGGATAAAAATTTCTAGAGTATGACAGAGGAATGTATTACGGCTTACAAAGAATGGAAGAAAACCCACAACTAACTTTTTTTGTTGTGTAATGTAAGTTGTGTATCAACTGCTTTTCTGTTGTGTCTTTGTTGTTTCTTTCTAATGGACATGTGCTATTTACTATATTTGTTAATCTTTTGCTCTATGTTACTGGCCACAGAGGTGGTTCTTTTGTACAAGTAGGGTCTCTCTAAAACCCACTTTTACCTTCAATAAAAACAAATTGTTATAATTAGTCAAGAAACCAATTGCATAGGAATCATGTATTGGTTGCATTTATGTTTCTAGCATTTCATTTGTATCTATGAAATGAATGCATTAAGTGTTGTACTGAGATATGACTATTTTTTAGATTGTGTTGAATGTTTGTAACTAGTCGTATTTTGTTAATCCAATTAATTAAAAATATGTATCGTATAGATGTTGATTTTGAAGAACAATCATAGTAGGTAGATTGTTTATTAAACATATAATAATAACCAATGATTAATCTGATATACTGAGGTATGAATATACACACTAATAAAATAATAATATTTTATGTGTGTATATGAATATATAAATATATAATTATAATTGTCATAATTCTAAGATTAGTTATAATTATATTCTTAGGTAAAGACATTTGTAATTAAAAATAATTTTATATGTGAACAATAGAATTTGAAAATAAAGTTATAGAAATAAAGGAGAAAATCAAAATTAGAGAATAAAAGGTAAATAAAAGAAAAAGGAAAAATAAAAACAAAATAAAAAAAGAAAAATAAAAGAGAGGACACATTTCAATCATGGATAAGATACTTGGCATGAGGAGAATAAGTGGGACAAAAAACATTAAAGGGAAGAGAATAGAAATAATATTTAATTTTGATAGGAAAATCACAATGAAAATTTGGAGAAGAGTTAAGATAGGGTGGTACTATCAAATAGAGGATTGAAGGGTATTTGCAAAGGGGGATAACATTTCTTGTATTTTCACTTTTATTGAACTTAATTTTTTTTATTGATAAAAATAGATGCCCTTGTCTGTAACAAGGTTCACCCTTTTTCTATGCTTGAAATTTAGATTTTATTTTTAAAAATTTATATGCTTTTATTATGCCTTTCTTTGGCAAGGAAAATTATAGAATATGATATGAATGTTGGTGTAGGCCCTTTTTCTACGGGTTTTGGCTACTCGATTGCATATGCTTACTTAGGGATTTACAATCATGTTGGTTACTTGGAAAGATTAATACCACATTCACTGGAATGGGTTATATATTTCCTTTTCCAACCTATTTATGTACCTATTCCCTTTCATATTTCTAATGCAATATTGTGTGGATTATTCTTGGCTTATTTTTTTTAGTTCATTCTTGCAGTTGTGTACTTGTGTTTGATCAATATTATCTTGTACAATACGCGTCTCACATTGCATATTGAATCAATGCATTCACTTAGATCAATATTATTAGAGCTCATTCTGATATGGTATCAGAGCCAATCTAGATCTGAGGATTGTCTTTTTTCTATAAGTTTTGATTTCAAATCTTGTGTTTATTTGATTTCAGCTTAGATCACTCCATTTTAACATTTGCATTCTGTTGCATTAATTGTATAAAAAAATTTCTTTCAGATCTGAGTTTTTTGAATTCATTATTTATTTGTACTATTGAGATATTCAAGATTTTAAGTGTATTGGCTTTTACCAACATTTCAATCTGATGCTTTGGCGTGGCATTTTTTGTTAAATCTTAGCATTGGAATCTCTTAACCAACAAAGGCATTGAAAACTACAAGTTGGCGTTGCATTCTTCTTTTTCTTATTTCAGATCTATGTTAAGGCATCATCTATTTGGTTCTTGCATTAGACCCGATCTGGAAAGAAAACACCGAGTTATTTTTTGTGGTTTTGCTTTACCTTGGCATCAAATCTACTAGTGGCATCCCACTCTACTTTTATTTTGGCATCATATTTCAAGTTTGGAGCTTTGGCATCTAAACCTGATGTTTTTGTTTTGATGAAAGGGTCAATGCTTGGCATCGTTTCATTTTGGATCTTTCATTTGCTTCAGATCTACCCTCTCCCTTTCTCCATTCTGATATGATCTGACTATTGGCTGGAGAAAGCATAATTGGTGGAATGTGGCCTTGGATAAGTGGTGCCACCTTTGCATTGGATAAATTTACACTTGGCAGACCTGTGGTGTACAAAATATATAATTTGTTGCATGGCCTTGTATCAAAGATAGGCATTGAAAATTAGATATTGGAGTCCTTTGCTATTTCTAGTATCTTTTTCCAACATTAGCGTCACTTTTTTGATAAGGGGTGTTTGTTTTTCTGTTGCTCATTTTGATATGATCTACGTTGAAGAAAAGAACTAGATTTAGTTCCTGAATGTTGGATTTTGAGAGGACTAAGATCTGTCAGCTGCTATTGGCATTAGATCTTCTCATTCTAAGTAGCCTAACATCCATTTTTTGATTTTGGCATCCCATTTTTGGTGCCTTTCATCCTTGGTGGGCCCATGCCCAGCCTTCATCTCGATTGGTATTTGCTCTTCATAAATTTTTTGCCTTTAATGACTTATTAGCAAGTCATTTGAAAATATTTAAAAGTGAGCAATTTTTGAGTCTTTTAAGTCTTATATCTTTGCTTATCGAAGATGAAGTTGGGGCCCAAATTGACAAGAGGTAGAATCTCTCTCAAAAGACCAAACCACTTTATTCTAGACTCCATGCCAATTTTAATGAGTGGTTGGAAGGCTAGGTAACCCCTTAACATTAGACATATTTTAATCCTTTAGTGCAATTTTTATTAAAAATGGGCTATTGATAAGAATTTGTTTCATTAATATCTTGTAAACGGTAGCTCAAAATTGAGTGCCATCTTTTTTCAAAGTATGTATTTTTCAATTTTTTATGTAGCTAACTCATTTGTATTATAAAATTCATTGAATTATAAAGTGCCAAAATTTTGGGGGGAGCACTCGACGTAGTTTCAAGGAGTTGTACTGTGGTTGTGATTATGTTATGTAATTCTCTTATTTTTTGCATATTTGATTTCTATAACAACAAAACACATTAATCATAATTCTGCAATAGATCTTAACATTGTTAATGCACTTACACCCTTTAAATACCAGGAATGGAATAATAAAATTATAATGGTTCTTAGAAGTAAATGGTTGTTTCACATAACTATGAGGGTAGAAGTTGAGCCCACATATGAAGTAGATAAGATAAAATAGTTTAATAGATGTGATGAATATTTTGGCATATTATGTCTTTCAGTGTCATCAAAATTCCTATTTCACATAGAGTTGGTCAAATCTCTCAAAGAAGTATGGGACATCCTAGAAAAATTGTTTGGAAAAATTGATACCATGAGGAGTCATGAGTTTGAGATTGAGCTAATTAATCTGAGCCCTAAAAAATTTGAAATATTGGAGGAATTATTAATTAATCTTAAGTCACTTAGATTGTAGTTAAAAGAGTGTGGAATCGAGAAAAAAGATGAACAATTAGTTCTTTATGTGCTTGCAAAACTAGGACTTGATTACTCTGTATTTGTCTCTATTTTTTATGTGACCAAGAGAGCCATGAGAGACAACTAGATAATGCCATTCTTAGATGACTTCATTGTAGATTTAACTAAAGAATATGAAAAATTAATACAGATGGGAATCCTCAAGTCTTTTGAACCCTTAGCCCTCATTATTGAGAATGAGAAACATAAAGCCTTTAGCAACAAAGATAAAAAATAGAAGAGCAAGGATCCTAAGAAGAAGAAAGAACATAAAATCACTACAAAAACTAGCACTAAAACCTCATCTTTCGAAGGGAAACCTAAGAGAGAAAAGGTTAAGTGCTCCTATTACAGAAGACTGCTCATGATGAGCATAAGTGTATGAAAAAATAGATTGAACACGTTACATATATCTTAGAGAAAAATAATATAGGGGTCCCTAAGTCTGTCAAATAGTCCTCATCAGCCAAAGAATATTCTAAGGTAAAAGAAAAAGGGAAGGAGAAACTTAAGGGCAAAGATTTAATTACAATGGCTTCCACATTTGCTTCATCTTAGATTATCAACTCTAGTGCTTCACACCATATGGGTTCATTAGAGGTTGAGTTTATTGACTTAGAGCCCTATAACATGTCCTCTATTACTTTGGGTAATAATAATCCTATGGAGGTTGCATGAAGAGGGACTATTGATGTCAAATATGGAACATTCACAAATGTTTTAAGTGTACTTTGACTATCAGCTAATTTTTTTTTAATGTATTGCATTACCCATGTAGGATAGGGTATGAGAGTCGAGTTCACACTAGATTCAATTGAGATCAGAGAGCTACATAGTGACTCTATAGTTGTATTAGGAAGGGCTAATCACCATTCTAGACTATATACCTTTTCCCATTTTGCTCTAGATTTTCCTCCTACCACATTACTTATCCATTCATATGGAGTTAGCAGACTATGGTATGAGTGGTTCAACCACCTTAACTACTGCTATCTTGAGCAGTTGAGTTAGGAGGATATGGTTATAGGCCTACCTAGAGTTAAAATTTTTAAGAAATTTTGTGAGGGTTATGTTCTTGGCAAACATCCTAAAGAAAAATTTGATAAAGGCAAAGCTAGGAGAGCTTCAATACCTATTGAGTTGACTCACAATGATGTCATGGGGTAGTTTCTCCATCCTTCCTTTATCAAGGCTAGATACGTCCTCATTTTTATTGATGACTTTTCTAGATATACATGGGTCTACTTTCTTAGATAAAAGTCTAAAATTTTTGAGACTTCAAGGCTTTAGTTGAGAAATAATCTGTAAAGTGTATCAAAATTTTTAGAATAAATAATTGGGGGGAGTACATCAACCATATATTTGAGTAGTTTTGTACCATCGAGAGAATTGATCTTCAATAGATAGTTCCATATACTCCTCAGTAAAATGGTGTAACAGATTGCAAGAATCAGTCTTTGAAGGAGATGATCAACTGTATGATTCACTCTAGATCATTGGCTCCATAATTTTGGGTAAAAGTCATCAATTGTGCATGTTACATTTAGAACCAATTTTTTCACAAAGTTTTAAAGGGCATCACTCCTTATGAAGCTTGACACAATAGAAAACTATAGGTACAACATTTCAAGGTCTTTGGGTCATCAATGATGGCACACATTACCAAGAAGCAATGCAAGGCTATAGAGGTTCAATTCAAACCTTGCATCTTTGTTGGGTATCTAGATGGGATCAAGGATTATAGGCTCCTTCATCTTATGATTCATCAGTTGTTCATTGATAGGAGTGTTAGGTTTTAGGGGAGTCCTATTGACTCTTTACTTGACACTTCCTCCTCTACATCAGTTTCACTCAATTTGGATGAGTAGTTCGAGGATTTAGATAATTCATAATAGGTTTCTAAGATAGAGGCCACTTCTTCTTCTAGTTTTAATAGTGAGTAGAGTGATGGAGAGTCATCCTCATTCACTTCTTGGCATGCATCAAAGGATGATGATTCAACACTCGAGTCACCCATTTAAGGCTCTTTTTAGGTTAGGTAGGCACTTGAGACTGTAGGCACTTGGGTGGGGGATCTAAATGATGATAGATGTATTCAGATAGAATTTTAGAGTGGACCACATGCTTTTTTTGATTTCAAATCAGATCCATAGACTTTCAGAGAGGCTTCAGGCATACCTGAGTGGGATAGAGCCATGGATGAGGAATATGATTCCTTGATTAACAATCACACATGGGATTTGACTTCTCTTCCTAAAAAAAGGAAGATGGTTCGATGTTGTTTGATATATCAAATCAAGCATGTTGAAGATGGGTTTGTTGATAAATACAAGGCTAGATTGATAGCCAAAGGATTTTCATAAGTAGCCAGCATCAACTACTCAAAGACCTTTGCATCTATGGCCAAGATGACTTCGATCAGACTCACATGTGCTGTAGCTACAACACATAGATGGAGTGTACATTAGATGGATGTGAAAGGTGCATTTATTTATAGAGACCTTAAGAAGGAGATCTACATCAAGTAGTCACCTGGTTTCGTTCAATATTCTTCTTTAGTGTGTAGACTTGAGAAATCTATTTATGGCCTCAAAAAACCCCCTCGAGCTTGGGATGCCAAAATGAATTCCTTCCTTCTTACTTCAGGTTTCACTAGATGCCACTCAGATCCTAATGTATACTTATTATAGTAGGATGATTCATTGTTGATATTGGTTTTGTATGTTGATGACCTTTTGATCACAGGGATTTCTTCGACTATCTCACTGGTGAAGAAATTTTTTTCAGTTAGATTCAACATGATTGACTTGGGCTTACTACACTACTTCTTTGACATTGAAATATCTCAAACAGATTCAGGGATTTCACTTTTGCAGCTCAAGTACTCTTTTGATCTATTGGCATAGTTTCATATCATTGACTGGAAGCCATTTCTAACTCTATTTCTATTTGGAGTCAATCTTGAGGTGGATTGTTCCATTGCATTGGTCGATGCTACATTGTATTGATAACTTGTTGGCAATCTTATTTACTTGACTCACATCAGACTAGACATATCTTATGCTATTAGCATTGTTTTGAGATTCATGTAGGAACCACATAAACTGCATCGAAAAGCAGCTAAGAGGATATTACACTAAATTCAGGGTTCACACATATATAAGATACACTACAGGGTTGGTTCAAATTTTGACTTCAGACTCAAATTGTGTTGGTAACACTAGGAGTCATAAGTCCACTTCAAGTTAAAGTTTCTCATTGGGTTCTGGTCCCATTAATTGTTTGAGTAAGAAGCATAATGCTATTGTTCTATATTCTATAGAGGTAGAATATAAGGGAGATTTTAACATAACTACTGAGATTATTTGGCTTCAGAGGATTCTTTCTAAGCTTGGTATCTAGATCAGATGACCTATAGTCATATTTTGTGACAACTAGAGCACCATTCTGATTTGTAAGGATTCAGTTCTTCATTAGAGCACCAAACACATTGAGATTTATATGCACTTCACTCGAGAGATGATTCATGAGTAGGTCATTGATTTTTCTAGTCTTCAAAATAGGTTACTGATATCTTCACCAAACTCTTCACTGAGAGAAAGTTCATTCATATATGAGCTCTTTTTAGGGTGCGGTTCACTTCAACAACTTCATCATCTTTAGGGGAGCCTTCTAGCCTCTTTTCTTCTTCTTTGTCTCTCTTTTTGGAGAGAGTTTTTCCTACGTTTTTTTTTTAATTTTTTTACTTTATGTGAGATTGCATTGTACATGGGTACCTCATTAGGCCTTATTGCTGGGACCTATTTTTTGTATCATTATCTACCTAAGCTATACTTATGGGGGGTGTTGGTGTAGGCTTTTTTTATGAGTTTTGGCTACATAGTTGCATATACTTACGTAGGGATTTAGAGTCATGTTGGTTACTTAGAAAGATTAATACCACATTCACTGAAATGGGTTATATCTTTCCTTCTCCAGCCTATATATTTACCTATTCTATTTCATATTTCTAATGCAATAGTGTGTAGATTATTCATGGCTTATTTCTCTTTAGTTCATTCTTGTAGTTGTGTGCTTGTGTTTGCTCATTATTATCTTGTATAATATGCGTCTCACATTGCATATTGAATTGGTGCATTCATTTATATCAATATTATTAGAGCTCATTCTGATAATGCAAACGAGAAGGAAATATTGAGTTTTGAATGCCATTTATTTTATGAATAATTTGCTAATGAAATTAGTATTTTTTTTGAAAAATAGGGAAAAAAAGTTGCCCCTCTTTGGGAAAAATAAATATGAAAATGTAGATGGAATTGGTGATGAAAACTATAGGTGTTGTCATTCATATTGTTTTATTAGATATGCATTAGAAAAATTATGGAATCTTCCATGGTTTTATTCTTAGATTTGGATGTCCTGCATGGTTGTTTTATTTTTTAGGGTTACTAAATCTACATGAATAGATGTCCTAGTTAGAGTAATAATTTTGATTTTAAGGTGTTAACTATGCAAGAATTATCTAATTATTTCTATGGGATATGCAATTTAAATATGTATTTTTATAGGTTTAATTGAGAAAACTTGGGCACCCTTTTTATGGAAATAAAACTAATATTTTATGGGCATTTTCTAGTAAATCAGGATACCTTGTATAGATCTTAAATTTGGATTTTTTTGGGGGTTAATATGTATTTATGGACGCCCTAGTTACAACCCTAGTTTTTCATAAATTAGATAAAAGAATTAAAGGTTTTATGGATAATTCTAATTATTGAATTTATAGATATTTTTCCATTAATTGCTATGGGTAAATTTTTTATTCTTGGATGCCCTTTTGATGAAAAGTTTTGTGGAATATTCTTTACAAAATTTTGGTTATGTTTGAAGAAGAAAATATGTTTTCTTTTGGGAAATATAAGGTTTAATGGGGGCACACACACACACACACACATTAAATTCTACACTAAATTCTTATTTTAATGGGAATATTTGAATTCATTATATGTTCTTTAATTATTTATTTAATGGGAGTAACTAGATGCCCCATTTTTGCATTGAATTTTTGATGCACATCATAATCGAATTCACCATATCAATGCCATTTTAAAGAAGATTATTATTTTTTATTTCAGTTACTGAATGCTTTAGTGTGTCTATGTTTGATTCATTTTTTTAAGTGATTGTTTCCAACCATGAAATATCTATTTTTGGGACATTTGAGATGTGAAGAAATGAAATTATACACATGAAAAACCTAGGCTGAAAATAGTGCCAAACATGGGGAAAAAATTGAAACAATGCGTAATCAGGTTATTTGGGATCAAATGAATAAATAACTTCATTGCATTAGAAAACCAAATTTAACTAACATGAATTCATAGACATGAATGTCCTCTTGAAAGAATGAGTGTTGTGAGGTACATGAACCTTATGCAAACTTTGAATGGGTAATTGGGTTGTTTGGGATCAAATGAAGAAATAACTTCATCGCATTAGAAAACAAAATTTAACTAGCATGAATTCATAGACATGAATGGCCTGTTGAAATAAGTGAGTGTTGTGAGGTACACGAACCTTATACAAACTTTGAACTTGGGGAATAATTGTGAAAGGAAAACTATGAATTGATTAGTTCAAACTAGTCATATCCTATGTAGTTTATTATAATAATTAATTAAGTCACTAATGTTGCTTAAAATTAATAATCCAACTAATAACTTGCTTTAAAATTAGATATGTTGAACTCACCACTAAAATAATAGGAAACAAAATTATGAAAGGTAGACAAACGTGATTGTCTTGGACACTTGAACTTTGGGAAAAATATGGTAATTTGTTGACTATGGAAGCCTAGGATATGAAGTTAATAGAGTGACTTATGTTTTATCAAATTTTAGCAAATAAGTGAATTAATTGCTTAGATAAGATAAACATTTGCATAAAATCAGAATGCTACAAATATACAATAAATAACCCAAATTGATTTGGAAATTATTATATTTGGAAATATGTTAAGAGGGGAAAGTACTAATGAAATAAAACTTATCTGGAAAATTAGAATGCAAAATTGTGTCTAAAGCTAAATATCTCTATGGAGTTGTGTTGACTGACTGCAGATTTGAAACATGGTTTTGTAAGATCTCTAGATAAGAGTGCTAGATCTAGATAAAGGCATAGGGTGTTGTTGTCCTTAGGGAGCATTTGTGTCTTGTAGATGATAAAATTTTATGTTTTTTGTGACAGGTTTACCTTTGCCTATGTTTTTCATTGACTGTATGGGAGCCTTCAATCCATTTTAAAAACCATTGTATATCTTCTTTACTTGTAACCCTAGCTTATTAGATTAATATGAAAAATGCAATCATAAAGTGAAAAAGGGTTAATACTTGAATTTATGTTTGTGCTCAACACTCCCTTTATCGAGCAATGCCTACATACCAATATTCTTAAGAGCGATCAAACTCTATGTAGTTTTCCCATGTTACAGTGGTGTATGCAAAAGACTAGTACAAAATGCTAAATGTTGGTACAATATTAATGTGATTAAGTGTTTCAACTCTGACTTGTGACCTTAGAAGTGTATTCAAATCTTAAGTTAGGGATATTTAAGTTATATGTATTCATAATTGGTAGAAATAGGGAATTTTATCTCAATGTACAATTAGAATTATGATGCTTTTCAATGTGGAAGCCTCTTGTGTGCAAAATAGTGTTAAATTTTGATTTGTGATGATATTTTTACAATTATTTTAGATAGGGTTTTCTAAACTTTTGGACTTACCCATTACATGAATTTGAATTTGAGAAATTAGCCACTATTTTGTGGGAGGACAAAAGTGGTGAAACATGACACTGTTTGGGAACATTGTTTTCCAAATGGCATGTTGTTGCCATAAGAGAAAAAAGATGTTAATATGGGAGTGTGGAACAATATGTGGATAAGCCTGAATTATTTTGCATTAGGAATAAGGACATTATTGGATCATTAGTTTTCTTATAGTAATGGGTCATCCACATGGAAAATGAAGGAAAGTGGTCAAAAGGTCATGGAATAAGGCATGACCTAAGTGTGTAAAAAGGGTGGTCACAAGTGTATTTATTTTGCTTAAATTTTAATTTATATATATAAATTTTCCCCATTTTATTCTAGTAATGCAACAAAGTGAAAATACTAGAGTAAAACAAAAAATTATGTACTTGAGATTACTTATAAAGTGTAGTCTTGAATGTAGGACAAATGCTTACCTGTGCTTCATGCAAATCTGCAATAAAACATGTATAAATTAGTCCTTATAGAAAAATATAGAAATAAAATATAAGAAACTTATAGATCTAATATAATGGAATGGATACACTTGATTATATATGCCTAATTTTTAAAATCTATTTCACTTTTAATACTTAGTTTTGGTCACTTATTTGATGGACATCATTCATCTTCCAAGTCTTTCGATTCCATGATGGATATCATGCATCCCTTTAAAGGATGTGATACTTTTGTATGAGAATGGAAATAAAATGGAGGAGGGTGTGAATTGTATGCATAATGTACTCCAAATGTATATGATGTCTCATTAGTTCCATGTGTATGAAAATGATTGTTGAATTTTTTAATCACCTTACTTTCAATCGATTATGAATTTGAATTGTCAGTACATTGGCCCACATCAATGATGTTTCCATCTATAAAATTTGAATATTGTGCCTCAAACTGATACATTTTTAATAGTGTGGCCTAGTGCCCTATGAAAATCACAAAATACATTCAGATCAAAAGGCAATATTTCCAATGACCGAGTATGAATTAACATAGTAATATATTGAAGCTCTTGGGTTACCCACATAGTAACAGTGGTACAAAATTTGTATCCACTAGATCCATGGGGTTATAAGTCTCAAAGGTTTGGCCTTTAGATGATTTATTAAATTTTTATCGAATAATTTTGATAAATATATCTTGCATATATTTATTCTTTGAAAGATATCTTTGTAACTATTTTTTATCTATATCATCAAATCTATTAATGGGTTCTTCCATTATGGTATTATTAACTTAAATATAAAAATATTCAATTTGAGAACAACTTACTGTATCATTGCATCTAAGGGAGATAGAAACAAATTTCTTAACTTGGGTGAAGTAATAAATAAAAACTTAGAAGATTGCTGCAGATAATATTTTACCAAATCTGAAAATCCTAAAACAATAATTGAAACAACAAAAGAAATGATAGAAACCCTAACAACATCTATGGTTAGGGTTTTGAAATATTTGAACATTATACTGGTTCACCAATATGTTTTATCAAAATTTAAAAAATAAGTAAATTAATTGCTTAGATAAGACAAATTGTTACATAAAATCAAAATGCAACAAATATGTAATAAATGATACAAACTGATTTGATACTTTTTATATTTGAAAATATGATAAAAGGGGGAAGTAAGGATATACAACTTAGCTATAAAAATAGAATTCAAGACTATATTAGGTTGAAAATCAATGTGGAAATGTGTTGACTAGTTGTAAATATGAAATAAGGTTTTGTAGGATCTCTAGGTAAAAGTGTTGGATCTAGACAGGGGTGCAGGGTGATGTTATCCTTAGGTAGCACCAATGTGTTGCAGCTGATAGAATTATGAGTTTTATGAGGCAGGTTCACCTTCGTGTGTGTGTTTCATTGACTATGTGGGAGCCTTCTATCCATAAAGAAAACCATTGTATATCTTCTCCTTCACTTGTATATCTTCTTACTTTTAAATATTTAAATAAAATTTGAGTACTTATTTTTACCTTCATGTGGGCTATTTTCAATATGAAATCTTTAATTCTAATATTGGCTTTATTTTACCCTATTTTGGATTAATGATAAATCTAAATAAGATAAAAGCTATGTATGATTTAGATTATAAGATATGGAAACTACGCATGAATTTGAATGTAATATATTTTAATTGATTTGACAAGTGTACTTGTTAAATATAGAAAGTAAAAAAATATGATAAGATACTTAGCTTTATCTTGTTTTGTTCATGACTGAGACACGTGGAAGGAAAAAAATAAGGCTATGAGTTAATATTTGTAAGTTTTGGATCTCTATTTATGCCCAGATGGTACTGTCAACCTCAAGTCGGTAGCGTTTGACGTTATATTCCAAACTTGACAATTTTTTTATTGTAGTTTTTATTTTCTATTTTAACATTAGTAGTTTCACCTATTTATCCTTCAACTCTATGCATGATATCTATGTATGATCATGTGAGTAGTATATATAAATTTGTCTCCATTTGAAACTCTAGGTCCACTTGTGAAGGGATAAAACCTAAAAAAAATTTGGGAAGTGTAATGTGTTGAGCTAACCCCAATCACCTTCATTCATGACTGAACATTGCCTACATATCTAAAACATCGAAGAAGCATGTCAAGACACAACTTAATTCTTCCCCTTAGTGTGAATGTGTACTTTTGCTCCTTTACTATATGAATACACATAGTGATCTATCTTTTGACACCTAATAATGTTTTCTTTTTACTTGGATGATGACTTCTCTTAATGACTATTTTGAAATTTGGGAGGAATAAGGTAGTTTTTTGCAATGTGTAATAGTGTATATATATGTATTAGATGAGTTATCGATAGGTTCTATATTCCTAATAATCTTAGGTTTTATTTATATTTATATGAGTCTATTTAGGTAATTTATGACACCACTGACATGCTAGGTAGATGAGATAACCCATATAAATTATTTTATTTTAAAATATGATTATTGCTAAGAGAAAGATAAAACCATCAGATTTGGACAATACTATCTAAGTCCAAGTTTTTTGTCTAGGTGACAATAATACTGATATGATGATTTGGAGATGTATGAGTATGATAGTTTACTTGTTTAACACATACTAGGAGAATTTTTAAGGCGAATAAAAAATAAATTAGAATTATTAGACCCATAAATAACATGTGAATGTTAGAGAATGAAAATTTAGAGTCATATATGTACACACAAGTCATGTAAGGCAAATAATATCAAAATTGATATTTATAAGTGTTTATTACCATATTTTCATATCTAAAAATGCTCCTCTTTTATCCAAGTATTTAAATACTATAGTAAAATGATAAAAAAACACATGAGTGTCTACAACACACTTCATCTTTGGGAAAAGGCTCAAAATGTGTATCTTTCTCCATGCAAAAATTGTATATGTGGTAGTAAATGTTCATGAAATTTTAATTATACTTGTAATTTGAAATATTTTAAGAGCAAGACAGAAGTGCACTTATATGTGGGCAAAATTTTTTATCCTGTAACTTGTTGGAGATGATGATTCCTTGTTGAAGAATTAAAGAATGGTTCCTATTGTTGAACCATTTAAAGAATTTGGGGTGATAAAATCTAATTTTGTGCAACTATGCAAACCCATTGGTTGGGAAGATAAATTCTCCAACCTTCAAGAATAAGGAGTAGTGTTAAGACTGTTGAGCGTCACTGAACCTCAAATACACTAACTCAAATAATTAACCTATCACTAATATTGAATTTCAAAATGGCAAGGTGGGAGCCACATAATTTGATTGTTATGAGTAAAATGCCAATTCCATTGAGCATTATTGAACCTAAATTACATTACCTCAAAAAACATGAATCAACCACTGTAGATGGACTTATATATTCAAGCTTGCTCACTTATTAGTGCTATCGAATACACGTTTATAAATAAACAATTATAATAGTGTACACTAAAAAAATGTATATGTGCATGAACTAGTATCATGTCTCATGGATTAGTGTTAACTGTAAAATATCATAGTGTGTATGTGCATGACCTAGTATCATGCCCCTATAAATATGTAATGATGTATATGGCATGAACCAATATCATGCCCTCTAAATTTATAATGATGTGTATGTGCATGAACCAATATCATGACCTCTAAATATGTGTTGATTGATATAGAATGCTATGCATCTATATGCTAAATTTGAGATCCTGTATCTCATATATATTTATACATAAAAACTTGTAATTTATGTTCCTTTAAAATTGTGTGCACCTACATGATATATGCATTTATGTGTATTTGAATCTGTATTGTGTAACTAATGTATTATTAAAGTGAGTTCATATGGAGTCTTAAAATGATTTCAATCGATCTGAAACATGGATCCTTCCTTGCATCAACAATTTGTTGATGATATTATTATTGAATACTCTATGAAAAAGGATAGAGAATTAAAAATAATAATTTTTAATTATGGAACAACTTCAATTCGGAAAATAAATTTTGAAAAAATCTCTCTTTACTTCTTCAATACTCCTGTGATTAAAAAAACTATGATTGCTACTATTTTGGATTGTCAAATTAAAGGACTGTCAGCCACTTATCTCAAAATGCTTTTGTTTGGTAGGAGCTTACCTCCCATAGCATGGAACCCTTTGCTGGGAAGATTTTAGAAGCTGATTGATTGAAAAGGGTCCATTTTAACTCAGGTAGGTAAGATGCAACTTAATAAGATCACTTTGCAAAATTTATTAGGGTACATGATGTCTATGTTCAAGGTTACCAAGATTACAGTATAAAATATTGAAAAGATTCATAGAATATTTTTATGGGCAGGCTCAAAAGATAAAAATGGATTTCCTCTGGTGGCTTGGGATAGGGTGTGCACCCCTAAGAGTAATGAGAGATTAGGTCTAAGAAGACTAAGGTGGATGAATAAATATCTTGTCACCAAATTGGCTTGGTGATTCATAACTAATTCCACTCATTGGATTAGGATTATATAGGCTAAGTATTTAGACTCAAGAGATGCTTTATGTTTTATTGAAGAAGTTAGGTTTGTTAAAGGTTCTAGCTTTTGTAAATTTCTTGTGACCACTAAACATAATATCATTAATGGTTTCAAATGGAGAATAGGAAATGACAAAAAAGTGATATTTTAGGAAGATGCATGGTTATTATACCAACACCTTATTACTATGGAACCATGGAATCAAATTGGTCCTCTCATCCAAAATGTTCAATGGTCTAAAGTGCAAGGATATCTTCAAATTTATGAGGAAGGAAATAGTTAGAACAAATTAGGAGTGATAATCATGAAGTTGAAGGTAATTTTATTCTTTATAATCTAAAAATTATTCTAAAAAACTTTCATATTTCAAACATTGTGCAAGAGGATGAATTGATTTGGAAAAAATCCTTTGATGGAAATTATAGTGTGAAATCTAGTTATAATATGATCTCTCTTATTCTTAGAGATGATATTCCTTGATATAAGATATGAAATAAGACTCTTATTCCTAAGATAAATATGTTTGTTTGGTTTGTTGTTGAAAAATATGATATTAAAAATTGATAATATTAGGGAAAAGGGCTTGATACTTGTGAATAAATGTCCTCTTTGTGAGAATTAAAAATGCAACGGGTCACCAGTTTTTTATTAGTTGCACATATGCTCATGAAATTTGGAGTATGATCTTGGACAAATTCGAAATTAGTTGGGTGAATCCTTTATAAATTTTAAACTTATGGATGGTATGTATTCTTTCTCCTTTTGCTAATGAGAATGTGAGAAATATTTGACATTTATCATTGCCTCACATCATTTGGGGTATTTGGAGGGAGAGAAACAATAGGGTGTTCAAAGATAACAAGCTTTTTAGAGAGAAGGTGGGCATAAATATCTATGAAAATATCATGGAAAAATTTAGAGTTAGACCACACAACAAATCCAATAGAATGATCGAGGAGGAGATTAAGATTGCCAATAATTGGCAGATAGAGATCTAGAATAGATCTATAAATGATCCAAGAGCTAAAGAAAGAAAAAAACACAAGGTGGAGAGCCCCATCCCCTGGATGGGTAAAACTCAACATCGATGGGGCATCCAAGGGAAACCCAAGGGCTTTAGGAGGATGAGGAATACTTTGTGATGATAAAGGTAGTTTTATAGAAGTTTTTCAATAGGAATGAGTAATCAAACTAACCATTAGGAAGAATCACTCGCAAGTTTATGGGGCTTGAGATTGGAAAAACATTTAGGTGTAAATATGATTATATTCAAATGAGACTCAATTAATATCATCAACTGTATATCTAGAAAGAATTTGATTAGCTAGAATATCAAATAAATTATGGAGGACTCTATTACCTTGATCAATTCATTTCAATAAATTTCTATCCATCATGTATACATGGAGGGGAATCATTCAAAATATTGATTTGTAAATGATGGAGTTTATTAAATGAGTTTTAAAAATAGCTCAACAAGGAAGATTTTCTTAAAATAATCCTTCAAAGGATTGAGTTAGAAGCATATCTTGCAAGTTAATGTGTTAGCTATTCACGAAGGGATCTAAGACCAATGGGACTAATGTCTTGTGTCTCATCATGAGTCTCTTTATTGATATCATTATATGGCAGAGATCGAGACTCAAGGAGAATTAATTTGACATTGATGAATAATAATTATAATGAAGTCAACAACTTGTGTGAAACTCTCATGTATCATAGGGAGTTTTGTGGGAATCATGTCATTGCTCTTTTTAATGCTGTAGAAACGATTAATCTCTTTAGTAGAGGTAGGCCTAATTTGAGGGGATTATTTTAGGGTATTCAAGATGGGTGTACATCTCCACATAATTGAGCCAATCATGCCAAATCATATCAAAGAGGATGGAGAGTCGTGGAAAATTCTTCAAAAAGGGGGAATGGGTAAATTTATGCAACGAGTTGAGGGGCATGATGAGCATATTTTTGAGATATTTGTGAAGGGGTTGAATAACAAAATTTTATATTTTAATGGGGTAGAAATTGAGATTACCAAGGATCTCATTGCTCAAGTCACTAGTCTTAGAATAGAGGTCACTAAAGTCTTCAAGTCTGGTAGAAATTTTAATGAGGAAAAGAGAAAATTCCTATTAGAAGGGGAAGATCTAATTCCATTAAAAAATGGGTTTTCCCGTGAAGATTTCCCTCAGTCATTCAGAGAAGTGGCTCGATAGATAATGTTGTATATTGATCTTGAAGGAAGGAAAAAGTGGTGGATTGGTCCCATTTAATTTTTATGAACTATTTTCTCCATAATATTCCCCTCAATCTTTCTTTCTACATCCTTAATTCTCTTGAGAGTTTTGTTATGGATGTTAAGAGAGGGAATAAATCTCAACCTCTCCACCAAACTATAATTTTATTGATTCATACATTTTTTAAGGGGGTTAATAAAATTCCAGTTTGCATTTTGGCTCAGGAAAAAAAGAGTTCATTCAAGGGAGGGACCAAAAGACCATTGAGGAGAAATGAAAAATAAAATAAGGATGATTTGGGCATTGCTATTATCTGAGATGGAGAGAATTTGGCGAAGGAGAATCCTATTAGTTTGTGTGAGAAACAAAGCTCTCATAGGGAGAGTTTAAAATAAAATTTGATGAGCAATTCTAAAGCCTTAAAGGATGGTATAGGAGGTGAAGAAGCTAAAAGCGATGAAGGAGCATCTAAAGTGAATCCTATGGATATTTAGTAAGACATAACAGAGAAGATTATTAAGGGTCTTCATATACTGAAGAGTAACATTATTATTTTTTTCTTCTAAAGACAAAGGAGTTAGGGAAGGTATGTCCATCGAAGATTAAAAGAATACATGTAATGAAATGCATCCTTTGATAGATAAAGACCATCATAACCTCAAAGTAGATTTTGACAATTTAGGGGAGATACATAGAAATCAGAGTAAGGAGGATAAGCTGGGGGAGGAACTCAGATTCAAAAAGGTGATTATTAGGTGGTTTTTTAGGGAGCAATCTACCTTAAAGGAATAAATGATTTTTTAAATTCAGGGATTAGCCTTCTTCACAACAAATAAGAACAAAGAGATGTGAGTATACAACTGAAAAGGATTAGAGACAAAGTGAATACTATAGAACGTGAAAATGTAGAGTTGAAAGAGAATATAAATATTTTAGTGACTGTTAGTAAAGTCTCTATGAAAAATAGCATTAATGGTATGGAGTATCTCAAATTTATGCTGGGAAGAATGATAAAACATGCTGAGATGTCCTCTAGAGAGAAGGTTAAGTGCAATTATTACACCAAAAAAATTGGTCAAGTTCTCCAGTTGTTTCAATCGATAGACATGGATATGAAGCTAGGAAGAGGACTTTGAAGGCCATAAAGATTAGTTATTTTCTTGTTGTTTTTGTATCATTTTTAGATACGTTATTTTTTTTTTTGGATTTTAAATTGTAAAATTGATTGAAAATATGCGTTGCTAGGCCTTATATAATGTCTTCTTGTACAAGGTTGGGTCCCTGATTTTAAAAACCGTTTTGTTTACCAATAAAAAATACATGCTTTTAAAATATGTACCAATGTGTGAATATCTATCTCATATCTAAACCCATTGATATCTAAACCACTCTAAGATATCCAAATCTTGTATTTTATCCCTAAATTTGATGTTTATGCTCATGGAGACTTATATTTCTATGAAAAACACAATAATATTCCACCCTTTTGAGGTAAGGGATGTATCATGTAAGTTACTCATTTAAAAAAAATGTTAATTGTATTATGTCATGCATAAAGATGAAATCATGTATAATCATGTTAACTTGTAGATAATATGTCATAATAGTAATGTGTATATCATCATGATGTGTATGTAACATATGCAATATAATGCATATAAGTGTCATGTCAAGATATATGCATCAATTAGATACATATTATTAACCATCACTATTGAATACAATGAATAATACTACACAATAAGGAGGTGCATGATGTAAATCATGGCACCACACAAAGGTTAGGTTCGTGATATATATAACAACACCTGAAAAATCAACAAGATTAAAAAGATTAGTAGACAATCATAAATAAAAATAATAATTAACACATAGTGTCATACATAAGGCCAAGGGACACGAAAAAGAGACATAAATATGTTGCTCTGAATAAAGCCAAGGGACGTAATTAGGGGACAAAATATGTCCCATAAAACAAGGCAAATGGACACACTCAAGGTACATAAAAATGTCGCAATAAATAAGGTCAAGGGCCACCATTAATAGAATTTAATATTTTTCAAACAAGGGAGAAGTTAATGTTGCACACACATGGTGCAAGGTCATGTTAGTATTTTGGTCTGTCAAGACCAAATTACTACCTCTATCATATGAAACTTTCTTAAAATTAGTTATTAACCCTTTGAATCAAGTCAAACTAATCAATTGTGGTCTAAAAGCACTAATTTTGGTAAAAATTATCAAAAATGTATTGTAAATAGATCATTATCATTTCAAAAAAGTATTTTTAAGTTTAAATATGTAGACAATCCATACACATGGATCAATTTTGAAAGAAAACTAAACATTCTGGGAGCTACAGGTGATTTGAGGACCTCAAATTTTATACACAAGGTCATTATGAATTGAAAAACTTTTTGACAATTTATGGCCATTGGACAAGTAAAGATACTATTTTGTAATAGTCCTTAACATGTTTGTTGGAGATCACTATTAGAGTAGGCATTGTTCTGGAGTGACACAAAGATTTTTAAGTCCAGATAAAAGTTTGAAAAGCATAGAATGATATTTTTACATCATAATAAAACCTTTAAAGAGTGTTCAAACTCTAAATTTTAAGCAAACTATGCTCATACAGATTTTTTCAAGTAAATATGCATAAAGACTCAAAAAAAGTTTTTTGACTTTTCAAGCAAAATGTGATTTCAAAGTATTTTTATAGCATGGTAAAAACCTTATGATGATGTTTTTAAGCATTAAAAATAATGTGAAGAGTTATTTTCATTTTAGTAAATTTTTTATTTTTCAGTTCTAAGCACCCTTCCTAGCCCCCTGTTCAAATTCTCATATATTTCACCATGTGCAGATTTTATATGAATGATATTATTATGTTTTGAGTAATATTATGTAATTATAATTAATAAAAATTGAGACCATTTGAGTAATTTTTCTTTATAAACAATTGTTAAGAGTGTAGACAGCTCAAAATGCAGTCAAAATCTCACAAACATATTTCTCCACGTAGTAAATTTTTATATATTTTGAATGAAAATCTAATATTTTTAGAGATCTTGGAGGGGTAAGTTTTATAAATATAAATATTTTTTTTTGGGATTTGGAGGTATGTACTTCATAAACTATCATTTTAAAAATTCAGCTTCAAAGCCTGCTTAAACCCTTAAAAAATTAGTTTTTTAAAAAAGTTGATTTTATTACTATCAAATCATCTTGAATAAACTTAAAAATTTTTAAAATGTTAATTAAAATTAGAGAGGATTCCATAAATGCTAATTTTATGTATAGATATATGGGGTTAAAGGTAGAAAATATGCTTTTTGTGAAAAAATATATAAAATAAAGTAAAAGATAGTTCAATAAAATATAGTCAATGTAGATTGAAGCTTAAGACTTGTTATTCATTCTCAAATTTTTATTTAGTCATAAATAATTTCAGAAGTGTCCTAATTAACTCAGTCAAAATGGTTAGTTTGTAGAAAAATGGAGTAAAATAGGTTTAGTCAACCCTGTTGACTGAATGATGAGTGTTTTCTTATCAAAATCAAATATATTGTGATAAAAAAAGTTTTTACAGGTCTATTTAATTATTTTTTAAGTTTCATATCATCTTGCATTTTTAATATAGTCCAAATTCTAGAAGATAGGCTATTAGGCCTTGGCTTAATAGGCTTATTTGGTCAATCAAGTAAGTAAAGAATGGGATTGAAAATCTATCAAATGAATTAATTTTGGAGTTACCATGTGAGATATATATTTTTTAAGTGGATATATCATTTTCAATTCAATCCATAAGTTTCAATTCATGCAAGTTGAGTTCAATTTAAGTTAACTTGTCCTTAAGGGTCAAATCTCTTCGATTGACTAGTTTGACTAGTTTCATGCATCTCCCATACTTTTCATGAAAGATAAAGACTTTAAAGAACTTAAAATAAATTTCAAGATGGAGTTATCTTTTAATTTATATAATTATTTTCATACAAAAATGTTGATAAGTCAACATGGACCAACCACTTCTCAATTCTATGCTAAAAATAAAGAACATGCAATTTTTGAAGACTTGGAAGATTTTAAAGCCTTTATTTAATATTATAAAAAGATTTTAGTTTTATTTTAACTCAAATAAGACTAATAATTCTATTGTCCACGTGACTTTGGATTTATTTAAGGTTTTAGACTTATATATTGATTTTTTGAAGCCATTTTTGGAGGAATGGTTGAAGGCAGAGAAGAAATTATAATTGACACCATTTATCAAATAAAAAAGATTTTTTGCATATATATTTTTGGATCAGAATAAAGTGTATTTTTAATTGTGTACCATCATATAAGAGAGATCTATATCTCTTTTTGATAGGTCTTTTTCACATCTACTATGAAAATCTCACCCTTTACAAGTTATTTGGAGAGATATGAATAAAATTTTACAATTCAAAATCCTCTCAATCTTTCATCTAAAATACTAATGTTTAGAGGAAATTTGAATAATTTCTATTGAATTATATGTGTGCCTTAATTTTAATAGCTTCAAAATAATACCAATTATTTAGGGGCATCACCCCATTAGATAGGATTTCTCATTTCATATTTCCTCTCTTTTTTCATCTCAAAAAATTAAAATAATTTAGTTTTTAGAGATAAATCTTAAAGAAATCAGTGCTCTCTTGAGGTTATTCTCTATATAGAGTCACTCACACTCTAAGAAGATCCAATTATATCAGCTATAAGGATGTGTTTTACACATATTCAAACATGGTATACTCCAGAATGATAACAGTTTCTAGCACGTCCGGTGGGATATTCATTCTATGCACTAGCCTTTTGAGGCATCTAAAAAATCAGTGTAACTTTAAGGTAATAAAAGCTAGTTATGAACATTATGTATCATTTGAATATTGATTAATTTTACTATTTGGCTTACTAATGGCATCAAATATCTTGTTTCAATACGGATCCATATTATCTTCACTATGATCAGTATGACCAACCACACTATGATCTTCACCAGGAGTATGAAGATCTATATCAGTCATATATGCAAAAGTATTGCACTAATCCTTCCTATGATCAACCATTATATCATAATACTGACCCTTACCAATCTTATTATGAGCCATTATACCCATCTAGCAAACCTAATCATGACCATTTTGTAGTTACCCAATCCATACCAGCAATTAAACAAATTTTAGTGAACCTTGAAAAACATGTATTAGAGTTGTATTCATAGAGATATTATGACCAAGATACCCATACTCTCCAAATTTATCATTTGAAAGAGTCGTTACAACAAATAAAAGAGCAATGGGCACCTATTAAAAGAGAAAATTAAGGCAATCTCACTAATGCGATGATGGATGTAGGTAGTTATATTCAAAGCATTGAGGATAAACTAAAAGGCCTCAAGGAACATCAAGTTCAATCAAAATCTTCTTATATGCCATCCATTCCTTATTAGGAGACCATTCCAAGAGCCCCTTTGAGTTTGCCAAGTTCTTCATATATTTCTCAGACTTTTTTTCTTGTAAATCTATCTAAGAGAACTGTCAAAAAAAGAAAGAGATTGTTATGTCACAAACTGTTGTTGAGATCAATGGCCACTTTAAAGAGAAAATATTATAGAATAATATTGATAAGTAGATCAGAGAGTTGGAGATGAAGACAAGAAAAGAAGAGAAAAATCAGAATCAAAAGGTAAAAAAAGAGCATTTATCTTTTCCATCTTAGAATTAAATCATGCAGTCAAACAAGAAAGAGGAATAATCAAGAATCATTCAGGATGCTGAATTCAAGCAAGATATCATTCAAACTTCATCCCTTCATCTTTATAAGACTAAATCCTTTTTTTCATGAAAATCCATTCAATAAAAAGTGCAGAGAGATGAGGTGAAGGTGATCCAAAAAGAGAAATCTCATGAGCAAAACTAGGAATTCATAATTAATTTTGTAGATCTTTCACATCTTTTTGAATACTTCTAAGGGTCTACCATGCCACTCTTAGAGCAAGAACCTATTATTTGTGAGGCATGTGAAGAATATGCAATGAAAGAGATAGAGAATACTGATAATTCCAGTGATCAAGAAGAAAAAATTATAGTTGGGACACCACTTGGCAAGGACAAAATTGATTCAATTTTCTTTGTGAACAAGAAGATGACTTGCAGAAGGATTCTCAAGAGTTTGCAATTGAAATAGATGAAGTGCAAAAAAAATTTCTTCAAAAGAAAGCCATGAAGACAACTCATATAGAGCCATTACTGAGATGAAAAATATCCCTGATAAAGATGAGACAAGTGCAATAGATCAAGAAATTTTATTTGACTTCATCCAAAAGATAGAAATATGTGATCAACATGTTTCAAATGGTAAGAATAATAATGAATTTCATGTCTTTTCCATTTATCATGATGAAGAAACTTTTTGAGATGATTTGGAGAGTTTTTGTGCAAATTTTGATAGTCCATCTCCAATCCATATGGGGATTCAGGAATGTTTTATAAAGAGTACTATTGCAACTGTTCATAATTTTTTTTTAATGAAATGTTGCATCCATGTTTAAATCCATATCAAGAGGTTGAAAATCTTAGTGAGCCACTACCTCAAATGGATCATAATGAAGATACCAATCCAATCATAACAATTGATTTTACAATACAATTATTGAATGAAAATGTGTCAAATCATGATCAATGTATGAATGAGGTAGATATAGTAGTCTTGATCCAACAAACAAGAATATGGGAGGAAGATGATTGGATCTTAGATCCATATCTTCAATCCATACACCTAAGAATGAAATTTGGAGGCTTAGCTACATCATCCAGAACATATGAGCATATAAGTGATCCCATTTGCAGAAGAGAGCTATCAAAAGGAAGCATATACGTTTCAAAGTTCTATAGTGCATCAAATAGCTTTCTATTTGATCCAAGAAAGCCAACAAGGTGGAGGTTAGTTTGTACATAATATACTCTTTATGTTTCATTTCTCTAAGTGCATATTTTCACATAATTTTAGTAGTTATTTTTTCTTTTTCATGTTTTTGTCCTTTCTTCTAAGTGCACATATGCACATGTTTATTATCTTGTTTGTGTCTTTGCCCATAAAAGATATTTCAATATTTAGTGTATATCTAAGTCTATCTTTGTCAGAGTTTCTGAGTTCTTTGACTTGAAGGCTAGTAAACCCTTAATGGTCACCAAAATTATTAGCATTTTAGTCTGTCAAGGCCAAATTACTACCCCTATCATATGATTTTTTTAAAAAATTGGTCATTAATCCTTTGAAGTAGGTCAAACCAATTAATTATGATATAAAAACATTAATTTTGGTAAAAAAATATCAAAAATATATTGTAAATAGATCATTATCATTTCAAAAAAATATTTTCAAGTTCAAATATGTAGACAATCCATGCACAGGGATCAATTTTGAGAGAAAATTAAATATTTTGGAAGCTACAAGTGGTTTCAGGACCTTAAATTTTATACACAAGGTAATTATGAGTTAGAGAACCTTATGAAAATATTTAATGGCTATTAGAAAAGTGAAGATACTCATTGTTTTATAACAATCTTTAACATGTCCGTTGGAGATCACCATTGGAGTAGGCATCATTCTTGAGTGCGACAGAGATTTTTAAGTCCCGATAAAAGTTTTAAAAGCATGGGATAATATTTTTACATATAATTAGACCTTTAAAGAGTGTCAAAACTCTAAATTTTAAGTAGATTATGCTCATACAAGCTTTTGCAAGTAAACATGCATAAAGACCAAAAAAAGGTTTTTAAACATTTCAAGCAAAATGTACTTTCAAAGTATTTTTATAGAATGGTATATATCTCATAATGATATTTTTAGGTATTGAGAAGAATGTGAAGATTTATTTTTATTTTGGTGAAATTTTTATTTTTTCAGTTCTAGACACTCTTTCTAGCCTTTTGTTTAGATGCTCATATATTTTACCACATGTGGAGTTTGGATGAAATATTTTGTGATATTTTAAGTAATATTATGTAATTATAATTCATAAAAAATTGAGACTATTTGAGTGGTTTTTCTTTATGAACAATCATTAAGAGTGTAGGCAACTCAGAATGCAGTCAAAACTCTACAGACATATTTCTCTACGTGATAAATTTTTATATATTTTGAATGGAAATATAATATTTTCAATGATATTGGGGGGTTAGTGTTATACATATAAATAAATTTTTTTGAGATTTAGAGGTCTGTATTTCATAAACTATCATTTTAAAAATTTAGCTTTAAAGCCCACTTAAACCCTCAAAAAATTAGTTTTGTAGACAATTAATTTTATTAACATCAAATCATTTTGAATTAAATTGAAACCTTTTCAAATTTCAATTAAACTTAGAGGATTTCAAAAATATCAATTTTATGTATGGATATGTACGAATGAGGGTAGAAATCATATTTTTTGTGGAAAAAAATATGTAAAATGAAGTAAAGGATAGCTCAATGAAATATAATCAATGTAGATTGAAACCTAAGACTTTTTATTCATTATATAATTTTTATTTGGTCATAAATCATCTCATAAATGTCTCAATCAACTCAATCAAAATGGCCAATCTAAAAAAAAATGGAGTAAAATAGACCTAGTCAACTCTGTTGACTGAATGGTGAGTGTTTTCTCATCAAAATCAAATATATTGTGATGAAAAACATTTTTTCAAGTCTATTTGATTATTTTTTCAGATTTCATGAAATCTTATTTTAGGTTTAATGGAGTCTAAATGCTAGAAGATAGGCTATTAGGCTTAATTGACCTAATAGGCTTATTTGGTCAATCAAACAAGTAAAAAATGACGTTAAAAATCTATCAAATAAATTAATTTTGGAGTTACCACATGGAATATATTTTTAAAGTGGATATATCATTCTAAATTCAATCCATAAGTTTTAATTCATGAAATTTGAGTTCAAGTTAAGTTAATTAGTCTTTAAGGGTCAATTCTCTTCAGTTGACTAGTTTGATTAGTTTCATTCATCTCCCATGCTTTTCATGTAAGATAAAGACTTTTAATAACTTAAAATCACTTCAAATATGGAGTTATATTCTAATTTATGGTGTGATTTTTATGTAAAAAAGGTTGATAAGTCAACATGGGTCCAACACTTCTCAATTCTATGTCAAAAATGAAGAACACACATTTTTTAAAGATTTAAAAAAATTTAAAGCCTTAAGATAATATTATAAAATGATTTTAGTCTTATTTTAACTCAAAGAAGATTAATCCTTATATTTTTCATGTCACTTTGGATTTATTTAAGGTTTTAAACTTATATATTGATTTTTTGAAGCCATTTTTGGAGGAATGGTTAAAGGCAGACAAGAAATTGTAATTGACACCATTTATCAAATAAAGAATATTTTTTGCATATATTTTTTTGGATCAAAATAGAGTGTATTTTTGATTATGTATCAACATATAAGTGATATTTATATCTTTTTTTTTATGTCCTTTTCACACCTATTGTGAAAATATCACCCTTTACAGATCATTTGAAGAGATAGGAATAAAATTTTGCAATCCAAAATCCTCTCAATCCTTCATCTGAAATACTAATATTTAGGGACAATTTATAGACTTTTTGTTGATTTATATGTTTTCCTTAATTTTAATATATTTAAAATAATATCAATCATTCAGGTGCATCACCCTATTAGATAGGATTTTTCATTTTAATTTCCTTCTCTCTTTTCATCCCAAAAAATCAAAATAGTTTAATTTTCAGAGATAAATATTAAGGAAACCAACCCTCTCTAGAGGTTATTCTCAGTACAGAGTCATCCACACTTTAAGAATATCTAATTGTATCAACTGGAGGGAGGGTGTGTTTTACACATCTTCAAGCAGGGTGCACTTCAAAGTGATATCATGTCACACATAACATAGAAATAATGACTAGCCTATCATGCATGAGTAATAACATAAATAAAGCATGTAACACATGTTAATCAGTGTATACTATCCATGTATATCAATATCATATCATGGTAAAACAACATATCTATGTAGCACTATGTAAGATATGAGTAACTAACAAGACACATGTAAACAATCTATGTAACTCAACATGGTAAAAATGTCATAGAAAATATAAACTATGATAATGCAACATGTGAAATAAGATATCCTTAACATTAACATAAGTCTTGGGTAAAATAAAACCCAATATCTATGTGTCCATCTATGATATGTATACCCAACATCTCACTCATATACTATGAAAAACATGTTTATGAAAAATAATATTCTATTTACCAAACATGTGATAAATAACATATGTAAATAGTGTAATCTAAGCATCATGTCATGCTTGGGTCTTAATTTTTTATTTTTTTAGATATTTTAAATTTTTTTTTGTATTTTTGATTTATTTGTATTTTTGAATTATCTTGAATCAATCCAATAATTCATCTCAATAATTAAAGAGATATATATTACATGTGGTGTTTTCCACATATGATTTTCTTCTAAGTTTGTGTAGATTCATTGCATATTCTTCTACTATGTATTGTATTCCTTGTTCTATGTCTAGAGTTATTTCAGAAGATTTTTATTTCTAATGATTATTATTTTCATCATGTCGAATCTTGATTTCCTTTCCTACATGCAAGAAAATGATGTGCCGATTTGTCTGATCCATCATGGCCTTCATCTATTGTAATCATAGTTGTCCTAATTTAAATATCACTTGATGAGTTTGAGGTATGACCCATATGTATGTAGCAACAACCTTTGGCCCACAAATAAATAGTAGAATAATATAGCCAAAGGATTCTATCCAATACATACTATGTTATAATTCATTGAAGTCATGTCCTAACTATTATAAGGATATAATATACGCATGGTTTCCCACTTTCATCCATCGATCGAAATGTGTTTCCAATAGTCTCACTCAATATATGAAATAGTAGTCAAGGCCTCTTATTATGGATTCTTATAATCTCTACTTCTTGTGTTTGTAGATTGTATCATTTTAGAACTTATTACAAGTTTTTCTTGTTAATCCTATATCACATTGATGATGCCTTTATTATTATATTTTTGAACCTTCCTTCATAGTATTTCATAATTATCTATGTCATATACCATGAATATAGGTAATCAAAATATGATTTCCCTTCTTGATGTGATAGATGTCCCACTACTTGTAAGTCTATCAAATGGTAATGTTATCAAGTTGTGATCAAGTAACAATTGTAATATTATGCTTAATTTATATTGAAGACTTGTTACTTATAATGGTTTGGACAAATTCATATCTAAACACTCTAAATTATTTATTGATTTTTTCTCACAACCTTTGTAACAATGTAAAATGTATAATTGTTTATGTGACCATGTCATGCGTGACCATACAAAGGTTTTCCTCAATGGTATCTTTGATATGTTAGAATCATGGTGTGATAAAATTTTCATCTTTTGTTTGTATTTTGAATATAATGATGATATGACATTTTTGTATTTCCTTTTCCCCTAGAAATTATGTGTAAGTAGGATTTTATGACTCATTATTTTTATATGAATTATATCTATATTATTTGACTCCAATAGGTGACAACAAAGTATGAGATATGCAATCATTTGAATCAAAAGGATTGAAATTTATCTTAATCAACCAATTATCTATCATATCTTTCATAACATCATCATCACTATCATAGTAATTTGTGACCATACCATATTTACTTTATGAATTTACCACCAAGGGAAGACATGGAATTATCTCCTTTATTATTGTACTAGCTTGTGGTGTTTTCTTTTATTCATAAATGTTCAAAACTGATTTTGTTTCATTTAATTTAACCGATTATCCCATCTCATATGTATGCATTTGATCTAGTGGGATGGGTTGCAAGGGAGGTATCATAGAGTAATCCTATAACTGTGATTGTGACTGACTCTCATTAGCATATTATTTCATCTTATAGTATCTGAAACATTTATCATCTACAAGTAGTGAATATGAGTAGCTATCATGCATAAACTTGATACATATATGTAATGTAGATGGTATGGATTCCATTGAATGTATCAAAGGTCTCCCTAGACACAATTTATAATATAAATGATTCAGCATAACATGAAATATCATAGGTACCATTTTGGGGCCTAGCTATACATCCAATGATATCATCCCAAGAACTTGGCATTGAGTGTTATCAAATCATTTTATACATTGATATAATTCATGGATACCATCCATAATAATACCCATTTTTTTCAATAAATTGGTACTTCCAATGTTCAATTAAGAACCACTATCTACCAACACACATTTAACTTATTTACTTTGTAATTTACTTTAATAAGTAATAAAAAGTTTTGTTCAATTTTGTGTCACGTTGGTTAAGTCTTATTTGTCAAAAGTGACGAGTTTTTATATATCACTAAATGTATTCATGATAGATGGAAAGGATGTAGATTGTGTATCACTTGGGAGAGTTGTCTCATGTAATTCCTCATATAATGTCTTTGTAAACAATTGATCTCTTTATTAATTCAATAATATAAATCTTGGCATGAATATGCTTTAGTTGATCAATGATGTCATAACCATTAGGTTTATTTTTATGAGGGGGCCGAGGAGGAATATATTGACTACCTTCATTATCCCACACATGGTGGGGCACCCTAATTTGTATAGTGTTGACATGGACTATATAATCTAATATAAACCATGGGTGAATAATGGGAATGAGATGGCAACTAGTAAAACATTAAGGTTTAGGAGGAACAAAATAATTCATGCATTCCATTTGATACCTAGTGGTAACATGTAATAAATTATATTAGATGTTTCAACAATATGAATTAAGAGAGGATAGAGATTATTCAATATTGATTTTAGCCTTGTTACTGTATAAATATTTTGTCTATTTATTGCATAGTTGTTATAATTTTTACATAGTAAAGGCCAACAAAATGCAATGATTAAAATAATGGATTGAGTTTAAAAATACAAATAATGTTTATCCATTATATCGATGTATAATTTGTAATACTATGAAAATTAAAAAAAATTAGTTTAAAAATTACTCCCCAAGAGATAAATATAAAAACTCTATAAAGAAGGATGAAACCCTAAGAGAAACATAGGGTTTGATAATACATGATAAATATATGGGTTTACCAATATTTTTAAATCTATTTTAGATTAATTATAAACCTAAATAAGATAGAAACTATGTGTATAACTCATATGATAAGATATGACAATTAAGCATGAATATGATTGTCAAAAGTTGTAATTGATTTGACAAGGGAAATTATTAAATATATAAAGTAAAAAAAGAGGACAAGATACAATTTAACTATACTATGTAGTCTTTATATAGGGGGAAGGAAACTAAGTAGATATAAATTAAACTATGAGTCACTTGGTGCAGGTTTTAGATCTCTATTTGTGCCTAGATGGTACCGTCAACCTTGAGTTAGTAGTGTTTGACACTATGTTCCAAACTGGATGGTTCTATCAATATAATTTTTTAATCTTTTTGTTTTGACATTAGGTGCACCTATTTATCCTTTAGCTTTGTGTACAATTTTGAGGTCTGATCATGCATGTAGTATCTATAAATATCTCTCCTTCATCTGAAACTCTAAGTCCACTTATGAAGGGATAAAATATGTATAAAAATTGGAAGTGTAATGGGTTGAGTTGACTTCAATCATCCCAATTGATGGCTGAATTTTGAGTACATATTCAATATTACAAAGAGGGAATTCAAGTCATACATAGTTCTTTCTCTTAGTGTGAATGTGTAATTGTGATCTTTTGCTATATGAATGCACATAGTGATATAACTTTTGACACTTGAAAAATGTTTGTTCATTACTTGGCCTGGTCTACTTTAGCCTTGGATGATGACTTCTAATAATGACTTATTTACAATTTTGAAGGAAGAGGGAAAGATTTCTCAATGTGTAGTAGTGTATAGATGTGTTTCATATGAGTGATAGATCCCTGATAAGCCTAGGCTTAATTTGTATTTTTGTGAGTTTATTTGGATAATTTTTCATGCCATTGACATGCTAGGTAGATGGGCTGACCTGTAGGAATGATTTGATTATAACATATGCCCATTGGTGGATGAAGGATAAAACCATTAGATTTGGATAGTACCATTTGAATGGTACCATCTAATTTTTTTATCTAAGTGATAATATCAATAATCTAATGATCTAAAGATGTTTGATTAAGATAGTTTACTGGTTTGGTATAGAATGGGGAAATCATGAGGTTACCAATAATTTAAAATGATTGAACCCATAAATAACATGTGGATGTGAGATAATGACAAATTAAAGTCATATATGTGTACACACAAGTTAGGTAAAGTGAAGGTAAGTAAAAAATAACATTTCAAAGTGTATAATATTATATTCTACTATCTAAAGGATTTATATGCTCTCAAAAATAAAATAAAATTGTTTAAAATTTTATGCTCTTGTAGATTCTATTTCAAGCATCCATCTCTTTTTTTTGTAATATTTTATTTATTTAATCCTTTAGTTCTTACTAATAATAAAACTCTTAAGATTAGAGAAATTAATTGAGACTTTAGCCTAGAAAATAATTTTCTGTAGAGAATTTATTTTGAGAATAATTGGATCTTGGTGTAAAA
Organism: Torreya grandis; assembly: GCA_037957365.1. Classification (NCBI taxonomy): domain Eukaryota; kingdom Viridiplantae; phylum Streptophyta; class Pinopsida; order Cupressales; family Taxaceae; genus Torreya; species Torreya grandis. Next base: position 654,770 of record JARHVA010004705.1, read on the forward strand.
AATTTTCAATAAAACTTGAAGAGGAATTTGAGGGAGGGAATTCTCAATAAAAATTCTCAATTCATTTTCTTAGGTTAGCCCTTTCACCTAACATGTTGATGGCATAGGAAAATACTCAATTGAATGTATATAAATAAAAATCAATTTCAACCTTATTATCCATTTTTAATTCTCAAGGACTTATCAAATACATCACTGATTGAGAAAATTTTCCATATTCTTCCCAAATTTCAAATGAGTCATTAGTCAACATTGTCAATATAAAGTATATATTTCTAGGTGCATTCATATAATGAAAGAACATAATTACACAATCACACTAAGGGGAAGAAATATGGGTGTCTTAAATTATATATTTGGAGTATTGGATACGTAGAAAATGGTCAATCATCATGAGGGGTGATGGGTTAAGCTTATCCTAATTCCACTTCCTCACTTTGTATAGATTTTTATCCTTAAAAAGTGGACCTAAGGTTTTAAAGACAAAGAAGTTGATTTATGGAGCTACACATATAGTCAATGGTCAAATATCACATATATAGAGACATGCCAAAAAATGCATCACAATGTAGAGTTATAGAGAAGCAAAATATCCCAAAAGAATAACACCATATTTAAGTTACTTACGTTAGATGAATTCATCCCAGGTCTAATGATGAGCCCCATAAATGTCTTATTATTGTGTCCATCTACTGTACTCATTCTGCTTGATTACCATATTTTTGAACACTTTTCCATATCAGTTTCCTACTTTCATAAACTATATAACATTATGTTTTCAAACTCTTTTAAATAGTTGAAATTATGTATTGGAATTAAATATATGATGGTTATATATTGCTTTAAGATGCTTTTTATATAAATGTGTTTTGAAGATGTTTTAGAGAAATAGGTATATAACATGAAACATCTTGAAGCAAAGGAATCTCATTACACAAACCATCATGTAGTCACTATGTGACCATAAACATGAATGACCAGATTTTGATTCACTTCTAACCAACTCACATAAATGACTCTAACCTCCATGGAGCTCAATAAGGAAGTGGTTGAAGAACAAAACAACCTTGTTTGTGCTGCAACAAAGTCACAAGATTCACATAAAAGACATCTTTAATGAAAGAAACCAATTTTGATTATCTAAATTAAAATGTATCCTAGAATAAAATGTATATATTATTTTTCATAAAAAAATATTCTTTACGGTATATAAATATGTAGCAGTAGAGTCGAGAGAGATAAAAAATAGTACATGTTGAATAGAGATTGTCAAAAGTACATTATGTTAAGTAGTTATTTTAATTTCATACAATAATTCATTACTACATTTTTAATTAATATGAGTGAATTTTTTTGAGTTTAATTTAGTGTTTTAAGAGGAAGGGTTGAAGCTGGAGCTAGAAGGAGGAAGGGCCCCCTTTGAAAGGCTACAAAAACAATCCAACCAAATTTAATAGCTAAGCATGTTATTTTATTTCTTTATGCATTATGTGATTTATTTCTGAATTATATGATTTACATTCTTGTTTAGATTTATTTAAGGAAGATTCCAACACAATCATTTATTTTCTAGTACTTTATTTATGTTTTATTTCAAGCATTTTATTTACTATAATTTAACATCTTAGATACAATTAGTAGAATGTTAAATTAGAGATTGAGTGTGCACATACAATGACATCATCCTATCAAGTCTACATCTCTGGATTGACATTTAAATGAAGTAGAAGGTATAAATATATGGTTACTCTCCTTGTTCATTTTGATCGAGATAAGTATATCCAATTGTGAATTAGCTGCTAGTTACTTTTAACGTCGTTGCCAGAGAATGGTGTCACACACTTGTAATCTTCAATCTTGATAGCAATTATTTCTAGATATTTATTATTTTTCTAAAGCTTATTATTTTTATAGATTAAATATTTCCTATTTTCATAGTTTAAAATTTTATTTTTTGCAAGTAGGATAGTAGAAATTTAAAAAAAACACCCACATTACTAACCCTGTGTAGGTACGGTGGGAAAAAAGTAAAAAAAAAAAAGAGAGGTTGACATATGCAAAATGAAGGGGACTATATTAGAATATTTTTTTCCTAAATCATCAAACATTGTTTCAAGATCGGATATTCATCCTACAACAACTGAGGAACATGAAAGATTTCCTGAAGATCACTCACAGTTGTCAATATAAGAGGTAGAGAATAAATTTTTCTTGGCTGGATTGATAGCACAAGTTGGAGACCTTGAAGAGTTTCATACCCCTAAAAGAGACTCACATGTACCACCTCTAAGAATTACCATCTTATCACCTCATACTCAAGAATCTGAAGTTTTCTTCCCTCCATCACCCAAATTTCTTGCTAAGGAGGCATTCAAAGTTATTCTTGCATCTAGAAGAAACAATAGGTCAATAGAATCTTTTAATTTAGAAAGACTCTTTACCAAGACACTAAAGAATTTTTTTAAAACCTCCACACCATCCCCATTGTATACGAGGCCATATATTCTTAAGGAAAAATATAAATTTTCCATCTTCTGCACCCCATAAAATAAAAAAAATTGATAAGAATTTTGAGCGTTGGGTAACAACAACCTCTCGTCTACCAACATAAAGAGTATTCATGGGGGACCACTAGAAAGAAAACACTACTAATGAGTCTAATACTTTCAAATTTCTTATCTTTAATCTTGATAAAAATGCACTCATGAAAAATATCCCTCACTCTACCTTCCCTACCTTTAGAGGAAAAGCATTTGAGGATCCATATACATTTATTTTTGTGTTCAACATCTTATGTCATACCTATGATTATAATCAAGACACTCAAAAACTCAAATTATTTCCAGTAACACTCAAAAATATAACACTTAGATGGTTCATGGGACTTGGAAACGATGCCATTTCTACTTAGGAAGAAATGAAGAAGTTTATGATGAAATACCAAAACTATTGTAGGGGTAGAAACTACAAAAGAGATGACATTTTTTAAATGACACAAGCTGATGATGAGTCACTAGAGGAATATATGAAAATATTTATTGTTTAGATTGAAAAAATCTATGTAAACTATAATGGATAAAGAATCGGTCAAGTGATATTCTTAAAATAAATTAAAGATGATTGTCTAGAGGCACTAGATCTAATATCTGGTGGTGATATTCTACACTATCATTTGATGAACTAGTAGTTCTATGTACGAACTACTCCAGATCAATCATGAACAAAAGTAGGGGTAAAAACCTTCCTAAAATATTTGTTGCATAAATTTTTAAAGGTGAAGTTAACAACTTGCTCTAAGATATGAAGCATGACATTATCAATCACCTAGCTACTCAATTTGATACATTACATACATAGTGGAAGTAAGAAAAAACTAAGAAAGCCTTAGCCACCTACTGCCTCGAATGCAAAAAGAAGGTAGATTGCACATGCCATTCTATGAAAGCTCATGTTGTCAATATCATAAAGGAAAATCCTAAGATAGTTGAGCTGCCTGCCAAGGATAAGATGAAAACTAAGTGTTTTTAATGGTTCAACAAAAACTATGGGTACAAAGATCATGTATGCCATCAAACTCTATGTTTACAAATTCTCAATTCTCAAATAATCCTTTATACAATTCATGAATATACCCAATCCAAATTGGTCCCAAATAAATTGGTAGCTACCCTAGAGTTAGTTATGAATGTAATAGATTGGACAACAACCTCAATAGGGATAATTTCAAAATCAGTAATGGTTTTATCCCTCTAATCCATGCAATAGCAATGGAGAGGTAATCAAGGCTTTCCTTAGAAAATTCAACTAGAACAACAAGTCATAATTTTAAACACTTAGTAATGTATGCAAATCACTCAATTATCCACCTAACCAATCCCTAATCCTACCTATAAGTTAGTTCAACTGACACAATCCACTAAAATAATGCAATATCCAACATACACCTTGGATATTACTCAAGTTCAAGTTCACTTAGGTCATGCTCTTTCACAACACACCTTACCCATGATCACATAACACTTTGAACCAACTTCAGTCCATACTAATCCACAACCACCTGTAGTCAATCCTGAGCCAATTCCATCAAAAAATCAAAAAGAAACCAACAATCCTCTTTTTTTGGAGAGATTGAGCATATCACATCCTGAACGAGATCAAGAATTTGATATATTAAGACAACTCAAGAATGTCTGCATCAAAATCTCACTTTTTCAAGTAATAAATTATGTTCTTATCTAAAATAAAGCTATTCGAGAGCTATGTTTGAAAAAACTAGGAAGAAAGAAGAAGGATCCTAAAACAATCTAGGCCATTAACCAACTAACAAATATTATGTTGGGAAATATAGGTCTCCCAAAATATTTTTATTTGGGAAGTCTTATAGTTAATGTTAGCATCCACAACCAACCCATCTCTAATAATTTAACCAATTTGGGTGTAACCATCAACTTATTGACTATGGAGACCATGCAACAACTGAAGCTTATCACTCTTTGTCCATCATCCACCATCCTCCAGATGGCTGATAGATCAACTATTAAGCCTAAAGGAATTATTGAGAACTTTTTTATCATTGTGAATTCTTGGAAATATCTAATAGACTTTATTGTCTTGTAGTCGAAAAGTAATTTAAGGGGTTATCCTCTTATCGTTGGTCACCCATGGTTGGCTACCACTGATACTTTTATTGGCTATAGGTCAGGAAAAATACTAATTTCCAACAAAAATGACATCAAAAAATTGGTGTTGTATCTACGAGCTCAACCTTCCCTGAATGATGGACCAATCCCTTGGATTGAAGACATTAAAGAAGCTATCTTTTTGTAGACTCTACATAATTGACTAGAGTCTAACTATATAGGCCCAAGAAGAAGATACTGTCCCTATTGGTATCCTACAAAATATCTATCAATAGAATCTTGTAGCCACCAACCTGTTGGAATGTACACCATGTCCTCTTTAAAATACCTTTCTTGTGAATGATTTTATTGAAACCTTAAGAGATATTTATATATTCCATCAATTACTTCCCCATAAATATAGTTATGCTCTTTTAACCACTAATGTAGAGACCATGCTTTCTTTAACAAAACAAGTAGACATCCTACCAAACAAACCTCTTAACATCAACACTTCCTTAACACCCCAACAACAAATTTAGGTACTTAAAATGCTGAGAAGGCACATAACAAAATTTGCCTAGGATTACTATGACATGAGATGAATACCCCTATAATTATGCATGCTTCACATTTACATTAAAAATAATGCAAACCTATTCCCCAACTCTAACGATGAATAAATCCTATAGTTAAAGACATTATCAAAATTGAGTTGCAAAAACTCTTAGATGCATGATTTATTTATTCTATCTCAAATAGCCAGTGGGTCTCTCCCCTAGTTATTGTCTCTAAGAAAGGAGAAAATAACATATTTATGTTGACTATCGAGAGTTGAATGTTGCTACCAGAAAGGATCACTTTTCCCTTCAATTTATTGATCAAGTGTTGGATACATTAGCAGGGATGAATTAATTTTCCTTCTTAGATGGATATAGTGGTTATAATCAAATATGAATTTCTCTATAAGACCAAGACAAAAATAATTTTACTTGCCCTTGGAGAATATATGCATATGCCATCTTGCCATTTTGTCTTTACAATACCCCATCTACTTTTCAAAGTGTTATCTTGAGCATATTTTCTGATCTCTCCCATAACTGTGTTGAAATATACATGAATGATTTTATTGTCTATGGGCAGACATTCAAAGAAACACTGACCAACTTGGGGAAAGTTTTTCAACATTTCTAGGACCATCAATTATCTCTAAGTAATGAAAAGTGTTACATGCTTATGATTGAAGGGATTGTGTTGGGATATCACATATTCCCTACTAGAATTCAATTTGAATTAGTAAAGATAAGTATCATAAAGGATCTACCCACACTAAAGAAATAGAAAGATGTTAGAAGTTTTTAAAGATATATTGGTTATTATAAATGATTCATCAAATATTTTAGTAAAATTACCATCCCATTGGTTGGATTGATTACTAAAGATGTTGAATTTACATGGATTGATGATTGTCAAATTATCTTTCAATAACTCAAAGACCTCATAACAACTATTATGAGAGGACCTAACTAGAAGAAGCCTTTTTACATTCATACAAATACATCTGACACCACTTTAGGATCTATCCTTGACCAAAAAGATGAAAATCTAAGTTATGTAGTCTAATTTATTAGCAAGAATATTCAAGGGGTTAAACTTAACTAAACTATAATAGAGAGAATTTCTAGCCATCATTTATGCCATCAATAAATTTTGACACTACATTATAGGTTACCAAGTATTCATCCACACTGATAATGCAACAATAAGGACACTAAATTATAGGTTACCAAGTATTCATCCACACTAATCATGTAACAATAAGTTATTTAATGAACAAACCCACTGTAACACATAGGATAATTAGTTGGTTGATTTTGCTACAGGAGTTTGATATTACCATCATGGACAAACCATGTAATTGATAATGTAGTAGAAAATTTTCTATCTCGATTAAAAAATGATGAGCACAGTCCTATTGTTGATAATTCTTTTCATGATAAACATTTATTTGTTATATTAATTCAAATTTTTTAGTTTGCAGATATTGATATTTTATTGTAGATCACTACCACAACATTTCTCACCTAGGGACAAACAACACTTGATCTAAAAGAGCAGACATTATTCTTGGATTACAAGATATCTCTTTATCACTAGACCATATTTAATTATGAGAAGATGTATCCAATAAAATGAAGCTTATGACATTCTCATAGCCTACCATAATGAGCCCTGTGGGGGTCATTTTGTTTCCAAATGAACTACCATGAAAGTACTCACTACTATATATTATTGGCCTTATTTGCATAAAGATGACATGATGTACACCTACAGATGTGATCAATACCAGTGTATGGAAATGCCCACTCACTCTAATAAAATGCCATTACAACCATAATGAGTTTTGAAACCTTTTGACAAATAAAAATTGAATTTTATAGGTCCCATTGATCATAAATATAATAATAAAAAATACATACTAGTGTGCACTGATTATGTCACCAAATGGTAGAGATCAAAGCCTTAACCTATACTTGAGATGAGAAGGTAGCTGATTTCTTCTATGAAATTTTTTTCATCCACTATGGACTATCAAGAAAAATAGTCACAGACTAAGGTCCATAGTTCACATCAGACCTCATAACTACCTTGGTAAAAGAATATGAAACTAGATATAAGAAGTCTACCCCTTACCATCCTCAGTCAAATGGTTAGGTAGAAGTGACAAACTAAAAATTGTAAAATATTCTCACTAAGATTGTTAGTTTGCATAAAAAGGATTGGTTAACTCATCTTTTAAAAGTAGTTTAAACTTATAGAATCACTTGGAAAACTATAACTAGTTTCACTCTATATGAACTAGTTTATGGTAAAAATATTATTTTGCCCATTGAGTTTGAACATAAGACATTAAAGACAAATCTTGATTTGGGCTTGGATATTTTTCAAACTCAACAAGATAGGATCATGCGATTGAATGCACTTGATAAACTAAGGAAGGAAGCACTTCATCATATTGAAATAGTGCAAAGTCAACATGTGGAATGCCATAATAGGAACATCAAGACTAAAAATTTATAATCAAGAGATTAAGCACTCCTTTTTGACTTTAAATACAAGGATCATAAAAAAAATCTACAGTCTAGACAGCTTGGGCCTTATGAGATCGTATAAGTTTTTGACAATGGAACTGTAAAGCTCACAACCATTGACTTTGTTCAGTTTCAAATGCTTGTTAATGGCCACAGAGTCAAGCTGTATAATAAACTATTTTTCAAAGAAACTCTCACTTGCCAACCTCTTGAAGAACAAAATCCATCTCTTCTTCATGAATTAAATCAAGCTATTCCTATAGTCGAAGGGTATTTTTATCAACCCTTCTCTAATATTTTTCAAGAGTAATAAATTTTGCTGTAGCTAAGAACAAGTCATTTACAATGGCTTGGTTTAGGATGAATAAAATCCTACTCTCTAGATTCTTGTGATTTCAGTTGAGTTTGGACAAAAAAAATAAATTTTCTAGCAAGGTATTCTAGATATTTCATATGTGAAGGAGGTATTCTATGCTACATGAGCTACACTTTAAGTTTCTAAATCATTTACAACATATATAAGAGATAAATATTCTCAACTTTTTTCTTCACATGATCACCAAAATGTCGAAGACTTTTCAAAAAGGTAATTCTAAAGCTCTTTTTCACCATTATCTCATCTAGTTACTTATTCAATATTGTTTACAAAGAACTAGACCCAACATCAATTGGGAAGAATTTATCCAAGTACCAGGAAATGAAGAGAGTGATAGATAAGGAAATGAACTAGAAGAAGAATTGGAGGTTGAAGAACAAATATCAAAAAAATCCCTCCCTGTAGAACCACAAGAACTTGTAGCAGAAAACCTTTCTATAGCCACACAAAAACTTGTAAAAGATGGTTTTCCTACAGCAACACAAGAAGATATAGAAAGGATTGAAGAATGGACTTTCATAGGTAGGAAATATAAAAGGAAGAATAAAAACTCATTCTCTACCCTAATTTAGATGATTCTGAGGATGAGCTTCCACCTTCTCCCAAAAAAGCCAAGGTAACCCCTACTCATAGATCTCATAAATTGAGGAAAAAAATGAGAACTAAACCTTCTTCTATTATTCAAATAAATGAAGAATCTAGGGAAGAATGGACTACTAGTAGTAATGAATCTCTAGAGACTGAAATAGATAGGGAATAATATTTTCTAGTATTCCATCAGGAAGAAGTAGAACAAATTGAGCATATTTTTGAAGAATTATATGAGGAGTCAATGCAGGAAGAAACAAAATAAATTGATCACAATTTTGAAGAATTGTATGAGGAACTGCTATATGAAGAAGTAGAACAAGAGTTACATGAGGAACCCATGCAGAAAAAACCTAAATAATTAAAACAACTTGATGAGCAAATATATTTTTCTACTCTTGAACAAGCCCTAAAAAAAATTGAGAAACTAAGGAAGAAGCTACAAGATCAATCTGGTGGAGGATTGGATGCACTTGCTATAACAACTTGTTAATTATATCCCTCAACTAAAGAACATCTTGTAGCAAACATTCCACAACCTTATATAGAGGTAAATCAACAAGAAGAACCCAAAGCTACCAAAGAGGTCAGGTATCACTCCTCATTTACAATATCTTCTCAATTGTTGAATTGGAGGATTGGATAGGTAGTCAATCTAAAACTTTGAAGGAATTGAGGAAAGAAAATAGGAAATTGAAAGAAAAAAATAAGTTGAAGCAAGAGAGCATCACCAAACTAAAACAAAAAATTGAGGATATGGCTAGTCTTACACAAGAACTCCTTGATTACAGGCCTCCTACAAAATTTTATTTAATTTATCTTGAAAAATAATTGTACAAGTTCAGATTTATGAGAATTTATTATGATATGCCTCATGAATTTATATATACTTTTTCATTCTTTTCTATCTATAAATTATGTTCACAGGAAGAAAAAGTATAATTATGTGAGTTATACTTGCACAATTATGTTGTTCCATATTTAAGAGAGTGAAACCCTAATCTATATGTTAGAGATGTCCAACTATAGGTATTTTCATCATATTTGTTGAATGAATAGAGAAGAGGAAGAGAAGTACTGAAATATAAGAAAAATGAGAATGAAATTCAGTTGCTCATCAGGAGTGAATCCATAACACTTGATGTTTTTTTAGTAGAATGGGATAATATCATGTTGAAGAATGAACTAAGAACTTGATTTGGTAAGAATTTTAATAAGGTCGAAGATTTTTATTTAGGATTAAGAACTTATACTAGTCTTACTACAAGAGAATCATACACTGAATGATGGAATAAGCTCATCTCAGCACTAAGAAAGAGAGAGCCCTATTCCCCTTTTAATTTAAATGCAACATTTAACAAGATCACAAAATACATTCTTCTTGCAGGTGACATGGGATCACAATTGCTAAACCTAAAGTTTTAGCCACCCCTATTCTGATATCTTATTCCAGATTGACTGGATAAAATCCTAGTGGATGAAGCTAGAGAAGCCAAAATTTGACAACTATTTGAATAGAGGTGGGGATTTTACACTCACCTTACCAAGGGTGCTATAGATCCCATGGATTTTAGAGTTCTTTGTAAATTAAGAATGAATAAGTATGGTGCTCGAGGTTGAACAAGATCTTAAGTTGGGGGTGTGATGAGCTCCATAAATGTTCTATTATTGTGCCCATCTATTGTACTCATCCTACTTGATTACCATGCTTTTGAACACTTTTTCATATCAATTTTTTACTTTCATAAACCATATAACATTATGTTTTCAAACTCTTTTAAATAGTTAAAATTATGTATTTAAATTAAATATATGATGGTTGTCTATTGCTTTAGGATAATTTATCTATAAATGTGTTTTTAAGATGTTTTGAAGAAATAAGTATATAACACAGAACATCTTAAAATAAAGGGATCTCATTACACAGATCATCTTGTAACCACTGCATAACTAAAACCATAGATGAATAGATTTTGATTTTCTTCCAATCGACTCGTAAAAATAACTATAACCACTATGGAGCTTAATAAGGAAGTGATCGAAGAACAAAACAACCTTGTTTATCTTGCAACAAAGTCACAAGATTCACATGAAAGATATCTTTAGTGAAAGGAATTAATTTTGGTTATCCCATTTTGAATGTATCTTAAATTAGAATGTATATATTATTTTTCATAAAACAATCTTCTATGTGATATATAAATATGTAACAACAGAGTTAAGAGAGATATAAAATAGTACATGCTGAATAGAGATTATCAAAAGTACACTATATTAAGTAATTATTATTGTAACTTCATGTAGCAATTCATTGCTACATTTTTGATTAATAGGAGTGAGCAATTCTGAGTTCAATTTGGTGTTGTAAGATGAAGGGTTAAAGCTGGAGTTGGAAGGAGGAAAGGGCCCCTTTGGAAGGCTATAACAACAATCCAACCCAATTTAATAGCTAAGCATGTTATTTGATTTCTTTGTGCATTATGTTATTTACATTATTGTTTATATTGGTTTAAATTAATTTTCAATGCATATGTATTTATTTATCAGTATTTTGTTTATGTTTCATTTTAAGTATTTTATTTACTACACTTAGATACAATTAGTAGAATGTCAAATTAGAGATTGAGTGTGCACATATAGTGACATCATTCTATCAAGTCTACATCTTTGAGTTGACATTTAAATAAAGTAGAAGGTACAAATCCATGATTATTCTCCTTATTCATTTTGATCAAGAGAAGTATATCTGATTATGAATTAGCTGCTAGTCACTTAATATTAGTGACAATGAATTCACATATACATAGTTTCAAATCAGGATGAGTCACATGCCCTATTCTCATCCATTCTAACTTTTAGATCACAATCATAGTCAATTAGTCAAACAATAAAATTAAGTATCTTGATCTCCTTAGTAATCTCCAAATATAATAAATTACATTATCAGATAAATATCCTTTAGTTATGTTTATATTTATGCTTAAATGTCATATTTTAATTTAAATTAATTATTCTATTTAATTATATCATGATTTATATTATTCTAAAAATAGGGTAAAGATATTGGTAAACCTGTATATTTATTAAACATTTTTAAACCCGATATTTTCCTTAAGGTTTCAACCTTATTTATAAAGTTTTTATATTTCTTCCCTAGGGTTTTATTTTTAGATCTGATTTCTAATTTTTTCTCACATTACAAATTACATAAGGCTTTAATAAATTAGCATTGTTTATATTGGTTGACACATGTCATGATTTTCTTCATTTCATATTGTTATACTTTGTTATATATAATCTGGGTGAAATCTAAGTTTACTTATAAATCTTGAAATAATAATTAATCATCAACCACCTTTATTGATACATATTGTTTCAATATCCAACTTGAGTTTTTAATTATTACCATTAGGCACAAAAGAGAATGCTTGAATTTTTTTGTCCACCTCCTCCTAGATCTCAATTTTTCACTAGATACCAACCCACCCCATTATCCAAAAATGACTTACATTTAGACTCGTCATCCATGTTGTCAATACTAAGTGAGGTAAAGTACCAAAAAATAGAAGTAGTCAACATGTTTTTTCTCAACCCCTTCCATCTCCTATCAAATAAACTAATACACCTAAATGGTATGACATCATTTGATCAATTAAAAACACCCATGCTAATATTTCTATCCTTGAGCTAATAAAAAGATAAAATATTTACAAGGATATATTATATGTAACTATTGATCATTTTTGGTCACCATAGAAGAGCAACATTAAAATCTCAAGCTTTCAAGGCTCAATCGAAGTAGCAAAAAAGGAGGCCAAAGGGGGAAGCTCAATATTTTAATTTTTTTTGTGAATTCTTAGATTTCCAAGCATTCTTGGCCAATGCATTACACTCTCAAAACTTATAAGAGTTGAACCGAGGTTTTTTTTAGTGATGGATTCAGGGGAAAACAAACTTAAATTTGATGGAACCTTGATGACATCTTTATAGCTTCTCAGTTTGTCATTCACAATAGAATTATGGTTTAATTGAATGATGCCACATGAAAATCATTCACATCTCTCGATGTCATGTGCCTCTTTCAAAAGACTTTTGTCACTTAACCAATTTTTTTAAAGTGGATTGAAGCCACTTGTTTATCTTCTAATGGTCTTGAGCCCTTTCAAAATGCCTTTCGATACTTGGTCAAATTTTATGAAGTTTCCCAGCAATCTCAAGGCTAATAAGGTAGTAAAAAAACAAACATAAGAGATGATTCCACATGTTTTAATCCTAGCAACCTAGAGTCTCATAACCATCCATACAATTTAAATTTCTCTAGACTAGTGGGTTAGTAGGATGATGCCACATGACATAATCCCACTACTCTGCTCTCTTAAATATTTTTGTGTAACTTAGACATGATGTCAAATCCCCAACTTAACAGGAGAGAAGGATGGCACCACATGGTATAATTCCTCTACTCCATAGCCTTGGAATGGTCCATGTAAGCTCAATAGTGTGTCAAAACAATAAGTGAGTAGGATGATGCCACATGGTGAAATATCATTTTACCATGATATAGACAGTCAACAACACCAATAAGTCTTCCAGGGTGGTAGAATTGTTAGACTTATCAGAGCCTGGCCCAACCAAGAAATTTCATGTTAATTGAATATCAGGGGTGCCTATCTCCCAGACCTGACATAGATGAATGGGTGAAGCAGACATATCCAAAATCAAATGGTAACATGATAAGTGGTAGCTACACAACAAGATTGGGGATAGTGTGGTAGGAGATCAACTAATGGGTAAAGGGCTAGCATCTAAATGGTAGACATGTTGGTAAGTTTAACCATTTTTATAGTGTGACAAGTATACCAATCTTGCATTGACACATGTCATAGTTAATGAATAAGTTCTGAGCATAATCGATATTTTAAGACCAAGTAACTGGATGAGCTATCTTCATTATAAAGTGTTTTTCTTTTCTTCCCCTCATGAATGTAAGATAAAATTCCTAAGGTGAATGTAGTGAGCTTGGTGGATGTTACATGGTTGAATCCCAATTTCAATGACCTTGAGGTAAGAATAGCTTGAGATCATATGGAAACATTATGAGGAACCCAATTTTATCAAAGAGCCCATCTCGACGTATTTGAGTTTGACTTCGGGGTTGTATTGATCCCAAGCTCGAAGGGATGAAGATCTCACCAAAGATTGCAAGAAGTTCTTATGGGTCATCAAGTGTCAAACAAAGATGAGTCCTTAGGTAATTGAGAAAAAAGGTAATTAGTTCCTTCTTAGAATCAATCTAAATGAGATGGCATGTTTTAATTGGGTCCATTATGAACAATTAAAAAATAAACAAATTTTATGTCCCATTCTTCCCATTTAATGTCAACTCATGAGCAAGCTATGTAACTACATTGATTCATATAATCAATCTTGGAGTGGCTCAACATGAAAATCATAGCGTAAATCAACTCCAACTGACATAGTGGAAAATGGAGCTGAAGTTGTGCATTATTAATGCACCATCATAATTTATATTAAAAAAAGACCTCATAAACCTCAATAAGACTACTACTCCAATTCTATGCCATTATGAGGAGTTATGAGAAATCAAAGGTAGTTTTAAGAAAGTTTCAAAGTTGGAAGGAGTCTTCAAGCATCTTAATAAGATCATCTCTTCCCTCAATTCCAAAATCAAGGAGAAGAAGTCAAATCAAACTCCCCTCACTATGTGGAGTTTCATCATGAAATATTGGAGGAGTTGGTTGAAGATTGAGGGAGACTTCAAAGCAAAGGATAATACATTGAATAAGTGAAGAAGAGGTGAATTAAAGTTAAAATTAAGTTATGTTTTAGTTTTCAAATTTAATGAGGCAATTGATGACAAGCCTGCATTCAAGTCTCCTCATGAAAGGCTCCTTTCATTATATGTACTTGTTTGTTCTAAGTAATTTAGAGACCTCTTGCTAGTTGTGGCTCAGCCCTACCAAATTTTGGACTAGTAAATACCTTCTTGAGAAATAACAAAACTAAATTTACCTTTTCATATGTTGATTATTGTGTGAAATTGATGAATTGTTGATGTAAGATTATGATAATTACAGCCTATCATTTATTTATGTCTAATTTTTTACATTTTTATAAATAAAACTTGATCTTGTGTAGGTTGTAGTTTTTCTCTTGAAGTCTGTGCAATTCATAGTTGTGATGAATGCCATTTAAGCTTCCTAAGAAAAGTGGTCATCTTTATAGGTATTATTATAAGCGTAATCCTTTATATAAAAAACTTATGCCCAATATTCGTTGGTGAATTGTGAGTTGTGTATGTGTGAGTGCTCTTTGAATTTATTCTATGTGTGTCTAAGCGAGTTGAAGTATTCAATTTTGGTACATCACCCCATAGTTAATAGTACAAGTATAATAAGTAGTTGTTTAACTCTCTTTTCATTGTCATTAAGTAGTTTAGGTGAGGATAAAGGTGATTCATCAAGGGAACCAACCCTATCTGGAGGTTTACTTCCATTATAGGTCACCTATAACCTATAAGTGATCCTATTGTGTCAATTAGGTGAGAAAGTTTGAAGACCTTTCTCAAAGGTGCAACTCAAATATAACAACAATTTATGGCACATCTAGTGAGATAATAACTTATAAGATTTCTAAATATTGGTGTTGGTTTTAACAATTTATAATAAAGACATTACTCAAGTACTCAACATCTCGTGACTTCATAAGCATACACAAATCTTGGTAATAGATTAGTAATTTTTCATGATAAAAGTCACAACAAGATCAACTATAAATGTATTACTTCTAATTTTATTGAATTATCTTTGAATTCAATAAAAGGATGAGGTTATTAAAATCTAGGACATACACTAAACATCCATCTACCTCAATACATCAAAACTTACCTCAGAACAACCTTATATCAAGACTAAACTTTTGTAGGGTTATCCCTAAAAACCATGTTTTTATGTCTTTTGATGGTGGTAGCCCTTTGAATCTTTCCCAATTTAATGATATTATAGCCTCAACATTTAAAATTTTACCTTTCTTCACTGAAGAAGATCAAACCACTCTTATAGAGCACATTAAAGATGTGGCTAACCTATGCTCAGTGCATCATGTAGTTTAATAAAATGTAGCTACTAGATTGATTATTGTATCTTCCAAGGGATATTCTCTACAATGTATAGGCACTTTATTTTTAATTCTATTACAACCTAGTATGAGTTATGAGCAACCCTTTGTAAATAATTTGAGGATAAGTCCACCTCTCTTTAATTGAATAATTGATTACCATTAAGATATTTCCCCATGAATTCACGGTTGATTTCAACCTTAGGTTCCAAAATAAATGTGATCGGATGCCTCTTAATAGTAGACCATCTCCTAAATATGCATTCTTGTATTTTTTGAGAGCTCTAGATAGTGATATTTCAGTGATGATCTAGTAAACGGGTGGAAAAATACACCCAAATGCAGTTGAGG
This sequence comes from Torreya grandis, assembly GCA_037957365.1. Classification (NCBI taxonomy): domain Eukaryota; kingdom Viridiplantae; phylum Streptophyta; class Pinopsida; order Cupressales; family Taxaceae; genus Torreya; species Torreya grandis. The sequence continues at coordinate 670,933 of JARHVA010004705.1, forward strand.
TGGACATAAGGGCAAAAAATAGCCTTATAAAAGTTGGAAAACTTACTCCAAGGCCTCCTATACCTAGTTTTATAGAAGATCGACCCATTACACCTTTTTAATTGCCCACATTATCCCTAATTCCATATCTATCTAATCAAGTTGTAGGTCTCCCTAACCAATCTAGTGAGCTAAGTAAACTAAAGGATCTTATGCAATCATTTAGGAATGAAATGGTGGCCATAAAGAGGTAATTATCTCATCCTAATAAATCATATCATCCTCCATATCAAAAAAAATATTAGCCTAAAGGCCTCCTTTTTAAAACTACCATTCAAATAAACCTCCTTACCAAGGACAAGGAACCATTACATAATTTAGGCCATATACCACTATTGATCCAAATACTCCCTCCTCTTCCAAGGATATTATCCCTACTCAAAATAACCTCAGTTAAGAGAAAGAATGGTGTACTCCATGTAACCAACCCCATACTAAATCTTCTTTTACAAATGGATTATTGAATCAATTTTTAGTTGTACAAAATGTCGCAATACCTAAACTATCATAAACTAAAATGACACCTCAAGGAGAGATACATGATGGTCAAGGAAAAATTGATGACACATTTGTAAATTGATAACAAAGAGATCATTGTGCCATGAATCAACAAATGGATGCAAACAAGGTGGTTGTCCCAATAACAGTTATCATAATAGATAAGAGAAGAGCAATATATGATGCACAAGAGGTAGCACATAATTTTATTTTCCTTATACATCTTATGTTAATATTAATGAGAAAATTTCAGCCCCAATGGTACAATAAAATTATAAAAATAAGTTGTTGAAGGCAATGTAATTTATCAAATTTTTCATAGTTAGGAGAGCACTATTATTCCGAAGAGGCAGTCAAGGGTTAGTGGCACTTATCTTTAAATCATAGACCAAATTAAGAAGAAAAATGTGATCATATAAATGTGGGACACTTTAATTATTTCAAGACAAAAATATTTACTCCAAAAAGAGCTATATAACCTCTATATCTCAACTGGACTAGCAAGGAAAGTGTGGTTCTCACTAATTCTGAATAACATGTTAAACAATAGGTACATCCTATTAAATAGAAGGTACAGACAATAAATTTTGAAGTAAAACAAAGTAAATATGGTAAAACTTCTCACTTTTACCTTTATTTAATCACTGGAGATAATATAGTTCATAATTATATGGTTGATAGTGGTGCTAGTATCACAGTTATGCAAAAATAGATAGATGATAAGCTTGGATTAAAATATGAACCAAACATAAAAAGAGTACTGTAATTATATGGAACAACTACCAAGATATTTGGAGTAATTAAAGTTTTTTAATTAACTTTTCATGCTTTCCCAAGTCTTTATATTCTTCAAGATGTTGTGATAGTTGATTTTCCACCATATTTTGCATTTTGTTTGTTAAGAGACTTCACAACAAAGATTTAAGGGTACATATATTTAGATTGGTCATATTTGTTTTTCAAAATGAGGTATGGTAATAATTTTATTATAAAATCATAACCTATTTCTAAATTTTATATAGAATTTTACATGTCAAACATTACCAATGTGAATTGTATTATACTTAATGAGAAGGAGCATTCAAGTGACTAAGATCCAACCACTCTTATTGAAGGAATTCCTAATTTTTTCCTTTATGAGTGGGAAAGTGATAACCATGATTATGATCCTTACAAGTTGATTGGATAAGAAGGCTTCATAATTTATTATTTGCATGAAGAAGGAACATCTACACCAACTCTTGCCAAGCCAAGTTAGTCTAGTGAAGGATTGTGGAATATATTATTTGATGTCTCAAGGAATACAAATGGATTAGGGGATGGAATATGCTGATTTATCCATAAAATTAAAGGTAATACTCTTCAATTAGATTTCATTTTGGCTATACTTTCAATGTAGTTGAGTATGAGGCACTCATACATGGTCTCCAATGGGACATAAAGGTAGGAGAAAAAAGAATAATAGTATTTGGTGGTCTTGATCTGGTTGTACATTAAGTTAAACGTCATAATTTGGATAATTTTTTTCTATTGAAGACATATAAACACATGGTTTGAATATCATAGAAGACTTTGAAGCTTTCAACATACAAGCTATTCCAAGAGAGGAACATAAGTATGTTGATTGATTAGTAGACATAAGATCTCAATTTGACATTCCTGATGATATCATTAATGATAAATGTCAATCTCAAATCAAGGTAGTGGCAAGGCCTTCCATACTAGATAATGTTTTGAGTTGATAAATGTTTGAAGATGATAAACAAATAGCATGTTTTCTTCAAGAAGCTGAATTATCTTCTAAAAATTAGAATAAATTATAGTAGCAATATGAGGATCATATTATGCAATTGAAAAAAAAAAAGCTACCCCAAAGACTTGTCACACTTGAGATATATTTAAATAGTGATGACCAAATAAGGAAAGAGAAAGTGAGGATTTCTACAAAGGAAGAAAAATATTAAGGCATTTCCATCTTCAAGGATAATCTTCTCAAACTTAGAAAGGTATGTTCAAAAAATGAAAGAGAATCATTTGTTGAGTTTTGACAATAGTTCATTAATGTTTTTTCTTGGAAATATAGTGACCTCAATGGGTTTGATCAAATCTTGGTTTAACATACCAAAGAGCTTAAACTTAATGCTAAACTGGTAAGACAAAGGCAAAGGCATATTAATCCAAATATGGAGTCTTTGATGAGGAAAGAGTTGACCAAGTTGATTGAGTCAAGAATCATCTTCCCCATCAAACACTCCTCATAGGTTTCAAAATTTGTTCATGTGAAGAAAAACATGGATAAATAAGGTTGTGTGTGGATTTCAGAGATTTGAGTAAGGTTTCCTTGAAGGATCACTACCCTTTACCATCCATGGAGAAAATTATACGGTTTTCTCTTCTTGATGGTTATAGTGGGTATAATCAAATTTTGGTAAGAGAGGAGGACCAATTCAAAATAACTTTCACCACTAAATGAAGAACCTATGATTATAGTAGGATGCCCTTTGGATTGTCAAATGTAGGTGCTACATTTTAAAGAGCCATGGACATGCCCTTTCAAGGTTTGATAAATGAGATAGTTTTGGTATATCTAACTGACATAGCTATTTTTTTAAATAATGATAATGATCATTTGAGTTATATTAGGTAGAAAGTTTTGAAAGGTGTAGGCAATTAGGGGTTTCCCTCAACTTAAAGAAATGTTTTTTCAATCCACGAAGGCAAGATCTTGGGACATGTTGTTTCAAAGAAAGGATTGGCCATTGATCCTAAAAGGGTAAACTCTATCTTGTCCTTATCTTTGCCTCAACACAAGAAGGGAATACAAATATTTTTAGGTAAAATCAACTTTTGAAGAAGGTTCATTTCTGATTTTGCAAGTTTATCTAAGCCACTAATATCCATGTTAAAAAAAAATATAATTTTAGTTGGATAAAATAATGAAAGAATAGCTTTGATTCCATCAATGAATCCATTGACCAAGCACCTATACTTGCAAATACTAATTTTTCAAAGGATTTTATATTTTATGCATTTACAAGTTTGGAGACTATTTCAGCTATGTTGACCCAATAGAATGATGAGAAATTAGAATAACTAATTTCCTTCTTTATCCAAGGCTTACAAGAAAATGAGGTGAGGTATACTTTTGTGAAAAAATAAGTAATTTCAGTTATTAGAAGTCTGAAAAAATTTAGACATATGATTTCAAGCAATAAGATTCATATTATGGTATCTCATCCAAGTATCAAGGAATTTTTGTTGAGAAAAGATTTGAATGAGAAGAGGGATGGTTGGATCACAAACATGATGGAATATGATGTGAAATTCAAGGAACCAAGTTAATAAAAGGTAATGGGCTGTGTGAACACTTAGTTTTAGATTTAGAACATAATAAGGAGGCTATCCTAACATTCCAAGATAAGACACATGCAATGTTAAGCATAGACTTATAATAGGGAGGGGGGTTAATTAGTATGACATAATCTTTTAAATTTAATCAACCATAACAACCATGAATGTAATCAACCACAACAATAATAAACATTCAAGATATATCAATTAATAACACAAAAGAACACATGATTTACTTAGAAACCCTTTCAAGAGATAAATCATGGTAATATATTGCTTATACATATAAATCTTTTATAATGTTCTTAGGCACGAACCTAATAGAGACACCAATCTCTAAACAAAACTCTAACTCAATAAATTTATGAGCATCCACCCATTGGAGACACCAATCCCCTTCGCCAAGCACCAACCCAGCCAATTTTTGAGCACCAACCCACAATATCACTAACCCCTAGACTATGACGCACCAACCCCAAGCCAAATCAATTCCACTGTCTGAGATTGTTTCTTCAATCGAATGATGGTGTTGCTTCTCTTACCTTTATCTCTCACTAATTTTCTTATATATTTTATGCTCTCCTCTCTTTCACAATTCTCAAATGATATTCTTTATTAAAATAAGTCTACCCTTCACACTTTTTTTCATAAGAGATATTCTATTTCATTTTTTGCTCTTATATTTTTCTTCGCTCAAATGATATTCATAAACAAAATTTTTCTCTTCCTCTCTTCCTTCTCTCTCACAATTATATGATCTTCAATCAAATCGAATGCTTTTAATACTTCCACATATTTTCTCTCTTATATATCCTTTAATAACTTTTCACAAAGGTGTCCCATCCAAGAGGTACCTCTTCACAAATATATTTGGCCATTGACATTTCCATCGATAATTCCATGAACATTTCTGTTCACTTTTGACAACAAATTTGTTCACTTTCGATAATAATTCTATTTGACACTTCCATTCATATCCATTATAATTTATTTGATATTGATGACAATTATTCCAACAATCTCTCCCTTTGCCATTGATGGCAATCCCCATAAATTACTATATGAACTCCCCCTACTTTGGTTTTCCTCTTTTGCTCCCCTTATCTTCAATTCTTTCCCTTTGACATCAATGGCAAAGGGTTGTCCATAGTTATCCTCTTGTTGTATTTCTCCCCTTTTATTTTTTCTATCCCTTTAATATCAATGGTAAAGGGTTATATCCCCTTATCCCCTTGAGCTTATGCTTCCTCTCATAGTCACTAGGAAAAAAATATTTGCATTTGTTGTCTTTATTGCAATCTCAAATTTCTTTTATAACACTTATTGTAATATATTATTTTATTATTCCTCTTCATAACATATTTCCATTGTGCACATCATATCTCTCTTACTTAGACATTGTATTTACTACCATTTCTCCTTGTGCTTTGTGCTCCATCATGTCCTCCCTCCCATTACTCTTTATGCTTTTTACACAAGCATATATTACTACTTTGAATTATCTAGCTGCTACATCCACTTCCAAACTTGCATGAATTATCTTTTGAGTTTGGTTCAGGCATCCTCTTTGTTGTTCTAGTCTATAGAATTACTTCCACATTGTCTCACTATATGCCCATACTTATTGCAATTATAACATATAATGTCTTTTGACAATGGAGTAAATGAATTTCTATCTGAGAACCACATGAATCTTTGTTTCTATCCCAAACATGCCCATTCCTCTCACATCATTCACTTGTGCCATAGTTCTATGCATATGCATTTCTTGCATGCCTATTCCTCTTATCTACATTTCTGCCATTGTTCCATGTGTATCCATTCCTTGCATGTCTCTTACACTCCTTTTCTCTATGACCAAAGATGTTGCAATTAAAGTAATAGCCATAAAAAAACCTTAGTATTTGTTAGAATATTTTGGCAAGAATGATCTTTTATCATGCCAATGGTTATTTACTTTGTCTTCTACTTACGTAACTTCATTATTCAAGGAAGTCTTATCTTCTATCTTCATAGGTTTAGCAATTTTAACATCCTCCTTGGTAACCTTTTGTTCATCTCCATAGACAAGACTCACCTTGTTGAATAGTGACCTCTAACAATCTATAACATCATGTAGAACCTCGGTGCTCTTATAAAATCTTAAACTATTTGTAAACTTAACACTAGACTTATCCAATTTATTTCTTAAATCAACATTCTCAGATTCAAGATTAGCAGGATTTTCCTCTTTTGATTTTAGCTGATCTCTTATTACCTCCTAAATTGTTTTTGACTCTTCTAGTTGAGTTTTTAGATTGGTAATGATATTTTCAGACTCTTTCAAATCTTTGAGATATGTTCAATTTCAAATTTCCATCTTCTTTTTCATATTTTTGAAGCTGTAATTTTTTATTCAAATTATTTTTGTTAAGCCTCTTTATTTCGTTCAAGGTACAAACAAGTTCTTCTTCTCCTTCATCCTTAATATTTTCTTCCTCTTCTATAAACATTTGGTCTTCATCATTATTTGTTTCTATTTCCATGAAAAAAGTTTCTTCTTTATCACTCTTTGAAGTACTCTCATTACTCTCTTCTTTTGAGCTTCTCTCCTTGGTGTAAAGGATTTTCTTATATCTATCAAAGTTTTTATTTTTTTTCATATTTAATTGGCTTATAGTTATTTTTCTATGAATATTTGCTATTTCCTACCTTAGCATGTTCTTCTTCATCACTATTATCATATTTTTCATGAGGACACTTATCAATGAAATCTCCTATCTCACCATAATTGAAGCATTTGAAAGGAAGCTTACCTTTATACTTGCCAAATCCATTTTTAATATTTCTCATCAAAAGAGCTTCTTCTTCTTCTTCTGATTCATCACTTAACTCAAGTTTTACATTTTTGACTTTCTTTGAAGATTTGAAGGATGCTTCACACTTTGATGATTTTTATTTTTATATCCTCAATTTATATGTTGTGAGCATTCCATATAATTCATCCATCTTCAATGTGTTAAAGTCCATTTCTTCAATAGTTGAGACTTTCACATCATACCTCATAGGAAGTGACTATAGTAATTTCTGTACTATCATTGATTCTTCCATTTTCTCACTTATCCCTTCGATCATATATACTATCCCATCCACACAGAGAAGATAGACTACAACATTTTCTTCATATTTCATCTTAAAAGTTTCAAACTACCTTTTATGCATTTGAAGCTTTGCCTTCTTGACCTTGTCATAACCTTCATAGATATTCTAAAGTTTGTCCCATATATCTTTTGTTGACACACAATGCATTACTTTTATAAAATCTGATTCTGATAAGCCACATAAAATGGCATTCATCACTTCCACATTATTCTCACATGCCTTCTTTTTAGCTTGATCCATTTTCTAATTTTTTGGTGCTATATACCTTGTCACTATTTATAACTAAGTATCAAACCCTAGAGCCATAAGATATGTTATCATCCTTATACTCTAAAAATCATAATTTATTCCATCAAATATTGGTGCTTTGTTTGTAAAAAAACCATCCTGACCTTGACGACTAGCTATCTGTGCTCTTGGAATCTACATTCCAATGGTTAGATTAATTTTGAAGGAACCACTCTGATACCAATTTTTAAGCATAAGATTCTAATGAGAGGGGGGTGAATCAATATAAGATAATATTTTAATCTTTTAAATTTAGTCCATCACAACAACCATAAACATTCAAGATCTAGAAATTAATAACATAAGAGAACACATGATTTACATGAAAACCCTTTCGAGAGAAAAGCATGGAAAAATATTGCTTATATATATATATATATATATATATATATATATATATATATATATATATATATATATATATATATATATATATATATATATATATATAACTCTTTTACAATGTTTATAGGAGCCAACCTAATAGAGACACCAATCCCCAAACCAAGCACCAACTCGGTCAATTTATGAGCACCCACCCACTAGAGACACCGATCCCCTTTGCCAAGCACCAATCTAGCCAATTTGTGAGTACCAGCCCATATGAGCACCAACCCCTAGACTATGAGGCACTAATGCCAAGCCAAATTGATTCCACCATCTGTGATTACTTCTTTAATTGAATGATGGCTTTGCTTCTCTTACCTTTCTTTCTCACTGATTTTCTTATATACTATCTATTCTCTTCTCTTTCATAATTCTTAAATGATATTATTTATTAAAATAAATCTACCTTTCACACTTCTTTTCTTAAGAGATATTCTACTTCATTTTCTATTATTCTCTTCTTCTTCACTCAAATGATATGTATAAACAAAATTCTGCTCTTCCTTCTCTCTAACACTTATATGATCTTTAATCAAATTGAATGCTTGTAATACTTCCACATATCTTCTCCCTTTTATAGCCTTTAAAAAATTCTCACAAAGGATGTGACCCATCTAAGAGGCACCTCTTCAAAAAAAGATGTGACCATTGATATTTTCATCAATAATTCTATTAATATTTCTATCAACATATCCATTTAATTCTAAAAATAATTCCTTTTGACACTTATGTTCATATCTATTATAATAATTTTGACATCAATGACAATTATTCCAACATGTAGTTGCATCTTCATCTCTTACAAGTTGGACACAAGAGATGATCCATTACTTGCATAGTATATTCCCTCAAGATTTGGATAGGACAAAAAGAAGGTATTTCAAAATAAAGTCATTTCCTTTGTACTTATTGATGGTGTGTTATTCAAAAGAGACATTATTGGTGTTCTTCTAAGGTGTGTAAAGTCAAATCAGATTAATAGATTGATATAAGAGTTTCATGATGACATTTTATGAGGGCATTATAGACCAAGAACTACAACTCTAAAAATTAGGAAAGGAGGATACTATTAGCTTAGTATCTTCAATGATTGATATGAATGGGTCAATAAATGCAAGAAATGTGCCTTATTTGTGGTCAAATGAAATATTACATCCCTTACTCTTCACCCCATTTCAATTGAGCAATTATATATGGAGTAGGGATTGGACTTCATAGGGGAAATCAATCCACCATCAATTTTGGGATACAAATGGATACTAAATACAAAATATTACTTTTCCAGGTGAACTGAGAAAATTGATTTAAAAGAAGCAAATGAGGCCAATATTATTGACTTTTATGAAGGGATTATAACTAGGTTTGGAGTCCCTTCTAACATCATATCAGATAATGCTTTGGCATTTTTGAGTACCAAAATAATTGAATGGGCTTTAAAAAATATAATTCACTTGAGTACATCTTCCAATTACTACCCTCAAGGCAATGGAATCATCTAATATACAAACAAGTACCTTCTAAAGATCATCAAAATAACTTTTGAGTAGAATCAAAGGTCATGGCACATAAAGTTGAAATCATCTTTATGGGCTCATAGGATAACTCCCAAAATATTTATTGGTAAATGACCTTAAAATCTTGTTTATGGTAGAGAGGTGAGATTACAAATATCCCTATAATTACTAGCCTTAGACCTAGTATATTATCTTGAGATGATAGGAGCCATGAAAGAAAGATATGCAGATCTAATGGAGTTAGAGGAGCTAAGAAATTAAGCCATGCACATAATAAAAATTCATCAAGCCCAAGTGAAAAGGTATTTTGACAAGAAAGTAATGGAAATAAATTTTCAAAAAGGTGACCTTATCCTTGAATGGGATGAATATAGAGCAAACCCAATCAAACACACCAAATTTAACACAATATGGAGTGGTCCTTATGTGATTTATAACTATATATCACATAATGATTTTCAATTATCAAAAGTGAATGGGGAATAACTACCAATCCTAATCAATGGGATATTTATCAAGCAATGATATTGAGGTGAAATGTCATTTTGTACACAGTAGTGTTAGATTTAAATTTCCTCCAAGTGCTGTTATGCACATCTTCAGTTGGTAATTGTAGTAGTTTTCAATCCCATAAGTTCTCTTGCACATTTATTATTATTATTATTATTATTATTATTATTATTATTATTATTATTATTATTATTATTATTATTATTATTATTATTATGAGGATGCATTGTTCAGTTTTAGATTTTCATGAGGAAGGTAAAATAATGTTTATCATGTTCATATCATATTTGGTGATGATTTTAATGACTCCATGCCTAATATAATTCATAAGTTAGTTGGTCTTGTGCTTAACAAGTAAGCATCTTGCAGAGGGTTGCCAGAATGTTGACCATTTTTGGTCACCATGGAAGAGTAACATCTAAATATCAAGTTTTCAAGGCTCAATCAAAGTGGCAAAAAAGGATGCCAAAGGGGGAAGCTCCATACTTTAAATAATTTATGAATTCTCAGCTTTCTAAGCATTCTTGACCAATGCAGTGTACTCCCAAATCCTGTAATATTTGAACAACAAAAATACTTAAACCATTTCAAAATTTTCCTAATGATGAATTTAAGAGGCAAAAAGCTCAAATTTTATAGGCCCTCAATGACATCTTGATGGATTCTCAATTTATCAATCGTAGCAAAACTCTGGTCTAATCGAATAATGTCACACAATAACTATTCCTATCTCTTGCCAACTATGCCTCTTTCTAAATAATTTTGAAACTTTGCCAAATTTATAAAAGTGGCTTGGAACCATGTGTCAATATATCGATAATCCTAAACCCTTTCAAAATACCTTTCAACACTTAGTCAATTTTCATGAAGTTTCCTAGAGATCTTCACATCAACAAAGTAGTGAGAAAGTGGGAAAGTAGGATGCTTTCATGTATCAAAATAATAATGATCTAGAGTCTCATAGCCATCTATACAATTCAAAGCCCTCTGGGTTATGGGTTAGCAAGATGATGCCACATGGCATAATCCCACTACTTCATTCTCCCAAAAATTTCTATGCAGTCTAGATATGATGTTAGAGCCTCAGGCTAGTAGGAGAGTGAGATGGAAGAACAAGACATAATCCCACTACTCCACAGCCCTAGGGTAGTCCATGCATACCCAACAATGTGTTAGAACAAAGAGTGAGTGGGATGATGCCACATGGTAAAATCTCATTTTATTATGATATAAATAGTTAACAGGACTCATCAGTCTCTTAGGGTGGTATAATTATCAAACTTGTTAAAGATCATCTCAACTAGGGAATATCATGTTAATTAAATGTTAGATTCACCTATCTCCCAGACCTGATAGAGATGAATGGGCAAAGTAGACAAATCCATGATTGAATAGTAGCATGAAAAGTGATAACTACATAGCAAACTTGGGGAGAGTGTGGAAGGATATCGACTAATGGGCAATGGGCATGTGTCCAAGTAGTAGTCCTGTTGGTAAGCCCAACCTTTTTTATAGTGTGATAAGGTGACCAATATTGTGTTGACAAATTGCATAGTATGTAAATGAGCTTTGATCATAATCAGTCTTTCAAGATCAAGTAATTGAGTGAGTTATATTCATTATAAAGTGCTTTTGTTTTATTCCCCTTGTAAATGTGGGATAAAATTCCTAGGGTGAATGCAGTGAGCTTGGTGGATGTTGCATGGCCAAAACCCAGTTTCATCAAACTTAAGGTAAGGATAGCTTAAGATCAGTTGGAAACATTATAATAAACCCAATTTTATTAAAGAGCATGTATCAAAGTATATGATCTCAACTTAGGGGCTGTATTGAGCTTGAGTTCAGAGCGATGAAGAAATTGTCAAAGATCACAAGAAGTTATGATGGGTTACCAAGTGTCAAAAAAAGATGAGTCCCTAGGTAATTGATAAAGAAGGGTAATTAATTTCTTCCTGGAATCAATCCAAATGAGATGGCATGTTTCAATTGGGCCCATTATGAATGGTTATAAAAGAAACTAATGTTTTATTCTATTTATCTTGTTCAATGTTAACTCATGATTAGGATTTGTAACTACATTGATTCACATAATCAATCTTAGAGTGGCTCAACATGTAAATTATAGTACAACTCAGCTCCAATTGATAGATTGGAAAGAGGAGTTAAAGTTGTGCATTATCAATGTACCATCATAATTTCCATTTAAAATAAGACCTCAACAACCTCAAGAAGACTACTACTCTAGTTCTATGCCATTATGAAGAGTTATGAGCAATCAAAGGTAGTTCTAAGAAAGTTTTAAAGTTAAAGTATTCAAACATATTAAGAAGATCATATCTTCCCTCTATGCATAAATCAAGGATAAGAAGTCAAATCAAACTCCCTTCACTAAGTGGAGTTTCATCATGCAAGATTGGAGGAGTTTCTTGAAGACTAAGTATAACATCCTTGTTAGGGTTTACTAGAAAAACATTTAAAAATAAATAAATAAACATATATGCAAAAGTAGACTATAACCCAAGAGTCTAAAAAATATAATTAAAGTAATTATGTGTATTCATGATAACAGTTCTTAATAAATATAAGTACGAATCTCCAAAATCATGAGAATATGATAACTCAATAAAGAAAGTAATTATAACATTTTATTTGAATCAAATACATCATAACTAATATCAATGTGCATCGATGGAAAATTATAATCAAATATAATAGATTACAATGCTCAAATAAGATACTCAACTACCCCAGAGCTCAGTTCTTAACTTCAAGTATCTGTGGCAATCTTAAGTGTCATCTCGATAAGTAGTAATACTATGTAGAGGGAGAGCATCATCTAAGCACTTTTCTACACCAAACATGGAACAATGATCCTCCACACTATCCCATAAAGAAATGGCCATCCCTTCATGGATGGGTAGATAGTGATGGCACAAGAATATAGAGAGACTAGCTAGTACCCATGTATTGTATGATTTATAACTAACTAAACATACAAGGTATCATAGAAAACATGATCTATTACAAGATGTCATACATACATATAAATCATACTCTTGAATAATAATGTTTCACTAAACATACTTTGACCAAAAAATTATGAATAGTAATAGAAAATGATCTATAGATCTATCCACCACTTGATTGAATTACCTTTATTTAAAATTATAATGTCAATAAGTTAGTAAAGTATATCTCACTCTTTACTCTACATTAACGATGTAGATTGGTCAAACACAATTTAATCATAACATTTAATGACATATATCCTACTAGCAAAAGCAACACATGACATGTATAGTCAAGAATAATAAAAACATATATTAAATCCATCTAACATATGCATGAATATTTCATTATATTCTATTTCATATTAGAAATAATGTTTATCAATATACTATATTGGTAAACATACAAATTAACTATACATTTTCATAATTGGTTTTAAGTTCTCAACACCTTATAGCAACCCATATTATCACAGTCTAGTGTTTTAAATGTAACTAATAATTCACCTCATAAGTAGTTAATATTATATGGAAACATTCATTTCAAACATTAACTAGAAAATCATAACTTTTGTTTATCCTGAAAACACAAAAAGTCTAGTTTATTTGTTTGATTTATTTTTGGAGTTTTATGAGAAATCATTTGCTAAATTATTAACTTAAATTCTTTCATTTTTCTAGATAATATTTCTTCCAAGAATATTAATTTACAGAATTCTAATCCCATGTAAGTAGTCATAACTTAATTCAATGTTCCACCTGACATGTTATCATATTTTAAGGATTCTAAGAGTTCATCTAGGTTTATTCCACAAGACAAAGAGGTAAATTTGTTTGAATCCAATTAAACATTAATATGGCTAATTGCATAGTTATAACTAAGAAACTGGTTCTTTAGTACTTCTCTCCTACTAGAGTGTATCAATATAAATTTTGTACCTATCAGATAATATATATAGTTGTAGTTGTAGGAGACTTTATTACATGTCTAAAAAGTTTAGAAGAAATATGATTTAAACCATTTTATAAAACAAGTTTAGGAAACCTCCTAAATTCCACTACAAGGTGATCAATTAAAAATCTTCTCTAATAATTATTTCATTGACACCTAAGAAGGAGATATATCAACCTATTATTTTCTTATCTATATTTCAAAGTCTAAACTTCTTAGTTAAATAACTTTATAACCATTTAAGATTATATTAATATCATAATATATTTCATTTTTACATTCCCAATCCATGGAGTATATAAAGAAAATATAACTATTTCCAAATATAGGCCGACAACATATTCCATTAAAATATACTTGGAAACATATAAAACTTTAAGCCTTATCCCCTTAAATCCTTTCTTACTCTACGCCATTTAGTTCTACTAAAATCAAGAGGATGAGAGTGGCTTTAATATATATAAATAAAATGCCTTATGACTGGAAGGATTATCAATAAAGATACTCTAGGACAATATTTATTATTTATTTCTAAGTAGAACCATATGATGTTTGAGTAAGAGAAGGATTCATAAAAATATTAATGAATTTTAATAATATCATTAAGACATCAAATCAAAGGTATAGATTTGTTAGAAAGACATTGAGTTATCTATTCCTTATATTTGTATAATCTTTAATTTAATAACTGTTAGATTGGAAGAGATAGGTGAATGGAATTGAAAATCCCAACTCATAAAAATCATATCTAAAATCACATTCTATAAGATCAATTTTTTTTAATAATTGTCTTAATACCAATTATAATATTCTAATCGACTCATTTACTCATAATTAAAGATGCCAAGTATTCACACTAGACTATCTTATATTCACTGAACATTCATCCTATTTCAGGTGCCTAAGTAACATAATCATTCGACATGTTGGAAACACTATATAAAAATATTCACATTAGTGAAGATCAGATCAAATTAGTATAGAGTAGAGAAGGATTTCACCAAGTAAATTATATGATTAACATATTGATTTCCATGACTTCCACAAATCACCTTTTTCTATATGTCATTATCATAGTACCTAGAGAAAATTACCCTATATTTTAATCATATTTTGGTTTAAAATCAACAATAATTATCTATTAATTTAAATACTATGGGTTGGAATAGTATTCAAAGATTGAAATAGTGTTTTGACCCACAAAAATCCTAGGTAATAGGGAAATATTCCAATACCTCACATAGGGTTTTAAGAATTACAAGTAGGAACTAGAATTTTACTGCAACTTAACGCCCTAAGGACATATAATCTAGGTTTTATAAAATGTGCAATTCCATTCTAGAATGTATAAAATAATAGCTTAAGTACTTGGAAATCAAACCATACTTTTAAAGGCTTATTATTGTTTGTTTAATAATTAAAGTTTCATATATACATATATTCCTATGGTTCATAATAATAGTACGGTGCCCATCTTGGCTAAACATTGTTGGTTATGGTCAATACATCCCTAAATGAATAATTACACAAAATTTCTAAAGGGTTTGGATATTTTTACTGAGTTAAATGGTATTTTCAACAATATTCTTGGCCAAAACCCATTTTAAAATGATTTCTATGTTATTATCCATCATCTAATAACTTTATTCCATTCACACAAGTAATGAATTTTGAGTACATCACCTACCATCAAGATTCACCTGTTGATTCTATGTACCTATTCTTCTCCACACCATGTCTTTTCTTCCTTCCTTTTCAATGCTTAAGCTATGCTAATTCTCTTTCAATATTTCTCTTAAATAGAACAATAGAATCTAAATTATTCTCTTAGATTTTTCTTTTTCTTTTGTCTTTTTGTGTTTGTTAATTTTAGGATCTTTTAATTTTTTTTTCTAAATTTTAATTTTTTTTTCTAATTTCAATGTTTTTTCCCTCTTTTTCTCTTTTTCTAAAAAAAAAATCCCTTTTATATTTAATATGAAATTCTAATTTCATATTAAATCTATTTAGCATTTTAATTAGGCTTTAACAATTTAATGGTAAAATAATAAATAATAACTTGTATTTAAATTTTATCTCAATTAAATTTACCTCTAAGTGTATTAATGACACATTAAGCTAACACATAAAGAATTTTATTCTTATTGTTTACCTACTCAAGCAAACATAGACATTAAAAATTTAAACAAACATGAAACTAATCATTTTTAAATGCATTTCTATCATAAGTAATTATCATGGTGTGTGTAGGGTTTTACTAGTGTTCTATCGATAAAAAAATTCTCTATCTACATCATCTTCTTTGATGATGCTCTCCCTCCAATGTGCTTGAGAAAATAATTCTCTTGCATGCACATCACAATATATAGGTAGTCATATCATATCACATGATAACCATAATCAATAATATGTAATTGAATCAATTTATTAATATGTTAAAAATATAAACACATACATAAACTAGTTCATACTAAGTAATCATGAATTATCATATAATTAAACAACATTATATTATCTTAAAATAATATACTCTCAAGATTAATAAAAAAATAAAATCAATATCATGTGTATCTACCATAACCATCTATAAATAGTCAAATATTTAACTTAGTGAAGAATCAAGATGTAACATCCTTCCCCTTAAAGCTACTCATCATCTCGGATGATTATTATTTAAACATATGATCTAATATAAAATATTGTTTAACTGAAATAAAATAACATAATAGTATCTAATAAAGTAAATGAATGTGAAAATATCTTGAATAACTCATCATAGTCTTCTTATGTAGTACTATTTTCAGAGTATTAGTTTCACTAGACCTTACACTGTGACATCTCTATGTTATGAAAATAAAGTTTGCATGTGTTGATTATCTTGATTGATTCTACTGTAACCATCTTAGAATTTAGAACCTACAAAGCATTCCAATCCAACACATGCATAAGATAAATAATATATTTATTAAGATATGATACATAAAATATATTATGTAAAAGAGCTAAGAATGGTGGTAACATAAGCCTATAAGTAATAATATTGATTAATTCTAACACCTCGAAGGCTATCACATATCTCGATGATAATTTAATATATTTATCAAATTTAATCAAGCTTTTCTATGGTTTTACCCATAAAAACATTTTATTATCAACTACAAAGTACCTCTATTTTCTCTTTATATCTACATAACTCTTCTATCTATCATTGGCCTTGGCCAATCTCTACCTAATCAGTTTAACTCATTCTTGTATCTCTAAGAGCATCTTGGGTCTAAAGACAACCATGTCCAAACTAATGGGTGTCCTGCACTTTCTTTCATAAAGTGCCTCAAATGATGTCATTTTCAATACTAATTGATATGAGTTTTTATATGCAAACTCAACAAATAGAAGATAATATTCTCACTTGTACTGCTGATCCATGCAATACATTCAAAGAACCTCTAGCCCCTGATTGACTCTCTCAGTCTATTCATCAATCTTTCAGTGATAAGCTGTACTAAAATTAAATTGCATAGCTAAAATTAAATTTAGAGTCATCTAAAATCTCGAAGTCATTTTTGGATCATGATATAAAATGATCTTCTCTAAAAAATAATGCAACCTATACACTTCACAAATCTCTTTGCAAGGGTAGATGCATCATCTATCAAATTGGCTAGTATGAAGTGATCTACCTTGGTTAGTTTGTCAAAAATTACCAAGATCATATCATGCCTATTCCATGAAATCGACAATCTTTGGAAAAAGTCCATACTAATCACCTATCATTTTCATTTTGAAATATCATATGGATATAAGAATCTAGCTAGATGCACATGCTCAACTTTCACTTGCTGACACTCTAGATAACATGACACATAATCCACTACATCTTTTTTGATTTATCACTGAAAATATAGTAGTTTAAGCTCTACCATGAGCTTAGTTACTCTTAGATGTCATGAATAAGGGGAATCATGCAATTCTTTAAGCAGTATGATCTATAGATTCTCTAAATTTGATACATACATCAATCTATTGTAATATAAAAGACCATTATTCTCCAACCTAAATATTTTATACCAAAGATTTTGATCATTATTTGACAATGCTTTCTTAAATATATTACAAAATTCATCTCCTATAGAGAACTCAATCACCTGATCCCTGAAGGTACTCCTGATAGTAGCTAAAGATGTAATATATATTATGTGACTGAGAGCATCAATTACCTTATTCTCTTTGAATTTGATGTAATTTATATCAAAGTCATATTCAGACAAAAACTCAAGCCAATATCTCTGACATGCATTCAAATTAGGTTGGATAAAAATATACTTGAGCCCTAAGTTATCCATCTTGAGATCAAAAGATTTTTCCAACAAATAATGCCACCATACTTGCAAAGTATGAACAATCACTGCAAGTTCCAAATCATAAGGAGTATAATTCACCTCATATGGCTTAAGATTTTGTGACTCATAAGACACTACTACTCCATATCACATAAGGACTCCACTTAGTCCATCTCTTGATGCATTTGTGACTATAGAAAAATGACCACTAGGGTCTAGAACTCTCAACATTGGTGCAAACATAATCCTTCTTTTCAACTTTTGGAAATCTAATTCACACTTCTCTAACCAAATTTCTTATTCTTCCTCTGTAAGGAAGTAATTGGGTTAGTTATTTTAGAAAAGTTTAGCAAAAACTTCATGTAATAGCTTCTCAACCCCATGAAGCTTCTAACTTCATGCAAATTATTTGATTCCAGCCATTTCATAATGGCTCTAATCTTTTTTGGGTCTATAAAAATACTATCTATAGAGATAATGTGTCCCAAATACTACACCCATTTTAAAAAAATAATACACACTTAGTTTCTCATAAAGCTTATGCTTTCACAACTATTGTAAAACCAATTCCAAATGCTGAAGGTGCTCTTCTTCATTCTTTTAATAGATAAGAATGTCATCCAAAAAACTAACAAAAAGTGGTCAAGATAATATTTGAATACACTATTCATGAGATTCATAAATATTATTGGAGCATTAGTTAGACTAAATGGTAATACTATAAACTCATAGTTCCCATATCAAGTTTTGAATTTGATTTTTAGAATGTCCTTATCTTGAATCCTCAAATGATGGTATCCTACTCAAAGATCAATCTTAAAAAATACTATTTCTCCTCGTATTTGATTGGAAAAATCATTTATATGAGGTGGTGGATATTTTTTTGATGGTTGTCTTGTTCTACATTTTATAGTCAATACATAGTCGAAGGGTACCATCCTTATTCTTGATAAAGGTAACTGATGCACCCCATGGTGACACACTTGGCCTAATCAAACTCTTAAACAACAACTTCTGAATTTGAGCCTTTATTTCAACTAACTCTATGGTTATCATCTTGTACGGTGCCTTAGACTATAATTTTGAACTAGGTATAAGGTCGATAGAAAAATCAAACTCACATCTAGGAGGCAAACTTGACAACTCTTCTGGAAGCACATCATGATAACCTCTAAGAAATAGGTAATCTTAGAGAGATGGTTTCATAGGTTCCTCCATTTTATTTATATTTATGATAAATACTTGACACCCCTTTCCTTGAGCTTTTTAAAGCTACATAGTTGAAATTTTCCTAAGCTTCAAATCTCTCCTCTCACCTTGGATTTGTGTCTAATTCTTGAAATCATCAAGACAATCTAACTTCTTCAAGTAGCAATCAACTTTAGCTTTATGCTTTGTGATCTAGTTGAAACTCAAGATCACATCATATGATCCTAGAAGTGCTGTATGCAATTAGAAATGCATCATGTATTTAAATCAATCTTGTATTAGAGAAAATAGAGCATATATACACTTTCAATTGGATACACTTGTTAAGCAAAAATATGACCAATATGGAGATCCACTAGACCCAATTAGGGGATCACTTGTCACAACATATCATGTTAAGAAGGGTTCTAAAGCCTACAGTCTAACATGATCACACAACCCCAATGGATTTCTAAAATTTAAAACATTAACCTATTTTAATAACAAGAAAGTAAATCTAATCTAATGCACACCAAATATTTTGGTAAATAGTGGGGGCTTAGAAACAATATAACAAACATTTATACAAAACCTCAATTAAATTATGAGTAACACCCTACTACATGAAATATGAAAGATAATATTTTTTGAACCAAAACTTATGCTACTTATATCTACTAAAAGAGAGGAAAACAAAATTAAAATATACTTATTTGAATGTGAACCCATAGAGACTTAATATCTCCCTTAGCCAATGGGGATTCATAATATGTTGTGGTTTGTAAGAAAAATTAAGAAAAACCAAATCATCCAAGACTTATTCACAAGACTAGATTTTTTAAATAAGAAATCTAAGCTAAGTCTCCTCAAGTAGAATGGTGGAAGATCATATTGTGAAGAATCATGAAAAAATAATAACTCTTGATTGCATATATAAAATAATGACAAAATGATCTTATATATATATATATGAAGATCTTTTCCTAAATCTTCTAGAAACATCAGCTGTATAAGGTCAACCCAGTCAATATAGTATAATTTCAGAGACAATTCACTAAGTTTGAGCTAGATCAGATGAAAGGTTAACATGATAAAAAAGTGAAAAATACCTCTAAACTTTATTGGGTCAACCCAATCAACCTAGTACAACTAACTGATCAAAAGGGGTTTAAGACAAGAAGAGGAGGGATGGAAAGAGGAAAAGACTAGAGGAATATTCAAGGGAGGATAAATATCTTAGGGAATAGTTTTAAGAGTTGATTAGATTGGTAATAATGTGGAAATAAGGGACAACAATCTTATGAAACACCAAAAGTCTACCCACCCCTTTTTCGATACACCCCTTAGGACATGCACTCAGAGAGATTGAGTCTCGATGGGTTCTTGCAAGATGTAAAGCATTAATATTTTATACAAAGATTGAAAATATTATGTGTATACATATGTCCCACTTGAATCTCATCATGTGTCACTAAGATGTAATAGGGAATTGTGCTTTGAAAAAGAACATAGTAAAACATAATGTTGATGCTAAAAAAAATTGTAGTATTTTAAAGTATAAAATAACTGAAAGTAAATGATTGAAAGAGAAACTAATCTAAAAAATAAATAAATAAAAAGTAAATAAAATGTGTACCTTGACTTACCTTTATTTTGGAATGTTTATTTATTATGTTTTGAGTTTTGATTGTGTATGGCACATATATTGCTTTCGACAAACCCAAGAATATAAAACTAAAGAGTGAAAACAAACAAACATAAAAAAATTAAGATAATTGGTGCTATGAGGATGGGACGTACTTGATAAATTTAGCAAGTTGAGGTGACAAGTGCTATGCTAGACCAAAATGCCAAGTCAAACTATAAGAGTAAATTGGGTAACCAAAAAGCTAAGGCTACTAAAGACCAAAAAACTCAAACAAGCTATTCTTAAGTAAGAAAGATAAATTCACCAAGTCAAACCAAGTATACATGTCAAATAAGATGGTAAAATAAATGTAAATAAATGGTAAAAGACTGTAAATAAAATGGTAAAATAATATTGATGAGTAAGCAGTAACGATCTACATCTCACTCGATAATAAAAAAAAGTGTATAAAAAAAGGGAAAACAACATTGTCAAGTGAGAAGTAACAAGCCAACCACACTCAACAATAAAAAAGATATGAACTCAGGTGTTCATAATAGTGGGACAAAAAATGAATGATAAATGATAAAAGGAAAGTAAAGTAAGTGTAGAAAATATAAATCATGGTGTAAAGAAAGTAAGAATCCATAGTTGCTCAAACATGTTATTTTGATCAAAGGATAGATAAAACTGAAACAAAATAGTGATATCATGTTTTTAAGAGATGAAAAAAAGAATTAAAAAATAAGAAAAAATAGATTTGGAATCATATTTTTTATATCAAGGGGGGAAATTAAATGGGTGGAGGGGAGAATGAAGGAAAAACTAAGGTAGAGGAACTCATTTTCAAAGTCAAGACATTCAAATTAGGTTTGTCAAAACAAGAATACTTTTGACCTTAAGGACTTTGAAGAACTTCTCTTAGCTATATAAGTATTAGGTCAACAAATAGAGTATAGAGATTATCTCATGAAGGCTATATGCATGAAAATTAAAATAGACCTACTTCCCCACAACGTGTTCCCCATTCTTCAAGATCTCTTACAGAGCTGTCAATCTACAAAGACGATTGGGTACTTGCATGAGAAAATAGGTAACACTATAATTTTTTTTGAATTCTCTTATTTTAATTTACTAGCCTGCCACACCCCAAAAGACCTTAGCTCTATGTAAGGCCAACTGTGGAGTTTGAGATTCGATTAAAGATATGATATGTGCTTGAAATCATATTTTTTGGTGTGAATTTGACTTTTAAGATATATATGTTGCCTTTTAAATATCATTGTATTTTGTTTCAAATGATTTGGATTTTATTTTTTTTTAGTTTTTTCTATTCCTCCTCCATATGGATTTAAAAAACAAACATAGGTGCTAAAGATGACTTTCATTTGAATACTTAGGACAAGGTTTCTAAGAGAGAACTAAAAAGAGTATGGGGTCTAAGAGTCTCATAAATCTAGGTGAAATAAAAGTACTCTCTTGACTTCAACCTTGTTTTATCTAATATGGAGATGAAAGAAAGGAAAAATCAAAAGGAATGACACATGGAACAATTTGAATTACTTCAAATCACAACAAAATGTGACAAAGGGTAAAAAGGGATACAATGATAGTAAAGTGTGATTATGTATCATGAGAATAAGAAAAATAGAATAAAATATGCTAACAAAAAATTGTTGTACAAATTTTATCTAGCAAAAGAAGAAAAAACTAAAGTTGAGAACAAAGATCAAGAACATGAAAAGATGGTAATTTTATGATGAAGGCCGGGTCCTATCCATGGTCTTACACTACAATTTCATAAAAAAAACCCAAGGGGTGCCAAAAAATAAGTGAAAGATAAAGTGAAAGATATGAACAAAAAGATGGTAATTTTGTGAGGGATGCCGAGTCCTATCCACGATCTTACAAAATAACTCATAAAAAAACCCAAGGGATTCCAAAATAACATTGGCAAGCAAAAAGTATATGAAAAATAATTAAAATATGATGGTTTTATTATGAATGTTAGGTCCTATCTATGGTCTTACAAAGCAAGTCAAAAAAAAAAATCCAAGGGGTGCGAAAAATAAGAAAAAATGCAAGAAGATAAAGAAGACTATGGTACATCAAGAAACCAAAAGACCAAAATGGAGGACTAAAGGTTTGTGAAAGAGAGAGAACTATTGCAGAGAGAGAGACTCATGCTTAAGTAAATTATAAAAATGTGTTAGATAGATGTAGATAGAAAGCATAAAAAGAAGAGAATGTTTAAGCAAAGTACTTTTTGAAGCATTGATAATTAATGGGCTCTTTGAAAATATGGCCTTCATTGGTTTGAAGATGATATATGCTTGAACCAAGAATATATTTAACTAAATATGAGTCCCACCATTTTTGGGAATATTTACTTTTTTTTATCATAGGTGTAATCTAATTTAAAGACAAGATCACCAACACTAAAATTACAGACTTTAACATGTTTATTATATTGTTTAGTAATGCAAGCCTTATATTGACCGTTTTATGATAAACTAGAAAGATGACATTCATCAAAAAGATCAAGGGCATGAAGATGAGTTTCATGTAATTCTTCATCAAGAATAATGCCATGAAGAGATATACTAAGAGAGGGAAGCTCAAATTCTAACAAAAGAACTCTCTTAGAACCATAGACTAGTGAAAATAAAATTTCCTTAGTGGTAGTACATATGCTAGTTTGATATGCCCAAAGTGCAAGGTAAAGATGAATATGCCAATCCATACAGGTTTCATGAATTTTATTTTGAATATTTTTTTTAAAATTTTATTAGTGGCTTCAACTTGATCATTTCATTACTGATGATAAGGCATGAAAAATATGTGATTGATTTTAAATTTGTCACAAAGCTGTTTAACATGTTTATTTTTGAAATTATCATCATTTTTTGAAATTATGGTATGGGGAATGCCAAAGTGATAAATGATTTTATTAAAAATGAATTTAGAAATGGTAGGACCAGTAATGTTAACTAGGGGCATAACTTCTACCCACTTCGTAAAATGTTTGATAGTGGTGATGATAAAGACATGTACATCGTGGGAGTGAGAAAGTTTAGTAATGAGATAAAATCCCCATGTGGAAAAAGACTAAAGAGATTATATAGTTTGAAATTTGGCTAGAGGTGAATGGATTAGATCATCATAAGCTGATAAAGAGTACACTTTTTAATATATTTGATTTCATCTTTTTCAAGAGTAGGCCAAAAATAATCCATACATAGATATTTGCATGCTATAGCATGTCTACTATAGTGGACACCACAAATGCCCCCATGTGCTTGTTCAAAAAGAGGAGGGACCTCATATTGCATAACATAACAAAGCAAGGCACCTTCAATATTATGATAGTAAAGGATATTATGTTGAAATACATACTTGAAATCTTGTTTATGATTACGTGTCTTTTCATGAGAGTCTAAATTAGGAGGATAAGTTTGATGTTCAAAGAATTGAAAGATATATTTATACCAAGGGCTTTGTTGAATGGTAATAACCTCGATATGATAGATAAGTGAATCTGATGGTTGAGTAAAATATGGAGATTTTCTTATTTGTATGAGAAAAGAAGGATGAAAAAGAACTTGATGTGGATAAAAGAGAGAAGATAAAGAGACAAGAAAATCAATAATATAATTTTGATCTCTAGGAATAGGCTCAATAGTGAAAGAGATAAAATCATTAGCAAGAGTGCTTGTAATTTGATGATAGGTAATAAGGTTCTCAATTTTACATTGATAATTACCACCAACTTGATGACAAATAATAAGTTAAGAATCACCTAAAGCATGAAGGTATAAATGTCTAAATCAAGATCAACTCTCATGCCTAAGATAAGAGCTTTGTATTTAGTCATATTATTGGTGACATGAAAGGTGAAGCAATAAGCTAAAAGAATAATTTTACTGAAAAGAATTGTGAGAATGCAACCTGCCCTAATTCCTTGAAGGCATTTAACACTATCAAAGTGAAGGGTCCAAGTATCCTCATAAAAGTCAACATTAATTTTAGGGAGCTCCTCGATAACTACTTTTGGTTTAGTAGTACCAGAGGGAGTGGAAAATTCATCAAGGTGATTGGCTTCAAGATTGGTGGTAAAGTTATGAAATATAATCTTTAATATAAATAACTTGATTAAGACCTTCAATATAAAGGATATTATCATATAGAAGGCTATCTTAAAGAGAAGAAGTGGCTAGAATGGGAGCTGTGATAAATTGGTCAGCTATGACTTATCTTTTGACATATTTTTGATTCCATAAGGACCATCCATTTACCAATTATATCTCTAGAAATAAATTCTTTAGAGAAGAAATGACGAAGGGGGTTAGATTGAAAAATAACATAAGTAGTTTGGTAAAGCATGTAGTGACGAAGCTTTTCAATTATAAAATAGATAGCGAGATAATCATGCAAAATTTTGGTATAATAGGTTTCATAATTGATGAGACCTCAACTAATGTAGTAGATATCATACTCTCTTCCCATATAATCTTGTTAGGAAAGCATTTCTCCAACTAAAATAGGTGTGGAAGAAGTATATAAAATTAGAGGTCTATTATTGGAAGGAGGATGAAGAGTGGGTGGGTGAAGCAAAAACTCTTTCATATTATCAAAGGCTTTTTGACATGGATCCATTCATTCTAAAGTAGTACATTTTTTTGAGAAGGGAGTTAATAGAGTGAATTTGATATGCCATTTTGGGGATGAATCATCTAATTACTCCAAGCTTGCCTAAATAAGTACAAATGTTAAGAATAGAATGAGTAATGGGTATGTTGATGATAACACTAATTTTTGTGGGATCAAAATTGATGTCATAGAGAGAGACTAAGAATCCTAACAATTTCCAAGATGTGACTCCAAAGACACATTTATAAGGATTAAGTCTAACTATATATTTAAGGAGATGGTTAAAGATGATAGTAAGATTAGAAAGATGATTCTTACGATGTTTGGATTTATAAATAGGATCATCCACATAGGTTTCAACAATTTTGTGAATGAGATTATGAAAAATTTGAGTCATTGATCATTGATAAATGGCTTCTAAATTTTTGAGGCCAAAGGGCATTTTGATATAGAAATAGGTTCCCCATTCCATGGTAAAAATAGTTTTATGTTGGTCCTCAAGGGCAATATGAATCTGATTATATTCTGAGAAACCATCCACAAGAGATAACATTTTGTAACTAGCCATGAAATCAATGATGACACATATTGAAGGTAAAAAAAAGTTGTCTTTGAGATAAACAAGATTAAGATTATGGAAATAAATACAAATGTGAAATACCATAGTGAATTTCTTCTGAATGAGGAAAATATTAGAAGCTTATTCAGAATAATCCACTAGTTTGAAAAATTTAACATCAAGTAATTTGATGATTTTCTTATGACATAAACTTGAAACTTTAGGTGAAAATTTTCTTTGATTTTGATGCACAAGCTTGGCATCAGAATAATTAATGATATTATGTACCATAATGCTAAGGTCAATGCTAGGCATGTCCTTGTAGGACCAAGCAAAAGCTTCATGATATTTCTCAAAGAATAAGCTAAAATTATCATGTTCAAAAGGTGAGAGTTATTGAGAAACTGTAATTGGTCAAGGGAAAGATGGAGTACCATATTTAATGCTAGTGGTTTCTTTGATAAGCATAACATTACCATCTTGAAAGTGGTATGGTGCATTGGGTACAACAAAAAATAGATTTATTTTAGGATCAATGCTAGTAACAAAGTTGTTGAAATAAGGAGTTTTAGTCTTAAAATTTCTAAGTTTCTGATGCTACCAAGGAAGTTGAGGTTCTTAGGCATAATGTAACTCAAGGATAGATTCATCATTAGGTAAGGTAGGAAGAGGACCATAATATGCAACATCTACTTCAAGATCTAAAATTTGATTTCCATGGCAATCAGACTCAGAGTGTATCTAATGAACATCGATGGCCTTGGAATCTAGTGTAATTTTAGGAGTATAAGAAGTAGATGGAGTAGAAGAGGGTGGAATATCGGTGAATTAAAGGATGGGAGAAGGATTAGATGTAATTATTGGATCCAAAGGTGTAAGAATTTCTAGAGATTTAGAAGGCATAATTTATTCTACCACCCAAGGAGTATCAATAAGCAAAGAATTGAGAGGAGGCACATGACCCTTAAGATCTAAGGTACGATCCATAGAAATAGTATGAAAATCTTGATTAAAAGCATAGATTTGGGATAATTTTTTTTGGTAATGATGGACATCCAAGTATCTATATTGAGCTTGGGCCATGATATAGTTGTCATCATATGTTAGATAAATCATACATGATTGAAAATTTGGGGGAGTTTCAGAAGATGAAATCCTAATATTATTGAATGTACAAAGAGACATGATAAGAGGATATTGAAATAATTTATCCACTCTAAAATCATTGTAAATGAAGGCATATTTTGGTAGAGAGGGATCTTGAGCATTGTATACGGGGAAAATTGATAATCTCATCCATGAGATGAATAGTATGATCTCTTGGTAAGAGAGGAGGAAGCCATTATGAAAGTAGAGAGGTAACTTGGTGGTATTTCAAGTATGTTTCAACTCATTAGGATTAGCATGATAAGAATCCATAATAATAACTTGTAAATCAAGATTCATGTTGATGAACTTGGGTAAAAGAGCACTGTTAATCTTAGGAATTGTAAGAATATGATATTGAGGTTTAGGATTAGGAAGCTATATGTTCCATGGATTGGGGTTAGCTTCATGCTTATACCATTTTCCATTATGTAAGAATTTAATAGATTGAATACCAGAAGAAGTAATGGTCCTCATTCGGTGAGTCTATGGATGACCAAAAAGGATATAATAAAATAAAGGGAGATCAAGGACCATAAGCTTGGTTTGAATAATTTTAGGTCTAATGGTTAATGGAATCCAGATACAACCAAGTGGTTTTTGATTAATATTGTAAAAACCACAACAAGTAAGATGAGTTTGCTTGAGATGATCCTTGTTATAACCAAGTTATTGTATAAGCCATAAAGATGTGACATTAATATTAGAACTTTCATCAATTAAGAATTTACAGTTAAGAGTGGTATTAATGGCTACTTTAATAAAGAGTGGTGGATCATTAGCATGAAAAATAATTTCATCATTGATCATGTCCTCTTCAAGGAATTCAATAGAGGGATACATAGTTTTTTTGGTATTGACATTGGTAGGTTGAGAATCAATAGGTGGTTCTTCATCTATGGAGGATGAATCCTCAATTTCTTAAAGTTATTACATAAGGAATTTATGATGATAGGGTGAATTATGAACCAACTCCATAAGAGGAATCTTACAAGGCATAGAGTTTAGTTATTCAAGAAAATTCCAATGTGATTTAAAAGAATCAACACAAGGTTTAGAAGGTAAATTATTTTTGGAAGGCATAGATGTAGTTGGAGGATCAGAAGAAGGAATTTGTTCCTCAAGTTCTTCTAAATCAACATTAGTGATGGCAGTATATTTAATAAGTTGTTCTTCTAAAGATGGCTTTTTAGGCTTGGTAATAGGATCTTTATGAGTTGGTTTGTGATGATAGTTAACCTTGGTAGTGTTGACATATTGAGATTTGTTATAATATTGATCATAATCAACATCGATGGCACAAACATCCTTGACATTTTCTTGATTATTTGAAGAAGATTTTTGGTTATTGGAGGTATAAGCTTTAAAATTTTGTCATTTTTGGGAAGCAACAGTGTATTCTTGACAATGAAGATTGATCATAGATTCATGATTGAATGAATTACCAAGCATATAGGATACAAAAAATTTATTTATCCCTCTATAAGATTTAGGAGAATTTCCAATATCGTCATGGAACCAGTAAACTAGATTGGGGTCATACCACTTAGGATGAGCATTGGGATAGATGAAAGGTTTCAAGGGTGATAAAAATTATTTCATTTGCTGAACTGAGAGAGGTGTATGAAAAGGTGAAGGAATATCAATTTTGGAAACTCCTTGTTTGGTTTACAAAGTATTATTAGTGATGGAATTAGATGTTTAAAAATATTCTTTAAGAATTTTAAGATTAGGTTTGAATTGCTTCATAAGAAAGTCTTGGTGCTTAACTTGGTCAAGAGCTTCATTAAGTGTTTGGGGATCAAGGTTCAAACCTTATATTGAAAAGTGGGGACCAAAGTGGTGATAAAGAGTTTGAATAAGTTATCATCAGCTATATTATGGTTAGCTTTATGAGCTAAAGATTTCCATCTTTTGATAAAGTTATGAGTCGATTCAATGAAAGATTTATTAGCATTGATGAAGTGGCTAAGACAGTTTTTGGGAAGATCATTGTGTTGAAACTCTTTAAACAAAGGATTAACCAAATATTCAAGTTACCAAATAAAATGTTGGAGAAGTTTATTATACCATTCTAATACATCACTAATAAAATTTTTGACTAAGATTTTAGTAGTGGAGAAGGTATTAGTTTGGATCCACTCTTTGTAAAGGTTTCCAAAGGCTTTAAAAAATGAGGTAGGGTCTATAGTCCCATCATACTTGATAGTTGGAGATATTTTACCAATATCAATAGAAATAATGAAGAGAGATAAATGATCATTTTTAATAGTTTGAAGCATCTTGTTATTTATTATAGTCTGAAAAATAACATTACTTGAGGCATTTTGAAGAGGTGGAGGAGTATAATTAGGATTAGCTTGAGGATGAATAGTTAGAGGTTGATTAGCCACATTAATTAAGTGTTTTTAAAGTTGCATTAGTTGGTTGGTATCAAAGTTTTGTATAATATTTATTTGTTGAATAACATGGGATTTAAGTTGGGTTGTTTTAGGAGGTGGGTTGGTGTTTTTAGGAGCACTCCGCAAATCAGTATTAGGGAAAGGATTAGAAGAAGATGGATTATTAGTGAGATTGTTAAATAAACTTGTATCAATTACTCCCACATTAGTTTGAAGATTTTGAAAAATTTCTTGGTAAGTATAGAAAGGATCAAATCCATCAACTTCATCTTGAGGTGTTATTTGCACCATATTGTTGTTCATAGATGGAGAAGAGGTTCCCCAAAAATGATGGTGATCTTGGGAGGAAAAGAGAGGGAGGAATGAATATCCCATATAGTATCTAAATTAATTCAATCTATCCAAGAAGATTCTGATAGGAAACTTCATTTTGACCGAAGAGAGATGAACATAATGCAAAATTAGAAAGATAGGGAACTAGATTAATGAATAGGGAAAACAAAAAAATAGTAAAGTGTCGACTGGATTGAACTAACACAAAAAATAAGACCTAAAAATTGTACAAGGTTAATTGGGTTGATCTAGTATAGTAAATAAAGGCAATAAAAAGTGGTAAAAGGGTTTGCAAACTATATAAGGTTGATATGATCGATCTAGTATAGTGGATAGGGGTTGAAAAAGGTATAAGGTCAATTTGGTCAACCTAGTACAATAGACAGGGAAAAAGAGAAAGTTGATAACAAGTTATGAGTTGAAACAAGATAATTTTTTTAGCTAATCTAAGAAAGTAAGAGCTGAAGGGAAATAAAATAATTAATTGGATCAATGCTGGCTAATCCAATTGAGGCACATAAAACAAAACCTTTTACTAATGTTAAGTAATGCAAGTTTTTATACACATAATTGAGCAAAGAGTAAGCAATCAACTTAAAAAGTAAAGAGATAACTAATTGGTCAACCTGAATATTTATTAGATTATTAAGATATGATTTTTAATGTGATTGGAAGTTCATTATAAGTAAAGAACTGAATATCAATCTAAGGATAGTTTCAGGTAGTTTAAGATGAAAGGGACTATAGTGACAATGATATAGGCTTGGTATTGGGGCCTACCCCCTCACTTCACGTACCATAGTGATAAAGGTGTTGGATGCTTAGCCAAAATATATCATTAACCATGATTTATACTGGACCAGAGCATCAAGTAAACTTCCCCTTTGGTAATGAAATCCAATTAGGTTGGCCTTGGGTAGACAAAATGTTAAAGTGTTTATTTATGTTTTTATTATTTGGTCATATGTACATAAAATAGAAATAGTGAAACTAAATGCTTAATTAAAAATCCCTAATTAGACTATGTGAATTATTCTAAACATTCAAGTAACAAGAAAAGAAGTGTGTGAGCTAATTACTAGAAGATATAAGGTTAATTCCAACTTGAAATAAGGTATAGTGTTGACACTATATGCAAAAAATATAGAATATGGTTGATAGGTTCAAACTTTTATTACAAAAAAAAGGTCTAAAAATGTACAAGGTCAGTCAATGTTGACTTAGTTATTTCAGATAACACACATAACAAAAAACTAGGTCGATAGGGTTGATTTAGTTGACTGTGTAAGGGTAGTTTTAAAGACTACAAACTATGAAAAGGAAGAAATAGAGAGGTATAAAGGAACCTTGGTGGATAAGATATGTAATGAAAAAATATTTTTAATGAATAACCTTAAATTATGTTGGAAAAGCCTACAAACTAGATTGATAGAATTGATCAAGTTGTGTAGAAACTTGCTATAGAGTACTAAAAATGTATAAGGTCAACTGGGTTGACTTAGTAGGCTAAACTGGATGTCTTAAAGGATGAAAACCTATACTAGGTCAAGTAGGTCAATTCAGTTTCCCATTCCTATAATTTTGCATATAAAAGTCAAAAAATTGGGTCAATAGAGTCAATCTAGTATGATAAAAATAATGACTAAAAGAATGAAAATAAGTGAAATAAATCTTGCAAGGGCTAGTCTCACGTTAGGTTCACTATAATGTATGCAATCAGAAATACATTGTGTCTAAATTTATCAATCCTGGCTTGAAGAAGATAGAGAATACCTACACTTTTGATTATAATACACTTGTTATGCAAGAGCATGACTAATATGGGGATCCGTTAGACCTAATTAGGGGATTAATTGTCAAAACATATTATGCTAAGAAGGGTTTCAAAGCTTGCAATCTAATAAAATCACACAACCCTAATAGAGTCATAAGGTTTAAAGCATTCACCTATTTTAATATCAAAAAAGTAAATTTAATCTAGTACACACCAAAGCTTGTGGCACAAAGTGGGGGTTAGAAATAATATAAAAATATGTATAGGGAACCTCAATTGAAGTAAGTATGAGTAACACACTAATACATGAAAAATAAAAGATAGTGTTATTTGAGTCAACACTTATGCTACTTCTATCTACTAAAAGATAAGAGAACCAAGTTAGAATATATTTACTTGAATATGAACTTGTCAAGACTCAATCTCTCTTCTGGCCAATAGGGCTTCACAAGAGGTTATTGTGGTTTGTAAGGATAACTAAGAAAGGCCAAAGCATCTAAGACTTATCCACAGGACTAGATTCTTCAAATAAGAAATTTAATCTAAGTCTCCTCAAGTAGATTGGTGGAAGAGAAGATTGTGAAGAAGTACAAGTGAATAGTAACTCTTGATTGCACATATGAAATAATGATGAAATGATCTTGTATATATAGGTGGATCTTTCCCTAATTTTTTTAAAAAACATCGACTATATAGGGTCAACCTAGTTGACCTAGTGTACTTTTAGGGATAATTTATTAGGTTTGAGATAGGTCAACCAAAAGGCTAATAAGCTAAGAAAGTGAAAAATACCCCTAAACTGTATTGGGTCAACCCAGTTGACCTAGTATAGCCGACTGACCAAAAAGGGTTTAAGATAAGAACAGGAGGGATGGAAAGAAGAAAAGACTAGAGGAATATTCAAGGGAGGAGAAATATCTTAGGGAATGGTTTTAAGAGCTGGTTGGATTGGTAATAATGTGGAAATAAGAGACAACAATATTGCAAAACACAAATGTCTACCTACCCCTTTTCTAGTGCACCTGCTAGGGTATGCACTTAGAGAGATTGAGTTTCGACAAGTTCTTACAAGATGTAAAGCATTAGTATTTGATAAAAAGGTTGAAAATATTATGTATATATAGGTCATATATATATAAATCCATACTATTGTGAATTTGGGCAACCTAATCTCTACTTCAACTAAACACCTATCTACCATGACCTTTATGTCATTTTCTACTATACTAACCATGCATTTTCCATCACACCAGCTATTCTAAAAAAATTACTAAGCATTTTAAGATCTATAAAATATTTATTGGCTCTTGTATCTATCAAAATAGAAACTAGATGGTCAAACAAAGTACCTAATAACTCAATAAGTAGTATATGAACTCAACTTATCGAATATTAACTACTACATGAATCTACTATTGAAAACCACCCTACTAAGTATTAGGGCCTTTACCCTTTGAGTTATACTAAGGAAAATCATGAGCATAATGATCCTCTCTATAAATGAAGCACCCTCCTGGTGGTCCCTTTCTAAAATTCTATTGGTTTCCCTTGAAACCATCTTTAGATTCATTGCCCTACTTCTTGTTTCCTGATCCATTATTGAACTTAGCATTGCAATTATGGAGTTATTTCTTAGAGTCTCTAGTCCTATATTTATAATTATTCTTATTGAATTTGGACTTATAATTATCAAACCTCTTCTTGAGTTTATATTTAGCCTATGAAAGAGACTTCAGCTTCTACTCTTGCTTAACCACCTTCTCAAAGACGTGGTCCATGGTATAAATTTCATGAACATGTACTTTTCCACCAATTTAGGGCCTCAAACCCATGATGAACTACCTAATTTGAAATCACTCATATCCCTAATAATGAGGAACATGCTTTATAAGTTTGGTGAACTACTCCTAATACTCATTCAATAACATATCACCTTGCTTCAGATTCTAAAAATCTATAAGCTTTTGATCAAAATATAGCTGTGAAAGCCACCATGATCTAAATAAACCCACAAATTGATCCCAAGTGGTGGTGGTCAAATTTATATTCATTTCCAACCTTTTGTTATCCCACCATGTAGCTTCCTTTCCAACCAAATAGTATGCTCCCCAGTAGTCTTAGTGACCTCAGCGTAGTTTCAAATTTCAAAATACTTTTTCATCCTTGTCAACCATGCCTTAGCTTTATCACCTAAAATAATTCCATCAAACTTTGGTGTATTCACCTTATTCATATCTCAACCTAACTCTATAACAACCTGAGCTCTATCATCCTATAAATTATCCTACTCAATATAATACTCTTCAGGTTCATCATGTTGTTCTTCTCTTACATGGCCATGAACCTCCTACTCTAGAGCTATAATATGATCTTTGGTCTCATTTATGATTATGATAAGTTGATCCATCTTCATTAACTACTTAACAATGAATCAACTAGAATAAAAAGGAGGGTTACATCCACCAATATTGGAAGGATTTTCTCCTAAAACTCTCACTTTCACCATCCTTATTTATATCAAAATAAGGTTATGAAAATGTTAGTGGACTCATTAGGTCCTAGAGTTTGAACTATAGCTTTGATACCACATGTAACATCTCCATAAGGATTTACTAGAAAACGCAATTTAAAAAAAAAAAAACATATATATAAAAGTAGACTATAACTTGAGAGTCTAACAAAGATAATTAAAGTAATCATGTGTATTCACGATAACAGTTCTTAATATAATATAAATATGAATCTCTAAAATCATGAGAATATGATAATAAAGAAAGTAATTATAAAATTTTACTTTAATCAAATACATAATAACCACTATCAATGTGCATCAATATAAAATTACAATCAAATATAATAGATTACAATGCTCAAATAAGATACTTGGCTATTTTGAAGCTCACTTCTTGAACTTCAAGTATCTGTGATAGTCTCAAGTATCATTTCAATAAATAGTACTATTATGGAGAGGAATAACATCATTTGAGCACTTTTTCACACTAACCATGGACCAACGATCCCCACACTATCCCATCAACAAATCACCCTATCTTCATAGATGGGTAGATAGTGATGGTGCAAGAATCTAGAGAGACTAGTTAGTATCCATGTTTTGTATGATTATAACTAAATAAACATGCAATGTATTAGAGAAAACATGATATATTGTAAGATATTGCACATACATGTAAATAATACTCATGAATGATAATGTCTCATTAAACATACTTTGGCCAAAGCTTTAAAAATAGTAATATAAAATGATCTATATATCTATCAATTTCATGCACACCACTTGATTGAATTGCCTTTATCTAACATTATAATTCTAGTAAACCAGTGAAGTCCATCTCACTCCTTACTTCATATTAACAATACAAATTGGTCAAACATAATTCAAATATAATATTTAATGATATATATCCTACTAAAAAATACAACACAAGACATGCTATATTCAAGAATAATAACATAAATTAAATCTTTGTAACCTATGCATGAATCTTTCATTATATTTTATTCCATACTAAAAATAATGTTTATCAATATACCACCTGGGTAAATATATAAATTAATTATACAAATTCATAATTAGTTTTCAGTTATCTACACCCTATGGCAACCCATATTACTATAGTCCAGTGTTTTAACCATAATTAATAATTCAACTCATAAGTAGTTAAGAGTATATGGAAACATTCATATTAAATAATAACTAAACAATTGGAACCTTTGTTTATCCCAAAAACACAAAAGGTCTAGTTTGTTTGTTTGGTTTATTTTTGGGGTTTTTAAGCAACCATTTGCTAAATTATTAACTTAAATTCTTTCATTTTTTTGGTTAACATTTCTTCTAAAAATGTTAATTTATAAGATTTTAACTCCATGTAAATAGTCATAACTTAATTCAATGTTCCACCTGACATGTTACCATATTTTAAGGATTCTAAGAGTTCCTCTAGGTTTATTCCACAAGATAGAGAGGTAAATCTATCTGAATCCAATTAAACATTAATATGGCTAACTACATAGTTATAACTAAGAAACTAATTCTATAGTACTACTCTCCTACTAGAGTGTATCAATACAAGTTTTGTACCTATCAGATAATATATATAGTTGTAGTTTTAGGAGAGTTTATTACATGGATAGAAAGTTTAGAAGGAATCTGATTTAAACTATTTTATGAAACAAGTTTAGGAAACCTCTTGAATTCTACTATAAGGTGATCAATTAAAAATCTTCTCTAATAATTATTTTATCGATGCCCAAGGAGGAGATATATCAACCTATTATTTTCTCATATATATTTCAAAGTCTAAACTTCTTAGTTAAATAACTTTATAACCATTTAAGATTATAATAATATTCTATTCTATTTCATTTTTACATTCCCTATCCATGGAGTATATAAAGAAAATATAACGATTTCCAAATTCAGGCTAGTAACATATTCCATTAAAATATACTTGGGAAACATTTAAAACATTAAGACTTATCCCCCTAAATACTTCCTTACTCTATGCCATTTTGTTCTGCTAAAATCAAGAGGATGAGAGTAGGTTTAATATATATAAACAAAATACCCTATGGATGGAAAAATTATCAATATAACTAAGTTTAGAAAAGTTCAACACCATGCTATATTTCTGGTAAGACTGAATAAAGTTACTCCAAGACAATATTTATTGTTTATTGCTAAGTAAAACTGTATGATGTTCAGGTAAGAGAAGGATGCATAAATGTATTAAGGGATTTTAATAATAACATTAAGACACCAAATCATAGGTATATATTTGTCAAAAATATGTCTAACTATATCTTTTTTTTATTTGTATAAAATTTAATTTACTAAATGTCAGATCAAAAGTGATAGGTGAATGAAATTGAAAACCCCAAATCATAAAATCATACCTACAATCACATTCTATAAGATCATGGATTTTTTATTAATTGTCTTAATACCTATTATAATATTCTGATCAACTCATTTACTTAGAATTAAAGACTCAAAGTATTCACACTAGACAATCAAATCTTCACTAAACATTCATCCTATTCTGGGTGCCTAATTAAAATAGTCATCCAACATGTTGGAAACACTATACAAAACTTTCACATTAGTGAAGATTATATTGACTTGGTACAGAGTAGACAAAGATTTCACAAAGCAAATCATATGATGAGCAGATTGATTTCTATGGTTACCATAAATCACCTCTTTTTATATGTCATTATCATAATTCCCAAAGAAAATTGCCCTATATTTTGAACAAATTTTAGTTTAAAAGCAACAATGATTCTCTGTTAATTTAAATACTGTGGGTTGGAATAGTATCAAAGATTGAAATAGTTTTTCAACCCAAAAAATCCTAGGTAACAGGAAAATATTTCAACACCTCATATAGGGGTTTAAAAATTATAACAAGGAACCAAAATTTTATTACAGTTTAATGCCCTGAGGACATATAATTTAGGTTTTCTAAAATGCCCAATTCCATTCTAGAATGTATAAAATAATAGCTTAAGTACTTAGAAAATAAACCATACTTTTTAATGCTGATTATTATTTGCATAATAGTTAAAGTTTCATATATACATATATTTCTCTAGTTTATATTAATAATATGACACCCATCTTGGTTATACATTGTTGGTTATGGTTAATACATCCCTAAATGAATAATTCACAAAATTTCTAAAGGGTTTGGGTGTTTTTACTGACTTAAAGGGTATTTTCAATAATATTCTTGTCAAAACCCATTTTACAATAATTTCTATGTTATTATCCATCATCTAATAACTTTATTTTATTCACACAAATAATAAATTTTAAGTACACCGCTTATCATCAATATCTGCCTGTTGATTCTCTCTATCTATTCTTCTCTACAATGCATCTTTCTTTCTTTTCCAATGCTTAAGCTATACTAATTATCTTTTATTCTTTCTCTTAAATAGAACAATAGATGCTAAATTGTTCTCCTAGATTTTTCTTTTTGTTTTATCTTTTTGTGTTTGTTAATTTTAGGATCTTTTAATTATTTTTTTTGTTTTTTTTAGATTTTAATTTATTTTTCTAATTTCAATATTTTTTCCCTCTTTTTCTCTTTTTCTAAAAAAAATATTTCTCTTTTATATTTTAATATGAAATTCGAATTTCATATTAAATCTATTTAGCATTTTAATCAAGCTTTAGCAATTTAATGGTAAAATAATAAATAATAACATGTATTTAAATTTTATCTTAATTAAATTTGTCTCTAAGTGTATTAATGGAATATTAGGCTAACACATAAGGGATTTTATTCCTATAGTTTACCTATTCAAGCAAACATAAAAATTAGCAATTTAAACAAACATGAAAAGAATCATTTTTAAATGTATTTTTACCATGACTAATTATCATGGTGTATACATTATTTCACTAGCACTCTACTGATTAGTGACATTTATATCTATATCATCCTCTCTGATGATGCATTCCCTACAGTGTGCTTGAGGAAAAAATTCTCCTTCATCCACCTCACCACACATAGGTAGTTAGATCATATCACATGATAACCATAATCAACAATATGTAATTAAATCAATTCATTAATATGCTTAAAATGTAAATACATACATAAATCAGTTCATACTAAGCAATCATGAATTATCATCTAATTAAGCAATATTCTATTATCTCAAAATAACATACTATCAAGCTTAATCAAAAAATATAATCAATATCATGTGTATCTACTATAATCATCTATAAATAGTCAAATAATTAGCTTAGCGAGGAATCGAGATGTAACACTAAATGAGACTTCAAAGTAAAGGATAATATATTGAATATGAGGTGAATTAAAGTTAAACTTCAGTAATGTTTTAGTTTTCAACCTTAATGAGGGAATTGATGATAAGATTGCATGTGGGTCTCCTCACAAAAGGCTTCTTTCACTATATGTACTTGTTTTTCTAAGTAATTTAAAGACCTATTGCTAGTTATGGCTTAGCCTTGTCAAATTTCAAACCAGTAAACACCTTCTTGAGCAATAAAAAAACTAAATTTACCTTCTCATATGCTAATTATTATGAGAAATTATAAATTATTGATGTAAGCTTGTGATAATTACAACCTATCTTTGATTTATATCCAATTTTGTATACCTTTATGTAGCAAACTTGATCTTGTGTAGGTTGTAGTTTGTGTCTTTTAAAGTTTATACATTTCATAGTTTTGATGAAAGCCATTTGAGCTTCATAAGACAAGTGGTCATCCTTCTAGGTAATATTATAAGTTGAATCATTTATACAAAACACTTATACCCAAGATTCATTAGTGAATTCTGAGTTATTTATGTGTGAGTGCTCTTTGAATTCATTAGGTTTATGTCCAAGTAAGTTGAATTATTCAATTTTGGTGGATCACCCCATATTTAATCTCATAAGTATAGGAATTAGTTCTATCTCTCTCTCTCTCTCTCTCACTTTTATTTTTTGAGAAGTAGTTTAGATGAGTATTAAGGTGATTCATCAAGTTAACTAGTCCTCTATGGAGGTTTGGTTCCATTACAGGTCCCCACAACCTGGAAGTGATCTTATTATGTCAATTGGGTGATGAATCTTGAAGACCTTTCTCAAGGGTACAACTCAAATTTGATAACTATAAAACTATAGAATAAAACTCTCTCAAGTGATACACAAGCACCATCCTTTGTATTTATCATGAATATATTCAAGGATATATAAAAATTCATTAATATCGATAAGGAATATCTACCTCCTAAGCACACTATTGATCAAAATTTACTATTATGAATTCAAGTTGAAGTTCAAACCAAAGTGGTTAGATGTGTGTTAGTATATAATGTTTCAAGTTTGAAAATTTGTTGTATTACTTTATTACAATTTTTTTTCCATAAGTATAGATGCAATCCAAAAATTATATCAAAACATAAAATCTTTTGATAGCACAATGTGTCAAGTATTTGTGTCAATACCATTGGATGTGAGATTAAGACAAAAAATGATATCCACTTTATTACATGTCATTCTCACTTTTTAATATTACAATATAATTTTGGGTTGACCTTGGATATATACATTGGAAATTATACCATATACAATTTCATAGATGCATCAAAATCATACATGATGGTTATGCATATAATTTTCTTGTAACTGATAATCCCTTTTGATATTAAAAAATGACATAAGTTACTGATTAAAGCCAATCATATTTTGAGAACCATCATATAGTATCTCCAACACAACCTATACCACTAGATCATATATATAAATATGAGGTGGGTGAATCAAGTAAAGTAAGTGATAAGGAACTAACTATAAAGATAACATCACAAATTAATATAGAGTAAGAAGAAAAATCACATTTCTCCCTCTCTTGGTTAATTCAAAAAAATCTACTTCTAAAATTGAAGATTACTAGGATAGGGAAGATGATGATATGTAAGATACTATAGATGATAAGTTGTGTAATCTAAATTTCTATCCTATTGATCTAGATGAATCTTTGTCTC
Source organism: Torreya grandis (assembly GCA_037957365.1). Lineage (NCBI taxonomy): Eukaryota > Viridiplantae > Streptophyta > Pinopsida > Cupressales > Taxaceae > Torreya > Torreya grandis. The sequence continues at coordinate 711,168 of JARHVA010004705.1, forward strand.
ATAATATGTTCACACCCATTGGTCTAGGATAATATAATAATAGCTAATATGTAAATAACTCTAATAATGTAAATAATTCCACTCGAGATCAAGATTTTAGGGGCAAAGGAAAAATAAATCATGTTAGATAATATCATTAGCATAAAAATCATAGTTTCAACATTATATCAAGCCATGATTCTCCTATTATACACAAACCATTAATCCACTTTTTTTGTAAAATAAAGTATGCCTTAAGAACAAGAGCAATTATATATTTCACATTCCACCAAATTTCATGACCATAATTCCATAAATAATGTGGAGATGTCAAATACATAATCACTGGCATCATTTTAATTAACAAATATCCAAGATACACTAAGTACTACACTACAATTACTACTTGAAAACAACTTAATGGTACTATCAACTATTAGGCACCGAGAAATAGGGCATATTTCACATAAAAAATAAAATAATATTATGATTACCATAAAATCATGTGACATGACATATATCATTATAAAATATTATAAGATCAGATTCAAATATATATGAGTGACTGTATTATTAAAGTTATATAATATATACAAGAACAACTCTATTTAAATTATTAAATGACAACATATGCAACCACAATAATAAAAAAATCATAAGCATATATGATAGGAGGCCTTGATCATTACACCATACATAGAGGGTGCATATTAGGCATACATCCTGATTGATGGAGATAAATGAAAACACATGTGCAATATTACAACTTTACGATAGTTGGGACATGACACCAATAAACAAAAATATAACACATATTCAGAGAATACATTGGATATATTATTCTACCCATTTATTGTGGATTAAATTTTGTTGATACATACATATGGATCATGCCTCCCACTCATCAAGTGACATTCAAATTGGGATAGCTATGGCTGTAACAGATGGGGGCCATAGTAAGCATAATAATCCAATACATATCCTTCTCACATAAATAAATAAAATTATAATACAACACAGTGGACACAAAAAATAAAACTTAAAAAATAATTTCAAGTACAAAATATGGACTATTAGAGATATTCGAAGAAACAACAATACACCTACATAATCTTAATGACAAGCTAGGATTTATAAACTTCAATGTTGAGGTTGAATTATTGACTAATTTATGAGTATAAATTTCAAGATAAATTCAAAAGTACAAAAAAAAAACAAAAAAAAAAAAATATTTTAAAAAGTTAACATCAAATCATGTGCATGACATGAATTACTATATTAGATTATTTATATATTTTATTTATCACATGTTTTGTAGGTAATATATTATTTTCATACACATTAATTTCATGAGGTATATGAGTATAATGTAGGACATACAAATTATACATGGATACATATATGTTGGACCTTTCTTATGCCCATGAGCCATGCCACTACTGGGAGCATGTACTATCATAGGTGACATTATCATAGGTCAAATACTTATATTAACTTTTTACTATATTGAAATACATATATTTATTACACATGCCCTATTAGGTACTCATTTATTACGCAATACTAAATTAGATTTTACTTTACTATGATATGATATTGACATATATGGATAGTGTAGATTATGTTGGTGTAGGTTTTTTCTGCTTACAATTTTACTTACATGGTTGATAGTCAGCTTGCTTAAGGTTATTAAGGTCATTAGGGGAAATACATTTAATGTGTTTTCTAATAGTGAGTTGAGTTTTTACCTTTTTGATAACCTAATATCTTACTATATAATGTATCTCTTTTGTACTTTTTGACAAATAGACTAATATGAAACTCACTTTTACTTTGCATTGATCTCACCTACTCCTAGGGTTTCATGCATTTAGTAGATGTTTAAAGATATTTTATCAATCCAACATGGTATCAGATCTCTGATTTGATGCCATTTTGCTATTTTTGAAATCTTTAGTGAGATCTTTCTTGCATGCATTCTTGTTTATTTTATTAATTTTTGATGACTTCATAGGTTTTGTGGAATTTTTTAAAATTATATGTAAACTATACAACTAAAGCCTCCAATAAAAAAATAGATAGCACCATCATATTTAGAAGGTATCACAACCCTTAAATCGACTATAAACATGATCCAGATTCGTGATAACCATTTTCAACCATTTTTGAAGGGTTATAAGGTTTTTTTGATGATTTCATGCATATTCATACAATTAGGTTATAAAATTAGGCAATAATTTATGCATTTTTATGGGTTTTTTGAGTTATCAAATGGGTCTTTCCTAGTTTTTTGAGGAGTCATACTAAATTTGTAGATTTTTGGGTTTTCTAGTTTTAATGGAGTTTTTAACCCTTGTAGGTAGTTTTGGTAGTTTTTAATCTCAATCAAACTTTTGGTGTTAGGAAAATAGCCCTGGGTAGACATTATATCCTCAACAAACTTTCACCCCTTTGTCTGAAGGATCATTAGAACTTGATGCCTCTACTTGCAAGCTCATCAGAACCCAACACCCTTGCCAATAAGCTCTTCAAAACCTTCAAACCTATCAGCAAGATTGTTGGACCCTAACACCCTTTATTTTAATATTATTGGAACTTAATGCCTTTTTTTGTAACCCTGATGGAGTCTAAAAACCCTACATGCACACCTGTTAGAACCTGACACTCTTACATGCATACCTATCACAACCTAACACCACTACATGCACACCTATCAAAACCTAACACCCCTATATGTACACTTATCAGAGATTGACACCCTTATGTGCACACTTACCAAAAATCAATATCCTTGATTACACACATAATATAATTTGACCCTTGTCTAAGAACTCTACAAACTCTAGCCACCCTCTTTACATGTTACAAGATCTAAGAGTCTATCAAATTTAATCAATTAAAAAATGCCACTATTTATTTAAAATTTGGAGGTATTTTTTGGAGTGACATCACTCCCACATCAATCACATCAATAAAAAAGGGGAGGGAGGAACACTCATAAAAAATCTTAACCCTTAGTTATATGGTATGGTCATATGGGGGGATAAAATTTTGATTCCTATTAGTGGGGGATTAACCTTAGCCCCAACTAATTATCCAATCAACCCAAACATTTTAAAATTTTTGTTGGGTGGGGATTTTTTATACGAGTTCAAATCTTAAAATGATTATAAATTTTTATCGATAACTCATTTTTGTGTCATCTTCTTCATAAGTATTTATTTTTTTGTGCTCTACACATTGGTGGTCATATTGAGTCCACTATAACTCCCTTCAAACCAACTATTTTACTCTCATGGATACACTATTGGTTACACCTAACATCCCTCTAGTTTCTTGTACTTACACACTCATCGCTCAATACAAATTCTCAATTGTGCCTGTGTCTATATGAGTGTGCTTGTGTTTACAACTTTAAGGGGGGTCTTTCTAATAGTTATAAGGGGTAATGTCTGGTTTTTTGAAAATTTCTTTTATGCATCTCTTCTTTAATTTATGAAACAAACTCTTTTTTACACTTTGGATTTAAAATCTTTAAGTCCTCTCACACAATTTAATTATCATGAATAGAAATATAAAATTAAAATCATTTTGTAATCCAAGGGTTTTTGTTGAATTACAATGGTTAAAGAGACTAGATCAAGAATAAAAGTAGATAAATTTAAATGGTTCAACCATGATAAATTTTATGGACTACTGTATATTTTTGTCTCTCTTGATCTTTTATTTCACTTAGAATCTCCTACTACACTTAATGAAATATGGACCACACTAGAAAAGCTCTTTGAAAATCAAGATGTGATGAGAAGCCATGAATTGAAAAATAAGCTCATCAGTTTCATCCCAAGTGACTTTGACACCCTATAGGCTTTCTTCACCAAGTTTAGATCTTCGAGTTTATAGTTAAAATAATGTGGAATAGATAATAAATATGATCAACTTGTTTTGTCTATACTCTCAAAATTGGGTCCAAACTATTATGTATTTGTGTCTACCTTCCATTTCATAAAAAGTGCTTTTGGAGCCACATGAAAGATGCCTTCTTTAGATCCCTTTATTACTGAATTGATTCAAGAGCAAGATAAGATAATATAGATGGGCATAGTGAATTTATCATAATCTCATGCACTTTTTACTAAGAAAATGCTTCAAATAATAGAGAGAAGAAATAGAAAAAAAAGGTTTAAGAGAAGAATGTAAATCCTCCCACCTTCAAATAAAAAATTGAAATCTATTCTTTCAGTGTTAAGATTAAGAAAGATATATGTGGGTTTTACTCAAGAAAGAAAGATGAAATTAAATGTTTGAAGAAATAGATTGACCAACTAACTAAGATGATTGAGAAGCATAATATCAGTGTCCATGATTCTTCCAATCATATTTCATCAACCCTTGAATCCTCTAAGTAAAATGACAATGGTAAAGAAAAGGAAAAAGAGAATGGTAAGAGGAAAGTAAAGGGAAAGACCTTAATTATAATTGTACCTTTGATTATTACATGGGTCATTGACTCTGATGATTCACATCACATGACCTCTTCATAGATAGAGTTCAGTTCTTTGGAACCATGTGACATGTCCTATATAAAAATGAGTGATGACACTTATAAAAATGTTTTTGAGAGAGGATTTATTTATGTTAGTTATGGGACATTTAATAATGTTCTAAGTTTTCTCTCACTTTCAATTAATATCCTATCAGTTTACTAGATCACTCACCTTGGTCTAGGCATGTGAGTTGAGTTCACTCCAGATTAAATGTATGTTAGAGAGTTACATAGTGATAATATATTGGTTATGGGAATGGTAAATTATCAAAATCAATTATATTAATTCTCATACTTAACTCTTGACTCTCATTCAAATTCCTTTTCTTTAGACTCAAATGATCTTGATGACATTTCTTACCTTGATCACACCTCTGATATTGATGACTCTTATTCTAGGACAAATGACTATAATAGTGATTGGGATACACCCCTACCATTTCCTTGTCACCTTATAGATATTGAGGACTTATTTCCTAATAAACTTATTTATGGTCCACTTAAAACACTATATGAAATAAGTATCGTGATCTAGGATATAATATATCAGGCAGTTTATTCCATAGTTATAGGGCATTCTATAGTCCTTAACCTCTTCCCCTATTTCACCAAATTTCATAGAGAAGTTGGCCCTCCTACCTTGCATGAGGAGAACAGTTCATTGTATAGGAATCACACCTTGGTTTAAGATCTATCAGACACTTAGTAGACACATTCATTGTTCCAAAATAATCCACTCTTCACTATATCTACTAATCGATATTCACTCTTTAGAATTCCATTACAAGATAAATGATGAAGATAAGGAGTTATAGAATCTACTAGGAATTTTTATCCCTCTTCTCTTCTCATATTTTATCTCTTATTGGAATTGAGTTTTTCCTAGTTCTATGATTTATGGTAGTTGTATTGTGATTGTGTACCTCATCAGGCCTCATTATCAGTACCCAATTCTTTTACTCATCTAAGCTATTCTTCATGGGGGTGTTAAAGTAGGTTTTTTCCCACTTGCAATTTTACCTACATGGTTGTTAGTCATATTTCTAAGGGTTATTAAGGTCATTAGGAAAAAATATATTAAATGTGTTTTCTAATAGTGAGTTGAGTTATTATCTTTTTGGTGACCTAATCTCTCACTATATAATGTACCTCTTTTATAATTTTTATCTCATGGAATAATATGAAACTCACTTTTTATTTGCATTTCTCTCACCTACTCCTAATATTTTTTGCATTTCTTGAATGTTTAGAGATCTTAGATTAATACAATAGATTAGTTTTTATTTGTTATATGTTTCATTGATGCTGATACCTTTTCATGATAGGATACTTATTATTTTCTATTATGTGTGTCAACTTGGCCTTTTTTACGACTCCTTAGCCTTTTTGTTGTGAAATTTGTACACCTTGTTTGTGACTCTTGAAAATTATTTATTGTAAAATTATTTCCCCTTATTTATGGCTCCTTAGTCTTATTTGTTATAGAATTATTGCTACTTGTTTATGGATCCTTGGCATTGTTTGTTTCAACATTTGTACCCCTTTTTTGGATCCTTAGCCTTTTTGTGTGATGTTCATGCCTTGTGTTTTTGGCTTCTTAACCTAGCTTGTTATTAACATATTTATGTCACTTGTATGTTTCCTTTCACCTTATATGTGAAATTATATGTTATTATATGTTGATATTACCGAGCTTGTATGGTTATTATTCTTATATGTGTTATGATACATATCATGCATTTCCTCTTATTTTGTTAAGCAATGATTTACATCATGCATTTTCTTACTATGTAGTCTTATTCAGTGACAATTACTACTATGTGTTTCATAAATATATCTATCTTGGCATACCACTTATATTCCCTTGCATCCCATATGTTACATACATGCCTTAATGATACATACATTAATATGATGACATACTCTTCACATTTTGACATGATTTTACATGACATTATTTGTTTACATAACATGATAGAGTTTATTTCTATTTTCAATTGAGTGACGCAAGAACTATCCCTCAACTCAAAAGGGGGGAACATTAGTGGAATTTATAATAGACGCTAAAACCTCTATGAACATATTTGATTATAATATATAGATTTCAAATTTTAGATGCGATTTATATATTAGATTGGAACAATTATTTTTAGTTTTCAAATATATTTTTGGGGCATATACAGGGTATATAGACTCCATTTTACACTCAATGAGTGAAAATTTTCAAATTGATAAAAATTTAGATACATTTGGGGGCACACTTATTCCATTTTACAAGACATATTTAGTTGGGCATGATATTAGTTCATGCACATATATACCATTTTAGATTCAATTGGAAATGATGTTTCATGGAAACATACTCCATTTTAGATTAGGTTGGACATAATGCTAGTTAATACACATACACTATTTCAAATTTAGTTGGTCATACTGCTAATTTATGCACATTATGATAGTTTACAATTGGCATTGATGTAGTGGGGTATGATGTTGGTTCTCACACATCTACACATTTTCACCTCTATAGCTATTTACCAAATATTTTTGAGTATTTTTAGGTGTGGAGAAAAATTAAATCTAGAAGTCCATATGCAATGGTTGATTCATGATTTTTGAGGTAATGTAAATTGAGGTTCATCGACACTCAATGACCATGATATTACCCATAGAAAACCCATTATGTGGTTTACACCTTATCATCTTAGGGTTATAAGATCAATTTTGGATTAGTTACATGTGGGTTGGGGACATTTATCTTCCAATCCATGGCTCTTTCCTTAGTTTAATATAAAATTGAGGATTGATTGCCCTTAATTTTGCCTTGTTATCTATGTTTTTTAATATAGAAGTAAAATAATCCAATGCTTCAATAAGGAATCATCTCAAATAAGTTTCAGGGTAACCTAATTTACTCAATACATGGGCACTCCTTCCTTACTTTTCAAATTTCAAATTTTAAGTATTGTTCAAATTTCAAATTTCATTTTATGAATATTGAATAATATATTTTCATTGTAGGTTTTGTTTGGAGTATCATGCATATTTGGATTCTTCTCCCAAAGACAAAGTGTGTTGTACACACTCAAGTATATACTTATCATTTTATTCTAGTATTTTCATTACTTTGTAATACTTGAACAAAGGGGAGGATTTATTGATACTAAAATCCAATATTTGACACTTGGTAATTTCAATCTTGACCTATACTTATCCTACATGACTTGTGCATATCTAAACATATATTATTATTTATTCCCATCTACCTACATGCTAGTTATGAGCTTGATCTATTCTTAGTTTCTATCAGTCACCTAAATGAATCTTTCAAACTATACTAAATTAGTGAAATATCCTACTTAGACACTTCCATATCACAAAATTTACATTCATGTATCCCAAAAAATAATGTCAAACTTAGATAGTAAGATTAATGTTACTATCATGAGGCTAACATTACCATAATTCACCTAACAATGATTATTTTTAAAAATAAAATCATTTTCTTAGGTTGGATCATTTAAATAATGTTTCAGTGGTGAAATAAATTACCCCATCAAGTGCATATAAATACAAATACATTTCAATATCATTATCCATTTATAATTCTCAAGGAATTATCAAATACACTACTACACATTGAGAAAATATTTAAAATTAGTCACTATGAGTAGTTATCAGTCAATTCAAAAGTAAACCAAGCTATTTCAATATCTAACATTTTCAATATTGAATCAAAATTTTGAGGTTCCTTCATATAAAAAAAACCACAAATGTAAAATCAAACTAAGGGAAATAACTACTTATGGCTTGAATTCCCTTTATGGAGTATTGGATATGTAAGCAACATTCTATTATTAGTGGGGGTGATCGAGCTCAACTCATCACAATTACACTTACTCACTTTTATAGGGTTTTATCCTACACAAGTGGACCTAGGGTTTCAACGAGAATGAAGTTGAATTTTGAAGCTTTACATACAATCAAGGGCCAAATATTACATATTTATAAAAATATCATGCAAGTGCATCACACTGTATGGTGATAGATAATAAAAATATCTCAAAATAGTAACATCATATTCAAGTCACCTACATCTGATGAATTTTCCTTGGGCCTAACGTTAGTGACCCTACATGCACATAGACAATTATAGATCTGAAAAATCATAGGACTTGTTCTAGTCCATCCCTACCATCAGAACATAGACACAATCAACTATTTAAATAATGAAGCCAAGTATCTTGATCTACACATGAATCTCAAAATATTGTAAATTATATTATTAAATTAATATCAGTTACATTTAGTTTTATGCTTAAATGTCATATATTTCAATCTGAATAAATAATTCTAGTTTATTCTATTATGTTTCACATTAATCTAAAAATGATCTAAACACAAATTTAAAATACCTCTTAAATATAAGTGGCAATTGTAACCCTTAAAGTATGGAAATTCAAGAATTTTTTGAAATAAAATAAAAATATGTTAGATTTTGATGTACAAAATTATGATGTTAGCCACACAAAAAATTTAATTTAGTATTTTAATAAGGCATTATGGTTGATAAATACCCTATTCATAAAATCAAATGATCTTGGTCTAAATGGAAAATGATTAAACCCAAGGATTACTAAAACTTTACAAGTATATGTTTAATTCATGATTTTTTTGGTTTAACTATAGTTTATATCATTACATCTCCTATGTATGTTTTCCTATTTTTAACCTTCTACCAAAATTTGCAATGGGATACCTAAGCCAAGTGAAATTAATACATATGATTTGATAAGTCGATCCTATTTTATTATATTGTAAATTTTTGTTGTTTAATTTGAAAACTAAGCTGTGTGATTTATCCTTGAGAGTAACCCTACAAATGTCTCCATATTTGTGTAACCAAGTTGCCATGACATGACACACAAGGAGGAAAACCATTAGAATATGTATTATAGAGGGTAGCTCATTATATAAAGTGACCATGCCTCATGTCACTAACGTTTCAAAATAGCTATAGATAGAAATGAATGCACTACAAGATAATATTATTGTAAACAAATTGAAGATTGAGGATTTTTTTAGGAACACAAGGAATAAGAATACAAAGTAATAATAAACTTAACATACAAGAGTTTGATAATTTCCTTGTGAAAAATATTAAACATTTCTTTGGTGAATTTACATGTTTTGGTGAATATGGGATCTACATCAATATGGGTGATAATATTGTGAATAATGATATAAATATTAATGTTTTCCATGTTAGAATATGTCCAAACAAAAAAATATTTTAAATTTTGTTAAAAATACTTCTCAATGGCTATATTGATCTTTAAGTGAGAGAGAACACCCTATTTTGAAAGAGTAAGGGAGAAGACCCTATTTTAATAATGTGATGTTATTTGAGTGTTCCTAGATAGAAATCAATGGTGTTCCCTACTAGCATTACATTGCCATTTTTAGAGTGATATGATGTTGGTGGCAACTTGGAAATTACATTGTTTACCAAATCAACACTAGTGACAAAGTTGTGAAAGTAAATGGGTACTTTCAAAGTGTCCAAGTTATGAATGTAGAAAAGGAATTTATCTCCCTTTAATTGAAATATTTATAAAATAGAATGACCTTTTAGTAAAATTAGTGAAGGACCATGATAGATAATTCCAATTTTTATGTCAATGTACTTATTACCTTGGTATTATTTTCTATGTAAATATGGCTCAAATCAATGAATTTTGAATATAAGGTAATGTTTTAATATATAAGAGAAGATTCAATTTTTTTTTATATGTAATAATCTTGGTTTATAGTGTTTGAATATTATGATTTGGGTTGAACATCATTATATTAGTTAATGTCATTTGACTACTCTGGGTGTGATCGAGTGTCATCAACGAAGTCAATCATGTCATATTTTTCTATCTAAAAATTAATGTAATTAACATGATTGATGGTGTTCATATTTTTAGTTTAAATTAAACTAAACATCATTGGACTAGTTGATGGTATTGGAAAGGTTTGAATTTACCTAAAAATCACTAGCCTTGATGATGACATTAAAATTATTTTTTTTGTAATTAATCTCAACATGGTGGATGACATTAGAATGAGATGATTGTTCCATAAGGATTTTAAAAATTGATTGTTCAAAGTTTTTTTAATCATAATACAATATATACTAGATTATCCAACTAGGGTCTTCTAAATTTTGATTAGCATGAGTTACATAACCATATTCATCATAATTTAAATCAAATAAGATTATCAAATTCATTAAAGATATGCATCATATTTGATTCACACTAAAAGAAATGCATTTGAGTAAGGGATTTTTTTAATGAAGTGCATCAAAGTGTTGTGTTTGAGCTTAAGAAATAATGTAATCTTCACCATAGGATGGTTGGAATGTGAAAACTTGGTTTTTACTAAGGTCTTATTGATGTCCTCTAGATTTATCCTTGGTAGAGATGTTAATTTGAATAAAATTACTATAAGATAGTAATAATATATTTTGGAAGATTTTATAAATTTCATTTTCATTGCATTTAAATGCATCATCATAATATTATGCTTCATTAAAATTTCAAGGTTGTAATTGCACACTATATTTATCAAATAGGGGAAGGTGTCAATCTCTTGGTAGAAGAGACAGGAGAAGAAAATTGAAAATTTATTGAGGTGAGTTATTTTAAAAATATTTTAAAGATAAATTGGCTCATCATCATTAGAGTCTAAAATGTTGACATAAAAATTGGGATACATGTTGATGTGATTAGGTAATGAAGCATTATTGATAGTGTTAGTTGTATTAACCTAAAATTATCTATTAGGTTTGGTAGTTTGAGATCCCATGGGTTAGAATAAACATCATATTTGTATCAAATGCTATTATGAATGAAATTTGGGAGTTGGCTACCAGAAGAGGTGACTATTTCATGAGATTATTCCAAGGCCAACCTAAGAGTACATTTTAAGAGAGTGTAAGATCAAGGATCATGATATTTGTGTGTATTTTCTTGGGTATAGTAGTTAGAGGAAGCCAAAAACATTGAAGAGACTTTTTATTGTTATTGTCAAATCAAAGATAATTGAGTCTTATTTTCTTAAGATCATTTGTATAATATCATAGGTATTTATTAGTTATAAGGAATTAAAATTAATTCCAAGACTTCATCCATGAGAAATTTCCTCACCTAAACATCATTGATAATGACATTAATAAAGAGAGGAGGATTTCCAAATTAATAAAAAATTTCATTATTTATCAGATAATCCATTGGAGCCTCTATGGAGTGATTTTTATTCTATTGAGGATGAGAGATAATCTCAATGGCATGTAATGTGTTAAGTGTAGGACCTTGAGGAGGTTTCTTAGGTTGTTCATTTTCACTTAGTCATGAAGACTCTTATATGTATTGGAATTATTGCATGATAAATTTTGTGTGATAGGGTGATGTTCTCATGTGTTTAATTAGGGTAATTTCATAAGGCATGGTGTGCATTCATAAATAAAATCTCATTAAGTTAATTTTTTTTGAACCATAACAATATTTTTATTAAACATTATGATAATTAATAGGAGAATTTATGATAGGAGGGAGTTTTTCATTATGTTGAGACTCCATTGGCAAAGTAGTGGTTTATTAGATGTTGATTTTTTTATATTTATGGTGGTATCTTTGACAATAATGTCTTCTTGAGAGGGATTATTAGGTCTGATGACAAAATCTTTATCAGTGAGATTATGCTGATAGTTTACTTTTGTATCATTAACATACATTGAATTAATGTAATTTTTGTCATAATTTACTTAGATTACACCTACAAAGTTGTTCATAGGAGTGATGTTAGGATTCATATTTTTTTTGAGGATCTATATACGTATGATGTTGATGGTGTTGATATGATGATTATTTATAAGTTAAGAGTTATTATTGATAGTGATATTGAGTGATAGCATCATGGTTGAAATTTTAACCTAACATGAGGTCATAGGTGAGATTATTTATGTTAAGATGACACTTATGCATTTATTTAAATTTATGCCTCAAATTGGGTTGAATTATCCCAAAATTTGATGGGTTTTCATGTTTTTTGTACCAAAACTTTTAGAAAATTGCATTGAATCAAGTGGATAAAATTTGATGTAACTAGATTTTTATATTTACTTTGAGTTTGCATCAAAATTATGTCATAAATGGAATAAAATTTACACTAAATATTATGTTTTGAAAAAATTATGAGGAGAAATCAAGTACTCTATACAACTTTCTATACATGTGAAAAATACACACTTTGTATTTAGGTAAAAAAATTCTATATTTTATTATTATATATATATATATATATATATATATATATATATATATATATATAATTGGTAGAAAGTGGGGTTTTGAAAGAGTCCAAAACTTTAACATCAAATAACCAAGGATAAGACAAAGACAAACCAACTTTGAGACCAAAAATGTAACATAACGTTCAAAACCAAAACAACTAGATAAAAGGCAGACAACTAACAAAAAAAATATAATATAACTACTAGGACAACATAATATAAGAAAAAAAAATTGTTGGTGAAGAGAGACCATTTAGAGAAACATCTTCCCACTCCTCCTTTAGGTACTATAGGTGGCCTTATACATAGTCATCCTTAGGATCCTCATCAATATCAACTTGAGTCTTTTTTTGCTCCTTGATCTCTTGTTAGAGCCAACTTGAGATGAAGTATTTTTCATTTCATTAACCCTTCTTGGAGCATTTCGATACTATTAGCATAGCTTTTTATGGTAGAATTACTTATGTTTATTACCTCAGGGAAATATTTTCCTTCATAGTGCCTATTTCACCTTATAATTTCTTAATTTTGGACTTAAAATTAAAGGATTCCTCCTTCAAGTTGCAAATCTCTTGCAATGTGTTCCCTTGTTCTTTATCAAAATTCATTTCCACATATGAGGTAGGAAAATATCCATAATTGTTTTGATGAAGAACATCAATTTTTGCCTTAATCCTATTGTTTTCATTAGAAAACCATTTCAATATGCTTAGCTATAACTTGGACTCATTTTATAAACTTTCAACCCTATTATAATGGTCTATAATAGATGCTAAAATCCCTTTTGAACTGGTTAACACTTTATAAGGGAGGTGAGTTGAGATTGACCTTATAGATGTGAGAGTAATCTAAATAAAATTGTGAGTCCTTATCATTATCAAAAATCTCAATTTTTTTTAATCATGGTTGATGTTGAATGAGTCTACTCCTAATCTGAGCCTACTTTTAGTTGGGTTAGGCTTCAAGTTGTTCGGAGAGTCAAAATTTAAATTCAAATAAGAGATAGGGATTTCCTCTATCCAAACCTTCTTCTCCTTTTTTTGAATTGAAACCCACCTCACCCTTACCCCATTTTTGGTTGTGCACTAAGGGAATTTTAATTTTAATATACCTTAGGCCCTATCAATTCTTGATCTCTCCTAGGAAGGGAGGGGGTTAAGACTTGTCCCATCTAATTCATCCAACCCCTAAAAAATGTTTGACATAGGGTATATCTTAATAATAGAAATCTTGGGAAGGTATTTATGGAATAACAAATAGATAAGGGCCTGGTGGATGGGTATTTTTCCCTTCCCAAATTGATTATCTATAATAGAGTCTGCAAGAGACATGAAAAATAAAAAAAGAATACTTACCAATATCATATGCTTGAATTGGTTCAATATGGAGAAGCAATAAGAGTATAGTCTTTTATACTAACCTTACAAAGTAATATAATTCTTGATTTTCAAGATGAATTTTCCCTAGGGGTATGGTTGATAAATTATGAGAATGTCACCCAAGAATTAATGATTTTTTTTCATCTTTATAAATAAACTTGATTTATTCATTCTTGTTTATTCTACCCTTAAAAATATTCAAGTATTATGTATGCATACATGTGACTTTAGCTATACTATATTCATTTAATTCTAGAGATACACCTATCATAAAAACTATTATTGATTTTCATGGCTTAGTGAAGTTTTCAAACATCGATAGATCATTGATTTTAATTATTTGCATTTAATTAGCCAACCTTAATTTACTCAAAACATTCCATGTTTTAGTGTTGCTCTTTACTCATTTACTTTTTCACCTCCTATGAGATTAAGACTTGAAAGGAATTAGAAAACTGTTCAATATCATTGAGAATTCTTCTTGTAGAGATATTAGTGTCGACTAAGGAGAATGGAAGTGGGATGGATGGGGATGACATTTATGTATATGTGAAGGGACTAAAATGAAGATTTGGTATAGATTTCACAAAATAATTTGATACTTAAACTTGCCTTGTTTATTCATGAAATGCAATGAGTTCTCCTACCAACTAGGACTCAATCCCTATCTAAAATTCATATATTTTCTCACTACTCACTTATCAAACTGAATTTACACACTTATTATAAAATATATTCAATTACACAAAAAATAATAATATGAGTACTAATTATCTTCCTAACATTCCTCCCCTTAGTACTTAAATTGGAACATATGGTTACACACACTAAATGAAGTTAAAGAGGGAACCCATCAACATCTTATCAACCATTTATATGGGAATACATAAACTATTGACCATGAATGAGAACTTAAATATGAGTAGAGGCACACACATCTTTTCATCCTCCATTTCTAATTATACTAGTTCTTCATCAAAGACATCAACATGGGAATTTATAAATATCATACCCACATAACTTTATTAGAAGTCTCACTAATAAATTATATAACACACCACACACAAAATAAAAATGAAATTTTTTAGGACTAATTCCTTATTGTATTCTTTTGTAGAATCTCTTGTTGATCACTACCACTAAATCATGAATAAAATAGGAAATATCCACTACTAATGGATACTTCCCTTTGATTTAGCTAGTTTAGTGCATATTGGTTTGCCAATATTTCATTTTCATCCCCTTCTTTAGTATAAAATGAGAGATGATATTATGTCACCTAATTATTTTACCTCCAATATTCATTAGGATCATTTGTTACTCAGTAAATTTGATCTTTTAAGTTCATGTTCATGCAATCTTTATAGATATACACCCCCCACAAGATGGATGTTGGCTTTGCCTTAAAAATTCATTCATGACAATGATTTTTTTAATTTTTTTGAATATTTCATGACTAATGACATACACTATTGTATCTAAAAATAACTTGAAACTATTGACTTGGTGACACATTGACATAATATATTAATCCACTTAACAAATATGAATTATTAAAAACTAAATCACTAAGTAAAATTATAATTACTTATAGAATTAGATCATAATATATTCATGAACAAGATTGAATAGTAATTAATTCCTGATGTGGCAGGATGGTAGAAGGATAGCTGAACAAAAGTAATTTCAAACTTTCAATTGGTGGGAAGGTTTCAAGAAATAACAAAACCTAAGAGATCTTAACAAACCCTCCGAACAAGGTTCCATAAAAGTGTAAGGGATTAGAAGAACCATATGGTACCTGATGAGGCCAAGAAATGACACTTATTTAACACATTATTAGTCCAAAAACTCATCCACTTTGGCCATTTCTATCTTAAACCATGCTTTCATCCTTATTTCATACATTTTATATTATGATATATAATATTATCTCTTAATAAAATAATGTAATTAAATGATTTTATGATATGATTTTGCTAATGGAGAAATTCAAGGTCATCTTAGATACTTGTAGGAATCAAAGGAAGATAGAGTCAGTATGACTTCTACATCTTATAACATCTATTATACATCCTTTAACATATTTTTTGTTCATGTAACATATGGTAGACTCCTTATAGCATCTAACATACTTCATGTAGTATATATTGTTGTAGAATATTTCTTATAGAAAATTTTGGAAAAAATTTGGTGGTTTAGATCAAGATATACTCCATGAGTTATGGATAAATTATAGTGCCTTGAATCAAGGGCAGAATGATTCACCTAACTGAATCCTTTTCTCACCATTACATAAATTATTATTATATGTATTATTTTTTTATAAGTATAACTACTATTTTTATTTATTGTATTTGATTGAAACCATAGATTTTTGGTTTCAAATCCCTAGATTTGGTATCCTCTAAATAAGGCACCTATCTCTCCTATATAAGGAGAAAATCTTAGGTTTCCAATGGATTCCATCAAGAGTTAAGTTAATAAAATAGTTGGAGAACTAGAAGTGTGAGTAAAATTATTCTATAATTCTACTATAAAAAAACTATTATGCTATGAAATAAATTCAAGTTGTAGTAATTCATTTGTATTAAGAAGGAGAGGAGTCAAGCTCTATTTTAATTGAAATAGGGCCCACACGTATAGATTGGTAGACTTATTTCTCAACTATTATCTTAATATTATTTATGCATTGTTTGTATGTGGTTCTTGTCTTATATTAAATTGTTGTAATGTATATGATTTGATTTTATGCATTTTTTTAATATATAAACATATTTCATTCTATACATTTAATCTATTAAGTCTAGGAAGCTTCCAACATTTATATTTCAATTCTGAGTTAGAATATATTTCACTTACATTATTTACTTTACTTCAAGTGTGTCTTCATTTATTTTACTTTCAATTTCGAAAATTTTATTTATGCATGCGTGATTATATTATGCAACAATGAGGATTCCAACCTTCAAGAGAGTTTAGTACTAACATACAATGATGACATCTTACCAAGCTTAACAGACCTTGGTTGATAATTAATGAAAGTTTAAGAATTGATAAACTAAGTGGATACCCCTTGGAAGAGGTCTATTGGGTTGAACATGAGAGATTGGTATTATGTTAGTTTATTTGGGTAGTTGAATTTTCTTATCAAGGCCTATGTGAGGAAATGAGAGGGTTCAAGGAGCATATTTTTTAGAACTATAATATTTGTGGGGTTACATTATGGTCCAAATTGTTACATAAAATAAATAAATAATATATTTATTATTTACATAACCAAATATTTAAAAATTAGTTGTATGAGTAATATATTATTATGGTTAATTTAAATGGGTGGATCAATTGGTTACAACTATCCACAAACCTTATAAATTTGTTTTAACCTTTGGTGAAATATTGAGTGTGATTATTACAATATCATGATTTATGAGAGAGCTAGTCTCTAAATTTTATATGAAGAATTGTGAAGAAATAAGCTGATGAAGGAATTTACAGGGTCTATAAATGTTTCCTAAATAATGGAATAAACTTTGTGGGAATTTTAATTCATTGAGGTTTTCCTATTCTATTAAATAACTTCTTTGACTATGACATGGTTACTTGATGTTGTTATTAGTTTGTTGGTACTCTTATTAAAAAACAATAATAGGAGTTGAGGATGGAAAATTACTTTAGTTGTTTTGATGTTATTTTTATACTTCAGGAATCTCATATCTAGCTATGTGTTTGAGTTATTTACACACATGTATGTATAGATTTATGTACTATAAAAGATTAAGAGTTGAATTTAAATTTACTATGAATCTTTGAGCCTTTGGAATTATATGAGTTTGGCTATATCAAATATTGATTATGAAATATTTGTTCATTAATATGCAATTTTAATTGAGTTTGTATATACCTACATATATATTTAAGATTACATTAAAATCTTGGCTCATTGATACTTAGTTGTACTGAGTTTTGTATCATTATTGTTGATTTATTTCTTTATCTATGACATAACTGGTCTATGATTGATGATGGGGTTTGACCACTGGATTATGATATTTGGTATTTACAATAATATCTAACATTAAAAATATCAATTAAATTATTTTATAAACTTAAACTATTCCATTTAATACATATGCCTAACTGGGTTGTGGATTGATTAATATTATTCAAGAGTGAAGTATGGGTATGAATAACATTAAATTCATAATTTCACTCCTGTACTTGATTTAGGAGTATATTATGTAGTAATTAATTATAAGGATGGAATTAAGAATACCGGTTTGCATTGGTGGTTGAAATTTAATTTCAATTTAAAAAGGGAAACAATAAGACATTATAGTATTAAATGAAGTTTTCATATTAGACTTATTTTATATTAATGGTGGATTACCACTTTTACTGTTTAATTTACAAGTGAGTGTTTTAATACCCAAGATGGTAATTAAATAGATAAAGAATTTAAAGTATATGTTTAATTGATTGTGTACCATTTTTGTCTCATTATTATGATTTTAATATAATTATTATAGTGAGTATTGTGGAATTAGATTTACATTGTAATGCATAATTTGTATTTCTTAGGAAAATTAATTAGTTCAATATTGTTAAAGTGGGCCCGCACATGAAAAATAGTGTGGGTATAAGGAATAAATTTTTATATATATATATATATAAATTTATTCTGTATGATGTGAAACTATTTAGAATATTATCTAAAGTTAATTTGCCCAAACTAATTGTTATTATGAGAACACATTAAATTATGGATAAAACAAACAAGAGATAAGTGGATTATCTCAACATTTAATGGAAATTCATTATTATGTTTTATGAGTTGTGTAATCTCAATGTTGGAATTAAAAGAGAGATTACTATTGATTAATTTCATTTAATGATTTTCATATTGCATAACCAATCCATGATTTGTTATTATTCCTACACAAGAGTAACTATTTAAAGAAATTTCAATTACATTACTTAATTAAAGGTTAACTTGTGGGATATCTTATCAAATATATCATTGGTAATTTATTGGTCAGCTATTAATAGTAGAAATTATTTTTATTGAGCAGTAAATAAATGGCATTATTCATTTTTCATACTATTTAGTAAGATAGTTGATTGATAATATATGGAACATTATTTGATTTCCTAACCCAAGCTATGAGGGTAATTGTTACAACTTTAGGTAGGTAACACTAAGAATTACCATAATTAGTTCCATTGCTTATGTTAAAATCAGACACATATTAAATGGTTTATGTTTGACTAACATATGTATTAACTATGATTTGATTTTTTTTGGGTTAACAGTAACTAATGTATTATGTCATACAAATAAGAATGTGGATGTAATTTGATGACATGAAATATCAAAGTAGATACAAATTATCTTGCTTATTGAAGGTAATAACCACATATGCTTATAAGGGTTATGAAATCTTTAAAAACTATAGGTAGTGATATACCTTAATATTTAAATGTTTGATTATGTATAAATTGAGAGATTTTATAAGATGTACATTATTTATATTGTATTCATTTCATAAAAATAATTCACACTAGATCATTATTGTTGAATTTTTCATTTACATTTTAATATCATTACATAATAATTTTACTATGGATAACTTCAAAAAGGATAAACATATCATGCTTGAGAGGTTGATGTCTTTGAAATATTAAAAAAGTTATGGATGTTATTTTGGCATAATTTAGAAATGACTATTTCAATAATGATGTTAGAAATTATAAGATTAAAATATGTGGTTCATATTATACCTATACGTATTGAACCTCTGATCATGTATGGAACTTAACTAAGGTCAATGATATTTAAATGGTCCTTTTAGGAAGGTGACTATTTGGGTACTTAGATCAGAGTTTATGAATGTGAAGCCACACACTTATAAACCCCAAGCTTAATATCTAATGTGGAATGAAATATTTACTTATAGTACCTTATTAATATGGTTTAAAATTAGTTAAATGTTAGATAATGATCCTATTCCATTTTCATGAGAGAGATGTGTGTTAGAATAAACATGACATGGAAATTATTCTTGTGTCGCTCCTTGTTAGAGTATGTTTTATATCAGTTATACCTTCATTTTTATAAAAAAAATTATGATTGTTACATTGGTATCAAAGCTTAATTTATACTCTAGATAAATTTGGGAAGAACCTTTTAAACTTGTACCATGCCTAAATTGTTAATTTGTGACTACTCAAGATGGTTAGAACAAGATCTAAAGGAAGTGCCAATACTAGTAACAACTAGGTAATAACAACCTAATAATAATTAGAGGTAGAAAAAAATGTAGATCTCATGGTGCCTAGAAGATTAAAAGAAATATAAATGACCCAACTCCTAACAACAATGAATTTCTTATTAATAATGAAGTTGGAGGTAATCTATCTAATATGAATGAAAATATCCTTAATAGAATCTTATCATCCTTAAATATTGTTCAAGGTAAGGTTGAATCCTAATAATGGAGACTAAATAACCTTTAGTGTGTTTTTCATGATGAAATAATCAGGTTGTAGATTTGACATAGAGAAAAGCATGTGCTCCAAGAACTAATATTAGTACTAGTTGACCCAATTATTAAGGAGCTAAAAAATCTTCTACCACCTACCTTCTCAAGTGAAAAATTTGGAGATGCAACTAATGCATTGATTTTGAATATGTAGAAGTATTTTAAATTATGTAATATGCCCTCTAATGTGAAAATTAAAGTGGCATCTTGTCAATTTATTAGTGTTGCTACCTTATGATAAATTGGAATCATCTTTGTGCATTGGAGGGGTATCAACTAAAGAACCTTATCTATGTAGTATTTTAAATAAAATTTTGAAAAAGGTATTTAAATACCAATAATAAAGAACAAAAAAATAACATATTTTCATCTACTAAAACAAGATAACATGACTATTTTAAAATATAATAATAAGTTTTTGAATATAATACATCATGTATATTAAATGCATGACAAGGAAAATAAAATAACAAAACTCAACTTAGGTTTAAAATAAGTGTTGATTCATGAAATTAACATGACAAACCTAAGAACCTTGGTGGTTTCCATTGAGTCTGATCATAGGGTAGAAGAGAAAGAGAGGTCTCATAAGAAGGTGAGGTAACATTTTAAAATTAATAGACAACATTATAAGGCTGAAATTTTCTCTCTTTCACCCAAGAGTTTTAATAAAACATATCAAAACTAAGTTCACAAGCAATAGTGGCTTTAATAAGTTTTACGGAAAAAATAATAATTTTAAGTCACAAAACTCACATAATACAGGGTCCTATAATATAAATTAGGTCTAAAATATCCAACATAGACTAGCCATGGGGTACAAAATTAACCTTGTATTACCTCAAAAAATATTCAATGTTGGTAATGTGGTGATAATAACTATCATAAGGATTATACCAAGATAAAACTTATGCAATCATATAATCATTAGGTGTATGCAATTTTTAAAAATCAAAAAGCTAACATTCAAGCAATAATGATTGAAACCAAAGGTATTATAACTGGGTTTATTATATTGATTTGAATTGATTATGGTGAAACATATAGTTTTATTTCTCTTGTTATAATAATAAAATATAAATTTAAACATGTTATGATTAGAAAAGGTTAGGAGATTGAGTTTGGTATAGGTAATATAATACATATCTAGGAGTGCTTAGAGTAAGTTGGGCTTGATTTATGTGCTTTTAAAACTAAGATAAATATGCTTTTAGCACTTTTGGGATATTATGATCTCATTTTTGGCATGAATTAGTTTCAATATAATTGATCAATGCTTGATTGATTCAGTAAGAAGGTGCAGTGCATAAATGAGTAGGAAATTAATTAAAGTGTAAGGTATCCAAAGGACTAGGATGCAAAAAATATTTTAAGCTTAGTAGTTACAAAATGATATGTAGAATTGTTAAAAATTCTATGCATTCAAAATTCAACAAATTTCTAAGGACCAAGGACAATCCTATAAGGATTTTCATGTCCTAAAGGAATTTATGGATGTATTTCATTAAAAACTACTTGGTCTTTCACCCAAGTAGGAGTTCAAAATTTCCATATATATTATGCCCAGATCTATATCTACATCAAATCTCCTTATAGGATGAATGTGGTAGATTTGTAGGAAATAATGGCTCAACTTATATAAATTTTAGAAAATGAGAGAATTAGACCAAGTGTTTCCCCATAGGGTGCTTTGATTATCTTCATAAAGAACAAATATGAAACACTTAGGCTATGTATTGATTACAACATGCTCAATAAGGTAATAATTAAGAGTTGATATCCTTTGCCTAGGGTTTTTGATCTATTTGATCAAATGAAATAAGTAACAATATTCTCTAAAATTAACTTGAGGTCAAGATACTATCATTTGAAAATCAAAGAGGAAGATGCTCACCAAAATTCTTTTTGTACATGGTATGACCATTGTGAGTTCATTATTATGCCCTTTGGCTTGACCAATGCACCAATAAAATTAATGAATTTAATTAATAATGTGTTCAAATATTATCTTTATATATTTGTCCTTATTTTCCTGGATGACATTATAATCCATTCTAAGAATGGAGTTGAATATGAACAACACTTGAGGCTATTCATGAAAAGACTAAGACAACACAAGTTGTATGGAAAAATCTCCAAGTGTGCATTTTATCATCTTGAAATATATTAATTGGGGAGCATCATCTCTAAATATAGTATTTTTATAGATCCTTGCATAAATATATGAATAAACTAGGGAATTCTCAGATATAGAAGACTTACCATATATCAACATGTGTCGATGACGATAATTTGGTCAGAAGGGAACACAAAACACAATGAAAAAGAAATAATTTACATGAACTATAGAGTAAAAAATAAGTACCAATTTAAAAATATGGGAGATAATAATTATTTAGGCATGGAAACATTAATACAAGCCATTGCATGAATTGGTCTTGAGCTGATCTAGTGTGGCGTGGCATGAATATATGATTTTTTTAGTCAAATAAATTAATTGTATTATCTCTTATTCCTACTATTATTATAAATATATTGCACATTTTGTGGGGTGAACATTTCTATAGGCTTATTTAGAGGGATTCTATAATGAAGAGTGATATACATAGGTTGCTACTAATACTTTTGAACAAATATTAAACTTTTCTATAAGGGAAAGGGCATTGGTTATCCAATAGTTCAAAAAAATTTACATACTTCCACTTGAGAGGGATGGAAGTAAAAAGGGATCCCTAAAACTTTAAACATTTAATAATGAGATATCCTTTTCCATTGGTCAAAATCACACCAACTAGGTTTAGGGTTAGAGGATTGCCTATAGAATTGAGTCTTATCCCATTGCATATTATCACTAGAAGTAAGCCAATTTTTAAAGACATTCCATAGTATTTTTTACCATATCCTCCTCTAAAATGACAGTGAGAAAATATTCATAAAAAATTCCATTAATGGTTTCATCTTAAGGAGAATGAGGAAAGGAATTTATCTTTACCATGCCTCTAGAGGCATAGTCTCAGAACAAGTACCCAAGACCTTTAACACCAAAAATGTTTAGTGAAGGGGATAAAGGGAAACCTTGTTTTATATATAGATAAGAAAAACCTTTCATATTGGTGTCCATTTATGTTAAGTTAGGAAGACACATATTTAAATAGGTTTTAGACAATCTAGGCCCAAAATTAAGGGATTATTTCATATAAATAATAAAAGACCATTCACTCTTATCATAAGATTTATCAAAATCAATTTTAAAATTTTTTTGGGATGTGTGATCCATTTACATCCACTCCCAAAAATCTATAATATTTTCAATAATATACTAACCTTAAATGAATCCTATTTTCTTAGTTCTAAAAAAATAAAGGCTAAAAGTATCTAATGCTCAAGGAAAGATCCTTATAAATGATCTTGTAAGAGACATTAATAAGGGTGAAGAGTCTCCAATTGGTGATGATATGTAGATCTATAGATCTGGGGATGAACTTAATATTTCCATTTTCTATGAACTTTCTAAGGGATCTATTAGCCATAACCTCAAGGTATCATTTGAAGAGAAATATATTGATAAACTAATATAAGTCAAGTAATAATAATAAAATATTTAAGATAAAACATAATATAAAAAATGGAATACATGCAATATTAAAGAGCAAAAAATATTTCACTTGGAAAAACCATTAATAGGAAAAAACACATCACAATAACCTTTTTTAATTATTTTGACAATACAATAGTGTACTTCAAAGTTATGCTTTACCCTAATGCATGTGAAAGTATTTGCAGACACATTGATAAGAAACTATCAAAGTAGTATTAAATACCATGGTTAATAAAACCATGTTATATATAAAAACATGAGATAAAACCACCCAAAAATACACCCATTAAGTCCAAAAAAATCATGTAGAGTGTAAATCATGAAAAGTATACAACACATTTCCTACATTATCCCGTTCATTGAATACATTTCCATAGGTTCATATTTTCAGTAGCTAATGGAATCCATACCCCCTTACCTTATGGACCAATAAATTTTATATGTACTTGTAACCTTCAACAATGAATCAAAAACATTCTCATCTATATCAACCTTTTAAAATAACACCTTATTGTCTTCAACCATTTATCTAACAAATTGACATTATACATCAATATTCTTTTATTGAGAATGATAATCATGGTTCTTTGCCCAATAAATTTCACTTTGACTATCATAATATATGATTACGAATTTTTATAATAAACCAATAATTTAATATAGCCTTTATAACCAAACTACTTCTTGTCTCATCACCTAAAATTTTTAACTTCATTTTTTAATTTGATACAGTAAAAATGCTTTTGAAATTGGAGCTATGAATCAAGAAGGTGAGGGTTTTTACAATTAGACCCACATCTAGGAACAACAAAGAGGTTAAAGGATCCCACTAATAACCAATAATATAATATAGGGTTTGAAGTCTCCCCCAACCTTAAACAAGAGAAGTAGGTACCCATGACCATGGTGAAACTAGAGAACATGAGGGTTTTAAGGATTGCCACAACTAGGGGTTTTAAGGGTAACATAATGTAGAAGTATAGAGAAGAGGGTATAAATGCTCTCATAAAATTAAATAAGTGAAGTAAAGGTCTCCATGACCAAGATACGATAAGAGAACAAGAGGGGTTTAAGGGTTCCCACAATCAGGGGTTTTAAGGATCTCGTAACTTGCAGATTAACTTGAAGGACTATTTCCCTTCATGATGAATTCTCTGAGGTAACTCTAGAATATTCTCTATATAATGGGTCTTTCACCATCAGGTATTTTTGTATAGCCTCCATACAATAGAGTTACAATGAGTGGGTTTTTATTCCCACTAAGATTCACAACCTGGCAAAACATAACAAAAATAAAGTACAAATCATAAGCTCAATTGGAAAAGGAGGTCTTCTACCTCTTGGGTCCTCTTCAAAGCTTTCACATAGTTGGGTCACAATAGGTGGCCTAATATTCCCACTAATATTCACAATCTTTTAAAAACATAACAAGGGGGTTTTAAGGCTCCTACATCTATTGAACAAGAAGCATGGGGGTTTTAAGGTACCCACAACTAGGGGTTTTAAGGATCTCATAACCTTCAAAATATAAAGGTACTTAAAAATAGTAAAATTGAAATAATAGACACCCTTCATCATATCATTACTAAAGACACTACCAATAGAAGGCCTTCTAGGAAAGAAGGTCTCTTTCGACCTGAGTCATCTAACTAACCACCACACAACCAAATCATAGTGAGTGGGCTTTTCCTTCCACTAAGAATCACAAGTTTTTTAGAAACACAACCCCCAAAAAGGATTCTTTTTTATCTAATTTGAATCCTTGAGATCCTATGATAAGATGGAACTAAGGGTGGAATCCTCTAACATCCACCCTTAAACAACAAAAAGAGGCTACTAAAAAGCAGGGTCCTCTTAGATCTAACAAAAGGCCTTCCACAGAGTTGAGAGTTTTAAAAAAGACTAAAGATACCCCACACAGATAAAATAAATGAAAAATACCTTTTTCCAAGCAAATAAGTGGGGTTAACACATGGCTTCCTCTAATAGCCATGCCACTCAACAGCCCAAGGGGGTTTGTTCCTCTAATACACAACTTACCTTGAAATAAAAATTTGAGGTGGGATCCTCCATCTTCCACCCTATCAAAGGACCAAAAATGGGCATATATGTTGAAAAAATATAAAGAAATAGTGGAAAACCAATAGCTTCCCCTAATTTGAATGATTATAAGCCTAATAAAAGAGCCACACCAAACCCTTCTAAGAAGTGTGATGCCAATATCACATCCCTAGTGGGACACCAAGGCCACATCAAAGAATAGTACCTTAACAAGGTTGTAATACCAAGAACAATGCAGACCACCAGAAGCTTTCCAAACTACTTACATCATTGCACAAAAAGTGTAGGCACTGTAAAGCAAATAGTTAGGCCATAAAACCATGGCATGTCCACCATTCTACTCGTTAAGCTATCAAACAAAAGTAGTTAGCTCCAAGCATGCAACCATCCAAGTTGGATAAATAGAAACTCCTGAGCCAAATGTGATATATTTGACATAGGTAAAAACATGACTGATAACCATCTAATCCACAATAATGTCATCAAGATCCTCTTGGGATATCTCCTTGGACATCAGATTTGGCAACCTTTGATTATCTCTATAACTTAGTTTTGTCCCTTGGTCCCCACACTCTTGGTCATTATCATCATCACCTTCTCTACCTCCATGCTCATCACCCACTCCTTCTTGCCCACTACCTAGGTTTGAAAATACTCCCATTACGCTCCCACTCAACATCAAATTTTAGGACTTATTCCTAGTTATTGACTTACAGATGTTAATATATACATAAGTCAACCTTGGTTACAACTATGTCTGAATCTAACGTTAATTAATAACATTTCACACAAGTCATAATAAGACATAATGAGTAAAGTAATCATGATTTCAAAAATATTATCAAAGGTACTAATGTCATGATAAAAAATGTTCAAGGTAAATCTTGAGTGAATAAAAAAAAATATGGGACATTAAATATTGCAATTAGGATTCAACCCTTATGAGATACAACCACTTGGTTACTTATAACAATTATAGTAACTCTGATGACATCAGGAATATGATCCAAATTTATCCCCTTTTAAATCAAATGCATAACATTCAATCTCTAATCATATATTGTTCTCAAATATAAATTAACTCAGATCCATGAACACATGAATGATCATTTCATCTAATTCCAAATACTATTGACCATCCTTTAGTGGATCTTGCTTCAAAAATTAATCTTAGTGATATACTTATCTTGAAAAACAATTAATTTATCTCAAACATGTTTATATAGATACATGCTTATATTATTGTCTTACAAAGTATTAATTTTTTAAAATGACCATGGCAAGACAATTCAGTGTAACTAACACATAGTATTTAACCTAGAACAAGGGTGTTAAATGAATTTATAGACAATGCTTTAATAAATCATATTTGTGCTAAGTGAAAAATCCTTTTATTCATGAAAGGTTAAATTAGGATCTATTTATTGGTTTAGTTATTCATAGGCTCTAAATCAATATATTAGGTAGTAAATTATTTGATCCTTTAACAAATCAGATGTTTTTTATTCAATTACCCTGGGACTGCTACCACACAAGATTTAATATTTACTTCTTCAGCACATCCATAAACATGTGAAAAAATTATATTATATTTTTTAGGTCTTCCCACAAACATGATCATCATAAAATCTTACAATTTTATTTAATATTACAAAAATTCCCAATAAAGGCATTAGATGCAAGCCCATGATTTAAAGTTGTATTCAACTACTATAATATTTACACATGGTGTGGTTGTACACCAAATAGGGGGATACTTTATATACTTAATTAAATTTTTTCTCAATAATAGTTTATCCATATGCATTATAATTTTGAATTTTATAATGAAAAAAATCATAATATAATACTAAACCTTATTAATTATATTTAAGCATAAACTAAACTTTTCCTTTCCTAATTAAACTATCATAGAGTAATAATCCTACTCTTAGACATAAGTATAACCACTAAGGTTTTAATTTATTTTCTTTATGATTAAATTAATTATAGTGCATGAAATAATTCTTAGGATTACAAAATGAAGCACACCATAAAGATTAAGTCAAGAAGCATTAGCTAAGATTAACTACCTTCCAAGGTGCAAATTGGGATGATTTCAAACATGGAACAAGAAATAATCATATTCACAATTAGATCTAGGGTTTCACCCTTATCTCTAATGTTTGAACTATTACCTATTAACATATATTAAATTCTAAGGCTAGGACCTATGACAATCAAATAGTGGCACTTGAAGGATTCTAATATATGACAAGATCCTATCATAAAGACTTAAATACATTCAAATAAAATATGTTTTAAATGCATTCAAAGATAGTCTATTTTATTTTTTATTTTATTTTTATTTTTAATATAGTATGGATATACAAGGCCTATAAAATTAACATTCCCAAAAATTTATTAATATCTATTTAAAAACAAAACTTTATGATGATAGTTGAAATATGCTTTTGTATTAAAAAATCAAAGTTATAAGTGTGGCTATCTTATTAAGAAGCATTTTATTTGTTAAACCATACTAAAAACTCAACATTACTATTCAAATCACAAAGTAGTCAAACTCACTATTAAAACTCAATAATAAGTTTTTTGATGGGTTTTATTACACACCAACATAGGCAGGAATGGAATCTACACAGCCTCTCTTGAAACTATTGTCAAGTCTTGGCTTGCAGGGTAACCTAGTGGCTTATGTGAAATTATTCCATTTCAATGGTTTTATTTGGAATAAGTTCAAATAAATGAAGGATGTTGTATAGGTCTTATGGAATTATTACCTAGGAAATCAATAACTTTAGACTTAGCATAAAATATATCTAATTTAACATATGTGCATTACATACACATACTAAATAATACATAAATGGAAATAACAATGGGTTTTAATCAAAATAAATCCTAAAAACATAGATTAAAAATTTCAAATATATTCTACCTATTCTAACATATTTATAAAGAAGAGCAAAAGATAAGGGGAAATAGGAAAAGAGTAATCATATTTTATAGTGAAGATAAATCTAATTCCTTTGATTAGATGACATCAATAAAATCAATTATTTACTTCACTAGTATGCACACAACCATGAGTAAAAATGATGTAATAGTTTGAGGAAAACATAGTCATGAAAAAGAGGAACAAAAACTTTAACACCTTTTAATTTTTATATATTTATTGAAAAAACATTATTTTGGATTCACCCTCCTTAGTTGAAATATATAAATTTGCCTCAAAAAAACATAACTTACAATAAAATATAGCTAAGAAAGAAAGAAAGTGTAGTAAATAAAGTTTGGTCCTCTATTCTGTCTTCTAAATCTAATGAACCAACCCTTTTTAATGTATCTTGGCTAGTCTTAAATAGAAACACAATCCATTGACCAAATAAAATTTACCTTTATAATTTTCTTAGAACATTAAATGAGCCATACCAAATGTATGTGAAAAATTAAGATAGATGTACAACTTATCCCACTTAGTAAATCAAATCTTGGAGAATGTAATCAACTAACATCTATTGGATACTTTATATATAAGGAACATAACCAAATTGGATCTGCTAAACCTAACCAAGGGAGAATTATTGTTGGCTGTCCTAGCTACTCTTGGTCCCTAAGACACTTGCACATTTAGAAGGGGTATTTTTTTCAAAAAATAGTTGAATACACTCCTTGCAAGAATCTCCATGATGGTTAGGTGGGTTTATGCTCAGTTATGCATAAGTCACCAAGGTTCATTGTACTTTTGATTCCTTGAATGAGTCTTTTAGTCTTTGTCAAAGTCATGAATTGTATTATGCATATTAAAGGATTCTTCAATGCAAAAATTGTCTTGAAGCCTTATTCAAGTCCTAATCAACCATGATAGACCTCATTCCATGCATAGAAACATTAATATTGGGGATAATACAATATATTGTTGAAGGTCTAATGTGTCATCTCAAGGTCATGAAGGGATCATATAGAGTCTTTAGAAGCATGATAAGATCATGAACACATGAAAAGGTCTTAAAAGTGAATTTAAGCTTATAGAGGGGTTAAAAAAGCCTTATTCACTCATTAATTCATTTTAAGAAGACTACGCATTCTAAAAATTTCAAAAAGTCATCTAATGTTTAAAAACTCCTCCATAACCATCCTCCATTTTAAAAATAGTCAAAAAGGTGTTAAAGATAGTCATTTCCCTCTATTCTTGCCTTTTGGTGGATTTTAACTCCTTCAACATGGAAGAGTGCCCTTGACCATCACAAAATAATTTCATCCAAGCATGGTAATGGAGATGTCATTGCTTGAGGATTGTTTTTATAGGACCGCTAAATAAAATATCAGAGTCAAGCTACCAAGGCCAAGTTTTCTCATGGTTTCAAACCTTTCTCTATCATAAAATCTCTAAAACATGAGGGTTTAATAATTTTTATAGGTTTTTGTAGAGATTCAAGGAGAAAAAAATAGGGGTTTAAATATTATGTGGCCTTAAGGTCTTATATGCATGCTATAAAATGGAAGGGAGATCCATTCATCAAGAAAATGGTAGGTTTTAGGTGGAAGAACATGAAGATAGACCATGAACATGAGGTTGTAATCCAAAAAAATTATAAGTTTTGCTATTGAAGGTACATGTTCAAAGGTTATAAAGGAATTTCATGCATGAAATAAGGATTAAAAACTTCTTTAAAATACCTAGGGGGTGCATTAAGTCTCTTTGATGGTCTGTATGTAAAAATCAAGTAGGGAAAACCTACAAACATGAAGATTTTAAAGAGATTGTAGGTTGATACAAGGCATTATTGAAGAGTTGTAGAGATGTACAATATTTAAAATTAAAAATTAGGTCAATGGAGTTATATATTATCATAATAAAGCCTTAATAGGACTTCAAGGATTACCATATGGGTTACAAACCTCAAAACAAGGCCAAAACTAACCAAAATCTCCATTGTAGTCACCTATAAGCTATTTTACAGGACATGACATCTCAATTAAGGAGTTTCATGGGCATGTAAGACCATTTTAGAGGAAATATTAAGTATTTAATATCCATTTATATGTGATTATATGTAAAAATAATTAACTAGGTCTACAAATCATTGTTAAGAAGCTAAAATAGGCATATAAGCAACTCAATAAGAGCACAGTTTGAGGTTTAATTTCATCCATCATGTTGAATGATAGATAATGGATATCAGGGAAGGTTTGGAGACCTACGTATCACATATCAAGACAAATAAATTGTTTGATAATCTTTGAAACATGTGGATACATCAAAAACATCACATATAATCTTGAAACCCTCTTAAAATTTATAAATTGTCAATCCATTTTTAGTGTTTAAAACATGATTAAGGTATATAGAGTAATGATGGGTCTTGAGGTAATTTCATGGTCCCTTTGGGGCCTTATAATTAGGTTATAGGCCTTGAAATCATGGTTAGGGTTTTGAAGTTATTTCAAGCTTGAGAGACATGTACATATCTATAGTTTGAAAAGTGAGGGTTTGATGCATTTTAGAATGTTTTAATGACTAAGCCTCAACCTACCCTAAAAATACTTATATTACATTTGATACCATTAAATTTATATTCAAGTCCTCAAGAGCCCAACTTTGAAGGTTTTTAAGAGGTGTTTCATACTTTAATGAAGACCTACAGGTCTGTAAGGTATAATAGAGGTTTTTAAATTATTTTTGATGATTATATCCAAATTAAGGAAATAAAATCAAGATAAAAAACTCTCCACTTACGCTTAATGTCCTCTAAGTAAGTGGTATACTCAAAGTCATCAAGGAAATTAAGGTTTTCAAGAAAGGAGATTTTAGACTTGAAAGAAGATGTACAGGTATTCAAGAAAGAATGGCTCTTGAAGGTGTTTAAGGTGTTTTTTTAAAAATTGGAATATCATTAAGAAGCCTAAAAATCATTATATTACTCTTCTTGCCTTCCAATCAAGGTATAGGCTCATGGAAGCCCTTCTCAAGGTACATTAAAGGTTCAAGCTTGAAATGGCCTATGCAGGCTTGCAAAAATAAGAATGGAGTCTTAATAGGTTTAAAGTATTCCTCACTTGAGTGAAGGGTCATAAAAAATTCAAATACCCATATAAATCTTCATGCCTTCTAAATAGAGGTGTAAGCTCTTGGCAACCATTCTTAAGTTTTAATAAAGTTTAAATCCTAGAAAAAGACACTTGTAAAAATAGTAGCAAAGAAGAGATATTTTTAATTCATTCCAAGAGGTATTATGAGAGGAAGAGATTCACCAAGCCTAAAAAAATCTCCTCTTTCTCTTCATGTCAACTAAATATGGGTGTAGTCTCATGGGATCCATCCTTAGTATTTAATGGAGGTTTTGAGCTTAAAGAGAGCCAAATGTCTATAGGTTATAATGGGTTATAAAAAGTGTTTTGAGAGATGTATATTCTAATGAAGTGGGA
This sequence comes from Torreya grandis, assembly GCA_037957365.1. Lineage (NCBI taxonomy): Eukaryota > Viridiplantae > Streptophyta > Pinopsida > Cupressales > Taxaceae > Torreya > Torreya grandis. The sequence continues at coordinate 744,043 of JARHVA010004705.1, forward strand.
ATCAATAAATAATAATAGACTTATTATTGAATCCAACACTATCCTATCATAAATACAAACCCATAGAACCATTTTCCAGAGTTTTTAATGAAGGGTTCAAGCTTAAGGAGACTTATGTAGGTCTATAAGAAGGTGAAAAGTTTTCAACATGTTTAGAGGTGTCTCTTACTTGAGTGAAGGGTTAAATAAGTTAGATAACCCTCCTCTTAATACTCATGATTTAAAAACAAGGTGAAAGCTTCTTGAAACCTTTATTAGAGAGGTTATAAGTTTGAGCTTGAATAATACCTATATAGACTTGTAGAAAGGAGTGGAGGTTATAATACATTTTGGGGTGTTTTTAGATAGTGGAAGGCCTGTAAGCAAGCATAAAAAAAATTCACTTGATAATATATTTGTTACATTCACGACCCTACTAGGGTTATAGGATTGAAACCCCCTACATGATCCTAATGGATAATTACACAGTTACTTGATAGGTCTATATGGTGTCTTTGAAATGTTTTTATCATGCTATGTATAATGCCTAAGATTCTAACGAGGTCAAACAATCTTGAAAATTTATGCAAAGATAAATAAGATGAAAATTCTAGGTTTAAATGAACATAATGCTTCTCAAATACCTCTATACCCATTTTCAATCATGTGAGAAAACTTATATACTTTTCCTCAAGTTCCTAAGCCTACCCCATGAAGGGCACAAACCTACCAATGAAAGGTTTCAAGTTAAAACATCAAACTAAAAATCTACAAGATTCTTGAGAGCCTTCATGATAATCTAGGTTTTTTACAAAGTAAGCTAGGAAAAGGTTAAAAAGGGTTGTTGACTTTAGATAAAGTTTTATGACCCCAATAATCCCTCAATCTATTGCTTAGTATCTTCAAGATTGAATAGATCTATATGGTATTTACTAATAAAGAAAATGACCACTTCTATGAATTCCTACGAATGTAGTTGCAAGCCTACACTCTAATTTTAAGAAAGAGAGTTCTAAAAAAGGTTTCAATTTTAGGAGCATCATCCACAAGATTAAAGCATATGTTTATAATACTATAGTTAAATTTCAAGTTTCAATATTGGTAAAGAAGAGAAAAGAGGTTTCATGATGTCAAAATTAATGTTTCAAATCCATAAGGAGTTCTATGACATCCCAGACTTGAGACCAAGTTCATGAGTTGAACATGCCCAGGAAACCCTCTGACAGGTCTATATGAATAATTTTCTTAGATCCTTATGATGTAAGGTTGTGTGAACAAGTTTTTTAGTCATAGACATGGAAGACAACATGCCTTGAGGGAGAAGATCAAGTTTTCCATGAATATGCTAGCCTATAAACCTCTCAATGGGGCTCCATGTTTAAGCGAAAGAAAATGAAGAATATAGTCTTCAAATCTTCTAAGAAGTATACACTTAAGAATGTTTGATGATTTAGTGGAAGTAAGTCCTCTGAGAATGATCTATTCATGTGCCATAATTCAAGGAGATGAGGAAAGTTTCAAGTTTTCCAAGGGATTAAAAGGACAAAAGGAGATTATCAAGCTTAAAAATGTAGGTTCCAAGTTTCTCAAGGACTCTCATGAGGAACTAGAACATTGCATTAGCTCTTCCACCTCTCTTGAGACCACCACATAAGTTTCAAGGTGATATTTTAGTTTGATTATGCTCATATGGATTGTCAATCATGACCATAGGTGGGGTTTAGAGTCATTAAAGCCATGATAGAGATATAAAGCATTAGAAAATTGATCTCATGGACATGTAACTTATCCATGAAGTGATCATTAAGGCAAGTCAACCTTCAAGGCTAAAAGTAGTGTAATATACCCATTTATAAGTCAACCATGTAACAAACTTTGACATGTAAGTGTGAAGAGAGGGGTGAGTGAAAGTAACCAATGCTATAGTTTATAAAGTGATGCATCCTTGTAAGAGCATAATCATACATGTTCAAGCACTCCAAGGGACTAAAATAACAAAAAGTGAGGCCTTTTCTCCTATGCCTAACTTTTATTGAATACCATCAATGTGATAGGTTAATGTGTTGAAGAAGGCATAATGGCCTCATTTCCCCTTGTTTCTATCTTGAATAGGTAAGATTTATGTTATAATAACTATAGCTATGCAGTTTCATAGTACTTTCTCTTCTCATTTTATTATAAATTGGGCTATAAATGCCTCATTTGGTATCCATCCTCTTGGTTATGATAAGAGTCTGCTCACTTAAGGACTTGTAAAGTTGACTCAAGCCTTTAACTGTAAATAAAGCACTGAATTTACCTCTCTTTCCTTGATATATCATTATGTACTCAAGAATTTTAATTAAATTTTGTGGTTTTTAGTCTCTTTTGCTTTATTTTAGGTCAATTTTATATGTTCATTAGTCGTTTTTGCCTAATTTATAAGTAAATTCTAGATAGTCTATCCCTCATGGAAGTCAATTTTTTCATTATACCTATGTTATAACATGTTTGTTAGAGTGTGTCGCTAAAATTAGTCCTTCATAGGTTTTTATTATGATGTTAGAGAAGGTGAAAGAGACTTTAAATGTTGGTACATCATCCCATTTTTAGTTTCAATTCAATCTCTTCTCCCTTTTCATGACAAAAGACATAGTTGTAGCTAAGATTAGGCCTTGTTAATGTAGGTTAAAGGGATGTAACTTGATAAAAATTAGGTGTGTCATGGTTCTATAAGGATCTATCCTTATATAAATATTCACTCTTGCTATAGGTCACCCAAAACCTAAGAGTGTTTCCATTGTGTCACTTGAAGTAGGTCTTAAGACCTGATAGGGTACATATCAAGCTAACAACACTTATCACACAACACTAGAGGAGAAGATTCCAATGTATCTACAAAAATAATATCATGAAATAACCATAGATAGGTCTTCCAATGCATAAAATAAAATATAATATAGTGTTATAAAAATTTACAACACAAAGGAAGATGGTTTAAAACAAACAAAACAAATAAAGGATCATGGTAAGCAAATGGGGGCCTAAATCATCTAAGGTTTAAGATGAAAAGATAAGACAAATCTATAACTACACTAAGTTTAAGTGTATATTTAATATAATAAATGAGCTATACATTCAATCCTATTAATTTTTGCAATATCTATCTATCAAATTAAATAACAAAATTTAGAGATACTTACCTTTGAGTGAACCTATCGAGTCTTAAGCTCCCCTTGGATAATGGTGTTTTGAAAGATATTATTGTGGATTTTTAAGGATAAAAATAGTTTAAATAATCTATAGGATAAAATATTAATACTTTTATCCAAGACTTCCCACAATATAAAATATCTTTCCTCTAAGGCAAACCCTAAGCAATGGTTCCTTCAAATTTAGATGTAGTAGAATTATGATTTACAATAATATATAAATAAATGTTCCTCTCTATTGAATTGAGTTTAAGGTTTTATTTATATAAATGGATAGGTATTAAACATTCTATATTTTTATTCAACAAGGTCATCCCACCATGACCTAGTTTTAAAAATTTATAGTTTAACCTCAAACTAGGTCAACCTAGGCTGACCTAAATGTGTAGCATATGTTGTAACTTTCATAATTGGGTCAAATAGGGATGAAATATTAATAAAAATGGGGTTTTTATTAGTTAGGGGATATTGACAGGAGAAATTATTAAAGAGTTGGATAAATAGTATTTATAGTGGGTTTAGGTATGATATAATTAATTAATGTTATTGGGAAGGACCAATGGTTTGCCCATCACTTTGTTGGTGCACACTTTGAGGTATGCACTTAGAGAGAATGAAACTCAACATATTTTTTCAAGAGATAAATCATCAATAAATGATATATATTTTTTAAAATATTGTGTTTATATACCAACCAAGTGCCCATGTTGAACATAAGAGTTGGTTTCTTTATGCAATATTTCCATTGATTTATCTTGTTTACCCACTTTTAATGAGAAACCCATTAAATTTTGTTGACTTCCTACCTTGAGACACATTCCATTATTTCCTAAACATGAAAAAATAATAAAGAAATCACATTATTTTCATGATATAGGAAAAAACACACTAAACTTATTAAATGCACAATATATTTAAAATAACAAACTCTCAAGATTAGATAATAAACATGTTTTGATATGTATAGTAAATATATGTAAAACATAATTAATTGTGAAGATGATGAAACCAAATTTACAAGTAAAAAATGACATAAAAAATGAGGTAAAAGATCAAAAGATATGATTAACAACTAACCCACATTTTGATCTATGAACAATGTTCAAAATTCAAGACCCATTAGGAACATTGATGTTTTTAGTTCCAAGAGGAAATTTGATGGTTGATTAACCATTAAGAATAATTGTATTATTTAAATGAGTTCCAATAGAAAATTTGAGATCCTACTTTGTGCTAGGAACAAGTAAATCAATAGCTTTAGGGTTAATAAGAACATTGGTGGCCAACCAACTAAGAGGAACATTGAATATGATACATGTGATTTTTTTTGACATGATTCCAAAATATTAATGGATATAAAACAAGATTCATCACAAATCTTGTCAAAACACATTTCTCATTCAATAAATGGGATTAAAATTGGAGCCATGGTTCAAAATTCATAGAGAAAAAACCACCTACATGTCTTTTTTTTGCATGATGTTGGATTTTAGATCTTGTCAAAGGTCTATTTTATTCCATATGGAATGTTAGTGGCTAACATAGTTCTATAAACTGTGGTTTTAAATAACCTACTTTTGTATTTATTTGTATGGTTTAAAATAACCTCCTCAAGCTTAGTATTCTAAAATTACTTTCTTTTTTAAAGAATTAGGTTTTTCTAACTGCTATTCAGATAACAATCTCTTTGTTAAAGTTGAAAATGGTCATTTTATTCTAATTGTATTATATGTTGATGATTTGTTTGTTAATGATCATATATCTAGTTTGATTCATAAATTTAAATATAAATTAAGTCAAATGTTTGAAATGATTGATTTATGCATTATGCATCATTTTTTATGAATGGCTATATTTGAGAATAAACATTCTATTGTTGTATCACAATATTAGTATGCTCATAATATTCTTGTTAATTTTAAGATGCTGGATTATAAATATTCTTCTACTCCTATTGAATTTGGTGTTAAAATTATTTCAAAACTTGCATGTTAAAAAGTTAACCCTACTTTATATAGATAGCTTATTGGTAGTTTGATTTATCTAACCATTATTAAGATAAATATTTCATATGGTATTGGTATTGCTTCTAGATTTATATAGGATCCATATTTGGATCATTAAAAATTAGCTAAACAAATTATTTTTTATATCAAAGGAACAATTAATTGTAGATTATTTTATTATTCTATTGATAATACTAAATTATATGGTTATTGTAATGTTGACCATGTTGGTGATACTATAGATCATAAATCTATTTCTAGATAGGTGTTTAATTTTGGTGCAAGTTCTATCACTTATAACAACAAGAAGAAACCTAATGTCTCATATATTATACTAAAGTAGAGTATAAAAGTTCTATAGAATATACTAAAGAAGCCATGTGGATGTGAAGGTTATTTATAAAAAATTATTTGGATGTTTCTTATAGTACCATACTTCATTGTAATAATCAAAGTTGTATAGATCTAGTGAAAAATCTAGTACAACACCAAAAAATTAAACAATTGAAATTCACGTCTATTTTATTTGAGAGAAAGTCCTTAATGGTGATATTGATTTGTAGTTCTATCCTATAGATGAATAAGTGGAAAATATATTCACAAATACACTTGGTGCTACCAATTTTTATCACTTTCATGCAATGTTTAGCCTTTTGAAGTTTCCATTGAGGAGTGTGCATGACAATGCCACTTCCTAATGGACATGTGTTTCTTCTCTTTATCTATACTTCTTCTCATTATAAAGCATTGTAAACTTTGTGTGGAAGTTATGTTATTTGAGTAAAATTCATGTGATATTTTTTACTTTTGGTACCCTAATACATTAAAAAAATAATGTGTAATTGAGGTCATTATGTTGTAATAATCTCCAAATATGCTTAGTTATTATTCATGAGAAACTATGAGATGTAGTCTCATGATCATGCTATCCTAAACTTACTCTTAAGTAATTTATGGATTACAATTCATTTTATTTCAAAAAGTGGTGTTTGACATGATGAAAGTTTTTAAATACTTCAATTATGTACATAATATAATTCCTTTTAAAGGTGATTATGACATTTATCCCCACTTAGCATTAAGGGGGAGTGTTAGAGCATTTAATTACTAAGTAGTGCTTTATTCACCCTTAGCTTACCTTGAGAGTTAAATAAATATTAATAATTTATTATTTATTTATACAAAGTAAAAACCTCATGAAAATAAGTAATTAGATTATATTTTTTTAATAATTATCAATGTAATTAAATGTTCATTGGGTAAATATGAGACTGTTGGTTACAATGGTCACCTCCCCTCATGAATATTATAAATAAGGTTTACCCCTATTAAAAATTCATCTATTGAACATGGTGATTATTATTTCTCATGAGATTTTTTGAATATTATTGTATTTTTGTATGGAAAATACTTATATGAGAATAGGTTTTGGGAATAAGCTATTTGAGATGGAGTGAGATTGAGAAGATTTTATGTAATGGAGAATTACTTCTACATTGAATAATCACTATAGGTTTTTTTTATACCTCTATTAGATGCTTTCCAATCTAAATCTCTATTTTGTGTTCAATTGACATGTTTTCATACTATAGAAATAAAGAGTCAAGTGAATAATTCATAGGATCAACTCATAGGATATTTCTTCAATGCAAATACCAATAATTACTTCATAGAAATCTTACAAGTTTCCTACAAAAAATAATAAAAAAATCAGATTATTCTCTGTATGGGTCTCAAGAACTAACCAAATAAAAAATACAAGGGAGTTTATATTAAATAAGGTATGTTGTTTTGTGTAACAAAATATTATTTCATGAACAACTTATAAAATATAAGTGTCTATTTATTATTGTGTACTCAATAATTATGTGCACAAAATAGAATAACATATCCAATAATCATCCAACTCCTAAATCAAACTTATATGCTTTAATCCAACACCATCCCTTAATCATAGAATAGGGAGTGAAAGAAGAGAAAACAAAGAGACTAAATGGGTCTCGACAACTAGGCTTGATCAAGTACCCATGTCTAAAACCATAGTGAAATACAAAGTGTCCCTATCATAACTAATCCATCTTATCAGACTACATGGATGATGAATCACTATAACCACCAATTCAAATAAGAATTGGTACTCTACATGAGGATAACTTTGTAAAAAACACTAATTTTAAAAAACTGGGAAAAAGAGCTACCAAAGATGAAATGTATCACCATAAGATGTTGAAAAACTAGTAACAACTAAAGTCGAGAGAATTAAAAACATATGTTTCAAGGTATCTTAATAAAGAAAACAACTCAATAATTTAACATAATGCTAAATAGGTTCACTAAATAAAATTAAGGCCATCAAATAAAAATGCACTTGGTGGACTTGAAAGTCTCAATGGAACTCAAATCTGCACGAGTGGTCTAGATCTACTATTCGATCATAAAAAACAACTAACACTGGAGTACACTAGAATAAATCTTACAAAAAGAGACTATCAAAGGTGTTGATAGTGAAAAATAGTTCACCAAATGAATTTGATCTACTATCATAAGATGTGATTTACCAAGGGTTAGCAAGGAACATGACAACCAAAGAAGCAAGATCTACACTCTACCCCCCATAATACTGATTGGGTGGAGTAATTCAAAAAAAGTCTATATGAGTGGAATAAATACATTATTCAAATACTGACATGTTGACACTATATTCATCAAAATAGCTACTCTTTATAAGGAGATCAATATCCATAATAAATATAAAGGAGACTACTAACTATAAAAAAATGTTGATGATATAACATGAATATCTCTCAAGAAAATGGCCCTAGTGGTGATGGAATAGTCAAAAAATAAAGAGTAAGTGCTCAACATGGAGCATACAAACATGAATAAAAAATACTCCATGACTCTCAGTGTGACCATAAATAAAGGTATCATATAATAAAAAACACCAGATGATGTATAAAACCCATAATACAATCTATCTATAGAAGATGCCATCAAGAAAAAGAGAGTTACTTCTAAAATAAGGGAGCAATGTGCAACACAAAACCATAATCAAGAATTTAGGACATTTATATCTATTGAAAATGCATTTGTGAGTACAAAAGTGTCACAAAAATATAATACACACTAAAATATGGGATGTTGGACTTTATCGATAATGCATCCATGAGTGCAAAGTGTGATGACATGGATAATTATGTGAGCCAAGAGGGTATAAGTGCAATAATAATGACCTTAAAAAAATGAAGGTAAGGAGAATCAAGAACAAGTTTGTTTTATTGGTGAGGGGGTCTGACCTCCTACTAGACTGGACCTCACCCTCCATCTTAGACAATCAAGAGAAGGATAAAGTATGAGTGAGTAAACAATTAAAATTTACTTTATAATATTATTTTTAATAAAAAATAGTTAAAAAAATATGTCCCACTATTAAAAAAGTTTCCCCATATTTAATAAAGTCACCACTTTGAAATGACCCCTCTTGTTATAATATAAAGTCGCCTCTTGGAAAAATAATGCAAAAAAATTATGTTTTACAAATTTAAAATTTGTGGCCAATAAATGATTTTCACAAAAAAATTTACAATTTTTATTTTGTGAAATAAAAAAAGACTTGTGTAAAAGAATGGGTGATGGGATTTGACCCCAATACCTCTTACAACAACAAGGTCTTAATAAAATTTCATTAGCCACTTTGCCAATTTCAAAATTTGAGAATATAAGTCAAAAAATGACTTTTAAGCACTTCTAAGAGCATTTAATGATCCAAAATAGACAAAAATAAAAAATCACATGTGTGGAGGAGGATGAGGTGGGTTGACCAATCAAAACAAATATATTCCTTTCAATTCTCCATGCATTTTAAGACCCCCAAAAATCAATTTTTTTAATAATCCTAAAAAATTCCTCCTAGGTGTATTAGGACTGGCTCTTTTAAATCATCCACAAGAGCTATCCATCTTGATGCAATTCTATACAACCTAGTTTGGAGTGGGATTTGAATACGTAAATTAAGCCTCCATAAAAAAATAGAACTTGATTTGAACCTATATGGCTTGAAATAGTAATTTTATTTTAGATTTTAATAAAAAAATTACTTAGAGATAGGTGTTGGAAAAAGCTCCCAAAAAGTGTATGACCTAATGCACAAAGATACAACCTGGACTAAGATCAGAATTTAGATAGTCTTTGATGCTCCATAAAATTAAATATTCTAAATTAGACTTTTATGACCTATAATAGGGAGTCTTAAACAAGTAAAAAAGCATATTTTTGTCTTTGAAATTCCTTTGTTTTTTTCTTTCAAATTCAACTTTTGATAAATGTAAGATATAAAATATTAATAGAATAATTTTGGAATCTAAAAAAATATCAAAATTAATCCTCAAATGTGCAGGAAAAAATGAATATTCAAAAAAATTGTGGGTAAGAAAAATTGCAACCGAAGGCTCCAAAATGCTCTAAAACCATGTATAAATAGAGAATCAAGTGAATGATTCATAGGATCAACTCAAAAGACATTTATTCAATGAAAATAACAACAATTAATTACTATAAATCTTACAATAAGTTTCCACAACATTTGAGACATTACAAAGAATAAACAAATAAAGAATTTGCATAATCTCTCCTGCAAACAATTACCACAACCTTTGTAACACAGACATTGTACACAAATAATAAAATATGCACAAAAGAGTATCTATAATATATTGACAATCATCCATGTGAGTCTATAGAACCAACCACGTCAAAATTACAAGGGAGTGTCTATTAAATAGGCAAGGTAGGTTATTTTGTGCAACACAATTTTGTTGCATGAACAACCTATAAAATAGGAGTGTCTATTTATTATTATGCACTAAAAAATTATGTTCACAAAATAGAATAACATCTCCAACAATTAACCAAATCCTGAATCAAGATTATATGCTTTACTCCAACACATAATTTGATCATTATTATTCATTCTATATTTTGTGTGTATTTCCATCAGTACTTGAATCTTTTCATTTTCTTAATGAATGCAATGAGTAAACACCATCCATGCGGCATCGATTATTGTTTGATAATGAAAGCTTCCTGATATATTCATAAAAATGTGAGTGTGGATAGATTTATTTAGGTAAGAATAATAATAAATGGGTCTAATGCTTCTTTATAAATCTTGATGGAAACAACTTATATTTGAAGGAATGGGTCTTTAAACCTTATATAAAATTGATGAAATCAAGTGTTAAACATGCTTATAGTCTCATTAGGCTCATTAATTCTAGAATGAAATTAATGACATAGGATATAAATATTAGTGGGAACTCTGAAGTGATTAACAAATGGAATTTAAAATACATTTCATGAGGTTATGTATCCGTCAAAAAAATTGAGGTACCAATCATAATCAATCTGATCTAGGGAATATAGAAATAGGTGATGTGACAAACCACATTCTCATGTTGATTTGAGTATGAATAATGGCATATTTAAATGCCTAAATATCCTCTTTAATGGTTCAAATCCTACCATGCATATATTTTGAGAAAAATTTCTCAAGATTATTTGTAAAATCATGAGCAACCCTTGTAATATATATATATATATATATAGTTTACCACCACCAAGCTAGGTTATAAACTTTTGTTGAATTGAGCAATGTATCGAATTTTTCACCTCCTTCTCTTACCTTTCTATTTTTGTGTTTTTTAGGCACACAAAAGTGCATGGAAAGTGTGAAAAATGGCCAAAATACTATAACAAATCATATATCTAAAACACTCTAGCTAAGGTCCCTCCTTCTAACACCATTATGTCATTGTGTCATTTACCACACCAACTTATGTGGTATGAGAATCCACCTAGCTTCTCCTAAAAGGAGATCGAATATCTCCATGATGTCTATTATTGTGAATTCTTGGCTTGTAGGGTAATCTATTGGTTGATGTGAAGCTATTCCATTTCAAGGGGCCTTTTAGGAATAATTTCAAATAAATAAATTATGATGTAGGTCTTTTATATTTATTTTTTAGGAAATTAGAAGCATAAGATTTGGCATGAAACATAGCTGATTTAATATATGTTCATTATATACATGGATTCAATGGTGCATAAATGGAATTAACAAGGTTTTTTAATCAAAATAAATCTTGTAAACACATATTAAAACTTTCATACCTATTCTACTTACTTTAACAAATTTATATATCAAAAAAGCAAAACATATGGGAAAAGAGAAAAATAGTAAGCATGTTTTATAGTGAAGATAAATTTGATTCATTTGATTATATGGAATACATGAAATCAATTAGTTTCCTAACACATATTCACACATCCATGATAAAATATAATGCAAAATTATAATGGAAACTCAACCATGAAGAAAGAGGAACAAAACCACCATATATATGCATAGGGAAGGGACATTAACCTCATAGAATTTCAATTTAAATATATTGCTTAAAGTAAATTAATTTTGATTCACCCTTCTCAGTTTAAATACATAAATATTCATTAAAACAACATAACTCATATGCAAATCTAGCTAATAAAGTTATAAAATGTAGGAACTAAAAGTTTAGTCCTCTAATATATCTTCTAATTCTAATTAGCCAAACCCTTTAAAAGTCTCTTGACTAGTATTATATATAAAATCAATCCATTGATGAAATCAAATTTCCCTCCATAAGTTTTTTAAAATATTAAATGAGCCACACCAACCAAGGTGATGCTCTATCATAAGATCTTATTATTTTATGCAACATTTCCCTTTGTCTTCTTTGCCACTTCCAATGAGCTCACCATTAAATGTTATTGAATTCCTACCTTGATCTAGATGTCATTATTGCCTAACCATACCAAAAAAATTCAAATTATTTCCATGATATAATAAAATACATCAAACTCATTAAATGTGAATTACACTTAAAGTAATAAAGTCACAATATTAGATCGGGACCTCTTGATGTGCTTAGATTGGTTTCCACACCAGTCAAAGGTGGGTTTACCTTAATCTAAAAAAAGTCATAATATTATATCAATGAAAAGTTTGTATAATTAAATTAAATCTATTTAAAACATAATTTATTGTTAATATCATGAACCCACCTTTATAATGCAATAAACAACATCAAAAATGGGTTAATAGGTCAAACTATATGATAAAAAAACCAACCTACATTCTGAACAATGTCAACAATTTGAGGCTTATCAAGAACATCAATGTTTTTAGTTCTAAGAGGAAACTAAAAAACTAATAAACCACCCTCAATAATTTTACCATTTAAATTGGTTTTAATAATAACTTTGAGATCTGAATTAGTTTTAGGAACATGCAAATTGATTGATTTAGGGTCAATAAGAACATCAATGACTGACCAACTAATATGAGCATTGAATATTATTTACGAATTTTTTTTGACATGATTCCAAAATATCAATGTATTTAAAAAATGATTCACCATAAATATTTTCAAGCCAACTCTCTAATGTGATAAACAAGATGAAAACCAAAGCTACGATTTAAAAGTTAAATCGAAAAAACCACCTACACATCCATTTTTTACCTGATGTCAAATTTTAGAACCTATCAAAGGATGATCTTATCCAAGAAAATGTGTTTTTATCTAACCTTATTATATATGGAATGTCAATGATTAACCTAGTTTTATGAACTAAGCTTTTGGCTGACCTTATTCTGTAAGGAACATCTATATCTAACTTGACTTTCATGGGGCAAGATGAAGTTTCTAGATAAAGTGTTATACATGAAAATTTATCACCTAACCTTGGTATAAAAAATGGGAATGATTTTAATAATTGATTTTCCACTAAAAATATTCATTCCAAAATAATAATTTAATAGACAAAAACCAACTATATGCACTTGTAAGCAAGACTAGACCTCAAATGATAAAATAAAGGGGTACCATGATTTTTGTGAAATTAGGGTGTGTTGTGAAAACAATAAAAAAGTTATCTTGTGATATTTTTACTAGAACTAAATTTTTTATAAACTCTTAAATATCCCTAAAGTAATGCAAACACAAAAAATGAGTTAATACATAGAGTCGTAGATAATGCTTACAATTGAGCTAGATTACCATTATCAAAACCAAAGCCTTCCAAACACTACTCAACAAACCAAAAATACAAGCACTTATTTAAGGAATAAAACCATGGTAAAAAATGTATGAAAAAATAATTTTTATCCCACTCTTGTCTACCAAACATCTACTAATAGTGATCTAGAACAATAAATATGATCTCGAGTATCAAGAATAATATATTAAATTTCAAACTGAAACCTGATTAAATTTTACAAAATTTAATTCAAAGTCCACTGCAACTCTATACAATATGTAATATTGCTACATAAATCAGGTTCATATGCTTATCAATTAAGTATACCATTCAAAATAAAAATTAATCTTAAATTTTGTAAAACAAATCAATAGAAAGCATAATCAATAAATATTTAAATTAAGGAAAATTTTGCCTTTAGGATAACATAATTTTATCTTGTTATTTCAAAATACAAAATTACTAGGTAATTATAACCATTGTTTTACACTATAATATTTAACCCAGAACAAGTATGTTTAAGAAATTTATAGACACCCATTCAAGAAATCATATTCATGCTAAGAAAAAGATCCTTTTTATTCATGAAAGGATAAATTAGGATCTATGTATTGGTTCAATGATTATCAAGTTATAAATCAATGCATTAGGTAGTTATCTTATTTGATCCTTTAACAAATTAGATGGTTTTATTCAAGTATGCACAATTTATACCACATAGGTTTTAAGATTTACTTCTTTAGCACATCCATACAAGTGTAAAAAATCCCTATTATATTTTTTAGGTATGACCACATAATGTGATCATCATTAACTCTTAAAATTTTATTTAATATTACATAGATTCCCAAGAAAGACATTAGATGCAAGACCATGATTTAAATTTGTATTCAACTATTATAATATATAGACATGACATGTCTCTACACCAAACATGAATATATTTTATACAATTAGTATCCTCAATAATAATTTATACATATACACTATCATTTTGACTTTTCAAATGAAATGAATCATAATAAAACAAAACCTTATGAATTGTGTCTAAGCATAAATTTAACTTTTGATTTCTTGATTAAATGATCATAGAGTAATAATCATACTCTTAGACCATAAGTATAATCAATGAGGTTTTAATTTATTTTCTTTATGATTACATACATTATAGTGTATTCCATAATTCTTATGATTTCATAACCCAACACATCATAAAGCTTATGTCAAGAATCATTAGTTAAGATTAACTACCTTCCAAGGTGAAAATTGGAATAATTTCAAACACTAAATAAGAAATAGTCACAGTAATAATTAAAGATAGTGTTTCACCCTTTTATCTAGTGTTCAATCAATTACCTATTAACATATATAAAATGTTAAAGCTATGCCCTATGAAAATTACATAGTGGCATTTGAAGGATTCTAATATATGACAAGAACCTAGCATAATATTAGACTTGAATAATTTTAGATAAAATGCTTTATATACGCATTCTAAGAATGCCTTTTTTTTCTTTTTTCTTTTTTTCCAAGATGGTATTTATATACAAGACTTATTAAAATAAAATTCCCAATAATTTATTGAGATATATTTAAAAACAAAATCACTTCTTGATGAAAGTATGAATAAGCTTTTGTATTTCTTAAAATGAAAGCTATAAGTGTGGATAGATTATTACAAAGTTGAGCTTGATTTCATTTGTCAGGCTACACTACTAGCTCAAAATTATTATTCAAATCACAAAGTATCATACTCACTAATAAAAATTAGTAATAAGACACCTTGTGAGACTTAAATCAGAACTAAAACTTGGCCATATGCATAAACAAACCTAAATTAACCAAAGAAAAAAAGAGTTAATACATAAAGTGGTAGATAATTCTTATGACAATTAGATTACCATTCTCTAAACCAAACACTTCTAAGCACTACTCAACAAACAAAAAACCAGAAACCAAAACACTTTTATAAGTAATAAAATTATAGTAAACAATGTATGTAAAAATCATTTCTAGATCATTCCAATATTTTAAACATCTACTAACAATGAGGTAGATTAAAAAATATGATTTTAAGTGTGAAGAATAAAATATTGCATTTAAGGAGTGAAACTCAATAAACTTTACAAGATTCAAATTAGAATCCACTACAACTCTATACAATATGTAATACTATTATGAAAACTAGGCTCATATGTGTATTATAAAAGAATATCATTCAAAATAAAACATAACCTCTAATTACATAAAACAAGTTAAGATAAAGCATACTCAATCAATATTTAAACTAAGGAACAATTTTCCTTCAAGATAACTCAATTTTATCCCATTATTTTAGAATATATAATCAATGACTAGTTATAACCATTTTTTTAATATTATACTCAATTTGGCTTGAAAGAGAGAATCAAATATGCCCAACTAGCATGGATAGCAAAGTAAACATGAAAAATAATTTTATCATAAATAGACTAAGATATAAACCCAACTCATAACCAAATCACAAGAAAAACTAGAATAATAAATCAATTTTATATTCAATAGATATTCCAAATAGTCAGGATTGATTCTTTTGAATACAGGGTTTACCACTATGGTCTTATAAGTCATCTTTATTGAAATGAAATAATTGCATTAAGATATCTTTTACAATCATTTTGTAGGTACAAAACCAAGATGCTCAATTAAAAATAATATAAAGGTTTATTACTAAAAAGTAATTTTTCCATATGTTAACATCTAATCATGGCATCATTATAATGAATAACTTTACTCCTCTTAGAACATCTATAAAACACATCAACTTATTCTTAAAAATTAAAAAAAAAAACAAGTAAAGTTACATTAATAAAAACTAGCAATTGTATCTAATTATAAGCCATATACCACTAATCTAGGACTACCAAAAATCAGTTAAATAAAACTTGTCATAATAAGCATAGTGAATAAATGATACCATATAATCGTCAACTTTTCTATTATTTAACATCCATATAAAAATGACCAAGTAAGAAAGCCACAACTAATAACATTCAATAATTATTAAAATCATCACCTCATAAACAATCATATTCAAAATATGTGGTATCAATATGCTATAATCTTTACCACTTGATATAGATTAGCCAAAATGGATAGCTTCTCAATAAACCACCTTTAATAAATAAACATAACCTTAAAAAGAATTCAAAATATATAATCATTTACTTACATAATATAAAAACTAATAATATTACTTGAGAAATGAATTCAAACATGTTTAAGCACGATGCTTGTAGTTATCAAGGTCACTATATAGTCTTAATTTCCCAACTCTCATATTTAACATTGTAAGTTCATAAATAACAATACACATTTATAAATGGGGATTCCCCATATAATATAATTTGAAACCTTGTTTATTGAGAGGAACTAGAGTTATATTTCACAATGGCCATGCACAACTTTTAACCCAAAAAAAAAACTCCTTAAAATATAAAAGGATAATATAAATAAAACCTATTTTATTAATTCCATAAAAAGAATGGTTAGAGATTAACCATTAATTCTCTAATTTGACCCTATGAAGGTTCGCTTAAATCTCAATAATTAGTATGCCCATAACTATATGGTAAGGTTATGCTAACCAAAAATATTAGAACAATTTAACTATGCTCAAACTCTCATTTTTCTTAAACATTAAAACTTCCTGAGAACATAAATACGAAATGTAAAAAACCTTAACATAATTCCACTTATATAGTATGTTTATATTTGTATACATGCATGGAACCACATACATATATATATATATATATATATATATATATATATATATATATATATATATATATATATATATATATATATATATATATATATATATATATATATATATATATATATATATATATATATATATATATATACACACAAGATATGAAGGAAATTTTACACCTAGTATATCCCATAAGGTGATAATAAATGAACAAAACTTATATAATAGTAATGTAGAGTTTAGGAGGAGATACATGCCTATGACAATAATACTTATACTTCTTTTCATGTTTCCTCTATTTAATTTCTGCTTCATGTTTCTTTTTTTCCCTTGACAATAGTTTGTATATAAAAATGAGAATAAAGATACCTTAACAATTCTTCTCCCTACAGGTAGGAAAAATGGTTGCCAAAATTATAATTACATTATCATAATGGTAATAACTATTTTTAATAAAACACAATCTAGTTTCCCACATTGCCTCCTAATTTTTTTCATTTTCCTCTATATGACCTATCTCTATTGCCTAAAATAAAGATAGGTCAACAATTAAACAAGCTAAATGCTTTTAGAAAACCTAATTTTATTTCATTAACACTTCCTTGACATAATTTATGTTGTGATTAATTAAAAATAATAATAAAGATTTAAGCCTTTAACATTTGTTTTTATTATAGGTAAAAGTGGGTTTTAGAAGGACCCTACCTATATAAAAGAACCACCTTAGTGGCCAATAACATAGACCAAAATATTAACAAACATAGGAAGAACATACAGGTTCACTAGAGATACACAACAAAGATACAACATAAAAACAATGAATACACAACTTACATTACATAATAAAGAAATTTAGATATGAATTTTCTGCCATTCCTCATAAGATTGAGTCCATTCATATGTCATACTTTAGAATTTATTCTCCACACCGCCTACCATTTTTTCCTTTTCAGACATAGCAGTCACTCCTTTATGATTTTTCCTGGGCCTAGGGTCATTCTCACTTATATTATAATTGTTAAAAAACATAGATAATCCTTACATGATTTTCATTATGTTATTGATCATAACTTTACATAAGTTGACCAAAATATTTAATTTATATTTGAGATTTATATTCTCTTACTCTAGCCTATTAATTATGTCACTCATAATCTCAATTTGAGAAGCCATTTCCATTTCCCTCTCCTATGTATAATACAATCCATATTTTTTGTTGAAGTTATTTACCTCCTATTTAAATCTTGAACGGTCCTTCATAAACCAATCAAGAAAGGCTTTATGAAGGTTTACCTCATCTTCTAGAATCTTTAATTTGTTTTAATTTTTAGCAATATCCTTAAAAGAGTTCAAATCAAAGTCTGCCTAAATGTTAGAATGAGGATCCCATGTTTGTACTCCTACATGGTCATCCTTCCCTTTGATACATGTAGTATTCATATTTATGCCTTATCTATTTCTAAATAAGTGAATATTAATTTGTGTATTCTATTCCTCAACATTAAGCTGGTCTATCTCATTTTGAGTATTCTATTTGATGCCATTATCCTTGTCTATCTCCTAAAGATTAATTACTACATTTGATTCCTATAACATCTGTTCATTGAAATAAACCTCTTTCCTATTTTATACCCTGATACTATCTTCATTCTTTTTAGGTTTAGGTTTGACACTACTTATTATCACCCATTTAGGAGGTACAAAAGCTAAGACATTGACCTTAGAATTTTTATTTTTAGCAATCAAATATTGTAGAGCAGGGTTTTGAGCTTGGAAAAACTTATATATGAGGAAAATTAATACATGGTGTAATGGCTCTATTTTATTACCCATTTAGACATCTTTGAATGAATGTTCTAAGGAATACAAGATATAAAAAGGACTACTCATTGGAATGTTATGATTTAGGAAAGGGAGATGGTAATAATACACCATTTTATATCTACCACCCAAAGTTACATACCTTATTATTTTCTCCACCACATCATCAAATAGAATAGGAAAGCCATCTCTTTTGAGTCCTCAGAAAACTGTGAGCTTTTCATCCCCCACAAGAAATTTATTCCTTTCTTGCTTGATATTCATAGTTAATTTGATGTATTTATTTTCTTCAAATTAAAGCCCAGTTACCCTTTAAATAAATTTCTCTATGATTTCAATAGAGATATCCTAGATACTGACCACTTGATCTACCTAAATTTTTACAAATTATTGGGAAAGATAAGTATCATATCCACATATATTATCTATGAAGTTTGCTAACCCCCTATACATGAAATTTTCCATACCTCTAGCTTATTTATTATGTGATCCACATTCATTAGTTCCACATGGTTCAAATATCCTCCCGTGGTCGAATACCTATTCACAACCTTACCAAAACCCACACTTGGAATACTCTAAACTTAATGAATTTGATATTAGCAATATCCTTCACATGATTATATAATTGACTGAACATGTAATGATAAACAAAAGAATACCATTTTTTTACATGATTATTAATGTTATAATGCCTCAACATAATGAAAACACACATTTTAAAATTTGTTCTTACGTGTCAATGCTTATCTAAGATCTAACCCTTGCATAAATGAATTGCTTTTATCCTTAGTGATAATATCATTTATATGATTGGGATGAATCTCTATTTTATGCCAAACTTTTAATTCCTTTATTTCTACCCATCTATTATCAAATTAATTATCAATTATGTTTCCCTCTCTATACATGTGCTAGAAGATGACTTTTCCAAACCCTTTGCTTATTTGAGTAATTTCATCTATTATATGTGATATAGACTAGGCAACCAAATTATTCTTATTGATATAGTTAATGATATGAGAGATTCCCCCTCAATACAAATGAGTTGGTAACCTAACTGAAGATCTAATTGTACCCCCCACAAGGTTGCTAAAGCTTCTAAGAAATGATTAAGTTATAAGCCCATGCTTCCTTCATATGCTGAAATAAGATCCCTATGATGCTCCCAAATAACTCCTCCACCTCCTAAAATCCTAAGGTTTCCTTTATAAGACCCAAAAAAATTGAGTTTTACCTAACCTGGTTGAGGAACCAACCATATTACCAATTTTCTCAAGGATATCTTGGTATCCACCAAAGGAATGTTGTCAAGGTTAAGCTTCCATTCTTTAACAATGATTTCCTCAAATGTCAAGAAAAGATTCCTTTTCCCCCATTTTATATTTTTAAAATTTTTAGATACGAGGGAAAATATTTTTTTATATACTCTAATGAATGGGATTTTATTTTCCCTGAAGATTCCATTGTTACATTCCTTCTAAATTCCCCATAGAAAATGAGGGAAACCCAAATTACAAATCTCTTTGAGTTATTAGTTAACAAAGGGGCAATACCAAGCCTACCAAGCCTTTATTAGAGTTGAAGGAAGAACCTAAGAAAATTTGAATCTTTGAATCAGATAACCCCATATGTGGAAAGAGAATATACAATCAATAAAGATAGGATTAACATATTCCCAAGTATTTTCACATAAAACACACCTATTTACCACATGAAGACCTTTTTTACTTAAATTATCTAATGTAAGGATTCTATTTTAGACACTCAACCAAATGAAGATGTTGATTTTTGGAATTATATTTTAATTCCAAATCTTACCCAAAGGATTTTTACTATCTATCAAAATTTAAAGCTTCATATATCCATAATTAAAATGATATATTCCATCTGATGAATCAATCCAAATTAATTCATCTTCCCTTTGTATATATGTAATATAATTACCATTGAGAATAAAATTAAGATAAAAAATAATAGTTTGTTAATAAACATCAACATTATCAAGAGTTAAATGTTTCCACCTTTTTTACCATTGTGGACCTATATATAATCTACCACTATTTCCTTGAATGCAGAAGAGATTAAAGGAACAACTTGATGCCATTGAAAAAGAGTCTCCAGTGAATGGTTTATAAGCCAAGGATCCTTTTGAAATCTAATGTTATAACCATTACCTATCTTCCACTTACATTATTTTAGTAAAGTATCCCTATTCTTGGAAAAAAATTCTAGATTGTGGAGACTTTGATAAAAATAGGCTAGAAAAGGAAGGATAAAGGAGAATTATAACCAATATATTTGACATAAAAATGTTTGCCAAAGGATAAGGTTCTTTGAGAAATTTTCAACAAAGCTTTGAAACTAATGCCTTATTCATATAATAAATATTTCTAATACTCAACCCTCCAAAGGATTGTAAAAGGCATATCTTGTCCTAAGCCACCAGAGAGAATTTGTGAATGTCCTCTACTCCCATCCATATGAACCTTTTTTGAATTTTATCAAATTTTTTGTATCCCTTTGAGCATTTTAAATAGGGACATAATGTAGATAGGGAGACTTTGTAAAACACTTTTGATGAGTAACACTTTGCCTGCCTAAGAAAGTATAGCCCATTTCCATCCCCAAATCTTACTTTGAAACCTTTCAATTAGAGGGTACCAAAATTTATTTTTCATTTTACCCTTAAAAAGAGGCATACCTAAATACACAGAGAGAAGATCCTTGATTTGAAAATTTAGAAAATGAACAATTTTTCTTCGATGGGGAATAAATGTATTGATAAAAAATAAGTCACTTTTGGAGTAGTTTATCAATTATTTTGAGACAACTACACAGATATCCAGAATTAATTAGTTTCTTTAGCCTCCCTTACTTAATCTAAAGCCAAAGTGATCATGTCATCAACAAATTTTTTGTGAAGAGAAGGAAGATCCCTTGAGGTTGGTTTAAAACCCTTCAAACTACCCTATTAAACCACATTTAGAAGGTTCCTACTTAAAGAATATGCCATTATAATGAATAAGAACGGAGATAAAGTATCCCCCTATCTAATTCCATGCTCAATCCTAAAAAATATAGTTAGAAATCCATTAATAATAATATAAAAAATTACCTTTGAAATTCTGCTATAAATCAACCTTCTATTATGCTTATGAAAACCAAATTTCTTTAGAACAAAAACTAAGAAACTTCAATCCACTCTATCTAATGCTTTGGCCATATCAATTTTAAAAATCATACCCACTTATTTAATTTCTACCATGGAACATACCATTTCATGAACAACAATTATACCATCCTAGATTTGTCTTCTTGAAACATTACCTCTTTGATTTGAAGAAATAAATTTATTTAAAAGTAGCTTAATCCTTAGAGCCAAATTTTTTATAAACATTTTATAGACATAATTACACATGTTGATTGGCCTAAACTCCTTGAATTATGAGGCCCATATATTCTTATAAATAAGAGAGATAAAAGTATTATTAAGTTCTCTGAGAAGTTTTTCGAAGGAAAAAAAATTATCCACTGCTGCCCATAAATCTTGATTAATAAGATCCCAATATTATTGATAAAAATCCATAGGAAGCCATCTAGTCTCGATGCTTTATATTTTTTCATTGAGAATACTGCTACCCCTATTTTTTATTTTATTACATATATCAACAAACTAACATTATCCTCATCAGTAATAAGATTTGGTACATGCTAAATAAAATTTGTGGTCAATTCTTTGACAGACACTAAGTTGGGAGTAAAAAGATGTTTGAAGAAATTGACTGCTTTATCTTTAATTACCATTGAATCAGTATGAAGAAAGCCATCCTCATACATTTTTTTATTAATTATGTTATGACTTCTATTATTGAGCGTGTTAAATGAAAAAAATGTATTACAATCTCCCTCATTTAACCAAGTAGCCCTTGATTTTTGCCTATAAAATGATTCCTCTTGATTCAGAATGAAATGATAATTTGAATCTATTTTATGCTCTTGTTGAAATAAATATTGGCTAAGACTTTGGGAAATAATACTATATTCAATAAAAGTCAAATCCGATTTAATATGATCTTTTTGGTGGAAGATATTTCCAAAAACCTCATGATTCCAAACATGGATTTTACTTTTGACATTTTTAAATTTTTGACTAAACTTAAGCATAATTGTATTAGAGCCTTACACATTCCACCATTAATTTATTATTTTTGATAGTTCTAGGTGAGAAAACCACATATGCTTGAATATGAATGGAGTCTTATAAGTTTTGAAACTATTAAAAATATAAACATCAATGGATTGTGATCCGATCCAATCTTGGGGAGAGAAGATAAACATAAGTCCTGAATGCTAAACCAATTAGGGGAAATAAGATCCTGATCTAATCTTGTTTGAATAAGATTCTTACCAACCCTTTTATTTGACTAGGTGAAAGGAGAACCTCTTAGTTTAATATCAAACAACCCATTTATATCAATGAACTCAACCAAATCCTCCATACTATTAGATAAGTATTGGACACTTCCTTTCTTTTCTCCAACACAAATTGGGGTGTTTAAATCACCCATAAGTATCCATTTAAAATATTTACAAGTATTTTTGAAAGACACCAGTTACAACCATAATCTTATCCTACCAATAATCATGTTAGGTGTATAAATATTTGAAAGAATCTAGGAGATATCCTACAAAAGATAGGTAAATAAAATCATTAAATGGGATCTATTTTTAATAAAGATTTTACCTTTAACTATTTTATCATCCTAAAAGGTAGCAATAACTCTTGATGCTCCCTCTGATCTTACATTATCAAAAAAATATTGCTTTTAAATCTAATTTTTTGTTGCCTGCAAAACATTACTAGCCATTTTTATTTCTTAAATAGCAAAAATAACTAGTTGATTAGTAATCCTCATACCTCTAAAAACTCTATGTTTACTAGAATGGTTCAAACCCCTAATATTCTAGGAAATAACCTTAATTATTCTTATTTATTCCATTTCCTAATGGATTATCTACTCGGTTTGAGCTTTAGAATTGCTTGATAACCATTGGCTATTTCATTTTTAGTTTTACTCTTTCTTTTTTTAGTTAATGAATATATTCCTTTTTTATTATGTACACATGTATCTGCCTACTTCTTATACCCATGTAAAATAATATCCTTCTCTTATATAGTTTAATCCAATTTAAAACTTGGTGATGTACAACCTGAAGATATCTTATTAGAAAACTTCTTTTTATCCATTTTTTCATTTAACGTCGAGTTGTCCTGAGTTGAGTCAAAAAGAGAATATTTTACTGGTGAAAATTTTTTTAGGGAAATATATCCAACTTCACCTTCCTCCAAATTTTCAAAACATTATAAAATATTACAAACCATTAGAGAAGTAAAATGAGTAGAAGAATTTTTAGTATTTTGAAACTTTGTAATCTCCTTATTTGTCTCATTGACTCTATGTTGCCTTTTTTCTTGACTTTTACTTGTTAAAGGAGTATTTTATTTTACTTTAAACACTTATTTAGAATATCCTTCTAATACTTTATTATCCCTTGAATAATTGATGATATCCTTTGTAAATATTTCTATTGAAGTTGGCACATTACTTGATGTAGAAGCATCTTAGATCCCCATGGAAATTAGAATGTTTTCCTTCAGAGGAAAGTGTGCCTGAGAGAGAGGATAAGACATTAATGGAATATCTTATGAACCAATATTTTATTTCATCAGCCATATATTTTTATCCTTTTTGAAAACAAAAGCATTACCTTTTTTTATAAGAGTGGGGCAATTTCTTGTCATATGTCCTAGTTTCTTATATCCCTCACATTTTAGTAATGAGTATTTGTAATCAAATTTTAAAATTATTTTCCCAATTGAGAAATTAATAATAATAAAAGAGGTAAATTCTCAATCCATTCCTATATTCACACATAAATGGGCATGCATCATGCATGTTCTTATTTTATAACAAAATCAAAGGCAATAAGATTACCAAATATTTTCACTATACTGATGAACAAATATTCTTCCCAATATTCAAGAGGAATCCCAACAAGACTCACCCAAAAGGGAATATTATGAATATATTCTTGTTTAGGATTAAATATTGCTTTCCATTTTTAAAAAAGTCTATATCTACCCATAAACCAAGTCTCACCTGCTAATATATGCACATTATCTTCATCATTGGTACATTTGATCAAGAAAAAGTCATTGCTAATAAAATAGATATCCAAAGGCCCTATTATCTTTCGATGGATCTTGGTGCATGCATTGAAATTTTATATATTAAGTTGTAGACCCAAAAATTTATCCACCAAACAAGAAGACCACTATAAGGATGTCTTGTTTTTCAACTCATCCAACACTATACTATGAAAACCTCTTGCATCTTTTGAAATGGGTAGATATGTACTTATAAAAACTTCCTTGTATTCTCTAATATTTACCTTGATATTATCAACCCATAAAATTTTATTTGGGATTAATAAATGGTTAGAGAAGGTTAATGGTTCTAGTTTATTCCCCACCTGAGAATCTTTGTTAAAGAACTAAGCATTACTGATCTTACCATTTAGAGAGACATACTAATTTAACAAGGCTTTAGGTGAAGAAATAAAAAATTTTAATCTCTCCAAAATCTACACCTCTAACCCAATTGGGTACCCCTCACTATCACCTACCACTTCATGCTGCATCAAAACCTAAACACTTCAACCTACATGCTTTTCCTTGATTCACTTTTCTTGGAGCTCACTTTTACTAGAGCATTTGACCTTTATTAAGGTCTCAACTAAATAAAATTATTTTCATGACCTTGAATAAGGTCTAAAATAAATAAACAAAACTAATTTAAGACTTTTACCTTTGTTAAGGTATCAAACAATTATAATTGTTATCATGACCTTGAATAAGGTCTCAAACAAATCAACAAATACAAATATTTCGATAACCTTGACTAAGGTTTAAAAAATCAGTCAAGGTCCTTATTCATAGATCCACATTTTACAAACCAACTTGTTAAAAAATATCAAGTATTAATTCATGTCTTGATAAAATCAAGGTAAAAATAAAAATTATTTAATCATGTCAAATAACCAACAATGATATCAATCTCAAGTGAAAATTTTAAGTAAGTCACTAATCAATAATTTTAAAGACCAACAAGCAAATACCAACAAGTTAAAATAATGTAAAGCATAATAAAATAAAATATGACTTAAGGTTAGCAACACAATGGACTACATGCACAATTTTATTATTCTAATCATAGATTCATAACTACACAACATGGATAAAAAACACATTATATTATTTAATTCCACTTATTTTCTTTCGACCTTGCTCAAACAAGATCAAAGCTTTAGAGTGTTTCATTGAATATTAGCACAAAATTCACATCCATTTGTGAGATATAAAAGGATATTATTCAAAAAAATTAATTTAAATTCAACTAACATTAACCAGAGTGAGTATTTTTTTTAATTGACAATGTGTTTCATCATGCATTCATATGTGATGATTGATCATGAAACTTACTAACAATCTCTCCATAATGTGCACAACTACACATGATAGCCAATTATTGACAAGACATGATTTCAATACTTTGGTGATATGAAATTCTCACCCACTTAAGAAGGCATCATACCTTGGAAAATAATTATAGGTAGTTGGTCCTTTAGAGTAATTTTTATGCCTTGAAATTTTTATTAATACTATGTATTAAACAAATATTTCCAAATTGTTTCAATTATGATTTTTTTTTGAAAAAAATGATCTTGAAAATAGGGTAAATTTATAAAAATAATACCATTTTTACATAAAAATGCCAATATCTAGGCCTGAAAACACAATATAATAGGTCATAACTGCACACTTTAGCTGAATATTCAATAATAATTATAGCTTAGTGTAAATTTTTTCAATAATTTTGAAATTTCTAGAGTAAAAAATTATAGGACATTTTTAAATGTATGATAAATGTACCATATTAATACTAATTATTCTTGTTTACTTCCATTCATGGGTTAGTGTAGCATCCCACATGAACCACACTAGATATTAGAGAAACCATCAAAGGCATTTACATGTAATCTCATGGATTTTTAGCATGTTCTCCATCAAATTATGATCTCATGATGGTTCAAGGTAAATAAATACACCATAAATTATCATTCATAGAGGGCCTCCATCCATTTACCCATTTCCTTATTCAATTTACTAAGGAGATTGCATAGGATTCAATACATTTTGACCATGACTTTTCATTACCCACCACAGGTTAAAACACATGATGCATAAATCACTTATTATACTTAATCAAAATTAAAATCAATATTTATTCAAAATAACATTGCCAACTTAAATATGATTGACTTAGCTCATCAAGTTCTTAAATTCTTATGAGTATTCTTACACTTACCAGTGTCAACTAGTAATTCAATACCAACTAGGTATCTATTTTTTTTACAAACAAGACATACATGTCATTATTAAAGAGTCCCAAAAGAGAGATATAGTAGTGTATAAATAAGTATACCTTTCCAATTTAGATTGGAACTCAATTTTTCATGCTACAAAATCAAATATTAGATCAGATAACTTGCTTAGGATAACAAAATACTTTTAATAACTTTTGGTTTTAGGATTGCTTAGAGGGACATTAGTGAAATAATAAAAAATTGAGAAAATAAAAATATATATTATAGAAGAATATTTATGTTATATCAAATCAAAAAATATGAGTAGTACATATTGAAAGTAAACTACCAATTATCTCTTTTCAACTTATCAAAGATAAATAGTGCCCACCTTCCTTACATCAGTAACCAAAATATCACATATAATAATAAGTTTGAGGCTAATTCTACATCTAATTTTTTTAATGAACACAAAATTAAAAAAAAGATATAAATAGGTAAAAAACATACTCTAACAAGGGTTGCCACAAGATAATTTACCTATCATGTTTTTTGACACAACTCTAACTAGAGAACCATAATAGGATCATTATCTAATGCTTAATTAATGTTAAACCATATTAAGAAGGAAATATAAATAAATATTGCATGACACTTTAGATATGAAGCTCGAGGTGTATAAGTGGGTGGATTTACACTCATAAACTCATATCTAAGTACCCCAATAGTCACCTTCTTGATAGCACCATTCAAATATCATTATACTTATTTAAGTTCTATACATGATCAAATTTTGTTCAATAGGTACATGTATAATACGAACCACATATTTAAGTATTATAATTTCCAACATCATTATTAAAACATTCCTATCTAAAATATGCCTAAAATAACATTCAAAAATATTTTACTATTTCAAAGTCATCAAATTCTCAAGAATGACATCCTTATCCTTTACAAATTTATTCATAGGAAAATTAGTATGCAATGATTTAACAATGTAATTGAAAACTTCAACAACAATATCCACCATATTTTTTTTTATGACCATAATATAATATAAAAAATATACATCTTGTAAAATCTCCTAACTTAAATAGAATAAACCATTTAAATATTAAGAGTTATCACTACCTATAATTTTTAAATGTTCCATAATCCTTCCAAAAAATGTGGTTATTACATTTAATAAACAAGATAACTCTTACTTAATTTTATATTTAATGTCATAACATTAGTTACACATCATTATTTGTATGTCATAACACAATAATTACCATTAACCATTTTTTTAATTCATGATTAACACATATTTTAGTCAAGTATAAATCATTTAATATACTTGTGATTAACAAATAAGCAATGAAAATGATTATGGTAATTCTTAGTGCTACTTACCCAAAGCTATAACAATTACCCTCATGGCTTGGTTAAAAAAAAATAGAATTTTCCATCTATTATCCATAAAATATATTACTAAATAGTATGAGAGATGAATAATGTCATTTATTTACTACTCAAGAAGAATTCTTTCTACCATTAACAACTATTTTGATTAACAATGATCTATTTTATAAGCGATCCCATAGGGTAACCTTTGATTAAAAATAATAATTAAAATTTATTTGGATGGTTACTCTTGTCTAAGATAAATACTAAATCATGGACTAGTTATGCAAAACATAAATCACTAGATGCAAGTAATCAATAATCTCCACTCTTTTGATTCCAACAATGAGATTACACAACTCATAAAACATAATAATGATTTTACTAAACATTGAGATAATTCACTTATCTATTGTTTTTTTTTACTTAAGTAATTATGATCTCATAATAAAAAAATAGTTTGGAAATATTATATTAACCCAATATTCTCAATAGTTTCACATTATACCAAACAACAATAATTGTATTTTTCAAAATGAATTCCTTTCGCCCACACTAGTGTCATGTTCATGCCCACTTTTACAATATTGAAGTAATTAATTTTCTTAAGAAATATAAATTCTTCATTAAAATTTAACTCCAATTCCATAATACTCATTATAATAATTATATTACAATCATAATAATGATGTAAAAATGGCACACAACTAATTAAACACATACTCTAAATTCTTTATCTATTTAATTATTAGTTTAGTTATTCTTGAAAAGTAACCACCAAAAATTGGAAATACACTATTAATATAAAATTATATTAATATGAAAAATTCATTTACTAGTACAACCATTTACTAAAATCTCTTATTATTTCCATTTTTAAACTGAAATGAAATTTCAATCTCTAATACAAAATTATATTCTAAATTTCATTATTAGAATTAATTGATACATAAATTTACTCCTAAATAAATATTAATATTTGAAAAATGAACTTATAATCATTACACCTACTTATACAATTCTTAAAAGATGTATTTAATGTTACTCGTACCTAGACTATGCTCTTGAAGAATATTAACTAATCCACAACCCAGTCAAACACATGTAATTAACATAATAGTTCAAGTTCATAAAATAATTGAAAATGATATTTTTCATTTGAGATATGACCATAAAAATCAAAAATCAAAATCCAATGATCAAACCCCATCATCATTCACATACTAGTTATGCCATAGATAAATAAATAAATCAATAATAATGATGCAAAACTTAGCAAATCTAAGTATCGATGAACTAGGATTCAAAATCAACCTTATATATATATATATATATATATATAATCTACATACTAATGAACAAATATTTCATAGTCAATATTTGATAAACCTAAACTCATAAAATGCCAAATGCTCAAGGATCCAACTAAAAAACTTAATATTTTCTAATAATTAAATTTAGACATACATAAATACAAATAACTAAAACATATAGCTAAATATGAGATGACTAAAACATAAAAATAATGGTAAAACAACTAAAGCAAGAATTTTCCTCAACTCCAAAAGTAGTATTACTTTTCAACATGAGTACCAATGAAATGAGAGCAACATCAAATAACCATACCATAATCGAAGAATTGATTTAAAATAATTGGAAAGTGTACCCTTCCATCGCTATGAGACCCCCATTGATGGCCCTAGCCACCCTAACCATCAGTTTGATGGTGGATCTAGGAAAATAGTGTGGTGTTTTATAACTTCTTATGGGATCTAAGATTTTGTTATCACCAAAAGGAAACCAAATAAAAAATCCATTAAAATAAATCCATACATACCCAGACATGAAAATGTACCATATAATAAAATTCACATCTCACAAACAATGACTCACATAGTTTAAAAATAACTAGGGTTTGGAACCACAAAAAAATAGAGATAAAAAAATACTTAAAAATGTGAAAAAAATTAAGATTAGAATACAAAGTATTAAGGAAATGAATATGGGGTTTCATGGTAAGAATACCACTCATATCCCCTTCAATAACCCAAGTTATTCCTCATAATAATTACTCATAATACCATAATTATTCCATAAATAATAAATAAACCAAACTAATGCACTTACTTGGTAAACCAGTTTCAAAGTTTGCAATGGTAGTTTTTCCTAGTGAGACCTTCCTTTCCTATTATCCACCATTATCCTCCATGGAAAAAAAATAAGGATATTATACTATAATCCCACCAAAAAATATATTATAAAAAAAATAACTTAATTTATGGGCCAAACAAGGTGAAAACACATAATTTCGTGTCCCCATGTTTTCCCATTTATTTCCATAAAATTGTAGGCTTAACAACCTCTCCATCTCCACCATGATAGTCCAACTAAACCATAAAAATCATAGAGACTCATATAAAAACATTATTACCTATAAAATAAAATATTTTAATTATCATTTCCAATGATAAACTTTTTGAAACATCAATAATAATGTCCATAGTTGATAATAGTCAACTCATCAATAACCATGATCTTTGGTAAAAGTGCTAAAATAAACCCATGACCTATATTGAAACATAATTCAAAATTTTGATTTTAATTTCCATCCTATGAAATATGATGGGATAAATTATAAAACCATCATTTCAAAAAAAGTGATTATTAAAACAATGAAATTTGATGGACTAAAGTCCACCTAGTGCTTAACAATCCAAGTTAAAGATCATAGTCAGGGTAATAAAACAAACATAAATCATAGAAATAAGCCAAGTGTTAGGAATTTACACAATAAAATCCAAGCCAAGATAATGAAAAAGGTGAATCCATAATGTAACCATAATACTACTAAACATGATAACATGTTACATAAAAAATGACAAAATAAGAGAATAAGACAAGGTCACAGGTTACACTTGAAAAATCTCGAATGACACTAAAATTATTGTAGGTATTAGGGATTTCAAAATTACAAATGGAAAAATTATCATAACATAAAAAAGTGACACTAATTTATAAAAATAAGTATATAGATAATTTTTGAGCTTAATAGACTAAATTATGCAATCCAATCAACTCAAATATCAAACTACCTAGTTAAAGTCTAGATCCATTAATACTATATGCAATAAATTAATTAAACTATCCAAATAAGCATATTAATCATAAATATAAATGGTTTACACCATGATCAAATGGATTAAACAAGAATATTGGGATTTATATTACCTTGACTCAAATTTTTGGCATGGATGCTTGATCAAGGATGACAGATCTTTGATTATGGACTCTTAAAATTATTGATTAGTTTGACATGGATTTTTTATGAAGCTTGAAGATGGCCTTTCATGAAGGAGAGGATTTTTTTAAATATATTTTTGAGGGAGGGATGAATGGTGGAGATTTGAAGTTAGATGAGGGAGATCAAGGGATGGGAATTATCTAAGGAATTTAAAATTTCTTGGAAGCCTCTAGATTTAGAGCCTTCTAGAGTGGAGGGTGAGAATATAAAAGGTTATAGATTTGGAGGGTTATATAATAATTATTAGGGATTAATTATGATTAGAGGGAGGTTAGATAATGATTAGGGACTACGGGTGTAGGATAGCCTAAGCATAGACTAGTAGGTGGGCCATTAGGAATTTAAAATTTCCAAATAATAGGTAAGTGGGATTAAGATGGGATAAATAAATGATTATGGGGATTCAGAATAGATTAATCATGAATTAGGATAGAATAAGGTTAGTGGATAAAGGATAATGAAGGGGGACATTAGATAAGTGACTAGTGAGGGGATAAAATAATAGGATAAATTAGAATAAAATGAGATGAGTAGAATTAGTATCAATTAATAAGAATAATAGTGACATTAAACAAAGTGAGCAGATTTAGATGCATACATTCTGCCCCTATTTGAAAGGGCATTGCGAGTGGAGAAAATTGGAAGGAGTAATGGTCTTTCAAAGAAAGACCATTTCATGGATGAATGTTAGTAGATATGATGTTAGTGGATATGATTCCCCCTCGAGGGGACATGCAGGAAAGAATGAGGTAGATGGCCACTCAAAATAAGAAATGAAGGGTGGGATGTAATGAATAGATAAGGGAATGGGATACTAAGTGTGAGATAGAAGATGATTAATTTGATTAGTGAGCTATAGATCAATGATGCCCCTCGAAAAGACACATGCACATAGAGTAAATATGATGGATGTCATGGTTATTGACACATCCCAAGGGGGAATCAACTATAATAGGATGATGATAGGATTAAAAGGCCACAAACTTTATATGTATCCCAAGCAAGGATGCATACAAGGGAGAGATATAATAATGGATAAGATGATGATTTTATAAGATTTATGATGGGTATAGCTCAAATCTTAATCAATCAATATAATATAGGTGATGATAGGTAATAATGATAACGTCGAGTGACAAAAAGATTACATTGAATCAAATCAATGAGTCAAAATGTGATGATGCCCATAGCAAGGACACATGAAAGGGAGTGATAAATGATAAATTTATTAATAAATTATTGATCGAAGAATGCATTGATGTTGTGATTTGTTAGGCCCAATCAATAGGTGTGGGAGATTAATGAAGATATTAAGGAGATGATGGTGAGTATGGTGATAGATAAATTGATTGATGATTATAGATCACTAATTCTATTGATGTAGGACTGTGGGATGATGATAGATAATAGGAAATAAGAGATAGTGGTCATTCTCTCCTTAGGAACTAAAAAGTGGCTAAGTGCTACCTAAATAGTTTAAAAAGACCTCATGTTGATGTAGTTCTAACTATAAAATGAATAAGAAGATGATGATTAGTTATTATGTGTTGATGTTAGTGATTGGAGGATATGATTCAGATGATGAGATGAGGTTAAAAGATTGGATGTTAGTCAGATGGGTCAAGAGGATGAGATTAGTGATGGGAAAAAGGATGATGAGATGATTAAATGATGAGGGTGTAGGTGATCAAGCCATCACAAATGTCATAAGGCTCATCATTGTCTATGCAATCCATTAAATATATCACTTGATAGTAGGCCCCATGATATAATTATGACTAAGAGGACATGATGCCAAGGTTCAAGGGCAAATAAAAAACTTTGCATCATTAAGGGCATCTAAAAGCATTAGTTTCCTCATAGAATCCTCATTTATTACCCCAAAAGACAAAAATAGATATGATGCAAACAAAATATAAGATAGACTATATATATATATATGATGTAAATAAGATAAATAAAACAAACAAGTAACACACACAAGTATTTACATACACTGACATTGTGTCTTATCTAATGATGGGATGAGGGAATGAGTGATGGGTTGGACTAGGATGTTCTTTACATGATTGGGGACTTAGGATAGACTTGGATTGGGATATGATGATTAGGACTAGGATTAAGATGAGGTGTCACCCCTAGTTTAGGATAGAAGGATGGATGATGTGATAATGTCTTTGAATACTATTTTTTTTCTTGAAATTAAATCAAAAAGTGGCTAAGGAGGGTGGTTTAAAAAGTGAT
Source organism: Torreya grandis (assembly GCA_037957365.1). Lineage (NCBI taxonomy): Eukaryota > Viridiplantae > Streptophyta > Pinopsida > Cupressales > Taxaceae > Torreya > Torreya grandis. The sequence continues at coordinate 778,234 of JARHVA010004705.1, forward strand.
GACTAAGGATTACCAATAGACAAGGCCCTACAAGATTTCAATCTAGTAAAGAGACTAGAAGAGGATGGGATTAAAGACCTTTCATACTAGTAAAGAGTGATTTAATGGGTGTTAGGTATGAAAAGGAAATGATAAATATAGTGATGGGATAAATTACATTAAAAATCTAACAAGGAGGTGATTTTATGGGTGCTAGGTGTGAAAAGGGATTGATAGGGAAGTGATGGGTGCCAGACTAAATTCTTTGGCAAGGTGATGCATGCTAATAATGCCTAGGCAAAAGGAGGATATTGAAGATATAAAGAGATGGGTGACCAATTAAGATTGGATTTCAAGGCTAAATGTTGTATCTAAATATGAGAAGATATGAAATGTATGGAGAAGGATGTGACTAGGGGATTAGGCATAAGACAAGACATCATGGACTAGGATTTTTGGATTTTTTTCAAATTATATGAGTTTTAGGATTTTTAACACATTTTAAAAAAATTAGGGATTTTTTGGAATATGTATGTACATTGTACAAATGGGGTTACTATAAAAGGGAATACCAAGCCTAAAAACTAGGATGAGGATAGATGGAATGATGGATGATGCCAATAAAAGGATGAGGGGATGTGGACCAAGGAAGAAGGGATTAGGGATTGCCAATGACCACATCATGAAGGAACTAGATGTTTATTTTCTTGAGTGTCCATTTGAGGATATATCAAGATGATTTAAAAAAAAATTTCAAGTCACCTTACATTCATTTATGAAGGTCAAGACATGATGGAAGGTATGTGATATAAATGGTAGATGATGGGTAGGAATAATAGACTAAGGGATAAGATGGATAAGGATGACATGGATGGGGTATATAAATAAAGGTGATGATGGATGTGATGAGGGATGAATTGATGGATTTTTCCCACAAGTTTTGAGGTAAAATTTAGATAATATATTATTTTACCATGATGCCAGAAACCATTTTTAATCATGGTACTTTCCCAAGGTGCCAAAAGATTGGTTTTCACCATTAGATGATTTTTTTTAAAATTTTTTTGTCATCTAAATTTATTAGTTAATGGGTGAGATGTAATGTATAGAAAATTGATGGATTATTTATCCAACACTTATTATAGGGATGTGTGATGTTGTGTGACCTTCATTTATGCTTGATGGAGGCCCCTCTAGATATCTAGACCAAGTGTCTTCATTATCCCTAAGAGAGACAATGTTACTCGGGGAGGTGATGGGAGATATAGATTTAATTAGATCTTGATTTTTATGGATGATAGGATCAAGAGGATTAGGAATATAATGAATGACATAATTGTGATAGGATGGGGTGATGGGTGATGGAGGATTAGGACTAGTAGTTGCATACATAGTTAGAGATGTTAGACATTCTTCATTTGATTGGTGCCAATTGTCAAAAGAATGTAAGAGATCCAAGATGATTTGACTTTGGGATCCATCTTTGGTCTAATTATTTGATGGATTATCAGCCATACTTTTTTTAGTATTTGGATTTTGACTACCCCTTAGTGCCTAATTTTGGGCTTCACCAGGGGAGATTGATTTTTGACTTGATAAATGATGATTTTGACTTTGACAGTCCCCTAGTACCTGATTTTGGGCTTCACTAAGGGAAGACACTTCCATATTAGGATAATGATTTGAATTTTATTTTTTTTCTTGATAGGATCATAGATGTTTTGATTATTGTGATTTAATTTTTTTAATATGGTTTTGGACTTTGGTACTTGTGGCACACATTATATTACTTGGGAAAGAGTCCAATGATGCATGTACCTATTTGTACCTATGGAGGGAGGTAATTAAATGATCATCAATGGGGAGAAAAATATCCATGATGGATGAAGATGGTGGTTATGGCATGATGAGTTAAATGAGTGATGATGGGGAAACATAGTCTTCATAAGGGTTCCTAGGAGACCTAGTTTTGACATCTAAGAAAATATCCTCAAGATCAACAAAAGGATCATGAGGACTAATTGTAGTATATACATAAAAATTTAGAAAAAATTCACTCTGATTATCTTTGATATATAAAGCTTGTAATAATTCTATTATGACTACATCATCTTGATCAAGATTCAAAGATATGCCTAGTGATGGATTGGAGGTATCTAGATTAGGAGTATCCTTAAAAACATAGGCATTATCAATATCTATTGAAACATCAATGGGGGATGACATTTTTAAGGAGGAATCTAATTCATATATAGGTGTTAAACATGATCCAAATGAATATAAGACTTTTGATTCTGACTTCGATGTAGACAATGATGTAATGCTATTGGTAGAAGATTTATTATCCACAATTGACCTCTCAACATGGGGTTTTTGGTGTAATGGGTGAGGAGAAGATGGGAGAGGGATGAAGGATTAACCAAGAGAGGGGCATGAAATGATTCATGAGAGATGGGAGGACTAGGATCATGTGGAATAGACTCAGTTTTGATAGAGGATTTGAAGATGAGAGTGGTGTCTTGACCTTGGCTTGGAGTGGGAAGGGCTTGATCAAGAACATAATCTTGGAATTCCTCTTCATGTGCACCCAGGGATGGAGACTCATTTAGTTCATCCTTGATTATTATGTCACCATAGTTTATAAGGTCTTCAATAAATTATTAGAAAGGATAACATTGATTAATAGTATGCCCTTAGGTCTAAAGATATACATAGTATTGATTAACTTTATACCAATAGGGATTAGGTTTAGTTGGATCAAGATGTCATATGGGTGGATAGACCATCATGTTAGTGGTGATAAGTTTTTTGAAAAGTGATTACAAGGATATAGGAAGAGGAATATAAGGACCCACTTCACTTTATGATTTGGACATGGAAGTATTGGACTTGAGATCAGATGGTTGTTGACATGACTAGGTAGATGGACTAGTAGTAAATAAGGTGGCCAAAATTGGATTCCCTTTGCTAGTATGGGAATAGGTAGTTAATGGTTTATGAATTTTGGATGGAGGAGTTATATGGGAATAATATTAATGGGCTTAGATTAGGGGAGAAATGATTTTAAGGGGATCAATACCTTCAAAAAGTGGGACACCTATTAGAATAAGCCATAGGAGGATTTCATCCTTGTTGGTAGCTATGTATTGGTCTACGAAAGTGGGGTCTAAGTCATAGGGGATGAATGATAAGAGATGGATGATGGGAGGAAGGCTAAGGTTTAAGTATGATTCCTTGAATAAAGTGGGTATAATGATCAAACTAGTATGATTAGGTGATGATGGATAAATGGATTAAAGACTAGGATAATATTTTAGACCAATAGTGTGATAGGTACTAACGATTTATCCACAATGTCTAGTTGTCAAGCTAGTAAAAGGATTGAGGATTTTATAGGTGCCTAGATTAGAAATAGAAAGGGAATGATATGATGGGTGATAGTTATGAATAATCAAGATGATTAGACTAGATTGATGATGGGTTTGATAGATTGAGACTGACAAAGTGATAAGATGCTAATAGGATATCAACTAGGTATGAGATCTAATCGTATGATGAGCGATAGTGGACTAGGATGGTAGGTAATAGAGATGGATAATCCTAACTCAAAACCTTAGACTGATTTTCTTAGGATAGGATGAGATAAGATTATGTTATGAAGGATAATAGGATAGGGGCTAGTATAAATGGGTGAAGATAAAGGTGATTAGGGATAAATATGGGGGTAGTTTACGACCTGAGTGTGACCTAATGATCCAAATAGGATAAGATAAGATGGGGTTAGACTAGATGGGTGATGAGGTGACTAGGCTAAGGTAAGGTCAAGATAAAATGTTGATTAAGACAAGATGTGGTCTTAGGATAATAAGAAAATGACAAGACCAAATGTGATTAGAATGTGTGGGGGGGGTATGACTAATAATGAGTGAGATGAGTATATGATGTGACTATAGGGATGTAAAAGAGAAAAAAATATGTATAAGATAAGATATAGGTGATGGGGATAATCAAGGATAGGTGTATATGGTGAGACTAGGATGAGAGTAAGATAAAAGGACAATATATACAAGATGATGTCTAGGATGTAAAAGATGAGATATTGGTGATATGGGTATGACTAATGATGAGTGGTTCTAATGAAAAGAGGGGATAAAAGGATGTACAAGAGAACAATGATATGTATAAGAGGGTAATACAAGGATATACAATAGGATTATTAGGATATGTGATGGAGTTTGACTAATGATTGGTGAGACTAGAATAGTATGTGATTTTAAAAGGATGTACAATGAAAAATATTAGTATAGGATGATGAGGTAAGGATGTAAAAAATAATGAATGATTTATATAGGGATAATGATAGGGATGTAAAAGATATGATTGGGATATAGTTAATGATGAGTGAATATAATTAGACTAGGACAAGATTAAGACAAGGTGGGAGATGGGATAAAGATATACAAAGGCAATGATGAGATAAGGATGGGATGAAGGGGTATGAAAAAATATAAGACATGATAATATGGGGGTGACTAGATTAGAAATGGATAAATACAAGATGAGATAGGGATAAGGATATACAAAGACAATATGTTCAAAGAATCAATGACAAGGATGTATAAGATGACAATAAATACAAGATGATGTATACAAGAGGAGTAATGATGTACAAAATGGTAGAAGGATGAGGCAAGGATATACAAGATGATATGTGTAAAGGACCTCGGTAAGTATATAGGTTTGGGTGAAGGATGACTTAGCTCATAAATAACATGAGTTTAGAATAACACACACCAAAGCACGTAAAACCACAAACATATGATTAGTAAAACAATGAGGGTGTGTAACCCAATGTATGGACCATCCAATGTCTTCATAAATGAGGTTGTAGGTTGATGAACCATTATGAATATACTAAACCCTCTCACCCATTTGCACATGATGGCTACTTCAAATTTGATACTAACTCTTACAGTGGTACACTTTTTATGACTGAAGGTTTTTATGATATTAAATTAACTCAAGTTGTAAATTTTATAGCAGACTTATGCATCTCCATTTACCAAAGTTATCATCATGGATGGGTTCTTTAGGTGCATCCCATATATATGAAAAGGTATAGTGTGTCCCAAGTTTGTATAGGATGTTGTCTGACCACCTTGTATCTTGGAGCCTAACTTCCCCTCACTCCATAAAATGCTTTATGGGGAATTTTATTTAGGTGTGTAATGGCAACTCCTAATTTTTAGACTCTACTAGAACATGAAGTTTGGACTAGTGTGTGGTGGTGAAATCCACGGTCACTATCTCCCTAAAAAAAAAAAAAGGAAGGGGAGGGTTTATAGGTAGTTTTTGATCCCCCAAGAATTATCATAAGTATGCAAAGGGGAGAGCATACACCAACCATAGCCTTTGGGATAAAAATAGGCAAATTAAAAGATTAATAAAATTGATTAAGATGTAATATATATAAGAGGCAAAAATATACAAGACAAAGATGAAAATTATATATACAAGATAAAGTGATAAAAAATGATATATATATATATATATATATATATATATATATATATATATATATATATATATATGATTCAAAAATAATTTTCAAAGTGCCGAATGGAGTCTTTGACTAGTGGCATGCAAGTACATGGTTATTAGTTTGAATTTGGCACTCTAAAATAAAGTAACCTACAAGACAATTATTAGTAATTTTTGATAATCAATCTTGAGGGGAAACTTGCAAGATAAAATGTTAGACCAATCTTTGATATTTTCAAGATAAAATAAGCCTCTAGATTCACCCATGTCATAAACAAGATGTTAGTCTAATATACCTCAATAAAACACGTTAAAATAAATCATGATTTGGCTCTATAATTATTTTTGGGTGAGTGGGTCAAGACATGGGGGTCTGGGGGTGGTAGCCCCTTATGGGGTCTGAGGGTAGCCCCCTAGTGCACTCCTTATCATGGTATATGGTGGGGTCAAGGGGTGAAGCCCCCACCACTAAAGGAAATTTGGGCCTTGTGGGAGGCCCAGAATGACTCAAAATTCATTGAAAATGACTCAAAAAATACACTTAAAAAGGAAAAAATCAAATGCAAAATTCAATGCCAAATGATAAATACACAGTGCAAAATCATAACTAGAAAGTGCAAAGTCACAATTGGGGGACAAAATCATAGATTGTGAGTTGTAATTTTATAGCAGTTAGCTTAATCATGATAGTCAGACTAAAAAATTGCAATAGTTAGACAAAACCATGATTGTAAATGACAAAATCACTACTAACTATAAACTGATAGTTGCAATTTTGTGATAAGCTACAAAAACTCTAGATTATAACTATTTGATCCAAAAAATATTCATATACAGGTAATGATAAGTTGTCTTAATGTAAAAAATGTCTTATTTATATATTAATAAAAAATTAAGGACCAATTATGATATATTCAAATTTGATCAAGATCTTATTTATTATATATCAAAATTTCAAAATGGACACTCAAATATGACCCACAAAATTCTAATTATCAGATGAACAAAATATATTTTCTAGTATATCAAATCCTAAGTCTAACCTATGTAATGTCAAGAATAACTTTCAGGCAATAAATTACAAAATCACTATTGAGATGACAATACCATGACTCCATAGGTCAAAATCATAAGTGGTCATTTTTTGTAATCTATGGTTTTTTGAGGAAATTGGAAAAGACTAAGGTCTGAGTATTCGATGATATTTCCTATCTTGTCTCTCCCCTCTGATGATCTTGAAAGCCACAACAGATAAACCACACACAAGGATAAAATCCTTTTTTTAGAATTGGGTGAGGAATAAGTAGGTAGATCAAAATGCTTTTGGATCAAAATACAAAGACAAAAAGGTTTAAGAACTATGTGATAGTTAAGCTCCCTACAAAATAGATGATGTCAAAATGAAACTTGTAGGCCAGTGAATAATGACTATTAGTGATTTTATCTAAACTTACAAAACCATAACTCTCACTATCAAAATTACTTTTTCTAGAGCATGACTGTGACTATCAAAGTTGTTATATTCCAACTTGGGGATAATTCCCTCTACCCTAGATTTAATCCCATTTCTTGCACATAGAGAGTTAAAGTCTTGAAAAACATTCTATAATACACAAGATAAGTGCACAAAGTTAAACAAAATAGATAATCAATAGATAAAAAATGATTTAATGCCTACATTTAGGATCTACACAACCATGACTCAACAATGCAAAAACATTAATTGTAGGACAAAAACATAATTCATGAAGTCATTATTTTTCAATAGACCTGATAGATTGCTAGTGGTTAACAACAAAATCATGACTTACTATGCAAAATCACTACTCACTAAGCAATGTCATAAATCAAAATTTGTGGTATTATCAAAAGGTAAAAAATATATATGGTCATAGGAAATATTTAGTGGTTAAGTTAAATTTTTGTCATAAAGTCATGACTACCAAGGATAAAATCGTGACTACATAGTTACCACTACCAGTGCAATATCATAACTTAAACCTGTGCATGTTAAATTCCAAAATTTTGAAAATTTCCTTGATGGATTAGACATGTAAGCTAATAATACACCACTAAAAAGCCAAAATTGTTAAATTTGGAAGGGATGTCCCATCATGATCACCAAAATGTAGATGATTTTTGAGCTTAATAGACTAAACTATGCAATTTAATCAACTCTAATATCAAACTACCTAGGTAAAGTCTAGAGCCATTAAGACTATATGCAATAGATGAATTAAACTATCTAATCATCATATTAATCCTAAAGATAAATTATATACACCATGTTAAAATTTATTAAATAATAATATTTGCATTTAGATTACCTTGACTTAGATGTTTGACATGGGTACTTGATCAAGGATGATGGATCCTTGATTATGAACTCTTAAGATTGTTGATTAGTTTGACATGGATTTGTTATGAAGCTTGGAGATGACCTTCCATGGATGAGAGGAGTTATTTAAATATATTTTAGAGGGAGGGATCAATGGTGAAGATTTGAGTTGGATGAAGGAGATCAGGGGATGGGAATTATTCAAGGCATTTAAAATTCCTTAGAAGCCTCTAGATTTAGAGGCTTCTAGAGAGGAGGGTAAGAATACAGAAGGTTCTATATTTAGAGGGTTATAGGATCCTTCTTAGGTATTAATGATGATTATAGGGAGGTTAGATAGGTATTAGGTAGGGATTAAGGACTAGTGGTGAAGGATAGCCTAGGCATAGGCTAGTAGGTGGGCCATTGGGAATTTAAAATTCCCAAATAATAGGTAAGTGGGATTAGGATGGGATAAATAAATGATTATGAGGATTTATAGTATATTAATGGTGAATTAGGATAGAATAAGGTTAGTGGATGAAGGATAATGAAGGGATACATTAGATAAGTGACTAAGAAGGGCATAAAATAGTGGGATGCATTAGAATAAAATGAGATGAGTAGAATTAGTGTCAACTAATAGGAATATCAATGACATTAAACAAAGTGAGAAGATTTGGATGCATACAAGGTACATTTATAAATGTGCATAAATATAAGTAGAGATTGATGTTAATATATTTTTTAATTTGAAACCACTACACATAGACAAGAGCCTACTAGAAAGAGACAAATGGTTAATGAAATAAAGTGAATAATTCAATAGAATAAAATAACACCAATATGAAATGGTGGTATTTATAATCTATAAATATATCATAACCCAAATGTTTGAGTATCATCTAACTAGCCATATACCCTCATCAAACCTAGCTTAATTTATAGTTTCATGTAATCATAGAATAAGACATCAACAATATCTTTAAAAGTTATAACATCAAATGTACATGTACATATAAATAATTTTAATTAACTGAGCATGATAATCATGTTAACAATTTAAAAATTTGTAATGAATAGAGAATTATAATAATATCAATAATCTAAACAACTATAACTAGAAAGTATGCCAACCATAATCATATAGAATATGCAAAAATAAATGTAAAGTATGAGTAATAAAAACACTTAGATGTATCAAAAATATGGGATGTGACATCCTCTCCCTCTTAAAAATGATATGTCCCAACCACTAAATAAATAGATATGGGTAGTGCTTCCTAAAAATACTCTCATCTTCTTATGTAACACTCCTTTCACTGAGTTTGTCCCATTAAACCAACACCTAATATATATATATATATATATATATATATATATATATATATATATATATATATATATATATATACTTTTTTAGTTTGACATTGCAATGGTTTATGATCCTCACTAGTTCTAGTTTCATCTTCTCTTCTATAAAACTAGAAGATTATTCTAGTCCAAGATATGAGAATGATCAGATTTATATTTTATTAATAAAGTAATGTGAAAATCATAATGAATCATAGATAGAGAATGAGGAAGGGCTAGTTGATATGTTAAATGAATAATGCTATTCACAATGTCGAATACTATACAAAGTGTGAAGCAAATTTAGAATTATTTACAAACTTGATTGGATTTTTATAAGGTCTAACTCATAAGAAGACCTTATTAGTCAAGTTAAAATCTTGAGGTGTTGTTTTCTAATATACACAACTCTTTTTTTAGACATAAGTATATTTAATATTTTATTGAATAAGAGCTATTTGTTTGTCATAATCCTAAAGTACATAAAGACCAAAAAGATCTTTGTTTTCCAAACTATCCAAACTAAGTAGGATTCTATGTTTATGTCTATACAAAGCTTCAAATGGATCAATTTTGATTACATAATGGTAGTAATTATTATAATAAAATTTAATTAAGTTAAGGTAGTCTTCCCACTTAGTTTGTTAATAAATAAGATACATACTCAACATGTCTTCAACTACCTAGTTAAGCCTTTCAATCTGACCATTTGTTTTTGGGTGGTATGTTGAACTGAAGTGCAAATGTGTTCTAAATGTTGTTGTCAAATCTTACCAAAGCATTAAAGTGAAAATTTTATCCCTATCATAGATAATCACTTTTGTCATGTCATGCATATGAACAACTTATTTTATGAATATTTTATCAAAAATGGAAACATCATCAATTAGATTTATAGTAATATGATGATAAACTTTGGTAAACTTATCAATTACCACTAAAATAGTGTCATGTTTTTTACAAGATTTTGGAAGTATAGAATAATATAAAGTGATATTACAACCCACTTACCCCTTGGTACATTGTGAATGTACAATAATACTCCAAGATGGAGATACTCAACTTTGACACTCTAACATTCTAAGCATTCAACAACATCATGCTTCATGCTAGACCATAAATAATATCTTTTTAACTCATGTGTCATCTTTGTGACACCAGGATGAGGGAAGTGAGGTGATATATACACTCCTTTCAATACTTAATTTGTCAAGACACCAGACATAGGTATAAAAATTCTATTTTATGTCTTATAAGGCCATCTATTTCAACAAAAAAATTATAAATTTCATTTGAAACAAGATAATTAGCCAAACCTTCTCTTAATTCATGAAAATTATCATCATAAAACTATTGTTTTAATAAATAACTCTTGAAATTATATTTTAGTATAGATAGTGGATAGAGGTATGTGCATCGGTTGAGTTCATTAACAACATGATTTTACTTACCCTTTACATATAGAATATCCATTTCTAAATTACTCAAAAATTCAAACCATCTACATTGATGCACATTAAAATCCTCCTAGCAAAAAAAAATATTTCAGGCTGTAGTGATCATATTTTATCTTAAAATGTTTACCCAACATGAAATACTTCCATTATTTTAGTGCATGCACAATGGAAATAAGCTCCATATCATGTATTGGATATTTATTTTCATGCTCCTCAAGTTTACATCAGTCATAATCCACTAATTTTTTTATCTTGGGTCAAAATTCCACCATAACCTTCTTTGAAAGAATCTACTTAGATCTCAAAATTACCAAATGGATAATGAATGACAAATATAGGTATTGTAGTTAACAACTCTTTGAGTTTTTGGAAAGCCTCTTCACATTGATGAGTCCAAAAAAACTTCTTACAATTGTATTAAAGGACATGATAGGATTAACTATACTACAAAAATCATCAACAAATTTGTATTAATAACTAGCCAAACCCATAAAACTATGTACTTCATGTAAGTTAGTGGGTGTAAATCAATTATATTTCCCTACAAAAGTCACCATTTTTTATGACCAACACATCCATATTTAATAAATAAAATGGAGACCCACTTAATAGTTATTTTATTTGGGTATTTATTTATTTTATGACTAATAATAGTTTAAATGGTCATTACTTTTTCACACTAAATCGACTTCAATCTATTTAATAAAGTCAACTTGGTTATCTTGAGTGTTTTATAAGACCATGTATGTATACCACATTATTTTAAATTAATTACATCATTATGATAGTATTTATAAATAGTTAAAGTTGACTATCATAAACCTTTTCCATGAAATTGCAAGCTATGTGTCATTCAATCACATTTTCACACACTCATTATACAATGCATAAAATTATATTTATCTAAAATATTGTTATGTTGTGAGAATATTCCACATGCCATACTTTAACAATCTACATGTCCTATTATTGCATTCTCATATAACAAGGCTCAAAAGGACTTGATTCCACATGATTGTAACATTTTTACTATGCAAGTGGATGCCACGTCTTTCTCTCACAACCTCACAAACCCATGTTTGAAACTTTAAGTTATAGAAGTATGATATAATGAGACTTTTCAAAATCATGCCATGTGTAACAATATCACATCTTTGCATACTCATAAGGTATGGGATTGATAAAATGAAAGACAAGAGATGTTGATGGCATAACATGATGAGACATGTCTCTTGTGATAATAGTTAGATATAGAGCTATATAATGAATGAAGATTATACACTTAGTATATGTTAGAGGGATATAATGTCATGCATATTTATTTAGTATATTCAGCCATGACCACATAAAATACATCAAATAAACATGTGACCTAATGATATATTACCAAGTGGCACATACAATAAGTGTAGGAAATCAAGGGGATGACTTAGATTATAAAATTCCACAATAAATTGACATCGGCCAAGGAAAGATCCTAAGAAATCATGTCATAAAATCAAAATCAAAATATAAACAAGTTGACATGGACCATTAAGTAATTAATTCTCATGAATTAATAATTATGGATTTGGGATTAGAATAAAACAATGCAATTTAATCAAACCCATTTTAATTTTAGCATCATTTACAAGCAAATAATTTGTAAATGGATACCTAGATCCCTTTGTTTTCCTTTTCTATACTAGAAAATTGAGTACCTATTTTTAAGACTATTGTAATGGCATCTATTGTACCCAACACCCCCTTTTTTCTTCTTCAAAAAAAGAAGACCCACTTTTCTTGGATTTAGATTTGTTTTTTGAGCCTTCTTGTTTTTTATTTGTGCAAGTTCCATTAAAATTGTTAAATTATTTACACTTAGAAAACAAAACATGGTATTATACATTTTTATGGACTAACCTTATTAATGCCTTTTCAAGATTTTTTTTTGAACCATGCAAGTTTTTTGGGACTTAATTTTATTCAAAATAATTATATTTAGGATTTGGTTTTCAAACATTTTGATCAGGGTTTCTTCTCAAAAATTTTGGTCTTCAGAACTTTTGTTTGGGACTTATTCATCAGGATTTTTGCTCTTTGGGTTTTTTTTTGGACTTTATCCACAAAAAACTTATATGGATTTTGATTTTCAAACTTTTTATTTGTGTTTTTTGTTTGGAGTTTTCACATCAGACATTTTATCCAAATAATTATTTTGAATGACTTATCTTTTATCAAAAATTTGGTCTTCAAACTTTTTATTCAGAATGATTGTTCTGAATAGGTTTGGTCTTCGAATTTTTTGTATCAATAAAATTGTCTAAAACAATCATCATCAAAGATTTTACTCTTTTTGTATCAGGTATTTTGTTTGGACATTTTGTCTAATAGATTTGGTCTTTAGGATTTTTTTAAGGATTTGTGTTTAGGATATTTTTTGGGATATTTCATAGGCTCAGTCCTAACATAAAACATGAATCTAGATTCCTTACTATCAAAAGCTCACTATACTTAGCCAATCAAGAAAAATACTTCCCAATACTTGCTAATGCTACCCACCAACTAAACTAATGAGATTTGAACAATGCAAAAATTACAAAACATATGAATGTTGAGCATTAGTAATGCATGAACTTGAATTTAATGCTAAATCTATATAAGTGATGTTTAGTCATTAAAGTATTCATTTCTTAAAAATGAACTTGAACCCAATTACTATCCTGTGCATGAAAATCCCTAGCTACCTATGAGATTATTGTAAGAAAACAAATGACAAAGTGAAGATAATTTTATTTTAGAACATGTAAATAGACTTTGAATTAATACACATAATTATAATGGCATATTCATCTAAGGCATTTAGGGGATCACTTTTGTCATCACCATTTTCTATCAAGGATTTATTATAATTCATGGATAAATTTTATGGTGCCACCATCTTCGATAATAGGTATGTAAATTATTTTGAATTATGAGATATTATGGAATTTATAGACATATTTTCACTAGATAGAAATTTTTCTCCCATAGAATGATCATTTACTACAGACTTACTCTCCCTTAAGAGATGAGCACTATATTCGATGGTGACCAAGCCAAAGGTAATGCCCTGAATCGACCTCCTATGAGATTTATTATTCATAGGGAATATTATATAGGATGCTTTTATACACTATATGGAAAACTAGATAGTTTTAGAATGAATTTTAGAGATAATTTTTAGAGGTATTTATCATTACCAGTTCTAGATGCATATTTTGACAAACGTAGGCTAGTTTTGTGGAACCAAGATAATTCAATGGATAAGGTGATCTATTCATGGATTCTCCCTAGAGAAACCATGACATATAAAGGTATTAATCCCACCCCTATAAAAAAATTTAGGATAGAAGTGTGGATTGGGATGGTGATACTTAATAGGCTCTACAACATGCCCAACATCTATTTCCTTAATTTGGATTGGGTGCCATTATTACATATGATGATGACCAGTGATGTGATGTTTTCTTTGGGTGAAATTATAAGCTTCCATTTGAGATAATAGGTTATATAAAAGAGAAAGTGTCCCAATCCATTAGGTCACTTCTACATGATGTCCTATATTTTGGATGTTGTAATGGGCACAGTGTATAAAGTCTTTAACAAGCTTTGGAGCCTAACCACTGAATGTGTCAAGAATCTCATTTATGATTATTTCCAATTTATACACATTTATGAATATACCAAGAACATGGTTAGGATTTATGAGGATGTTTATCCCCAATTATGGCAAGCAATCCATGGGTCTTTGATGCATGGAGTTAGATAAAGTATAGTGAAAACACTATCTAAAAAGGGTGACTATTTTTTGTATCCAGCTACATGGTAATCAGATTTTCAGACAAAATTTCCATACCATACACCTCCCCATGTATGTACCTGATAAATTTGTAGAGAAATAAATGACTTATTAGCTCTAGTGGATCATTGCGGAGGACTTAATAAAAAACAATAAAAACACATTATATAGGTACCATATGGTCATTGACCATATGTGCTACACACATAGAAATCACTTTGGAGATGTGGGAAACAAAATAAAGAGTTATAACTTTCCCACAGTGCTACACATAGATTGGGATCCTCATGACCACATACAAAGACACATTTAGGGCCTAGGTATCCCATACCAACATATCCATTATGACCATGACTTTTTATTCATGAATGCAAAGAATGATAACCATGTCTTGGAAATGGAAAAAGTTTCAAGATTAAAGGAGGATAATTTAAGGGTGATTTAATAGGAACCTTAAATTACAGTGAAAGAATTACATAGTAGATTACCACTTGTTATAGCATGGACACGCTCAAATTTTTGGAACAACCAGACTTCAGATCAAACTAAAGAATAAGGAGAGCCTTCATAGGAACTTCCTTTTAAGTTGAGGGATATCAATAAGGAACCATGGGTGAGTAAGCCTAATCTTAAGGGATCTCCAAGGGATCCAATTAATTTAGAGTCCTTTGATGAGGAAGAATAAAGACAAGATCACCTATTTATAAGTACAATACAAATGCTTAAAACTACCCCCCAAGTATAAGAATATTCATCATCAAGGGTAACCAAATAAGAAGCTACTACCTCATCTTAAAAATATTCCTCCTTATATCCCAAGACCACTATTTACTATAATAATAATCCTAAAAATCCCCTCATAGGTAGTCCAATAATTGAGCAATCACAAATCCTACATATAATGACTCAATAAGTAGAAGAAGAGGAAGAAAAAGAACTTGATGAAGAATTAGAATTAGAGAGAGCCAAGGTAGTGAGCCTCATGACCCAAAAAAGAAAGGCACCAACCATGGAGAGCACCATAGGTAAAAAATCTTTTACTTTAGATGCCACTTCCTTACTTTCTTCCTCTATTCCTATTTTTGGTTCTGTATTAGTTTCATCTATGTTAATAAATCCTAAGGTAGAAGTTGCCACTTCCACCCTAGATGATTCATTGACCTCCTTCTCTCTCTTACATATCACTCTAATCAATCCAAAAGTTGAGAAGGACTCTTCCACCACCTTTGCTCCATATCCCACCACTGTGTCTTTCACTTCCATCATGGCCACTACTAGTAGCCCCTCTGGGATTATCATAGTTAGATCCTTGAAAAGGAAAAGGGAAGTTAGGAAAATTAAAATAACCATGGCCACTCCAAAAATCCATGTCTCATCCACCCAGATCACTTTGACCATGTCATCCACCACTTCATCCCAAGAAATCACTTTCATAAGCTCAAGAAAGGGAAAGAAGGCAAAATAAGTTATCACAGTCCATCCACTCCCCTAATATGGATGCTTTGATTGGTTTAAGATCATTTGGACTTCCTTGATTGACATAATCCTCAAGGAAACAAAGAAGTAACAACTAGCAGAGGATTTTGAAGAAGAGGCTATGGTTAAAACCACATAGGAGATAAACCCCAACCAATTGATAATTATTTTATGGGCCATCGATTTAAGAGCTAAGGCTTCTTAAATGACCAGCTTTAAGATAAAAAATCTCCCATAAATTACAAATTTATTTGACAAGCCATCTAGGAGTATCTAAAGGATAAGAAAGAGGAAGTTGGAGGATGAAGTTGGTAGAGAAAAAATTCTTGAAGAGAGGTAAGAAGTATTTTCCTTGTCCAAAAGGCAAAATAGACAATTGGGGTAATCTTCCTATAATTAAGACTTCTAGTCCCTAGTTGAGTCCCAAAATGATTCCATGGTGCCAATACATGAAGGCACAAAACTAATGAGACAAGAATTGGAGGCATAATTATAAAAAATAAAAAAATAACAAAAGACATGCATATTATAGTAGGTATTGAAGCTAAGGTGTAGGAGGAAACATCAAAATGATATAATTCATTAGAAGAATTAGAGTTTATGTGGGATTAATTGTCCCCTCATATTATCAGGACTCACCAATTATTTTATTTTTTGAATTTAGGTAAGAATAAACTAAAGTTATTAATTCTTTACACAACCAATAAGGCATATATCCATTTAGATCTAATGACACCTTTAGAGGCATCTAATTCACTCAACATGGTGGTAATTAAAATAGATGAGGCTAGGGAATGGGTAACAACTATTGGGGTATTGGTCCCCAAATACCATAAACATGAGGCCCTCATCCTAAAATTTTTGAATGACTTAAATTTTTTGAAAGCTAAGGATGATATATGATTAATTTTGATCATCTTATTCAAGAAACTTTAGAAAATTTCAAGCAAAGTTTCCAAGGGATTACATTAGAATAAATTGAAGAAGAATTGATATTTTCTAGGGAAAAGGTGATTGAAGTTGAAATCTTAAAAATCAACTCCCAGATCATAAAAGCAAAACACATAAATCTATTAGGATAAGAAGGTAGGGTGTATAGACCTTCTCTTTTGAATTTGGATATAATTAGATAACAACATGATGTATCATATAAATTTTGTCTTGAGATATATGTAAATAATAAGTATATTAAGGTTTCCACTTCTAGTTTTACATTGATAGCTACAGTTACAACTCCAACTAAAGTCAGTACATCCATGCAGATGTTGACACAGTCATAAAGGGCCAAGTTTTTTGCATGTACATTCTATAGTAGTGTATATTTAATATTTATAGTTTTATTATGGTTTGAAAATATTGTAAAATTTACCTATTCATTTTGTAAATATGCACACCTTACATGATTTTGTAAAGGCTAACTTGAACTATTGACAAGAGTAAGATAACTTTATATGGTTTTGAGACCACAATTAGAACTGAATATCTAGCCATGCCATGTAAAATATTTTTCATGTACTTGTATGATTACGCAATCCATTCCCTAAGTATATTTAAAAACATGTAACCCATAGCTTTAAATGGTTAGAAGATTTCAATATATAGTAGTAGAAGCAATTTTAGTTGTCAACTCATGTGTTTGTGTATTTTCTTTCCAATTTTTATGTAATTAGGTTTTATCTCTTTTGGTTGTATGATTTAATAGCTTTTAGTGTGAAAAAGTTATGAAGGATTTTTTTATTATTATAATTGATATGCTAGTCTTAGATGTATAATAGCTATTGAAGGATTAGTAAATTACATTGATTATTGGAAATTAAGTTGATTGATTCATATTCTTAAGTGGGTAGAGGTGTTTTCATTTGATATAGTTTTATGTGTATGTGTAATAAATATCTCAAATACCTCACTAAGCCCAAGCCATAATCTCTTGATTAAGAGTGTACAACAACTACTCTAAAAGGAGTAACCTTTAACTGAGGCCTAAGAGTTTCCTATATCAAGATTGTCCTAAACTATTTGACCATGTTTGATTGTGTTTGTAAAATAGCTACTAGTAATAGGCATAGGTTTTGAAAACACTTTTCCACTTAAAAACCAACCAACAAAGGTGATCCTAAAGTCATATAACCTTTCTTTTTTTCTCTACCCTTTCCTCTTTTTTGAGTTTATTTTGAGACCTTCCCACTCTAGATTAGTAACTATCTAGCCACCAACTCATCTAGATTTTAATTCCTTTATAAAATCACCCCTCTATCCACAATCTTTGTTAATAACCTACACACCTTGCTTGTTATTCCATCACCTAGTTGTTAATATCGCATACCTATAACTCATGCCTTGGAGTGGAGTTTACCTCCATTGAGATCCTAAAATATTAAAGGCTACCTTTTTACAAGATTGGTGTGCATAAAACCCAAATCACCATTCTCTTTCTAGCACTAGGAGGGCCCAAAATTATAATAAAAGAGGTTAGTTTCTACATAGATTTGTACTAGAATCACCTAAGAGAGTGACCAGATCTACTTTTTAGGCTATTATTCTAGTCTCACCATTGTCAAATCATAGAAGACCTAGAGTGGTACTAATTGCCCCTAACATACCCAATACACCTTCCCTAGTAAAAAACACTTCCCCCATTAATCATACCATGGATAAATAACCTTGGTTGGTTAGATATAATATTTATATCCTAGGGGATGTGCATGACCTACCCAAGAATCCTAAAAAGTATTTGTAATCTTTATCTCCTTCAAGAGTAAGAATAATAGAGGAACATATCAAATATTTTAAAGATAATTTAATAATAATGAATGTCATGAATGAGGATGTTGCATGAAAGATGTTACCTTTTATGCTTATGGATGCTACTTATGATTTTTATCTAAATCTAACAAAAAATTCCATCACTTCTTAGAATGCATGTCAAGCAGCTTTTATTACACAATCTAGATAGGTCACCATCCCTAGTTTGATATATCAACACTTCACCATCATAAAGAGGGATCATAATGAGAATATCCATGATTTCAATGCAAGGTTTAAAAAAAGTTTATACATGGTTAAGCGTAAGGTATAAACTAGAAGAAGCATTAGCATTGGATATGTACAAGAATGCTCTGGATCCAATTACTATGGTGTTATTAAGAAGATAAACTACTTCCACCAACTTGGCATTGGCATATGAAGAGGCCATAAAAATTGATAGGTATCTCAATCCATAAGTTCTTGGAATACCTAACATCAATAATAAAAACAACATTAAATCTAGTCTCACATGTAAAGTAGAACATTCCTGCATTCAATTAAAACTAGTTATACACATTACCTCCTCTGACACAAAAAACATAACCTAATTATATTTTCTTGAACAACCATGCACAAGGAAATGGTCACCAAAAAAATCAACAATTGGATACATCTTATACTATTATTCTTTGGGGCACTAAATCTATAAAGGTGGAGCTATATATTATTCAAAACATGGTTTAAAATCTAAGTAATGACTTCCTCGACATGTAAAGAAAGATGGGAAATGCTAATGGATCAAGTGGTAATAAAAATTTAGGATTATATAGGTATAATGGAATATTCAATAGGCCTAAAAACAACACAAAGCATCCTAGCAAGCTTCCATAGATCAACATGATAGAGATAACTCTACTGAATTGGTACAAAATCCATAATACTTCTCAACATGGTGAGATTGATTGTGTTGAATTTTGTGTAACATTTAAAATGTTTCAAAGAGAAATAGTAAGGTAAGATAAAATGAATAATCCACCAGAATCTCACCAAGACCCTAGATCTTTAAGCATTTCCATGTTCTTTGAGACTCACAAGTTTCCCTTTCCAAGTGAGGATGATAACATGCCAGAGGACAACACTGATGAGATTCATGCTTTTCAAAAATTATAAAAGGTGGTTATAATCTAATAAATAAACAAACTTTCAAAACTTTTATTCCTTCAAATATCACAACTATTCCACCCAATCCAAAAGCTAACAACAATCCACCTCCCCCAAAATGGAATGATTAGTCTCAGAATGAGGAACATAGAAAATAAGGAATGCCATCATTGAAGAAAAGAATAAAATAAAATCAAATATTACCCTTCATGAATTTTCTCATATCACTAAACATAAGGAGACACTATGGAAATATATCATAAGGAAGGCCCCTGTGGAAAGGACTAAAGCATTCATAAATAAAACAAAGGCTACTAACACCAATGTGATCCATATAAGCAATCTATAAGTCCCACCCTTTTTGCTAACTGTCATGACATTTGTTAAGAATACTCATACCATTTTAGTTGATTTTGGATCCTAAAAAACTATTATGCCTACTTCCACATGTCAAAATATTGGTCTAACTCCAATCCCTTCAAAGAGAACAATTTCACAATTGGATAAAATGGTGATACTAGTGATTGGAGAATTGATTAATGTATGTATTCATGTAGCATCCAAACCATGATTCCAAATATATATTGACATCCTTATAGTAGACATACCTAAAGGCTATGGACTATTATTGAGTAGGGAATAATCTAAAATACTCAATGGATATCTCTCTATAGACTTCTCTCACATCTAGATACCATAGAGAAACATTACAAATCAAATCTAGATCAACAAAGAACCAAGGATGAAATATCCTATCATAGATTATAATGTTAATAATGAATAGGTAAGGTATGAATATCCTAACCTTGGTATTTACACTCTTACTATGCAAAATCAAATATAAGAGATATAATTTGAAAGCTCCAATCAACTATGGACTTTACACTTTAATGGTGCCAGATCTAAATAAGAATAAAACATAGGAATATAATTGATTGATCCATAGGGAAATAAGTTCTTAGAAGCATACAAGTTATAGTTACCTTGAACTAATAATAAGACTAAATATGAATCTTTAATTTTGGGATTGTAATTTGTATGTAAGAGTAATGTCAAACAGTTGTCAGTATTTGGTGAATTAGAGTTGGTAGTCAATCAGGTTAGAAATAAATACCAGTGTAAGTTATATTATTTGAAAAGGTATAAACATATATGATGGGATATAATTGAGAGATTTGAAGCTTTCAACATAGTATAAATTCTTAGAGAGAAAAATCAAGCTACAAATTCACTAGCTACTACTGATGTTAATTTAGAGCCTCTCTAACAATCTAAGGTAAATAGATTCTCTTTTGAGATGGTACCTTGTCATTCTATTCTTAAAAATGTAGAAAAATTTCAAGTCTTTGATGATGATCAACTGATCATTTAGTTTCTAACTAACTCAGGGTAATTTGAGTCCCAAATCATTGATGATAAAGAAGTTAGCCATCTATACCAAGAAGAGTCAGATAAGGAAGGTATCCTCCATCTCAAAGAGAATCATATCCCAACTAGTTTGGTCTCCTTATAAATACCATTTGATAAATATCCTCAAGCTCAAAAACTAAGACAACCTAAAGTTAATGAGATTAACTTCAAAAGGGAGAATTTAGGTGATGAACGTAACCCATGTTATGTTAACATTGTCCTTAGCTACACCCCAAAATAAAGACAATGTATGAAAGAATTGATTACCATATACAAATATGTGATTGCTTGGTCATATGAAGATGTGAAGGTTTATGATCCTAAGGTCATCACTCATACAATTCCTCTAAAAGTATCTATAATCCATTTTTATAGAGATAGAGACCATTGAATCCTATCCTAGAGCCTCTCATTCAAAGAGAAGTGGAAAAGCTACCAAGTGAAAGAATAGTCTTCCCAATCAGACATTCTATCTAGGTGGCTAATTTGGTCCCAATAAAAAATAAAAGTGAAGAGATTAAATTATGTGTTTATTTCATAAATTTAAACAAAGATTTTGAGAAAGTTAACTATTCCCTGCCTTCCTTGGATGAGGTGGTACAGATATTAAGTGGTTCTAAAATGATTTCCTTTTTTAATGTATCTTTAGTCTATAATCAAGTATTGGTACAATCAAAAGATAGAATGAAGACTATAGTTACTAAAAAGTGGAGTAATTATGCAGATAAAAGGATGTCTTTTAGCCTAATAAATGTAGGAGCCACATTTTAGTGAGCCATGAATCATGCATTTAAATAGGTAAGCGTATAATCATCTATATGGATGATCTTACTATATTTTCCAAGAATAGGAATGACCATGTAAGCCATCTATAGTCAATATTTGAGAGATGAAAAAGGTTTGGCATCTCACTAAACCTAAAGAAGAGGATATTTGTATTAACTGAAGGCAAGCTCTTATGACACATCATTACTAAAGAAGGGATCATCATTGATCTAGATAAGATTCATGAAATTTCAAAGATTTCACCACAAAAAAGCAAGAAGGAACTCAAGTCATTCTTTGAGAAGATTAATTTTGTAAGGAAGTTCATCTCAAGACTTGTGGAGATTATTAGACCCTTAAATGCAATGCTCAAGTAGGATACTAAAATAGAATGAAAAACTAAGGCTTGGAAGTATTTTTAAGACATTGAAGATGTTCTATCTTAGGCCCCAATATGTCTAAATTTTACAAAGGATTTTTATTTTTACTCATTTGATTTAGAACATACAATTGGTGTTTTCATAACACAAAAGAAAGATGAGACTAAGCATCTAATTACATTTATGATCACAAATATGAAAGATGCATAACTCAGGTACTCCATGATTGATAAATAATTTTTTGCTCTTATCAAAGTAGTGAAGAAATTTTGACACTACATATGGAGGAATAAGACTATTACCATTATTATTAATAATATTGTTAAGCTCACCTTATCACAAAATGAATCAGGAGAATGCAGAGGGATGGCAAAGCTACACAAATTTGACATAAAAATCAAGCCTGCTAAGATCATTCAAGGTCAAAGATTTATTTAACTTATAATTGAACCTAATCCATGTATTAATATTGAAGCCTAGCTATCTAGAGGATAATGGTATATTGATTTAACAAAATATCCACTTACAGGTACTTGTTCCCTAGAACTCAATAGAGAATAAAGGAGAGATTTAAGGATCAAAGTTGTTCATTACATGATCAATAAAGGAGTTATTTATAGAAGAAACTATGAAGGCATCTATATTAGGTATGTATATACATAAGAAGTTAAAGATATTCTAGAAAGCTTAGATCATAAGATAAGTAATGGTCATCCATCTAAGAATACCATATCCCACATGATCTTAAGAATAGGATACTACTGGCCAACAATTTTCAAGGATGCTCGTACTCATATAAGAACATGACATGAAAGTCAAGCTTTAGCTAAGAAATAAGTACATGTATCAATTCCATTACAACCTATTATTGAAGGAAGGCCATTTTCCTAGTGGGGTTTAGAATTCATTGGTTTCATTAACACAAATTCCTCAGTAGACCATAAGTTCATATTAATTACCATACTAGATAGAATAAAATAGTGACCACAAAGAATTTTAGAACACAAGATGTGATTCACTTCTTAGAGGAACACATCATAACTAGATTCGGCACCCCCATTTCTCTAGTTTGTGATAATGGGATAGCATTCATATCAACTAAATTTACTGAATGGGATCATAAAAACCATATCACTCTCAGACCATCTTATAACCATTTACCCTAGGGAAATGGATTGGCTAAATCAACAAATAAGAACCCAATAGATGTAATTAAGAAATCAATTAGGGATAAGCCTAGGGACTGGAATAATCTATTGAAGTATGTCATTTGGGTAGACTGAACAAGATATAAGCAGACCCTTATAGCTTCACCTTATCTATTGGTGAATCAATGCAGGCTAGTATTCCTAATCATGTTGAAATTACTGACTTATCAATTCATGTAAGAATACATAGAAACAAATGATAAAGTATAATATTGACTACTAGACATAATAAAAATGGCATATTCAAGGACTAACACTCTATAGACCTTCAACAAACACCAAGACATAGTCAAGAGGTGGTTTGAAAAGAGATCAAATCTCAAAGCATTTAGGATCTTAAATCTAGTGATTTTTTGGAATAAGGCCCATGAAAAGAAAGGATAACATGACAAATTTTACCCACTATGGATTAGAACATATCATATTTTAGAGATCCTGAGCAATAATGCATTATGTCTAAAAGACCTACAGGATAATGAACTCATATATCTAGTCAACAGATAGTTTCTAAAGCATTACTTAATTGTTGTACCATTTAAAGGTACCCCTAATTGATGAAAAAACATGTTATAGGTAAGATTAGGTTAGTTTATTTCTTTCTTAGGATATATTTATTAATTTTTAGATTAGTTTATTACTTTCCTAGTGTAGTTTTTTATTGTTTCTAAGTTAGATTTTCTACTTTCTTAGTTTAGTTAATTTGTTGTTTCCTTTGAAAATCTTTATTATTTTATTATAATGTGACCAAAGTTAAAATTCAATCATATGAGCCCCTTATTTTATGATTAGATAAGACATATAAAAAAGGTAAAATTACAAAAAGATTCACAACTTGGGACCTATTCACAAATTGGGTATATTTTTATGTTTAGAGTCTTAAGGATGTAGGTACGTAATCACAAACCATTCTGGATTGTGTCACAATTGAATATTTATACCAGGTATGTGAAAGTTGTTCTTAATTAATTCATATGAATTTAAAAAGTTTTCTTATTCTAATGGATCAAGAACACTTATTATATTAATACTTGTTGAAGGTGATAATTATTGGTGTAGATGTAGTTGGCAGGGATATTCTAATAAATCATTTGTTTTATAACCATAACAAATCATAGGGCTTTCAACTCTCTTCCTATTCAGATAAAAAAGAAAGAAAATAAGACAAAAGAATGATTGAGTTTAAATGAACAATTGATAAGTCCAAAAAAAATATCTAAATAAAATAAAAAAGATCACATGATGAAATAAGGTCAATGTACCATGCATCATGATTAATAAAATAAAGGAAGGATAGAGAAGGAACCCAAGGTATCTTTGTTGGAGCTATGGATGCTTGGATGATAGCACAAAAATTCCTAAGCTTCTCTTAATTTAATTACCTTTTCAAATAAATCATAATGAAACTTATAGCTTTATCAAGCCTTTGAAAAGCTCATCACAATAAGGGTTAAATGAACTTCACTTTTAACACACACACATCCATACATGGGAGGTAAGTATGTTGTGTGATTGTACTTAGGAGTATCTTTCATATCTCTAAATCTAATATTTTTTTGTGGCATAGTTCATGTTTGATTTGAAATTACTAACCAAAGTTTTAGGTTATTGAATACTCAAAAATCTTTCCCTTGTAAATTACCATTTATTATACCCAACATCCCCCTTTTTCTTATTGAATAAATGAGGACCCACTTATCTTGGATTTTGATTGTATTTTTTGAGCCTTATTCAATTTTATCTATGCAAGTTCTATTAAAATTGTTAAACTATTTACACCTAAAAAATAAAACATGGCATTATACATTTTTATGGACTAACCTTATTAATGCCTTTTAAGAGATTTTTTGAAACCATGTAGATTTTCCAAGACTTAGTTTTATTCAGAGGAAATATATTTAGGATTTGGTTTTCAAACATTTTTCTCAAGCCTTCTTCTAAAAAATTTTGGTCTTTAGAACTTTTATTTAGGACTTATTCATTGGGATTTTTTCTCTTAGAGTTTTTTGTTTAGACTTTATCCACAAAAAACTTATTAGACTTTTGCTCTTTGGACTTTTTATTCAAGATTTTTGTTTGAAGTTTTTGCATCAAACATTATTTTGAATAATTGTTTCAAATGACTTGTATTTTATCAAAAAATTGGTCTTCAAACTTTTTGTTTGTAACTATTATTATGAACAAATTTGGTCTTCAGATTATTTGTATCAACTAAATTATCTGAAACAATTATCATCAAAGATTTTGCTCTTCAATTTTTTTTGTATTAGGCATTTTGTTTAGACATTTTATCCAATGGATTTGGTCTTCAAGCTTTATGTTTGAAATATTTTTTTGGATATTTCATAGGCTTCGTCCCAACATAAAATGTGACTCTCAATTCTTGACTACCGAAATCCCACTATACTTAGCCAATCAAGAAAAATACTTCCCAATACTCACCAATGCTACCTACCAACTAAACTAATGAGATTTGAATTGTGTAAAAAATACAAAACACATAAAAATTGAGAATTTATAATATATGAACTAGAATTCAATGCTAAAGCTATATACACAATGTGCAATCATCGAAGTATTCATTAGTTGTAAATGAACTCAAACTTGATTTCTATCTTATACATGAAAAACCTTAGCTACCTATGAGATTATTACAAGCAAACAAATGACAAAATAGAGAGAATTTTATTCTAGAACACATAAATAGACTTCAAATTACTACACATAATTATAATGTCATCTTCATCTAAGGCATTTAGTGGAGCACTTCCACCATCACCATTTTCTATCAAGGATTCAATAAAATTCATAGATATATTTTATGATGCCACCATATTTGATAATAGGTAAGGAAATTATTCTGAATTATGGGATATTGTGAACTCTATTGATGTATTTTAAATATACATAAATCTATCTCCCATAAAATGATTATTCATTATAGACTTGCTCTCCCTCAAGAGACAAGCACTACATTCAACAGTGACCAAGACTGAGGTAATGACCTACATCAACCTCCTACAAGATTTATTCCTCATAAAGAAGCTTATGAAAGATGATTTGATACACCATATGGATAAATAGATAGTTGTGACATGCATCTCTAGAGCTGACTTTCATAGGTATTTATTATTACCACTTCCAAATGCATATTTTGACAAACATATGCTAATTTTGTGGAGCTAGGAGAATTAAATGAATAAAGTGCTATGTTCATGGATTTTCCCTAGAGAGACCATGAAATATAAAGGTAATAATCCCACCCATATTAATAAATTTAGGATAGGAGTGTAGATTGGGATGGCACTACTTAATAATCTCTATGGCATGCTCATCATTCATTTCCTTAATTTGGACTGGGTGCCATTGTTACATATGATGATGAGTAGTGATGTAACATTTAATCTGGGTGAAATTATAAGATTACATTTGAGAGAATAAGTTCTAAAAAATAGAAATCAACCCACTCTAGTGGATGATTTCTACATGATGTCCTATCTTTTGGATGCTATAATGGGCATAGTGTATAAATTCCTTAGCAAGCTTTGGACCCTGGCCACTGACTATGTCAAGAATGACATTTATGATTATTTATAATTTTTACACATTTATTCTTATACCAAGAATATGGTTAGGATTTTTGAGGATGTTTATCCTCAATTATGGCAAGTAATCCATGTGTCTTTAATGCTTATAGTTGGAGAAAGTATAGTGAAAACATTATCTAGAAGGGGTGACTATTTTTTATATCTTGAATACATGGTAATCATTATTCTTAGACATAAGTTCCATCTAATATGCCTCCCAAAGTATGTACCTGATAAATTGGCAAAACAATAAATTACTTACTAGCTCTAGTGGAACATTGAGGAAGACTTGACCAAAAACAAGAAAAACACATTCTATGGGCTCCATATGGTCATTAGCCAGATGTGTTACACATAGAGAAAGATATTTAGAGATGTGGGTAGAAAAATAAATACTTATCACTTACCCATAATTCCACATAGGGACTAGGATCCTCATGGACACATACGAAGACACATTTAGGGCTAAGGTATCCCATACCAACATGTCCATTATGACCATGAATTTTTATTCATGAATGAAAATAATGATGACCATGTCTTGGAAAGGGGAAAAGTTATAATATTAAAGGAGGATAATTTAAGGGTGATTAAATGGGAACCTTCAATTTCAATGAAGGAATTGCATAATATACTACCACTTATTTTAGCATGGGCACCCTTAAATTTTTGAAACAACCATCCTCTAGATCAGACTAAGGAATAAGGAGAGCCTTCAAAAGAACTTCCTTTTAAGTCGAGGGTATCAAGAAGGAACCAAGGGTGAGTGAGCCTGATCCTAGGAGAGCTCTAGGAGATCCCATTAATCTAGAGTAATTTGATGAGGAAGAACAAGGATAGGATCACATGGTTACAAGTGTAATATAAATGCCTATAAATACCCCCAAGTACAAGAATCAACATCATCAAGGGTAGCCATATAAAAAGCTACTAATTTAACTCAATAAGGTTCCTCCTTGTAGCCCAAGACCACTATTTACTACAAGAGGATCCTAGGACTCCCCTCATAGGTAATCCAATAATTTAGTATCATAAAGCCTACCTACAATACCTCAACAAGTAGAAGAGGAGGAAATGAAAGAAATTTATGAAGAAGTAAAATTAGAGAGAGACAAAGAATTGAGCCTCACAATTGACAAAGTAAAGGCACAAACCATAGAGAACACCACAATTAAAAAGGATTTGCCTTTAGAGACCACTTCCTTACTTTCTTCCTCTATTTCTATTTTTAGTTCTATACCAATTTTATTTATGTTGAAAAATCTTAGGGTGGAAGTTGTCAGTCCCACACTAGATGATTCATTGACCTCCTCCTCTATCTTACATATCCCTCTACTCATTATAAAATTTGATAAGGAATCTTTCACCACTTTTGCTCCATCTTCCACCATTGTGCCATGCACTTCCATCATGGCCACTACTAGTATCCCATCTAAGACTGCCACATTCAAATCATTGAAAAGGAAAAGGGTAGAGAAGAAAATCGAAATAGCCAAAACCAATCTCAAACTCCATGTCTCATCCATCCATATCACTTTGCTCATTCCATCCACCACTTCATCCTACGAAACCACTATCACAAGCTCAAACAACTTAATGAAAGAAAAATAAGTTATTATAGTCTATCCAATCCCCCAATATGGAGTTTTGGATTAGTTTAAGATCATTTGGCCTTCTTTTCCTAACATAATCCTTATGGAAAAAAAGAAGCAACAACCAATAGAGGATTTTGAAGAAGAAGCTATGGTTAAAAGCACACAAGAGATAGACCCTAACAAACTAGTAATTCCTCTATGGGCCATTGATTTAAGAGATAAGGCTTGTCAAATGCCCAACTTTAAGATAAAAAAGTTCCTATCCATTAAAAATTTGTTTGACAATCCATCTGGGAGTATCCAAAGTGTAAAAAGAAGAATTTAAAGGATGAAGCTAGTAGGGAAATAATTCTCAAAGAGAGTCATGAAGTTTTTTCCTTTTCTAAAAGGAAAAATATATAGTTAGGTAAATCCCCCTATAATGAAGACTTCTAATCCCTAGATGAGGCCTAAAAGTATGCCATGATGACAATACATGAATGCATATAAATAGTGAGATAAGAACTAGAAGCAAAATTGAAACAAATAAAGACTGCATATTCTAATAGGTATCAAAGCTAAGGTGTAAGAGGCAACATCAAAAATCTATAATTCATTAGAGGTATTAAATTTTATGAAGGATGGATTATCCCTTTATATTTCCAGAGCTCACCAATTATTTAATTATTTGAATTCAAATGAGAATAAACTAAAGCTATTAATTCTTTACACAACCAATAAGGCATATAGCCATTTGGACCTAGTGACACCATTAGAGGCATATAATGCACTCAAAATGGTGGTCATTATAATAGATAAGGTCATGGAATGGGTAATAGCTATTGAGGAATTAGTCCCTAAATACAAAAATCATGAGACCCTCATCCTAATTTTTTTGAATGACTTGAAATTGTCAAAAGCTAATGATGATAAAGGAAAGTTAATAAGCAAGATTAATCTTGATCATCTTATTCAAGAAGCTTCAGACAATTTAAATTAAAGTTTATAAGGGTTTCCATTAGAATACATTGAAGTAGAATTAATCTTTTCTAGGAAAAAGGTGACTAAAGTTGAAATCTTCAAAATCAACTTCCAAATCATAAAAGCATAACATGTAAAGCTACTAAGACAAGTAGGTAGGGTGCATAGACCCTCTCTTTTAAACTTGGATATAATTAGAGAGTAACATTATGTGTCGCATAAATTTTGGATCAAGATAAAGTCAAAGAAGAAGTAGACTAAGGTTTCTAATTCTATTTCTACATCGATAGTTACATTACAACTCCAACTAAAGTCAATACATACATGCAGATGTTGACACAGTCATAAAGGGCTGAGTTTTTTGTATGTACAATTTATAGTGGTGTATATTTCATATTTATAGTTTTTTTATGGTTCAAACATATTGTAAAGCTTGACTATTCATTTTTAAAACATGCCCACATTTCATGATTTTGTAAAGGCTAACTTGAACTACTGACAAGTGTAAGATAAATTTATATAGTTTTGAGACCACAATTAGAACCGAAGTTCTAACTATGACATGTAATGTATTTTGCATGTACTTGGAGGATGAGGTGACCCCTTCCCAAAGTCTATTTAAACACATGTAATCCATAGTTTTAAAGGGTTAGAATATTTAAATATACATGAGTAGAAGCAATTTTTATTGTTAACTCATGTGTTTATGTATTTTATTTTCAATTTTTGTGTAATTAGGTTTTATCTATTTTGGTTGTATGATTCAATAACTATTAGTGTGCAATAGCTATAAAGGAGTTCTTTCTTGTTATAATTGATATGCTAGTCTTAGATGTACAATAACTATTAAAGGATTAATAAATTACATTGATTAGTGGCAATTAAGTTGATTGATTCATATTATTAAGTGTGTAGAGGTGTTTTTATTTGATATTTTTTTTTGTGTATGTACAAAAACTATTTTAGATACCTCACTAAGCCTCAGCCATAATCTCCTGATTAAGAGTGTGCAACATCTTCTCTAAAAAGTGAAACCTTTAACTGAGGCATACATATTTACTATATCAATATTATCTGAGACTTATTGACCATGTCTGAATGTGTGTGTGAAATATATGTTAGAAATAGGAATAGGTTTTGGAAACACTTGTCCATTTAGAAACCAACTATTAGAGGTGATTCTTGAAGTCACATAACCTTTCTTTTATTCTCTACCCTTCCCTCCTTTTTAGTTTATTTTGAGACCTACCCACTATGGATTAGTAATCATATAGATTTTATTTCCTTTTTAAAACCCACCCCTACATCCACAATCCTTATTAATAACTTGCATGCCCTACTTGCTATTCCATCACATGGTTATTAAGACTACATACCTATAACATGTACCATGGAGTGGAGTTTAGCTCCTTTGAGATCCTAAAATGTTAGAGGCTACCTATTTAAAATAATGGTGTTCATAAAACCCACATCAACATAATCTCTTGAAAAAATTCTATCTCTATCCTGTAGAAACTTAGTTTTTTCCACTTTCATTCCTAAACTGACATTAAATTTAATTGATCAAAAATGACACATTTTAAGCCTATAAATCACCTAAATTTCCCAAATTCATTCATTAATATATTTAATTACCAAAATACGTGATTAGGCTAGATTATTTATTGTATTATCATGTATGTATCATTAACTAAGTTATTAGTCCCTTCATATGATTGTGTTAGTCTATCAAGTCCTCCCTCTTACTATTGACATAGTTTTGAGCTAGACTGATATCCTTGAGAGATGACAAATTAAGATCAGGTTAAAAATTATCTCTTAATGTCTTTAGAATATTATATAACTTGGAATCAATAATATTTAGAGTTTGGAATAAAATTATTACTCTTTTCCATTTAGGATATCTTGTCTCTAGGTCTATGACTAGGAAAAATAGATCATATAAGGACTAGATTACATTATACACTTTTAAAGATATATCTTATGGTACCTATATCCTTTCTTGAGATTATACTATCTCGTTTTATTATTATATACTATATAATATTTTATTTATTACTCCACTAGTGGCCTCTACTATTGAGATGTGGTATTATTTAATTTCATTATGATCTCTAGGCTTGGGTTTCCTCTTTTTGGTCAATGAGATCTCTTCTTCTTTCTAAAATTCAATCTTTTTAGATACCATTGAATATTGTATTCTTATTATCCTCTTAACTTGATTTTTTATTTCCTCAAACTCCAAAGTAAAGTTTAGGTCCTCTATGAAGATCAAATTCTTCCTAGATAGGTTTTCAAATTGTAACTATTACATTCATAATTGTTTCAAATTGGCTCAATAGAATAATATGACTCAAGAGATGAAGGAAAATGCAAGGATACATGGAATGAGGTGGTGGAATGAGGACTTAAGGTCAATTAAAGTGTACAAAATAGGACGTGTGGAGAGTGGAAAAGTAGGGAATGGGGGTGTTAACCATATTCTATTTTGACCCCTTGATCTTGGATGGAATCTTAGTTATGTATTTAATAGAATCAAGGGAGTCCTTTACAATTTTCATCATTAGGAATATAGTAAAAGTGTAATAAAGAATAGGCATAGTTAATTATGTATAGGTATTCCTTAACATATGTGGATTAGTAAAAGTTGATTTTGAAACTAAGTCTTCAAACCTTGAGGTTTAAAAAATAGGGGTAAAATCATCTAAAGAATTAGTAACTAGAAAAATAATGTTTGGTAAGGAAATGATATGTCATTTAATGAAAACATTTACACAATTAATATAGGTATACCTAATAATAATCCATATTTTATATTTAACATTTGACAACATGCATCTTTTAACTCTTTGTATTTAGATTTACATCTATGGACTACTCTATGAACACTCCTTAAAGATATGGGATGTGTATATTCCTTTTGAATAATGATGTTACAAGAGAGTGAGAGATTATCCAAGGTATTACTAGATGTTTCTAGGTGTATAGTAACCTTAGGAATGATTTTTAGATATATGCATCTCTTTATGAATTTCCCTTCATAATTGATCCATGAAACATGTCTAAACTGACATAATGGAGCTTTCCCAATTTAAAAAATATCTATTGAGGACCCTTAGACATTATTGATATAGGGAGACACATATGATAGAAAACATTGTGTAAGTTTACCTATAGTCTCCTAGAAATGTAAATGAGGATTTGAGATATGGATAGTACTTGTATAGGATTCTAAAGGTGTTCTTGTATTGACTAAGTCAATCTTGAATAAGTATGTCTAGTGGATAAATGTGGCTAAGACAATGGATGGATAGATGGATAGAGGGTAAGTATTATCAAGAGTAAGACATATGTGAATTGTAAAAGTATGTCAAATTGATGTTTCCAACATGTTAAAAATAAAATTTAAGTGTCTACAAATTCCCCTATTTTAATATAATATTTAATGATTAATTAAATAAATTTTTCACATGTGATAGCCATGCTTGGTATTGATAAGTATAGTATTTCCCTATATTATATCAATTTGTTTGATATGATTTTGAGTTTTTTTTATATGTAATGTATCCACTTAGATGATATAGTACTATATCAGTCAATATTTCCCAATTGTATCAACCTAGTCAATACATTAACTTAGATTTTAGGTATTGAATGTGTGTGTGTGTGTGTGTGTGTGTGTGTGTGTGTGTGTGTGTGTGTGTGTGTGTGTGTGTGTGTGTGTGTGTGTATATGTATATGTATATGTATATATCTATGTGTGTGTGTGTACACACACACACACACACACACACACACACACACACACACACACACACACACACACACACACACACACACACACACACACACAAATATATATGGGTAATATTTCATTACAAAATAGATATAACACACTAATTTTATTTATTTTCATTCACATTTCTAATCTAAAGTAGTACTTGGAGGAGTTAGAGGGTTAGACTCTTATCTTGGATATCTAGTCATGTTTATGGTCTTTGGAGTTTAATAGGGGAGGTTTAAATTAAAATTGAAATATAGTATTTATAGTCACTAAATAAGCATAGTAATATATTGATATTTCCATTTGAATTATTCAACATAAAACATACCTTGTAAAGTTCCACTTGAGCCAAAGGGGGAAACTGAATCATCGATAGGTCCACCCAAAGGTAAGTATCTCTATCTGTAATCACTTTCATTTATTTAAATAGTAGATTATATATTGGTTAGTCATAAATATTGTGATTATATTTGTTCAAAATTAATTATGTTTTTCCTTATACCGAATATTCTAGTATAAATATATGGTTGCTTAGGCTTGCCATTTTTCACTTTAGGTTGCATAGATTACCCATTTTTTAACAATTGCATTGATCACATTTTTATTAGTTTAGTGATTTTAAATATCTTGGATTAGGTTATCCTTGTTATTCATATAATTTCATGTGGTATCCTTATTATATCCTTTATACACAAACTTTACAATCATTTTAAGAATCACTTTCCTATCATTGAGCCCTAGTTAGAGTTATACCCTATGCCATAGATTTAGGATTTAGAATAATTTCCTCTTGAAATTTGAGTGTATATTACCCTATATTAACTATAAAATTATTTTATGGACTTAACCAATAATCCAAGAATACACAAGATCTATTTTTATGAATTTATGCGAGTCCTAGTCTATTGAGAGAAAGAGGATAGTTATAGGTCATCCTAGCCCATACTTCTGATGAACCTAATGTAAATATTATCCTACTTTTGGTTGGATGATTTCCATGAGTTTTATTTTAATATCTTATGATTTTATTCACTATTATCATACATTTTAGTGGATAATTTATCCCAACTATATCTTCTAACCTAATACAATTTTCTATTTTTACAACTATATCAAACAACCGCATATAGTTATATGTGTTTGTAAAATTCATTGGCCAACTTGATATAGTTCAAGTTTTTACAACATCATCCATACCAATACTATCTTACTAATTTTTACATTATTCATTATTGTTAATCTTGTTGTTTCATATTTTGATCATTATGTTCCTTCCTAGGGTCTTTTTAACAAGTCCTAACCCATTCTACTTTTCCATGGGTTGATCCTTTTTAGCTTATATTATCACCATTGAAGGAATATATTCAATTTTAAATTACTCTTCTCAATTTCCCATGACCAAATATCCTATATATGATGATATTTCCACTCATGTTGATCTTATTACCATATTGAAGATCCCAATGATGACACTTATAATGTGACTAGAGAATGTAAATATGGTCCTCCCATTTATGATGATCCTTATGATAATCCTAATGATCCCACCTTTATCACTTACCACATGGTTGAAAATAAATACCATGATTTTCCCATCTATGATGATGATTCTGATGGAGGTCAAGATCCTAACATGATATCAAACATCCTCATTGATGACTCTTATGATATCGATGATTATTTTCCCATTTATCACATGATATATGATAATATTACCCCCATTGACCTTGAAAACAATTATTACCATGGTGAATATTCCAATTATGACACATATAATAAGATTTAAGATCATAAATATGGTCCTCCCATTTATGATTATCCCTATGAGAATCCTAATGACCCCACCTTCACAACTTATCACATGGTTGAAAATAAATACCATTATTTTACCATATATGATGATGATTATAAAAAAGGTGAAGACCCTAACATTATCATGGATGTTTTGATTGATGAAAATATCTCTTATGATACTTTTATTTCTAGTATCCATCACTTTAAGTCAGTTGTTAATAAGGATGACTATATAAATTCAAACCCACCCTTCATCCTAACCTTAAATTTTTTTTAGTGGATTATTCATCAAAATTAAACTCACTTTAAAATCTATCTTTTACAACTAAATTTTATCAACACCTCACCTTATGAAGAGCACTAAGTCCAAGTGTCTAGTCTAAATGTTCATTATAAACACATTATAGGTTATTCTAATCCTATAAATTATATGAATATTTAGTCCTATCCTACTAGTCAAATTTAATCTTAAACATCTTATAATTAACTAGAATTACTATTGAAATCACTTATTTCTAATTTTATTAGCCAATCCCATACCTTTTAGTTATAACTGTCTATAGTCAACTACATCGGCCATGATCCTAAATGTGTAAATATAGTTATAAATTCACTTCCTTTAAAAAGCAACTACCTCACCAATGGATTATAATGTGTTCATAAAATATCAATATTTTCATCCAAGTACACCAAACATGACCCAAAATGTGCCTATGAAGTTCTTCATGTTTCAATAAAACGTCTCAACCATAACCTAAAATGTGTCAATAGAATATCATAAGTTTCTCCCAACTGCATGGCCATGATCCTAAATGTTCCAATATAGTTCATATTCTTAAAATAAACTACATCAAACATAACCTTAAAAGTGTCAATATATTTCTACATCATCATGTTACATGCAACTACATCAACCATTTCAAAGATTATGCCTATACGGTTCTTATTATTCTATCTAACTACACTGGCTATAAAATATAATGTGTTGATACAATTCTTTCTATTTTAAACAAATATGCCACCCATAACTCAAAATATGCTGATATAGTTATATTTATATCTCGTATTATAAATAACTACATCATCATGACATAGATTGTGTTGACATGTTTTCCTCTTTAACTCAAATGTATTGGAAAATAACCATTATAAAGTGTCCATATAGTTCTATTTTCATCATCTAATGCTATCATACAAACAATACTATTACCTTCATATTCTTCCAATTATACCAGTCAACATTCAAATAATATTGGTGTCATTTTATTAACATTACCTAATATTTATAAAGATGTCAAACACATCTGTATAAGTGAAGATACAATATTACTTTCTCTTATCTTTGATCATAACTTAATTGATCATTTTAACTCTATTTTATGAAATTATATTGACTTTACT
The DNA here is from genome assembly GCA_037957365.1 of Torreya grandis. NCBI lineage: Eukaryota > Viridiplantae > Streptophyta > Pinopsida > Cupressales > Taxaceae > Torreya > Torreya grandis. The sequence continues at coordinate 814,964 of JARHVA010004705.1, forward strand.
AGTATAATTAATTCTTGTTTTTTCACACTCGACTATATTGACCTGGCTTATGTAGTTCATTTTAGTCTTATTAAACTAGATTGTATCAATTAAGATGCTATAATTCATTTTAGTCATGTTACACAAAATTATATCAACCTAGCTGATATCATACATAAATAATTATTATCACCTCCCAAATATTATGATATTTCCATATGTGTCACATTTCATTTTTTAATACAAACTTACATATAATTTGACACCATCAAAGGCATACAATATTGAGGTTATGATGTAGGATCATCCTAAGTGAACCTACAATCCTACATGTACCAAAGTTTTAGAACACATAGGTGAAATACATTTGGGCATTGGAGGATAAAACAAAGGATATTGATGATTTAAATAATCTTGGGCATATCATTTATAAAGATGGTATTATTTTTTATTTGACCAAGATCAAAACAATACATGAGTGGCCTGATTCTACTAGTGTGATGAAGTACATATTTTTATGGGCTTGGTGGGCTAATACCGTAGGTTTGTAAAATTTATTGCCAACATATCCAACACCATAAATTCCTTAAAGTGTAAGGGAAATAAATTTATGTGGTCACCCCTCTATGAAGAGGTGTTTCAAAAGCTTAAGGTGGTGCCAAATTCAATACCCATACTTGTATCAGATCTAAATGGTAATTTTTAATTTTGGGCAAATGATTCCAATGAAGGTTTGGGTGGCATTTTAACCCAATATGGAAAAGTGATGGCTTATGATTCACAAAATTTTAAGTATCACTAAAATAAACATCTAATGCATGATATGGATCTTGATACCATAGTTTATGCATTAAAATATTAGAAGCATTTTATGATGAGAAAATATTTCAAGGTGAAATCTGATCATCGCACCCTAGAACATTTGTTTTCCCAAGAGGATCTAAATGCATGCTAGTGTATATGGTTAGAATTTGTGAGCAATTATAACATAAAAAATTCATATGTCAAAGGCAAGGAAGATTATGTTGATGATGCATTTAGTTGACATACTTACATTGCTATCATTTATGTTATTAGGTCTAATTTCAAAAATGCTATGTTAAAATAGCAACTTTTGGATAAATACTACCATGAGGTAAGAGTAGTTTTGGCTGATGACCCTGTATCAAGGTATTTAGCTAAATTTTATATGGAAAATGATGGACTGTTAACGCATACAAATAGAATTTATGTGCTATAAATTGGGGACTTATGTAGTTGAGTTATAAAATAAGTACATATAACACCTTATTATGTTCATCTTGGTGTCACTAAGATGACACATGAATTAAAAATGTATTATTTTTTGCTTGGAATGAAACATTATGTGGTTCCCTTTATGGATAAATGTTTATAATTATAACAAGATAAGGCTAAGAATTACCATCCTAGAGGTTTTGTGTACCAAAATGAAGTACCAAAAGACTAGTGGGTTATAATCTCACTTGATTTTATTTTTGATCTATGTAAATCATGTAACAAGAATGACACCATTTTGGTTGTAATTGACAAATTGATAAAGGTACGCCATTTCATTACTATAAATTTAATAGATGATTTTTATATTTTTGAAATAATATTTTTAAAAGTTTTTTGGCTACATGGCATGCTATAAGTAATTATTTTAAATCAAAACAAGTTTTTCACATCAAGGTTTTAGAAAAAATTGATTGAAGCTTTTGGAATCCACTTGAATTTTAATTCTACATACCACCCAAAAATATATGATCAAACTAAAATATTAAATGTAGTGATGGAATACATGTTGTTAATGTATATGATGGAAAAATAGTACAAATGGAAAGAGTAACTTCATCTGGTTGAATTTTCCTATAATAATACTTATTACTCTATGATTAAAATGGCTCCTTTTGAAGATTTATATGGGTATAAGTGTAAAAATACTCTTGTCTAGGACAATCTAGAAAATAGGGTTGTTATTAGGCTTGATATACCATAAATAATGATAATCTATGTCAATCATTAGGCAAAATGTAAAAACAAGCTCTAATAGATAAAAGAGTTACGCAAGCTCAAAATGAACAACTTAAGAGTTTAGTCTGGTCTTAAGGTTTTTTTTAGAGTTAGACCCTATAAAAGTTTTATAAAATCTGGAAAGTCATTTAAGTTAGCTCTATGCTATGTTAGACCATTTGGTATTGTTGAAAATATTAGTCTTGTAGCCTATCCATTGGCCCTTCCTTTTTCTCTTCTTAGGATGCATGATGTTTTCCACATTGCTTTGATTAGGAAATATATTTCTGATTCTACTCACATTTTGGATTGGAAACACCTCCAAGTCATATAATATGAAAAAATTAGGTGGAACCCATGAGGATTTTGGACCATCAAAACATTGAAATCTAAAAAAAAACATCTAAAAAATATTGGTCTAATGGGACATACTCAGTGAGTGAAATTACACTTGGGAAGATGTTGGTCTTTTTCAATAGTAACATCCACATTTATTTTCTTAGTCATCAGGGTGGATATTTTTTATGTGGGAGAGGATGTCATGA